>JAQIZY010000001.1:2407500-3607500 GCA_028828275.1 Penicillium frequentans | reverse complement strand
TAGCGTCCTCTCATACCACCCAAAGTCGAATTATATGCTGCGCTGCTCGCAACACCCATGGTCCACGCAATAAATCAGAACGAACTTGGTCCTTTGACAAGTCCCATCGCGAACCTCTCGCCAGCACCCGCTCTGGGTTCTCAGGCATCTCCGCTGGCAGAAAGATGAGTTTCTGGGAATCCGAACGAGAACAGATGCTAGAGCGGATGTCACATTTGAAAACTCAGTTCTCCGAACGCCCTTTTGGTGCAATCTTTGGGTATCAAGTAGATTTCTTCAAACGAATGGACGAACTTCATCAATCCCGGCCGGGCTCACTGTGGTCGTTCATTGATATCGAGCACCCTATGGCCAAGTCTAACGTCCATCCCAAGGCACACCTCCAGGACTTCAACTTCGCTCAATCTCCAGAGATTAGTCGAGACAATCTTCGTTATGACCCCATTTGTGGTCGTATGGTACCAAAGGAACCGCAACCTGCTGTTTACTGCGCTCCTGGGAGTGAGCTGGAGGCAAATTTTGTCGGCAATTCATCTCTGGCTGACAAGCATCAATTTCAGCCGGGAGCTGCCCCTAAGGAAGTTACTCCCAAAGAGCCGTTTGATCCTCAAACAGTCGACTGCCCTCCTGGAAGCGAGCTACATGCCCTCTTCACCTCCATTCCGACCAGCTACCAGAACGCTCGAACTAAGACGGGGGATTATCAAGAGTCTGCTCATAAGCCCAACATCAACATTGATTGCCCTCCAGGTAACGAGTTGGAGGCGTTGTTCACATCTGAATTTGATCATTCTGGTCAGACTCAAGCTGAGATCTTCAAACCTTCAAGACACATGAAGAAGTTGTCTGTGGATGCTGGCTTGAAGTCCGGGGAAAGCGTCGAATGCGCTCCTGGCTGTGAGTTGGAGGCCCTGTTTACCTCAAACCCTACCATTGGTATGGATCAAGCATATCCGTTGAAGGATCATGAAACTTATCCTCTTGAACCTACAAATACCTTGGTTGACTGTCCCCCGGGAAATGAGCTGGAGGCAAAGTTTACTTCCAATCCTTCTTTTGGGACAGCTGGCGACAATGCTGAAGCCATTGTTGACTGCCCACCTGGCAGTGAGTTAGACGCGAAGTTGATCGCCGAGCCGATATCCACGGCTGAAGATGGACAGTTTCAACCCTCTTTAGTCGCTGATGATCTTCATACACAACAGGCCAACATCACTCAAGACTGCCAATCTGGCAATGAGCTAGAAGCCATGTTCATCTCCAAGGCGGCCGGCGGCAGCCCTGCCTTGACTGAGGATTTGAGCTCTTTGCAAGCCAGCGATATCCGGGCCCGTTATGCTTCGTTGGATGCAGATATCAAGTCCCAGTCCTGTTCGTCCAATAATATCGAATTATCTGGCACTGAAGACCGTATTGGCGACTACATCCAACAAGCCAAGAATAGCTCCATCTCGGACACTAAGGAGCCCCCGGCTGCTGTCTACCGCATTTTGACTTATGATTCTTCCTCGTCGCAAGTAACCACAGCCGAGTCTGACTTGTTCTTTGGGGTGAATGAATCTTGTCCTCTGTTCGAGGTCCTGTCTCGCCTTCAAAATTCTGGCAAGTTCGTCCCATACTTTGAACAGATGCAGCGTGATGGCTATAAGATCGTCACTGGCGGCGGTGACATTCTGGTCTTCAGAAAGGCGGACAATGTCACCTCCCAAGCCCCCACCAAGCATGACCCTGCTCCTCAAGCAAACACCGCCCAGTTTCTCCGACATGACTCTGACCCCGCCGGAGCTTCCGCCAGCTCCTCGAGCCCGTCTTTCACCAACCAGGTGAGCAGACAGTGAAGCTGTCTATTCCACTCGCCATCCTAACTGGTCGACTCTGTAGCCACCCCTAACCCCTGGATCAAGTAGTGTGGAGGAACCCGTATCTTCCCACCCAGAGTCAATTTCCCACAAGATTTTCCGCCGGGTGATCTTGACTAGTACAGCCACGGCGGCATCATGCTATGCTATCGGGGTGGTTGTTGAGTACTTCCGTACTGGAGGAACAGACGGTTTCGGCATTGATGGCTTCACTGCCTTCGAGTCAGAGCGGCGTCACCGGGACTAAACCATTGGTGTGCCACGTTCTATTTTTCTTATCGATTTAATCATCGGTCTTTTTATTCGAAGGAGGAATCATGAGGCAGGCTTCACTACTCTACACATTTGGATACCCATTCTATCCCCCGATCTTGCACAGTCATCTAGCGTTGGCATTTACGTTCATATCACATATAAGACTTGCAAGTTTAGATTGAAACAAATTTAAGTCCATATTGCATTCTGATGTTTCTCAACATAACAATAGCTTCCTAGATACTTCTGAACGTCGAGAACATTTCAACCCTTCTGTAAAGTCCTCTACATAATATTCCCTACAATCATCTCCTCATCCTCATCAGCGTTACCCCTCAAAACCCCCTCCTGGTCATTCCAAACAAACTCCCACCAAGGCTTCCTCGCCTCCCGCAAGCTAGAAATCCCATCCTCGCCCCCAACTCTCATGGCCTCCGAAACCCTAGCCGCCCGATCCTCCTCCGCCCACCTCGCAACCTGATCACGTCGTAACTCCTCTTCCTGCTCTGCAATCCTCTTCTCCTCGGTCTCGATATGCTCCCTCAGCAACATACTCCGCTCTTCTTCAGAATAAACACCAGGAAACAAATAATCAGAGTCCGAATCAGAATCAGAATCTTCTTCATCTGCACGGTTGATAGGATGTTTCTTGAAAAGCTCTTGAATAGCTCCGCATTTCGCTTCCCCGCTGAGCAAGTACATTTGCAACGCAGCGAGCAGCTGTACTGCCGCTGTGAAATCCTGTTTCACCCATAGATCGTACTCCCGCGTAGCTAGAACACGGAAGGTACGTGGATTCGGCTCGTAGTCTAGTCTGCGTAGACGAATAGCTTCGATGTGCCGACGGACTCTCTCCATATTCTCTGCGCCGTAGAAACGGGGGCTGCGGAGAGAGGTGGCGCGGCCTCGACGGGTTGGCGGACGGGTTGGCGGAAGGGGGAATCCAGCGATATCTGTGTCTGTGATTGTATTTGCGCCTGTGGCTGTGGGGAAGTTCATGGCTTCATCTATAACATCGGTATCATCTTCCGTGTCCGCATCGTAGTTCTCAATGTGCACTGTGTGTGGCACTGAGGGGGGAGGACTGTGCTCGACGGCGGCGGTTTAGGGGAAATAGGGCTGGTGCTGGGCCTGGGACTTCGCGGCGGCACCAGAGGCTGGATAATTTCTGGCCTGGGAAGTAGGCCCGCATGAGGTGGAGCTTTGAGCCGTGGAGACCCAGGAGGAATATCTCTTGATCTGGAAGTTTGTCGCCAGGGATATGGAGAGGGCGAACGTGGAGGAGTAGTTGGCCCAGCATTAGCTTGAACTTTTCGTTCAGGGCTGAGATGAGGTGTTCTTCCTTTACTGTCTGGTGGGTGATTGATTGTTAGTCAGTAATTCTCTGAGTGTATGAGATGTGACTAGTAGCAAACAGTGGAGACTTACTGTAGACACGGGTAACAATGGCCAGCACTGGCCATTGTCAGGCTCAAATTCCAGCGAGAGGAAGCCCGAAGTATTGGGACCATCTCTGTGTTTCTCGCGATATCCAGTCCAGTATTCAAGCGTGGTGGATACAAGTCGGGGCCTGGGATTAAAGGAATGGTAATCAGTATGGACAGCTTCCACAGGGGCTGATCATGCAGCCTAAAAGATGATCTTTAACTCACTTCAAGAAGAAAATGGCATCGCCTTCTCGGGTAGGTCGCTGTAGATCAATCATATCTGCGACCTCATTCATCAGCGCGTAGATAACCTGCCCCTGGGATCGCAAATTTCTGGAATCAGTTTGAATCATATGTTCTTCAGACCCACCATCCCACAGCCCCTTTGAGAAAGTAGGTACTTTGGCAAGGGTCTTGAAAACTCCTCTGTATCGGATATCGACTTTGGACCATTCGCCCTGGTCAACATCGCGGGCATCCTCGACATTTCCGCGGAAGATCCAGGGCTTTCGCTGAACAGAAGCTGTTGAAGAAAGTGGTTAGTACATATGAGTAATCGACGGGCGAAAATCTGGGGTAGAGTTCGGGGTAGAGTTTCAGGTAACTGTATTGAGAAGAACCATGGCCTGAAAGCTTAAACTTACACGTATGCTCCGCTCGTCTCAGGTATTTCGTAGGAATGAGATCCTCCATTGGGCGATTCAAGAAGAATTTTGCATCCAAATTGTGCACTCGGGAAAGGCGAGGGCCTGGGTTTGTGGGTCTGGCAATACTCGTCTGTTGATGAGCCATACTGGCCTCGTCAAAAAACTCCATCGTGGAGAACGAAGACGAAAGCAGATCTTGAACGAAGAATCAGATGGGAAGTAGGTGGGTGTGAAAAGATGGAGGGGAAGGGAGGAAGTGTTATGGTTGTGGTGATGGGTAGAAACTACCAGCGCGAGATCCTTCACTTTAAACGCTAAACGCTACTTTCTGCGCACGGTATTGTGACACTTCCTTCAGCGAGACAATCTGCGCACAATCGTGCCTATACAAATTTAGTTGTTCTAGGTTAACCAAAGCACTCCAGGTCACTGGTATATTGTTTGAGCTTCTTGAACAGGAACCATTTTCCTGTAAGCCCTTTTCATTCTGTATTGAACTACAAGATGATGCTTTTTCATATCTCAATATATTTTCCATAGAGATTTATATATTGTGAAAACATAATCAATCAAAGGCCCACTAGCCTGGATCATTTTAGTATAAAACAACGAGCGAGCTACAGTACTTTATTGTGCTAAATGATACTTAGCCACGGATGGTTTCTAGGCTCCCGCAGCAATTCAGAATAACATTATAATAATACAGCAACTACATGCGGCCTGACATCTATACTACTAATGGAACGATTAAAGAACATACTGTCCCACTTAGCTCAACATATTATGTAATAGACAACCTAAGCAATGTCGGCAATGTCAACATAAAGTCCTCAACCAAACAGTTGAAGGTCATAGTCTACCAGCTCTTTGGAAAATGCCTAGACTTTTCCATGCAACTGGCTGGGTTCTGGGTCTGCTGGACTAAGTGCTTAACCAAATATTGAACTCAAATGAATGTGCTATTTTGAAAAAAGCTGACGTATTCTTCTCAGCCTTGGAGACTCATCCAGCTGTCAACCTTGGGTATGAAACAAAGTCAGTGGATATCAGCATAGGCCACGAACTAGTGTTAAAAGATTAGGTGGATCTGGAATACTCATGAGCGATATACATGGATTTAGGTACTTCTGCCCAAATTGCACAATATATATATCTTCGCCTGAAACTTAACACGCGTCCATGAAACCACTTGAGCATCTCTCCTCCAGGGCTACCCAGGGTATATATCCAACAGAACAAAGGTTCAATTATGACGAACCGTACTTGGGAAACCCACACGATTGTACGTTAATCTAGAACTTTGAATATCCTCTCCGGTTCTTCCCTCAGCCCTAACCACACAAATCACAGTTCTAGGCCTCAACGACCAGCAATATGACGTGCCCCGGAGTGGCTTGGCCTAATGGTCTCCACGTTGTAAGGCAGAGCATCCACAATGCTGCACGAAATTCTTTGCTTGACGCAAGCCCGAAGTCCAGACCACGACGACATTCTCCACTTGACCATTGTCTAGAACGCCAGTCACGTGATCTACCAGAAAACGATTTGTGTGCTTAGGTAAGTTGACGCCATGACCCAAAATGTCTGGGTGGCGGGTGGGGCCGACAGCTGTGCGCAAACTCAGGAACAGGCCTAGCGGCTGTTTCGGTCCGTGGTACTGTTGATGATCGTGGCTTTTGTGTATTTTTTGATTTCTGTGGGATTTTTTAAGGGGTTCAAGGTTCAAGCCCTGGATTGCTTGGCTTTTAGGGAGTAAGGAAGAGGCTGATTTTCTTGACGTGGAAGTATTGATATAGTTTAGGTTCAAGAGTATGACGGGAAGATTGGGGTCGGAATTGAAAGAATAGTGGCTTATCCCGTCTATATTTAACCGGCCACCAAGTAGTTTTGGGCGAAGACTCCGGGCTTAGCGGTTTCGCTGTCTTTGTTGAACGGGAGCTGGTTCCACTAGCATGGCAATGGTGCGGGAGTCTATTTCTTTTTTAGCGAAGAAAATATAGATCAGGACGAACAGGCCTCCATGCGAGAAAAATGCAGCTGCAAGGAATTGAAGCATGTTCAATTCGCGCGTATTTTGTACTACGTGATGACTGGTAACCCCCACCAAATGCCAGCAAGAGGAATGTCGAGGGACGCGCTTTCGCGAGAAAAGCTTCTCCCCTTCATTCCGATCATGTCATGGCCCCTCGGGGCACGTGGAATTTGGTTTGTTCTTTTCCTGTCATTGCTTCTTTCTATCGGTGATCGTCGATCGGTACCCGAGGTGCGTTCACCGGATCGTCAATGTTCTGCGATATTGATCCTAGCTCATACAAGATAAGTGCACATACTAGATAGCTGCGCCTTTGAGCGTCCTATTTTTGGATAGTTCACAGCGAACCTCATTGAAAGGCCCGAACAGGAAGTAAACTTAATGAATCGCCCGACTAGCATGACGTATGGTCAGCGTCGGGGCCGTTTTTTCATTCTTTCTTTTTCTTCAAGTATAGCCCAGTAGTTCATCAGAAGGGGATGTCCATAGATGTCCATACGACAAAAGGGGGTCAGTCCCGGAACTACTGATACCAAGAAATCAAGAACCAAGGCCGAAGCTCGCTAAGTGAAGAATCGCTAGGCGACCAAGCGTCTATCGTATTACCAAAGAAACCGTGATTTGATCTCCTTGTTGATCGATTACCCGAAGCAGCGGCAAGAGCGAAACGGGCGTTCAGGATCAAGCCACTAGTTCCCAATTGGGCATGGTGGGACCCGTACCTGCTTGAAATCCCCGTGTATCATGTCTGCGCGGGAAGGACCATGGTCCCGCTTTGAATCTACCACCACGCACTTTGCTTTTTCATCCACGTCCAGGAACACGCAAGTGGTCTCCTCGACTCCACCGCAACGACGCCGTCGGTCTGGGCCATGCGACGGACTGAACCTTGTGCGGCAAAAGTACTAGTAGCGTGCCCCGAACCAGGCTAAAAGTACAATGGTTTAATTAGGATGCGCGCTTCCAAGGTCAATAGCCTAGGGGGAGTTTGGTGATCGTCAACCTTGAGCACGAAACGAAAGTGAGGTGGAAAAGCCTGCAAATCATCCCCTCCAGACCCTGAACCAGAGAGAGATGAGATTCTTGCTTCATTTTGCAATCCGGCTGAGCTATTAATGCCACTAGTCTTTTTCCTTCCGTCTCTTACTTGAGGCTTGCTCCTTCTCCACCTGGCTAATTAACGGGATTTATCTCGATTTGATCGATCTCCTTTCCCCTGAGCTGTCTATGCTGATCCCATCAACTATCAGCTGGGCCGAGCAAGGTTGTACAACGGCAAAACGGCCCAGGAACCGTGCAGCTCTAATGCTCTGAGCGTATTGGCGATCTCAGCCGAATAGAGAGTAGAAGGTTGCCTCATAGTTCGCTAGCAAAGGACAATTGTGTAGATTGCAGTGGACATACTCATTCCAGTTACCTGCATTAGTATGTTGCGTGATTCGAGGCCCGTATGTTGATTGTTCCTCAAGCAGAGACCAGGCAACTATAGTAAGTAGTGTGTCCAGTACTCATATGGTCTATACAGCCATAAATTGGAAGTTAGCAAAAATAAAATTAAACAGTATCCAGTGGAACCCATAAATTGAACCCGATGATGCTAGCGGAGTGCGTGTAGATAACAATGTGGATAATGCTAATTTTCTTAATTTACCGTAAGATTGGTAAGATTACGGTTGTTGTTGACTGCCCACACGTGTCCGCCCCCATTTCCCTTCAACTTCGCCCCTAATTCAGATCGCTCTTGAGAGCATGTTCTTTAATTCACCTTTATTCACTCCTTTCTGTTCTCCCATTTTCGTCGACGACGACGGCACTTTTGACCTGGGTCCAGCCAATTCTGCTCCCCTTGCATAATCCCACGGTCGCCGCTTGCTCTTTGTTCTCATCTACTCTCCAGTAGACTGTCGCTCACTCCTTACTGCTACCCAGCCCACACTCACTTTTGCTGCTTTTCCGGTCGTTTCAGATTTTACGACCCCTTCCATTCGTTTATTCAGTCGATCGCTCTATTCGATCGGTCTCACTACAAGATTCGGTTGCCCATCGTGACGGGTTCTTGATCTATAATTCTAGGTTATCGGTGAGACGTTGTGACTGTGTCCAACGACTCGTGAACATCCTAGGAACTTCAGCGGATTCGAATCGCAGATACCCAACAGGGCCTCGGCCATTTCATCCCTGAGGTGTTGACAGACGAGTTTGAATTGCTCGTACTGTACCCTCCATTATCGGACTCCTGAGCGCTTTAAATCAACTCTATTTAACCTCAAAATGCGTGTCAACTCTTTGTCCGTTTTCGCCGCCTTGTCCCTCGGGGGCTTCCAGCTGGTGGCTGCGCAGCGAGCTATCCAAGATGACGATGCGACGCACGTGGAACGACCGCGCTACTACTTCCCCCAGAATATCAAGCGTACTGTTCACAACAGCACCTCCAAGAACAACGACCCACCGAACCCCCTCGGCACATTAGTGGACGACATCACCGGAGAGACCGCGACTACATCCTCTGCGGCCGCTGCTACCACCGGAAAGGAGGTCGTTGTGGTGATTTCCATCGACGCCGAAGGACACCGCCACACTATCACCACGGAGACCCGTTCAAACGCCGCCGCGACTACCAAGTCGACTGTGACCACCGCCGTGGACGACACAACCAATTCCGACACCACTACCGCGAGCAGCGCCGCGAGCAGCTCCACTGCCAGCTCCACTGACTCGGGCAGCTCCGCCGCTTCTAGCAGCTCCACCGCCGCTAGTACTACAGCCACCCCGACAACTAGCGCCTCCTCAGGCAACCTGCTGAGCGACGCTGCGGCTGCAGCCTCGGAGCTCTTGAGCGGTGACTCCACTACTGCCGCATCTAACGGAACTACTAGTGCTACCACCTCTGCCCAGGTCACGACTTCCGCCACCGCATCAGTCACTGGATCAGTTACCGCCTCAGTTGCTGCATCAAGCTCTGCATCAGGCTCTGCCTCAAGCTCTGCTTCCTCGAGTGACGATATCCTGGCTTGGTTGTTGGGAAGCGACTCTGCTACTGCTACAGGAACCGCCACCACTAACAGCACCGGTCTGGCCACCATCCCCGTCAGCGTTCCTGTGACCGCTAGCCCCACTGCAACCGGCGATGCGCTCACCAGTCTCTTGGCCAGCGTCTCGGCCGCTCTCAATGGCACCGAGTCCACCACTGGCATTGGTGCCATCCCTACCCCCCTGGCCAGCGTGACCTCTTACAAGTCGGGAAGCCCTAGCGGCACTCCCATTGGTACTGGCAACGGCAACGGCAACGGCAGCGGCACCACCACCGGGACTCCCACTGGCTCGATTGGCGTTATCCCTGTGCCCCATTCCCCCAGTGCTGGCTCTGGAAATGGCTCTGGAAGTGGCTCCGAAACTGGATCTGGCAAGCCCACCGGCTCTGGTGCTATTCCTACTCCCATTCCTACCCCGGCAGGAAGCCAGACCGTCAAGGTCACCCCTACTTCAACTGCTTCCTCCACGCCTACCCCTGAGCCTGAGGCCACAACGTCCTCTCACGTTGAGACTACTAGCACTACTCACACCGAGAAGCCTGTTGAGACCACCTCGTCTTCTTCTGACTCCAGCGACTGGATGCCCTCCAGCATTCTAATCCAGCCTTCCACTACCGAGAGTGCTATCAGCACTAGCACCGCCACTCACAGCGCGGTTGCTTCTCTTCCTGACTCGATTACTCCTTCCAACAGTGTCACCCAGGCTCCTGCCGACTCTATGTTGCTTCAGCTCGGTTTTGACGGCAGCCTTCCCTGGTCATTCGTCGCTACCACTCCTCTGTCTTCGTCTCAGATCTTCGAGTACATCCCTCAGGCCCTGAAGCATGCTCTCCCCTACTGGGGTGCCAAGGCTGAGATGTTCGCTCTTGAGCCTTACTACAACTGGGAGTCCACTGGCTACAACGCCACTCTTGCTATCTTCTACTTCCCCACTGAAGGTTACCAGAAGCTGAAGTCTCAGAAGACCAACCCGAACTCTCTTCTCTACACCGAGGAACAGAGCGCGACTGTCAAGGCCCTGATGAGCATGATTGACTCCACCATTCCTCTGGATTTCACCGGCAACTGGCCCAGTGATGACGGTGACTCATCTTCCGGTTCTGACGGCAGTGACGGCAGCAGCAGCAGCGGCAGCAACAGCAGCGACGGCAGTGACGACTCCTCTGATGGCACCTCCAGCAGCAGCAAGGGTAGCGCCAGCTCCGCCGGCATTGCTGTCGGTGCCGTGGCTGGTGCCGCCGCCTACGGTGCCGCTATGTTCTGGGTTGCTCGTCGTTACCGCAAGAGAAAGCAACTGCACCAGCGCTCCAGCTCTGTCGACCAGATGAGCCAGGGTTCCTCTGTCGTCGGTGCTGGTAACCGCGTGTCTGGTAGCCAGCGCTCCCAGATGATCAGTGCCCCCGTTATGGCGGAGAACTCTCTGGGCTGGAACTAGATGGTCCCCCTTTACAGGAAAACAGCAAAAAAAAAATTTATACCAACATGGATAGACCAGATCCTTTCTTGTCTCTATTCCTCCCCATCCCTCGGCCGAGAAGAGTCCCAACTATTCGACGACATTGGTACTTTCCTTTTCTCGTCAGTGGATCTTGACCTCTGCGCTATCAGGTCGAGAGTGGGAAGGATGAGAGCTTGCACAAAACTTTATTTCAGTGTTCATCATCCCCTCCAAGGATGCACCATGTCACATATCATGTATCTTCCCATTGTGAAATTTTGCATTGGCCAACATTTACCTCTTTCCTTCTTATCATTCTTCTGATACTCCGAGCGACGTCATGTCCCTGCCGGCGCGACCTGTGTCATTTCATTTTCATTTATTTTTCTGAACTATTCCCCCTTCTGTTCTCCCATACCCTTTTCTTTTCTATTACTTTACCATGGCACTATGACCACCGAATGAGACGAATGTTTTACTTCATGTTCTTGTGCCACTGGAAAGAAATCTTACTTTTTTACTGGTCATATTATGTTTGGACTCTTGCACATCCCTAATGGTCTGGGTGGCCCAATTCTTGATGAGCCGACGCTACTTCCTTTTCCTTACCTATCTCTCTCTCTCTGCGCAGGATCAAATCCTTGTTTTTGAATGCTCTTTTTTTTATTTTTTTTGTACAGATGTATATCTTGTGTTGCGATGGATGTGTAGTAGATGCTGAGAAGCTGAGAATGAGAGGTGTAGATTCCCTACTTTAAATTTTCCTGTTCTTGTAGTCATGTATCATTAGTGTAAGGGATCGCCGTTGCCGAGACAGTGGCGCCCTTGCGTCCCCGTTAGCCAACCTTGAGCTAGTTCCAAGGTTTCGTTCCTGCGTCTGTGCATGTGAGGTATCCAAAGTAGACTCGTGTGTGGGACAAGGTTGCCTGAACAACGGCTGATAGGCACACAGCCTGTATCAGAATATTAGACCCATTGGTTCTAGACCCGTTTATGGTGGAAATGAGAAATCTCATGTCAGTCTGTTCAGGACTGACAAGTCATTTCCTGGTGTTGTTGTAGTTTACTCCTGTGGTTCAAGACTATAATAATTCATTTGGATTGTTGCTGGCACGTAGCAAGCAAACATGCTTGAGTATGATCATACTTGATAAAAAAGTCATATTTCATTCAAGACGAAAGCATAATATCCCAATGCTCTCAATATAACAGCCACAATCCAGGCCAGTTACAAACAATACATCTAAAGCCAGAAAGTGGGGATATGAACTGGACGCTAGGAGGAGAGAATACATAATGTACAAGAAAAAAGGGGAGATACTGCCCAAGAAGAAAAGCAAAAATGATGGGAAGTAAGATATGAAAGGAATTGGAAAAAGGAAAGAATTTCCACCCAACTCCACCCCAATCTCCTCATGAGATTAGTCTTTCTTATTCTTCTCATCACCTCCAGACCAACCGCCAAGCCCACTCCACCACTTACCAGCATTTTGCTCACGACGCAGCTGGCGAAGCTCATCCCGCTCCGCTTTATGTTCCTCCCAGGAAAGCTGCGCCGCGGCTGCTGCGACAGGGGACTCGCCATCCGACGCGCCATCAGCATGCCCGCTACGGGCATGTGCAGGCAGCGGACGGACAGCGTCCTCGCCTCCGTAAACGCGGAGTGCAGTGCCAAAGGCCCAGTCTACGGCCTCCTCAACAGGATGGTCGAAAATGTAGGGCAGGAATGGGACGACCGATAGACCGAGCTGTAATAAATTAGTATAAGCGCCTCATAAAACCAATCAAGAAAGAAGAAAAGCAAAAGAACATACTCCGATTGGCACCCACGTGCGCAAAAACGTGACTTTGCTCCCCTTCAGCATGCGCCCAGAGTATCTCACTACACTGTGGATAGTGAATGCGGGCAATCCCATACTCGCCACACTCTGGAAAACGGCGCGCTTAGCCATAACCATACGATAGTCCTCCGCGAGCGAGATTTCCGTCGTAGGCCAGGGTTCCAGCGCATCGTTGGATCCGCTCAGTGGGCGAGAGAGGTTGCCCGTAGCCATGCCACGGATAATTTGTGTCTGGGGCACGTCGCTGGCATCCTTGTAGGACTCGCCGGGTGGGGTGAGAGCGCGGCGGTTGCGGAGGTAAGCTTTGTAGCCTTCGTGGCTTACGTCGCCGATAAGGTATGCCCAGGATATACCGTAGGCGGAGCGGACGAGCCAAGGGTGTGCGATCGGGCGGAAGGATTCACCTACGTCTGAGGTGTAGGCGACGTAGCGGTGGGCGGAGAGGAGGATTGTACGGACGCGGCTACCATAGGCTGCGTAACGGAAATTGGTGTCGGTTGAATCGACAGAGCTAGAATCCGAGGAGTCCATGGTTAGTTTGGTCTTGTTCCCTTGCTCGACTGAGCTTTTGTGAGGCAGTTGAAGCTTGGTGAATCTTTAGTGGAGTATGTCATGTCATAGCCAGCAATAAGCCGGGAAGTGGAGTCGTCGGACTTTGCGGGCAATGCCCCTCGGTCCCTCCGCTCCGCTCTAGGCAAGAGACCACCCATCACAACTAAACTCGAAAAAGATGCGACGAGAAGACAAAAAATTGCAAAATAGAGAAAAAAGAGGGCAACTCATGTCAAGCATAACTTACTATGAAGAGTAATGGTCCTCGTAATAATCAACGCGATCTAGAAGCTCTTGCAAGCGCGGAGAAAGCTTTCCCGGCGCAGAAGACTTGCTGGGCGGCAAAACCGGCGGCGCATCTTCCTGGCCACCACCACCAACTGAACCTGAAGCCATATTGATTTTCACGTGTAGAATGAAAGATTGAAGGAAATGAGACCAAAAGAGTGATGCTACTTATGTAAAGAAGGTTGGAACGCCGAAAATAAAAGGCTGGGGTTAATGATCGTGTGCACGCAGAGTTCAATCGCTGAGAATCGCAAAAGGAAGAAAGTTGGGCATGCGCAAAAGTGAGAGATAACGCGTCGAGACCAGGCTACGGTAGGTCCAACCTTATAAGAGTGCCTCTGCTAACCGTCGGTGGCTTCCGAGAGACATAGCCATAGCCGGGGTATAGAGCGATGACCATGGAATAGTTTACTTCCCGGCCCGGTTCCACGAACTGGCCTCTGGCGGCTGAGATTCGGGTAAAAGATGAACTATATTTTCTTTAGCCGGATCAGATACGAAGCTTATTCGATCTACATGCTTTATCTTCAATTTGAGAGGATTTGTTTTGGCAACAGTTTTATTCGATCCGGAAACAGGGCTCGTGCTTTACCCGGGGGATGTCCACATGCCGGGCCATCTCGGAGATCGAAAATTGCTGAGTCACGCGTTATCAACCAATCAAGATATGGCTTGGAGCTGTCAGTAGTATGGACATCATGATCCGCTGGGGTACAAAGTCTGTTTGAAGTTAGGGTCGGCTAAAAATGGGAATATGGCAAAGAGTTTGAGGACGGAAGTAGTTCCCTGACATGGAGCAAGCTAAAGGGAGAATTTTTTCCGCATTCATTTCCTCAGCTTGACACTGCTAGCCAGTGTACAAATAATACGAAAGAGCCCGCTACAAAGGTACAGATGCAGCTATCCATATGTAAAGTTTATGGTGTCTGTTATTTATTAATAGTTGACAAATGTAGGTGTTTCTGGTCACTACGCAAATGGCAGTCCCAGTTGAGAAATAGGGACTATAGGTATCAACCTGACTGCTACATATTGGAACCACAACTATACTTCGATTTTGCTAATTGTATTTTCTTATTGAAAAGCTTCCTTATATCCTCCTATAAACCGTATGGCCTCGCCTTAAGCTCTATGCCACCCGCCTATATTCTAATCAAATCATTCTATCCTACCCTTCGATTTCGTTCTAAACATAGCAACGTACTTCACCAGCCTAGATCCTTGTCAATCACTTGCATTATGGCCATCTCGGCGGGCCATAGCTGAACAAACTTCTGGACTCGCCAGGACCAGTCTCCATCCCACTGGAAAGTAAGGGGATAAGATGCACAAAAGAAATCCCAGAAGTCAGGAACCAACCGGCATTTCCCCAATCAACCAGGACGACGTCAAATGATCGCCCACCTCGATCGTTTGGGCGGCTTGTATTCTCCGCGACCATAATGCTCTTCTGTTGAGCGTTCCCATACGTTAATGTAGGCCAGTGACATTGAAGAACGCGAGCAAGGTATTTTTCGTAAAAGTGAGCCTTATAGTCTGGATGTTTATTGCGTTCGACTGAGGCTCTATAATTACCGACAAGGCCCGCAACGAAGGCAGGTTCGCCAGAGAAAGGCCCTAGAAAGTTCTCATCGCCATGTTGGCTTTAGAATAGGTAGTGATGTACACCGTCCCCGTCCAGGCCTCCGAAAAGGTCGGGCCACGGACACTCGACCTTTCGCATTGCGTTGATTATTAGTTGGAGCTTGGCGATAATGTCATTCTTCTCAGAATGCGTCAATGATGGCCAAATGGAATGTAGCTGCACCCCGGGGACGTGTTGCATGATTAAGAAAAGTTGTTTGCCATCATAGTACATCGCATTCAGTCAAGGCGCAGGAACTTCTGGGACGTGTCGTTCAAGGTAAACCAGAGCTTGGCCTTTCCAGACGTTTATACAACCTCCATATGTTACAACAATATCGTCATTCACCGCCACAACCTTGGAGGCCATGGTCTCCCATAGAACAATGGTGCAAGCGCGGATTTCATCTGTTGTAGGTAGAGTAGGCAGAGGCTGGGAGTTCTGATGGAAGGGGCATCCACTGGTTCCCACACGGTGAACAGAGCAGAAGTCGATGGAGGTAATATTGAGATATGGATGATTGCCTGATTAGAAGGTAATTGAGCGGAGAAGATCAGCCACATAAGTTTAGAACGTAGCCCCCCCACTCCTGGAGATCTCGGACCATCGGGGCCGATTTTCTAGTCATGTGGTTCACACCGCAGGACCGCTAAAAACAATGTATATAGTAGTACTAGGCGTGCATCTGATCTTCATTAAATGGAAAACTTGGGACTGGTGGAACGAGAAAAAGAAAACCAAACAAGAAAATATGTTGATATTCAAATGTTGGCCCATGTTGAAGCCCGTGTCGAAAAGATCTGTGAACCTGCTGCCAGAAACTACCATATAATGTCATATTGAATTTATAATATCAGGCGAGATTTAAACAGTTTCAATGATTTCAAATAATATTCTTGTCCTGTATGCTATGATGATCAAACTCTTTAACGTAACTAACCTTGAAACTCTATGGGGCCTTTTTGCAATACAATTTCTGGGCGAAGAAACTCCTCATGGCCTTGTATACAGACCAGTCTTTCAGTGAAGATGTAACAGAAACCAGAGGTCTTCAATCAGAATCTTGCATCCCACGAAATGTTTTTCAAAAGAGAATTGTTGATGTCCTGACCTCACGGGCCGTTACGGGAGATCACATGATATATATCTGCTGAGTCATCCACAGACGCTAACCAGATCAGGGAAGGCGGTCTCGGAGCCAACTTCGTCTCTGTCAAGCCTGAGGATTCCGCTTCCACATCGCTGCATTTAATCTTCAGCTCTCCCATACCAGTCAATCAAGATGGTCGTCTACTACCAGATCGCCGGCAAGAAGGTCGGCTCCCACGTCGTAAGTGGCCGAAATATCTCCTTCCCCACCGCTCGCACCGTCGCTCGCCTATCCCTTTTTAAGTCCAATGCACGGCTACAGAAGGAAAGCTCAGCAGGCTAACCGAATATCTTCGTGATGACAATAGCTCGCCATGGCCACTCTCGGCACGATCTTCGCTGGTTCCTGGGCCGCCGCCGGTGGTGGCTCCAAGCCCAAGACCGCCGCTGGACCCCCCATCAACGCTTCCTCCAAGGAAGAGGGTGACTTCATCCAGTACGTGAAACCAGCTACCCAATAACTCAATTGAGCGTTAGATCGGCTGGAATGCTAGCCATAGCTAGTATCTTGCGCAATTGAAGCTGTACATTTTTACTGACAGCTTTACTACAGGAACTTCTTGAAGGAGGTTGACGGAGGCGACAAGAAGCCCGCTTCCGGACACTAAATGTTCGTCAACTTATACACGGATGTTAACTATGGATCGGCACGATATGAAACCGCGTGATGCATGAGTCGAGTCGCCCCATCCCATTCGTCGTTTTCCCTGCATCGTTGCATCGAGACGTGTCGGCCTTGGAGATGTTTTGCGAAACCCGAACGGGCTGATCCCGGAAGTCGATGGATGGATTTACATGGATCTGTACATAAGAGGCGTGTACGCTGCATTGAAGAATTGTTCCTTCTAATCATTTGACCGGATCTGTGATTCTGTGCTTTGGGAATAGTGGCCAGAGAAGCCTATGCCCATAGCTTGAGATCACCAGTACTGTAGGTGTCTGGCAGACTATTTGTACTCTTCCACGATCATCATTGTCAGATGATGTTGGCTTGAAAGCAGATTTGTAGAACAACCCCAATGTGGCTGTACCGTAGACATGAGTCAATGCCGTCTAAAATTAAAGCTGTAGCTATATTGAGACAAGGTTCAAGTCGGGCGAAAAACATAGCCAACTTCATCACAGTCCTCCTCTTCCAACGGACAATACCGTGCCCAACGGTCGCATAGTCCCATTTTTAGCTCAGCTTCCATTCCGCCGGCATCCCGAGCCTTCACACCTTAACCGCCAACTATCCTTCAACCACCTTCCCAACTTCTTGGGTCCGCATCCCCGCTGCATATATCGCAATGAAACCAATACCATTCCCATTTGCCCTTAATATCGGCACAGACATCGTGCACCTCCCCCGAATAACCGCCCTCCTTACGCGCCGGGGTAACTACCTAACACGCTTCACTCGCCGCATCCTCTGCGACCAAGAACAACGCGACTTTCACCACCGCTTCAAAGAGTCCCTATCTCTCCAATCAAAATCGCAAAATAAGTCTTCCACACCCACGCGCTCCTCCATCGTTACAGCCGACATGACGCGCTGGCTCGCAGGCCGGTTCGCAGCGAAGGAAGCCGCGCGCAAAGCTGCCCCGGACGGAGCGGCGTCGATTGGATGGAAGGACGTTATGGTTCGGGTACAGGAAGAATCGGGCTCAGATCTGGATACGGATTCGAATACGGGTGTGGCACAGTCTCATCTGGTTAATGGGCTTAGTCGGAAGCCGGAGATTGTGTATTTGGGGACTGCGGAAGACGGGAGTGATAGTCGAGTTGGAAAGCTTTCCATCTCTCATGATGGGGAGTATGTCGTTGCGACTGTTTTGGCTGCAGGTTGAAGGGATTGTTGGGTCTTTGGATGATCTGATTGATCTTTCTACTACTGCGCAATGGATGCGTCTCGTCGAGGGCGATAATCCGCCGCGCGCGACGAAGTTGCTCACAACATCATACCTTTATCCGAGGGGCACATGCTACACATACAATAACGAAATTTCTGGGCAATTGTGGCATGAGTTTACCCAACTAGCGATGGTTGCTTGCTCGGTTGGCCTCGGGCCTAAGGCCTCACAAGGTACCAAGGACATTATGGCCCTGCTTCTGTTGGAAAATACAGTATCTCCAGGCCTTGCATACATACATGACAAATTGCGAACGATAATGTCATATTTAGATGCTATAACATAATTATTGCCTGTACATTGCCTGTACATTATCTCAGTTATCTCTTTGTAACGTAAAATAGATTTGTGAAACCGCTGTGTACTCTGTCTGTACTACGTACTTTCGTCGCGATAGTGGAAGCACGACAATTCTTATCGCTCCGCTATCAACTCCGGGTTCCGCGGGGCTTGCCTCGGTCACATATTACTCTCTTAGACTACCCCGCTCAAGGAATACAGGCAAGAGCAAAGTAATAAGACAATTGCACTTACCGGTATGTCAACATCCCTTCCAAGACCTCTAGACGTCCATGCGCAACCAAATATCCCCATCATATCGAACACCACTGACTTGACTCACAGCAAACATGCCGTTTTCTCACCACAGCCACTCAGGCCAATTCTGCCCTGGCCATGCACAAGACTCCCTGGAGGAGGTCATCCAAACTGCAATCTCCAAGAAAATGCAGGTGTTTTGCCTAACAGAGCATATGCCCCGCCACAAAGAAGACTTCTACCCCGAAGAGATCGAAGTCGGCCAAACAGAAGCCTGGCACGAATCCAACGAAGCCGCTTACTGGGAAGAAGCCCAACGACTCCGCGAAGAATACGCCTCCCAAATCAAAATCATCATCGGCTTCGAATGCGACTGGATCCGACCTGAGTCTAAAGATCTCATCAACCGCTCGCTATCTCGGTTCCCCTTTGAGTTCTTCATTGGCTCTATCCACCACATGCACACTGTACCAATTGACTTTGATCGACCGATGTACGAGCGTGCGCGGGAACTTGCTGGCGGGACGGACGAGCGCTTGTTCGAGGACTATTTTGACGCGCAACTAGACATGCTAAAGGAATTGAAGCCACTGGTTGTGGGTCATTTTGATCTTATTCGGCTTAAGAGCGATGACATGGAGCGCAGCTTCAAGACATGGCCGGGCGTTTGGAGTCGGATTCTAAGGAATCTGGATTTCATTGCTTCCTATGGGGGTATGTTGGAGCTCAATGGAGCTGCTTTGAGGAAGGGGATGAGTGAACCGTATCCCAAAGCTGAGATTTGCAAGGTAGGTGAACCGTGAGACACTGACGTTGCGCTCTAGGCTAATCATACTTCTCTATTAGGAGTTTATATCACGCGGAGGTCGCTTCTGTCTTTCAGATGACAGTCATGGCGTCGACCAAGTCAGTTTGAATTTCCACCGTGTACTGGAATTTTTAGATCACACTGGCATTTCGCAGCTGCACTACCTGCAGTTAGCGGAAACACCAGCTCAAGCCACAGCGGCCGATGCGCGATTTCCGCGTACACAAATCGCATCAGTGTCCCTGGAGGAGCTGAAAAATATGGAGTTCTGGGGCAACGTATAGTTACTTTAAGTGGGGCAGGCTATAATTTCCCACGAATAAGTTAATATAGATACCAGAGTGCATCCCATCTCGGATGTACATACGAAATAAAACCGGGCTGTTATGCACGTATGGAGGATCGAGAACTCAATAATTATCACCGCTGAGCATATAGAGTTAGATCGACCTTTTATCGCCCGAAACAGCACCCGCCACGTTCCCATGAGTGGCAGGATCCAATGAGCCCGTAATACCTATCCCCGGATTTGAATATAATCCCGAGAGAAAGACTGACCATGGTCAAGCTCTGGGAGGGGGGGTTTCTGATAGCCCATATTTCCGATGTTGTGGATATCCCAATCAGATCCCTGCTTAGCGCCACGCTAAATGTCGGCGCAAATTGGATATTTTTCCCGAACCATTTGCTTAACCTGAGACAATGGAATTGTTATGTGCTTAAGTCTAAGTGGTTCCCCTCCTGCAAGATATTCTGCAGCTCTATTGCGTGCTATCTCGAGAAACTTTTAGGCTTGTAGCTTTGGCGTTACCCCTCCTTAATGCACTCACCATAGAACATAGATATGATCGTCACATGCCTTCCGCTCTACCATATTGTATCAAGGCTCGTAATTGAGTGAACCAATGGTGGAGCAGCAGCGTTGGTTTTTCTGACTGTGAGTGGCTGCCGTCTATTACGTCGTGAGGGCAAAGACCCACTTGGAGAAAACGCGGATAAAGCTCTCGGAGCCCCTCGTTTTCTCTTTCTGTCATCAATTACCTCTATTCAAGCAAATTCCCCCGGTACTACAATCTACACGCCACAATGTCTCTCACAGAGTTCAAGAAGGTTCTTATCTCGGCTGGCAACAAGGTCGACTTCCCCGCGATCGGTGCCATGATCGAGATGCACTACACCGGCTGCCTGTATGACAAGGATGCCCCCAACTTC
Organism: Penicillium frequentans; assembly: GCA_028828275.1. NCBI lineage: Eukaryota > Fungi > Ascomycota > Eurotiomycetes > Eurotiales > Aspergillaceae > Penicillium > Penicillium frequentans. The sequence continues at coordinate 3,586,907 of JAQIZY010000001.1, read as the reverse complement.
ATGGGCAAGAAGTGAGTATCCAATTTCAGTCTCTATACTGTCAACCACCCGGTATTATCCCTACTAACCCGATCCTTCATCCACAGGTTTGACAGCTCCTACGACCGCGGTACCCCTCTTGCCAGCAAGATTGGCGTTCAGCGCCTCATCAAAGGTGCGCAGGCCCCCCCCTACATCGAACATTTCCACATTATATTCCTATGAAAATTTGGAATGACCCAACCCTCCAATCTTAAATACCAAGAGTTGCTGATGCCATTGTTGTATAGGTTGGGACGTTGGCGTTCCCCAGATGAGCCTGGGCGAGAAGGCCTACCTGCAGATTCCCTAGTAAGTTTCTCTTCTTCCGGAATGAGCGATAAGATTATCAATTGCTGACTTTCCGCAGCGATATGGCCTACGGCGAGCGGTATGTTATACTCCCAGCTTATATATTGATCCCAACAAATACCCCATCCGCCTACTTTCAAAACCCAATGTCTATAGGGAACACATAACTGTCTAGCTTTTGCAAAATGCTGATTTATCATAGCGGATTCCCCCCCTGTCATCCCCCCTAAGGCTGATCTCGTCTTGTAAGTTGTGATCTATTTCCATTTCTAGGGCTCACCAAAGCCTCAGCCCCAGGCGAATGCGAAAGCTGATATCTTCCCATATAGTGAGGTTGAGCTCGTCAGCATCGGCGGAAAGCGTGCTTAAATGATTTCACGTCAAGCCATCAACCCTGAATCATTCCTATTTGAACGATAAAATGGTGGACTAGGACCTAAGGGATGGAATACAAACCAACAAAAGCTCCTTTCTTCCAGCTTGATCAATAGTCAAAACCGGATTTCAGAATAGTGGCGAGCCACATCATATCCATACCGAGTTTTCGTAAAATATTCTCTTATCAAACAGATCATGCTATTACACAAGAGGGATTTCTTTCGAGAAGTCCAATATCAAGATTCGCCCCGTCACGCAACCGAGTATCACTGTGCTACCTGATACCGCCATGGCAGAAGAGCAGCTAGGGCAATAGTCGAATGGTAACGCTAAAAGATTTGCCCCATTATAGGTAATCCAGGAACCGCATTCGCTGAGACCGAGCCCTTCTTGCTGTGGAGAACATACAAGGCTTGCCGAGGCACCTGTTGCGAAATTCACGTACGACTCAATATTGAAGGAGCCGACTTTTGTATGCAGATACCCAGGGTCTGATTCCCCAAACATGGGCCCACGAGGGAAATGGAAGTGGAAATCTCTGGGATTTTCGATTTCAAGCACCAAGGCGCAGTGGCCGGTTGTTAAGTCCCAGATCTTGATAGTCGGCCCTAATGCGGAGGCGAGCTTTGTTCCATCGCGTGACCAGCACATTATAACAGGCCTTCTTAGGAAGAGAGGGATTTCATCGACTTCTGGATCTTTGTGTCCCTCGAGATGTAAAACACATCTGCCGGTATGTGGATCTCGAATCATAATACTCCAATTGTCTGCTATAGAAGCAAACCTTGTTGCGTCATGCGACCACGTCACAAAGAATCCAATGGTGTCTGCTTTCACCGTATATAGGTGCTGGCCAAATTCTGCACCCCATGTCTTGATTAAATTGTCGTATGAGGCTAATAAAAGCTTTGATCCATCCTGTGACCAGGCCAAGGAAGCACTAGGCTCAACAGACTCTATACTCAAAGAACACAGGCCAGTTGAAACATCCCAGACTTTGAGAATCCCGTCTGAAGAAAGGGACGCGAGGTCTCGATTTTCTGACCAGCAAATTTTACCAATACTGCCACCACGACTCTTCATAGTCGAAAGGCACCCTGCGGTAGAGGGGTTCCAAACCTTTATCTCCTTGTCTGAATAGGAAGCAAATAACTTCGCGTCATTTGACCAAACAACACTTCTGACAGGTAGAGTATGATCTTCGAGAGCTGTGGGTGAATCCAAGTCCCAAATCTTGATGCCTCCTGAGTCACGAGCACTGGCTGATATGAGCCGTCTCTCGTCAGCTGACAAGAGTAGAGAGCTTACTCCACTGTCATGGCCTTTGAAAGTGGAGAGACATTGACACGTCAATGGGTCCCAGATCTTTATGGTTCTGTCAGAAGATCCTGACGCAAGTCTTCCATCTCTTAGCCAGATTACGACACTAGTGAACTTAGCATGGCCTTCAAGCGTTGATACACGTTTTCTCGTAGTCAAATCCCAGACCTCGATGAGACCTTCCGCAGATGCTGAGGCGAGCAGCTTGCCGTTATGTGAAAGTGCAAGATACACAATTTGGATGTCTTTCCTTGCATCGATAGTTGCAATGGGCTTCCAACTGACAGGATCCAGAATCTGGATAGTATTGGAAAGCCAATCCGAATGTATGAGGTACATTCCATCATGAGACCAGAGGTTGAGACTGCCAAACTGGGGAAAGATATCCCGGCTTGACATTCTTTGGCTAGAGAGGACATTCCAAGTCTTGAATATACCATCGCATGTCACAGTAACAATGCTCTTTCCATCGTATGAAGGGAAGGCAGTGTTGATTTGGCTATCGTCACCTTCAAGTGTCAGCACACATTGACCATCAGTTCGATCCCAAACTTTGATGTTCAACGGTGAAAACTTTGAAAATCTGTCTTCTTCCAAGGACCAAGATACTGAGACAAGACGTGTTGTATCTTGTGACCAATAGACAGCTTTGACAGGACCTTCATGTCCTTGTAGAGACATTAGGCAGTCTCCTTTCTCTGGGTCCCATACCTTGATCTCGCGGTCAGATGAGGCCGTAGCCATATAGGTCCCATCATAGGACCAAGTCATCGATGTGCCAATCACCTCATGCGCCTGTATAGATAACACACAACTGCTACTTGCCAAGTCCCAAAGCTTGATGACACCATCTGACCCCACTGATGTGAGCCGTGATCCACCAGGTGCCCATTCCAAATGCATCACGTAGCTTCCATGTGCATCAATTGTTTGGAGGCACGGGCTCCAATCTTCAATGGCTGGTTTAATAGTCACCCAACCAGGCTCCTCCTCCTGGAAAGAACTCCTGATTCTGCTGCACGTGGGTGTGAAAAGAAGGACTGAGTTGTATATTCCCAGAGGATGATGCTCGATTGTATATTTGTGGTAACGAAAAAATCGGGATGCATCGAGAATTTGGCTGGCAAGTGGCGTTGGCTTTTTATAGTCATCAATTAGTCAAACAATGCTTTCTCATGGTAAATACTGCCAGCCTTACCTTGGTCAAAATCTCAAGGATGAGCATGTCTTCAAGTCCTTTTGAAACACTCTTTAGGAAACTCAAGGCCTCTAACCAGAAGACGAATTTTGTCGAGATGAAATGGTCCACCAGGCCCCCATTCTGGAGATGATTCCGAATAGCCGCCCCTTGGTCACAATCTCGCAGATGATCAATCCAATAAATGCATGAATACCGAATTGTTGCAAGGGGACCCAAGGCCATATTTTCTTCATACACTGGGTTGATAGAGCCATCTATTTTCCCCAAGGAGAGAATGTCTCGTCGAAGTTTCCTATTCATGATGGCAAGAGATTTCTCAAGAATGAAAATATGCTTTCCTGCCATTCCATCAGGCAAAATTTCGATCTTGGCCTTTTCAAGCAAATAGTCTTTTGCAGATTGGTGTACAAAGAAGATAGTGTTTTCCGAGACGGTCAAGAAAGACCCACAATATCCTATAATCTCTTCCAACGACTCATACCCATCTTCCAAGACGTACTCAGGCAATTCAATGAAAGCCGTCAGCTCATCGATTGTGATAGGCCTATAGGTGGTGGAAATTAGGCCAAGTATATCTTTGCAAAGAGGAGCTTCCTCGTGCTCACAAACATGCTGCATCATTCGTTCGTACAGCGCATCGAGTCCAGGCGGGAAAGCAGTGAGCTTTTCGATGGTCCTCAAGCGGGGTATGCTGGCTAGTCTCTCACAGACTAAAGCAACCCACAAAAATGTCCCTTGTGCATTCAATAGCAAATAGGAATAGACAGCGTCGAAAATCTGCTGACTGTATCTTTTGAGCTTCGCCAATTGCTGCACCCTATCGTAAATGAATATTTTGACCGCCTCGGACACGGAACTCTCATTCATCTCCAGTGCCATCCTTTGGTTATCTGGTATCATGCTCATACGCTCTTTTATTTGTGGCCAATTTCGACTCGAGACAATCCACTTGACATGGGGGTGGGTCGATGAGACTTGAACTATGAGATCCAACAGTGAAGACAGCCCAGTGGTGCATTCATCCAGGGCATCAATGATCAAGCAGGGTTCCTCTAAATGCTGTAACATCTCAAGGAATATTGCCGACAGTGCATGCCATGCATTTGGGTTCTCAAAGAGTTGCTTTCCTGACTCGTCATATCTCTGCCGAACACGAGATATGAGGGATGGGTCTTGATCAATCAACATGTAGATCAACCCCCGCAGCACAGCCGTTGCATAATTCAAGCGCGTATCAGTGGCTTGGCAAAAGAAGAATGAGATGAATCCTGGGTTCGTACTCGAAATTTCATCGATAATTCCACACAAAAGCATGGTCTTGCCTTTCCCCGGGTCTCCTCGGACCCACAAGATTCCTCCACCCTTTTCTCTGTGATGCCAGTCTAGGAAGTTCTTGTCTTCTAGAGCCCAATTATACGAGTCTCTTAAAAGACCACCCTTTGTAGCTTCGATGCGAGACTTATCGTCGCGGGGATTGGTTGTTTGCAAATCTTTTAGACAGGCACGATCCTCGGCCCCAAAGGTATATTTTTCTTTTGTTTTGTCACCTTCGAAAAGAGTCAGCTAATTCAAATTCAAAGCCACATGCATCACAAGGTTGTTTTACCGACTTGTGAAGTCCAAGTAAGAAGCTTCCATAGCAGCCTCTTGAACCCAGGGTCCTCTTCTGACCCAAACCGCACCATATCACGATGATTGCCATAAATGCTGTAAATATCATAACCGTCCAACGTCGCCGATTCCTCAGTCACAATCTTTCCGATGACAGGGAAAGGAAGCTCTTCAAAAAAGCAGGCAATACCAATTGCCCGACCACTTTCTCGCACTCTTCGGATCATGGTCAGGAAATCGACTTGTATTGAATCCAAAAGCTGGTTATCTCGTTGCAATATGTCTAGCAGCATCACATTCGTGGATTTCACAAGGCCAAACACCGAAGCAGGAATCTTGGCCCAATCTGCCATCCAAGCCCCCTTGTGTGGTGTTCCCATGAATGCGATCCCCTCAAGGCAATCGAATAGAGCCCGCGACTGAGGCTCGGCGGCATTTTGTGAGAGAAGAATAGTCTTTTTGCATACTAGACCTCCAAGGCTATGAGCGACGAAAATTAGGGGACGAGAGGAAGCATTGCAAAAGACTCGGTCCGCTGTTAAGTCCCCCAAAAGGTTCTGGGCGTGGTTGATGAGACGGTTCGACGACACAACTGATTTCCGTGCGACATTTGCATCGTATCCATACATCAGAACCCGGGCATTGAGTTTGGGAGGAAGTAGTATCTTTGGCCATGGTGTGGTTTGGCCGACGGCGGTCCAGGTCTTGTCGCGATCGCCGGTCAACCCATGTACAAAACAAATATCGACGATCGCATCAGAGCACTCATGGATAGTTTTTAGACCGAATTTGAACGCAGACGTTGGGACAGGTAGTGGAGAAGGGTTGGTCTGGTAGCGTGGTGGGGCCAACACTTCACTAGTTGGATCTGGAGTCTCTGGCACGTAGGTGATCGTTTTTCGTTGTTTTCGCCATTTTTTGAATTTATCCATTATCTGCTGTCTGGAATATAGATATAACGCTATAGATCTCAGATCAATGTTTTTTTGGACATAATATAATATTAAATATGGGATGGGCATCATGTTTTGAACTGAGGGGTTAGTGGGAATGAGTTAGCGCCGGCGATGCGCTGTGTATGCATGATAATCAGGACTATACTACTCTAGGTAAGATTTGTCTACGTATCTTTGCGCATAGCCCTCCAGTTAGAGGATTTACTGGCTAAAAACACGCCCGTGATTTTCGTTCTATTTTAAGCTTCTCTAGTTATGGTTTGCGGATGCGGATCGATAGTAACAGAGTTTTATGTATGATGGAAGGTCGTTCCACTTCTTCAATCAATGCGAAGCCTTGAAACCCTTAGGAAGATCCAATAAATTTCATTTCATGAGCAATATATCCAATATACTCGTGCCTTTACTCCGCCTTCGCCAGGTTTGCTCAGCCCCGTCTGCGGCAGTGGCATGACGTTCTTCTCTCTATTATTGGCAGATCCCGACCTCGCAGAAAGCGGAAGACCTGACTGAGCTAGACGATGGTCGAGCTGAGCCTTCTCCTCAACAGACTTATCTGTGAGGTGAACAGCAACTTCTCCTCCAAAGTTTGCGCGATTGCTTCCAGATTGAGACGAGCAGTCTCGGGAAAGAAAAAGTAGATGTCTGGAGTTGTAAAAAGCCAGGCTTCACTGATAATCAAGTCGAGGCAGGGGCTTCACATACCTGGAATAAAAATGTAGACCAGCAGATGATGATGAGGTTAGACTCCGCGTTGATATATATGGAGGAAAATGAGGATTCGGACCCAGAGGAGATTTTGGAAGATGAGCCGTGAGTACTTCTAGGGTCAGTGTTAGTAGTGTGATAGACACATAACACAACTTACAGAGTAGGCTGGTGTTCACCTACCGTAACCAATAACCTGGGAGCTCGTCGTTCGACAGGATCGTCACTCTTTTTCTCTGCCATGCTGGGCATCGACTTGATATCGACATTCAATATTGTCATTTTAAGGTTTTGTGTACCTGTGAGCTGCAGCCAAAGCGCCGGGCTCTGTTTTCTTAGGGGGATCGCTCTCTTGTTGCCCTGCACAGCGACACGCCAAGTGTCCGAACAATTGGCACCGAAAGTGATTGTTCTCTGTCGCTAGCAGTGTAGCCAGATTGGCTCGCTATGTCAATACTTCCTTTTTCAAAGGCAGCATTGAATAATTTACTTCTCCACGCTACCCAGAGCCTCGATTCTTCTTTCTCAAATATCAAGGCATTGTTGAAGCATTGTCAAAAATCTCACCCCGCTCTACTTACCCCGTTTTCTCCAGCTCAATTTTCCCACCTATGAGCGTTCTCTACATCATCTACAAGGTTATTTTCCACGCCAAACTTCGATTTAACATGAAACATTGTTCCAGGACAATTTCCTTTGGAGGATATCATGGCTTGCATATAATATTCTTCCGGTTGCGTCCGATTGGGGGGGTGGGCCATGGTAGGCAAAGGGGGGTTTATTTAAGAGTCCCACATCTCGTCACATAATACTCGCGTACCTGCCTTGAAAGTGGAATTGCTAAGGAACAAAATCCATAGCTATGCATCTCTTGGCCTTATGGCTGTCTCTCGCTTCACTGGCATTCTCCAGCCCTCTATCAACGAGGAAGACAAGTTCCAATGAACCGCCAACGGCTACACTCACTTCCAGCAATGCACACAATAAAACGATATTTATTGGTCGTAGCCTTCCTGAGTTCAACCAGGATCTCTTTCTAGGTGTCAAGTTTGCCGATGAGCCAGTCCGTTTCACGCCAGCGGAACTGAAGGTCAATTACGCGTCCAGTGATAGCGACTCCGGGGAATATGATCTTTCTGCAGCTGGAATCGAGTCTCATGCTGGTGAAGTTTACTACAACGCAACCGAGTACGGATACGATTGTCCTGGATATGGATCAGACACGACGAATCTGGTCAACCAGGGTTTTGTTACACTGAACGAAGATTGTCTAAATTTGAACGTTGTCAGGCCCCAATCTGACCGTGAAGAATTACTACCGGTCCTACTTTGGATCTTTGGGGGTGGATGGCAACAAGGATCTACTGCTGATCCGAGGTCAGCGAGCATGCACAATTGCATATATTCGAAGCTAAAGTTTGGGTAGATACAACATGAGTTATATAATTCAGCAGAGTGCAGAAAATGGCAAGCCGGTGCTTGGTGTTTCAATAAACTACCGGCTGGCTGCTTTTGGGTTCCTGGACTCGAAGGAAGTACGGGTAAGTCGATCAATTCCTTACCCAAACCCTCGTGAGTGGCCAATAACATCGAGCCAGGCTGAAGGAAATACCAATCTTGCACTTCGAGACCAGCGTACTGCCATGCACTGGGTCAAGAAGAACATCGAAGCCTTTGGCGGTGACCCCGACAAAATCACTATCTGGGGCGAATCTGCGTTAGTATCAGAGCCACATTCGCGATATTGGAATATACAAAGACGCTGATTAGTTGAACAGCGGTGCTTACAGTGTCGGAGATCATTTAGTCACCAATGGCGGTGATAATGAAGGCCTTTTCAGAGCTGGTAAGATCGAATTGGTGTCTGATTGGTTTAGAGCTAAGATTGTTTGCAGCCATAATGGATTCCGGGAACGCCGTTGGACCTCCTTACAACGGAACTGAATGGCATCAACCGATGTATGACGGAATTGTCGAACGAGCCGGGTGCTCAAACACCACAAACACCCTCGAATGCCTCCGTAACCTCCCATACGAAACGTTTTATAGTGTCGCCTACGCTGGTCTGGAGTGGTTTGCCACTATCGATGATATATTCATTTCACAATACCCACAAATCAGTTATCGAGAGGGCAAAATCGTCAAGGTTCCCATCCTTGTAGGTACCAACACGGATGAAGGTACAAGTTTTGGAACAACGGGAGTGAACACGGATGAAGAGGCTGTTGCACAGCTAATCTGTTAGTATATCCTTGCTTGACATCACGATCGTATCTGTCTTGGTACAGCTAACATAATTCACCAGCCTCGAAGCGGTGGGTACTTTCCAGTGAGGAAGCAACTAATATCTTGAGCTACTATCCTAATATTTCCGCTATCGGTTGCCCTTACGGTTGGGGCAACACCACTTGGCCCTCTTTAGGCTATGAGTACAAACGTTATGAATCCATAGCCGGAGATCTGTGCATGGTTGCGCCTCGCCGAATGCTGGCACATACTATGTCCGATTTTGAGGATAATGTGTTCTCATACCGGTGGGACGTGGCCGCTTTGAACACTAGCTCATTGATCGGAGTGCAGCATTTTGCAGAGGTACAGACTAACCTGCCACTCTAAATTTTATGTATGCACTGAAGCTCATTTTTGACACAGATCCCTTTTGTCTTCGCGAACCCAGTCCAAAATATCACGTCTCTGGGAGCAGATTTACCTGGCCGATTGGCACTTGGACAAATGGCTGCACGGATGTGGACTTCTTTTGCCGCAGATTTGAATCCTAATGGTCATGGAAGTAAGTCCTGTGACGCCCATCTCTCCCTACTTGCTGGAAACTCACCAGTCGGATCTATTGCTTACCCAAGTTATTCTAGTACCGAACATTCCGACTTGGCCCCAATTCTCATCGCAAGCCACCAACTTTGTCTTCCGTCTTCCGCGGGATGAGAGCTACGTCGAATCAGATGATTATCGTGTTGCGGGCATGCAGTATATCAACAGCATTGCGCGGTAATGCGAATAGTTTAGCTCGAAAATAAAGTACAACTGTAAGGTTGGGTCATGAAGATCTTGTGCACATTCAATAAGATTTGAATTTTACGAGCACAAGGATGTACTTTATTCCGTGTATACTGGGTAAAACTCTCTATATTTGTTATCTGCCTGAAATATTCAATGATTGCAATTATTCAGCCAAAGAGGATGGTATATTCAACAATTCCCTATTATAATGAGGAGGGCCACCAAGCGACTCAGAATGAGAGGGGTAGTGGGAATGCGAGAGAAATGAAATGAAAACACCTAGCCGCTCATGAGGAATCAAGAGATTTGAAGGAGAAAGAGAAAAAACAACATGCAACATCTGTGAACTATCCAATAGATTCACATACACAAGAGCTTCTATTATGTACGCTTGCAGTGCAGACCAAACATCTCAATCATCCTTGGCTCTCACACCATATGCACTGGGGCCCGAGCCAGTCGCACGAGGCCTGCTCGTGACGGAGGCGGAGGCTGTGGGGCGGAAAGATGAGGAAGAGGAAGATGTGACTGGTTCTGGTCTTCTCGCCATCCCTAAGACGCTGGGAGACCGTCGACCTTCTGAGGCATCATCCAACTCGATTAGATCGTTCATGCCCCACACACCTGGACTCCGACCTCGGCCAGATGCTGATAGGGTTGGGGAACCTTGCATGTCATTGAAGCCGGCTTTGGCACGCGTCGCCACCTTCCGAACCCATCCTTCGAGCGCTCCACCTATGTTTTCTAGGCCTGTTGAGGCGTTAGACATGGTGCCCTCAGAGCCGAAAGATGGTCGGCGGGGGTCTGAGAGTGGTGGTGGGGGCGCTAGCTGGGGTATGTGTTGCGAGAAGAATTTGCTTAGTCCATCTAAAGCAGGCCCAGGTGCGGCCGATGTACGGTCAAGGGTACCAACGCCGGTTCCAGAAAGATGGATACTGCTGCGCTGACGACGATGCTTAGGGCGAGTCGGACGCGAGCCACTGGGCTTGGGCGGGTCACCATCAAGAGGGCGTGTGCCTGGGAGTGTGGTTTGAGAGGAATTAAGCTGGGCCGATATAGACGGAGACGGGGAACGCGTTGGGGCTTGTGACGAGATCACCGAAAGAGGCTCCGCATCAGTGTACGACACAGATTTCCGGCGCGTTCGTGGGAAAAATCCCAGAGCTCTTCGCGGAACACGTCCGATCTCAATGGCCGTTGGAAACCCCTCTATCTGCACCCAAGACTCGTGTTTCCAGAACTTGTTGGTTTCTGATTCGGAGTGACCGGTAGTCTTGCGTTCTGTTGCCGGCCGATCGGTATGATCCGCTGCAGGCGCAATACAGCTGCCAGTCCCATCTTCAGAATCACACCCCAAAAGATCCACGCGTTCCTTCTCTCCGATGGGCCGGCCCTTCACGGTGCATGCATCAACTGGCAATAGAACCGTGTTCCTGCTCTGAATGTTATCGTTAGGCCAGAATCCATTCGCCTTTCGAAAGACAGCAGCTTGACAACCATATTTGATCGTCACTCCTGTGATGCTATCCGATGCTTGCACGTGATGAATATACGCCAGCGCGTCTTCATCGTGATCTGGATCGACTACCTGATCAGAATATTCCCCGGAGTCGCGTTTCTTATGCCGAAAGTTGCGGCCTGATATCAAATCAGAGTCTGCGAGCAGCAATGCTTCCCGTTTCTTCGCCTGCACTAGCGCCTGCCGCTCCTCCTTGGTCCCACTTCCAATATCTGGGGAAGCGGGCGCGGATGGCCCCCACGCCAGAAGATTTGCTCTGGGGGTGCTCCTGGTATATACGTCGGATCGCGACGGTTTCCTCCTCGGGTGTGTCTTTGTCGAATTTTCTGCTGCGTTTCGTCCAGTGTTGCTTCCTAGAACCGACGACGCGAGGTTTTGGAGCGAAGACCATGGGGAGTCTAGGAAGTCCGATCCTCCCTGTGCCGGCCTAGAAGATCCGTTCCAACCCAGTGATGTAGACTCATTGCGACTGCGATATTCTGACTCGGTAACTCGGGAGGGGTGTCTCATGGGCAAAGGCGATGCTCCACGGGATGAAAGCGGCGAGGGGGTAGCGCCGCGAGAACGAGTGTTTCCCTCCGGTAGAAGCGTAGTGGACAGTCCCGAAGTGAAAGGCTGGGAGTCATGGTATGCGTAATGACCGTTATTAGTGGAGGTGTCATCTTCGTCGTCCATGAAGGAAACCAGGCGGCGAGGGCGCGATCGAACCGCGGAGGTCGAGGTGGAGCTTGCGCCGACTGTATTGGAGCTCATGGAAGCATTGGCAATGCTATTTTGGGAACTCATTCCTATCAGTGAGGTCCGAGGATGTCAGCTCCCAAGGATGCGAGTCGAAGGCTCCCTTTGGAAGTGTGGGTGCTGCCAAGGCACTGATTGCCATCAGTAGTCTCCTAGGAGAGACCCATTCGTCATCCACCAGCCGTGTCGCATTCGTGGCCTCAAGAATGGGGCAAGCCGAACAAACAGATTGTATGCGTCCCACAATGGTCTGGGTTTTCTATATTAAAGATTTGTTGTCTAGAGTGAGGGAAGCGGGGAGGGTGGAGTGAGGAGTGGTGGCTCAATGATGCGATAGGAGGTAGAGGGAGGCGTGGCCGTCGTGACGATAACGGCCCACAACGGACAACCCCGACTTGAAGCGGACAAAGCCAAAAAACAACAGGTTGGAATCGGACTGTTTTTGAGGCAATTTGTGTAGGAGGGAAGTGTCAAATGATCAACCATTAAAGCAGGGGTAGTTTTCGGGAGACGCTGGTAGATGATCGGCAGGTGATTTCGCCGCTCACACAGGTAGGGGTACATGACGTTGACGCTCAGTCTCACAAAACAGTGTGTACCCGGTACCCGCCAGAGGTTCAACCTATACATTAGACGCCCGCAAAGGCCGCTGGTTATTATGAGGCTCGATGAACAAGACCTCGGGACATGTATTATATCGTAACCCAAGTCCTGATCCAATTGTTTCTATGAAATAGATCAGACTAATTCTATGCACAAACCGGTCCTGCCATAACTGAAATTGCAATCCACTGGGTGACCAGCAACAAGTAAAAATGGTAAGAATATTCCCATGAAATAACACCCCTTCCTTCGCGCAGCGTCCCAAAGAGGTTGATAGGAGAAAATTAAAGTCAAATGGATCGTCTAAATGTAGACAAGACATGTCATCACTCGGGTGACTCGGGCCGCATGGAGTAGGCTTCAGTTGAGGCGGTTTCAGATTCGGTGGACCAATCCTCTTTCTCCTCGGCCACAATCCTGAATGGTGCAACTGGTAGTTTCACTGGAATGGGCTTGATTTCGACATCTTTGAAGAAGTTGCTTAGGCGAACGGGATCCAGCACTTCCTCCGTGGCCACTTGGTTCAGATCTTTACCAGTCAACAACATCGCCTCGATGGTCTCGTAAGGTGTGGTGGTGTTGACTGCTCTGACACATGCATCCTTAATATCGCTGCCGGTCCAGCCCTCTGTTCTTCGGATCAACGGCTTCTGTAGTAATTCGCTGATGTCCATCTTCATCAAATCCTCCTTCTCTTCCTCAAGTTCCAAGTCCTCCCAGTCCACAAAATCGTTCTTCAGAAGCTTCTTGAAAAGGATCGCACGGCCTCTTGCATCTGGAGGTCTCACCTCGATAGGCTTACCGCCCAGACGTCTTATAAAGGCCTTATCAATAGCGTCGCTACGATTAGTGGCTCCAAAGACGACAATTCGCTGGCGCCCTTCAGTTGAGCTCTCTGACTGAAGACCGTCCCAGTGTGTCATGAATTCTGCCTTCACCATTCCACTCGCTTCATGATCCCGTTCCGACCGCTTCGCAAGGAGCGCATCGATTTCATCAATGAAGATAATGCAAGGCTGGACCTTGCGCGCGAGAGTGAAGACCGCTCGAACAAGCCTATTGGATTCACCGTACCACTTATCCGTCAATGTAGAGATATTCAAGTTGATAAAAGAAGCCCCGCTCTCGGCCGCCAGCGCCTTAGCGATCATAGTCTTTCCACAGCCAGGTGGTCCCTCAAGGATCACACCAGACGGTGCGCTTCGAAGAGTGGCAGGATTTGCGGCGAATAGTTTCGGGTACATCAATGGCCAAATCACAGATTGCTTGAGATCCTTGATAATGTCGTCGAGGCCGGCGATGTCGTCCCACCGGACGGGGATATCTTTCGGGTCCACGAGCTCCGCAGCGATCGCTTGCTCATATTGGTTGAGAACTAGCTCACTTTTTCGGACGCCGCCTTTGGATTCATCGTCTCCATATAATCTGCGCAAGATGGCCGCTGACTTCTGCCGTTGTTCCTCTTTCTTCTGGTTCTCTGGGTCCGGAGGGGTGAGGTGGTTTAGAACTAGTTTGACGCCACCATATGCGACCATGCCCTGGACAGATAGTTAGATACTTATGGGCTTGCAGATGGGGGGTATGTTGGACCCTGAAACCAGGGACTTGTGGATCGAGTACTCACCGTAACTAGCATCATGCCCAGTTCTTGGACAAACCGTACCCAAGGGAGACCGCTTCGGTCACCTTGTGGAGACATGGCGATGCAGCTGCAAATATGCAGATATCAAGAATGCGACAAATAATTAAAGGGATTAAAGGCCTCGTCACCGAGTACGGGGGAAACAGAACTTCCCCGATGACCGAGATGAATCGGGCTGTGGCGCGGTCGATCCGTGGCTCGGAATGTCACATGTTCAAGGCGGAGACGTTGTTGATGTTCGCGCGGCGCGCGTAGCACTATGTCCCCAGCGATTTACACCATAGCGACAGAATTACTTCAATTGCACGTCATGCCGAAACGGAAAGCTCCGACGAAATTATCTGGACTTACGGGCTCAGATGATGAAGATCTAATGCAGTTAACGGGGAATGGCAGCGCCCCTGCGCAAGAATTGATTGACGAACCTCCCGCCAAGAAACGACGAGGCCGACCGCGTACATCGAACGAAAATGCGGCCGAAACCCAGCCAACAGCCCAAGCCAAGAAACGAGAGTCGGCTACAGCTGCACAAGCCGAGGCCCCCCCGGCTAAGAAGACTGGTCGGCGAGGACGGCCACGCGGCGGTAGTCGCACCTCTGAAGCCCCAGAGACACAGACGGAGGTGGAGGTCACGCATGAAGCTGTCGATGAACAAAATCATGAACAAGAAAACGAGGACCCCAAGGCAACGAAACCGACAAAGACAACCCGTGCAACGAGAGCTGCGAAGCCTGCACCGACTCGTCGAACAGGCCGTGCGGCCAGCGCGGCAAAGCAAGTAGTCACGGATGGCGGATTCGAGTATACACCCTCTGGTCCCAAACAAACTATGGTTGAAGAGTCCCGAGAAGAACCGGAAGCTAGCCCCCGTCCGCGCGCAGTTCAACGACGACAGAAGGAAGCAGAAGCGGCCGAGCCAGTTCAGAATGAGGAACCTATTGCAGAGGTTGTAGATGAGTCTATACTTCCCGACGAAGCACCCCCTGCTCGTCATTTGCCTTCCTCCGCTGTGAAGAATGCACGATCTCGGCTGTCCACAATGCGGAACACACTAGAATCCTCTCCTCGTAAACGCAAGTCAGGCGATGTCGAGCAAGGTGGAGAACCAGAGTTGAGACGTAAAATTGGTGAACTCACCAAGAAGCAAGAAGCCCTGGAATCCAAGTATCGCAATCTTCGCGAAATTGGAGTCGCAGAGGCCAACACAAACATGGAGAAATTGCGCAAACAGTGTGAGACTGTCACTACGGGTAAGTTACCTACTAGCGAATGTTCAACTTCTGGCCTTGCACTAATTTATCGTAGCTTCCAACGAGCTGGTCGCATCTCTCAGGCTCGAGCTGGAAGCGCAGCGAGCTCTGGGACAACAGAGTCGTGCACTTCAGAAGCAACTGAAGGAACGGGATACCGAAATTGCCCGGCTTCAGTCGCAGGCAGATGAGTCGCGTTCTCAACTTGCCGCCACCCAAACTGAGGTCAAGGCCTTGCAGACTAAGCTGGCTGCTGCGCGTAGTACAGCCGCAAGCTTGGAGAAGACCAAGATCCCTGGAAGTGCCATCAAAGGCGGCCCCGCAAACCGTGCAGTAGCGGCTGCCAACGCTGGAGCTGCGCAGGCGGCACAGATTGCTCAGCTCAAGGAAGATCTATATAGCGACTTGACTGGCTTGATCGTCCGTGGTGTTGTGGATCGAGAAGCCGATTATTTATATGACTGTCTTCAGACGGGAGTCAACGGAAGTGAGTGTCTCGTTTCGTATTCCAGATGAACAGTGTGCTGACTATCTTCCAGCGTTACATTTCAAGTTGGCCATCCCCAAGGTGCCCAGTTCAGAGTATGAAAAGGCAGTGTTTGAGTATCTGCCTCTATTGGACGCCAATCGTGATCGAGACCTCGTTGATATTCTACCTGATTTCTTGATCGATCATATTACCTTCGAGCGTGAGCAGGCGCCGAAGTTCTATACTAGGGTGATTGATGCCCTGACTAAACGGCGGTCCAGCACTGCATCGCGTGCATAGCCTTGCAAGCCATATAAGCATTCTATTGACAATTGTCAAAGTCAATATAAGGAGTTTGTGAGCGATTAATTTAATCCATTTCCAAAAGATATTTAAGCATTAGATATGTAAACAAGCATAGAGTTGTAGCAAGGAGCTAACCAAAGTAAACACCGCCGTGCACAATTGGAGCATCGTGATTGGTGTTTCACCGCCCGTCCCGCAAGTTACCCGCCGATTCGATGTGGTTTAATTGCTCCATGTCCGTGATGACCTCCTTTTGTAATTGCCCTCTTCTTTCTTTCTTTTTTTTTTTTCTTCCTGGCTCGCCAGGGGCCTCGTTTCATTCTTTCATCTACTGAGCCAGGTTACCCTCCGTGAGAGGTGAAAATCGATAGACCATGGCGCGTCTTGGCCGCGTTGGGTTCCTCGCCCTAGCGGTGGTCTTTCACTTGATCTATACATACTCAATTTTCGACATTTACTTCGTTAGCCCCATTGTGAGTGGTATGCGATCATATGGTGTTGAACGACCCGAAGGTACCAGTGCACCAGCTCAACGATTGGTCCTCTTCGTCGCCGATGGCCTGCGCGCCGACAAGGCCTTCCAGGCTTTCCCCGACCCATCCCCCGAGAACGACGCCGAACCAAGCGATGAGTTGATCCGGTTATCGCCATTTATTAGATCCCAGGTCCTTTCGCATGGAACCTTTGGTGTCTCCCACACCCGGGTCCCCACCGAGTCTCGACCGGGACATGTTGCGCTCATTGCCGGCCTATACGAGGATGTATCGGCCGTTACAACAGGCTGGAAGCTGAACCCAGTCAACTTTGACAGTGTATTCAACCGGAGTCGGCACACATGGAGTTGGGGGAGCCCCGATATCCTTCCAATGTTCAAGGAGGGTGCGGAACCGGGTCGAGTCGATGCGGATACCTACGGCGAAGAAGCGGAGGACTTCAGTGTGGATGCGTCACACTTGGATACCTGGGTATTTGATAAGGTGCATGAGCTCTTTGAGTCTGCCAAGAGCGACCCGGAGCTGGATCGGAAACTGCGTGAGGACAAGTTGGTCTTCTTCCTTCACTTGCTTGGGCTGGATACCACTGGCCACGCGTTCCGACCATACTCCAAGGAATATTTGAGTAATATCAAGCTAGTAGATCGTGGTGTGCAAGCGGTGACAAAACTTGTGGAGGAATTCTATGCGGACGACAAAACCGCGTTCATCTTCACCGCGGACCATGGCATGAGTGACTTGGGTAGCCATGGTGATGGTCACCCAGATAACACACGGACTCCTCTGGTTGCCTGGGGCTCTGGTGTTGCAAAGCCGCTCTCAAACACCCCGGGAGTTGCAACAGGACACGAAGACGGATTCTCGTCGGATTGGGGATTCGACCAAGTTCGACGCCACGATGTAGCACAAGCCGACGTTGCCGCTCTAATGGCCTACCTGGTGGGTGTTGACTATCCGGTCAACTCTGTGGGTCAGCTGCCATTGGCCTATCTCGATGGCAGCCCCGAGGAGAAGGCATTAGCCGCTCTTGCGAATACACGGGGCGTGCTGGAAATGTACCAGGTCAAGGAACAGCAAAAGAGAGAAGCCTTACTCCGCTATGTGCCTTTCCAGCCCCTTTCTGGAGACGGTGAAACTTCAATTGAAGGCCGTTTCGCAAACATGGAGGCGCTTATCTCCAAGGGTGATTATGAGGATTCAATTGCCCTATCTTCTGAACTGCTACTTCTCGGACTTGAAGGTCTACGTTATCTGCAGACTTATGACTGGCTGTTCCTGCGGAACATTGTCACTCTCGGATATCTGGGATGGATTGCCTATTCTTTGACCACAGTGATTGACTTGCACGTCTTGCATGGAACATCTGATTCCCACCGGACTATTGCTAGCATCTCGTTCTTTTCATCTATCTTGGTGGCCCTGTTTTCTGTGTTCTTGTATCAGGGTTCATCATGGCGCTATTACTTCTACGGATTCTTCCCTGTCTATTTCTGGGAAGAAGTTTTTGCCCGCAGGAAAGCTCTCATTGCTGGTCGTGAGATCGTTCTTGGCCACGTCCGTTCATTCGGTGGATATGTGAGCTTTGGGGTGCAACTTATGGCGTTCCTCGGTGTACTGGAGGCACTTGTATGTCGATCTATGATTTTTGTTTGGGAACCGTCCATCAGCTGACACAGAACAGGTCCAAGCCTATTTCTATCGGGAAATCTTAACCATCTGCTTTGCCTTGGGTGCTCTTTGGCCCTTGGCCTATGGGTTTGGATTTATTCGCAACCATATTTTCTTGACCGTGGCATGGGTCCTTGGCTGCTCTCTTATGAGCATTTTCCCTATCCTTCCTGTCAGCAAAATGGAGGACATTGATTCTATGTGAGCATCTCACAAATTGAGCATCTTTTGCCGCTGTTACTAATCTTCATTTCCTAGTACCTATGGCGGTCTTCTGATGTTCCTTACTGGCGTTCTATACCTGATGTTCGAGGATGCTATCCTTGGAAAAAGCAGCGTTGCACCTAAAAGCCCAGCAGCAGTCAGCACCGTTGGCTCACGAATCATCGTGGGCACCCAAGTTGGTTTGGTTCTGCTCGCCTTGCTTGTCACCCGATCAAGTGTATCCTTCCTCCAAGCTCGCCAAGGTCTGCCTCTTGGTAACCAAGTCGTTGGTTGGGGTGTGCTAGGTAGGTTCAACCCTTGTCGGGTCGTTTTTGGGTCATAGACAAGACTAATCGCGATATAGGCTCATCCGTGGCACTTCCATTCCTTCACCGGCTGTATCCGAACAGCCACTATTTACACCGCCTCCTTGTCATTTTCTTGACTTTCTCGCCCGCGTTTATTATCCTCACTATTTCGTGGGAGGGATTGTTTTACTTCGTGTTCTGCATGACCTTGGTTACCTGGGTCCGCCTTGAGCATGCCATCTATGTCCATAATGGATCCAACGCGGCCAAGTCGTCAAAGTCGGCTACGTCGAAGTCCGGACCTACTGCTACCGCGACAGTTGACGGCCAGACATACCGTTACCGCGCCCTCACCGTCTCCGATGCCCGCGTGGCATTGTTCTTCTTTTTCTTGTTACAGTCAGCTTTCTTCAGCACCGGAAATGTGGCCTCCCTCTCTACCTTCACCTTGGAGAGTGTTCGTCGACTCATCCCTGTCTTCGCGCCCTTTAGCCAAGCAGCGCTCCTCCTCTTCCAAATCCTGATCCCTTTTGCCATCATCAGTGCCAATCTCGGCATTCTCAACCGTCGACTGGAAGTCGGACCTAGTGCCCTGTTCATGGTGGTCATGTCCATTTCGGACGTCATGACGCTGAACTTCTTCTATCTCGTGCGCGACGAGGGCTCCTGGCTGGATATTGGCATGACCATCAGCCATTACTGCATCGCCAGTATCCTGTGCATCTTTGTTGCAGGACTCGAGTTCTTGAGTGAACAATTCGTCAGCGGCGTGGACTTTGGTTCCGTGGCCACTGCTGCGGTGCAGGTTGTCAGCGATGCTGCTGACTGTGGCCATGAACCGAAATCCGAATCCAAGGAGCAGCCAGTGCAGTCAGCCAAGCCCAAAGGCAAGGGCAAGAAGAACCGAAAGGCTCAACAATAAACGATCTTAATATGGAACTCATGTACTTTATCTCTTGTCGATTTTCGAGGCCACCTTGTTAATATAGATCATGCCTTGAAGATTAAGCCCCACTTCATATTCTTTCTAATTGATGACTCCTACCTAGGCAGACACATGCTTTGAACCCCTGTCATCACTAGCCCCTCGTAATATATCTCACCGCAACCACAGAATAGACATGCAAATTCTCAATCGGACAACCCCGGACACTATTTCCACCATCGCGGATTCCATCTCACATCCCTCCAAAAACGGCCAAAGCTCACAAGCTAGGGCCCAGGGCACGATGACAGATGGTCGATCTGGCCCCAGCGAACGGACCACGACGGGACCAAGAAATTCAAAATTTGGTGCCTGACAGCCAGGACCCGCGTGTCAGTTGAGTCCTCGACGAAGCCTCAATCTGACCAATGCGGAGCTATCTGCATTGTGATTGGTCGAAGCTGCCCCAATTCTTCAAGTTGCCGAGGCATCACAAGATAGGGCAGGACAGATGGGGTAGTAAGACACCGTAGGCTCTGCAAGGGGATGCTTTCTTTTGCGCGGTCTATTGTTTCATTTTCGTGAAGGATTTCCGGGTTTGATCCCCGCAGTAATTTATTGTTCCCCGGGTTTGGGATTGGTCCCCGCAATGACTCTGGGTTGAGGCGTTAGTAGCTGTAGGTGGAATACCCAAGGTGGCGATGGTGCCTTGGCTTATGGATATCGGAGGGGTATTATAGGCGACGGTTTAACGGGCGTAGAATGATCTACATGTGCAGTAGTAGCCGTCCAGAGAGGCTGTATATTAGGCACTGCATGTCTACGTCAACATCCACATATGTAGGGGCAGATGTGCACGAGGTCAAGCTGCTCACTGCAGGCTCCAGGGCTGATTGATCTAAGCTGGCCATAGGACAAGAGCAATGCACTAAGTAGCGAAGTACAATCAAGCTGTGTGACACAGCATATATCCGTCATGCATAACGAGTATATGTACCTCATAGATCAGTGTCCGAATCCAGACAAAACCCCCGAAGCCACTTTCTGATGTCAAATGTTTCTCTTTTTTTCCTCTTTTGCCTCTCAAGATTACAAGGATGCAAAGCAAATTATATATCCCCGCGTCTTCCCGCGTGGCGGTAAGGGTTGTGAAGCCGGGAGGATCGGGGGGCTCGGATCACAGTAGTACACATGTCCGGGGTTGTGGCTTGATCATGCCATTGTACTTTCACTGCATTTGTCCATACAAAATCCGTAGAATGTACAGTACATAACTAGTGGCACTTCCCCCGCAAGAGGCTCCACGGTATTTGCAAGATTATTTCCACGGCATCGGGTGGATCTCTAAATAGGGTATCTTGGCCTAGCGTGCCTGGTCCCTCATCCAGGGATTATTTACTGTGCGTTAAAAAACTCTCATTCCAATCTTCGCTGCCGGCTGCTCTTCGGCGTTTTGAACAGGTGGTGTTAGTGTATCTCGATTTTGATTTTGGGAACCCCTCTAAAATTCCGAGGCCTCCCTTCCAGCTTGCTATTTCCCCTCCGTCGATCCTTTCACTAAGCGGGTCGGATTCCCGGTGTGGCCGAATGGTTCCAACGTTCCCGAGATATATCTATTTGTGTGTTGAGTGGAAGGATCTATGGTTCCTCAAGGTTCTCAGGGTTCTCAAGGTTGGTGTAAATTTGAAAATGGATCTCGCTATGGGCCCAAGTTTGATCTACTTACAGTAAGGTGGTATTTAGCCCACTAGTGGGAAGTGAGTGGGTTCTATGGGGACCAGGGGCTCGTAGTGTTACAGCAGGAAAATCTCATGCATTAATAATAGTAAAACCATCGTATGAGGGATTATGTACGGATTTCAATATAGAACTTTCTAGGGTACTTGAATATCTACAGTAGCTTAATTTGTAAATCATATGGAAAGTACTCCGTAATAGAGCCAGGGAAATGAACCAGTCAGAGTGGCCGTGATTCTTAGAGAATCCCATCTTTTGGTTATGGGGAAGAGCTCCACAAGTGACCTCAGTCTGCCTATTGCCACTACCCATTTTACTTTCCCTCCAACGGCTTCTTGATATTCTTCTTTTCTTCTCCGGTCCTTTTTCTTGCCTCGAACTTCAATTTGATCGCGTGGCGCTGGTTCATGCGTGAGACCAGACCTTCCCCCCTTTCCATATTCCTCTTACTCGACGTGGAACCCTTTGACCCTATATATCATTCGCCGACCCCTTCCAACCCCCTCCCCCTACCGTTTCGTCTATCGTGCACCCGCTCACTGCATGGAGATTGCGCCGCCATGAGCACTACGATCGAATCCCAGACCGATCCCGCCGGTAGTCCGGCCCCCAGTGCCACTGGCTCAACAGGTACCTCCGGCATCACCGTGCGCAATGGCGCTGCGGGCCAAGCGCTCAGCTTTAGAAGGTGAGTCCTCGATTTTATTCAAATCGCCCAAAGCACGAGAACACCGAGTCCAATATGTGTGGTGGTTGTGAAATGGGGGGGACACTGTTCTGTCGCGGGGGCCTAGTGGGCGCGACGGGGGGATGCTGTTTCGCACAGGATTTTCACTCTTCCCCTCAGGTTCCCAGGCAGAGGGGGGATAAAAGAGGGATTATTTAAAAAGACTAGGATTTAAAGATGCTAATTCGTTTTATCTAATCTTCAGACAACGTGCATCACGCGCGTGCGAGGTACGTTCTTATTCATTTTCCTGCGACGCGATCTGGCTGAGGAGAGCCGAGGCTGTTGTGTGCCTCGGTCCCTTCTTATCTACGCAACGAGTCTATCTCCAGAACAACAACTAACAATGAATTTGAATTGCAGACATGCCATGCTCGAAAAGTGAGTTTGATAAAAATCTGTCTCTTGAGATATTTTAATATGTTTCGACATTATCTCCCCGGTCGGCCCTAGCTAACCACCATTTCCTGCGACCCAGGTCCGTTGCGATGCCGCCAGCCTAGGTGTGCCGTGCACAAATTGCGTCGCCTTCTCCATCGAATGCAAGATTCCCTCCCCGAAACGAAAGAAGAACTCCACCAAAGTAAAAGACGACACTCGGTATGACAGCCCACCCCACACAGCCTCCTCGCTAGTCGACGCGGCGGTCGCTCACTTCCGACCCTCCAGTACTGAGGAGTCGATCGACAATCCGTCAAACGACCAACGAGGACAATCCCCGGACTCAGACCAAAAGGACGATGCATTTGGGTACCGCAAGAACCGCATGGCCGTCGATGGCATGCCTGTCACAGATCTGTCCGAGGCGGAGGCAGCCCAGGAAGCTTCGGTCAATAATGCCTATGCCCAATTCATGAAACCCAAGTTTGCGCGGGCGCCCATCAAAGAAGCTGGTCGCGTGGCATACCTTGGCGAATCGTCCAATTTGTCACTACTGGTTCAGGATCGCCATGGAACAACAGACGTCGTGCATTACCCGCTGCCGCCAAATATCAGAGGATCGCGTGCTCGCTTGACAGACCTCGATAACCTGGAGATTGACATTCTGCACCAAAGAGGAGCCTTTCTGTTGCCGCCGAAGCAACTGTGTGATGAGCTGGTCGATGCTTACTTCAAATGGGTGGCACCGGTTGTCCCGATTATTAACAAGAGTCGCTTTATGCGTCACTACCGTGATCCGAAGAACCCACCGTCTCTACTGCTGCTGCAGGCCATACTACTGGCGGGCTCGAGGGTTTGTACTAATCCTCAGCTCATGGATGCCAATGGATCGACCACTCCGGCTGCGATGACCTTCTATAAGCGTGCTAAGGCGCTGTATGATGCTAATTATGAGGATGACCGGGTCACTATTGTGCAGGCTTTGGTGCTTCTGGGCTGGTACTGGGAAGGACCGGAAGGTGAGATTTCATCCATGCGTTTCCATGTTTTGTTTTGTTCTGACGGTTTCTAGATGTGACCAAAAACGTGTTCTACTGGACTCGGGTTGCGATGGTAGTTGCTCAAGGTTCGGGAATGCACCGCAGTGTGGAAACCTCTCAGCTTAGTAAACCCGACAAGAGACTCTGGAAGCGGATTTGGTGGACACTTTTCACCCGGGATCGTTCAGTTGCCGTGGCCCTGGGCCGACCTATTGGGATCAACACTGATGATTCAGATGTTGGGATGGTAACGGAGGACGACTTCATCGAAGATGAACTCGATGTTGTAGCCGAGTACCCGCCAGATCCGGTGCATGTGCAGTTCTTCCTGCAGTATGTCAAGCTGTGTGAGATTATGGGTCTGGTACTTTCACAACAATATTCCGTGGCATCGAAATCCCGACGCATGAATGCCATGGACCTCACACACTCCGATATGGCCCTGGCAGATTGGCTGCAGAATTGCCCAAAGGAGGTTTGTTGGCAACGATCCAATCACCACTTCTGGGCTGCTCTCCTTCATTCGAATTACTATACTACGCTTTGTCTTTTGCATAGAGCTCATATGCCTCCTGCTTCCTCTGCTCCTAACAGCTACAGAGTCGAAGAAATGGCGTACCCCTCGCGCACAATTGCGTTCCAAGCTGCCGGAATGATGACTTCGATTATCGAGAATCTGCACAGCCACGGGGAGCTTCGCTATACCCCAGCATTCATCGTATACAGCTTATTCTCCGCTTTGATCATGCATGTGTACCAGATGCGCTCATCGGTTCCCTCGATTGTGGCGACTTGTCAAGAGCGTATCAATGTGTGCATGGCCGCTCTCAAAGATGTTTCCAAGGTGTGGTTAGTCGCGAAGATGGTCAACACATTGTTCGAGTCTATCCTCGGCAACAAACTTCTGGAGGAGCGACTTCAAAAGGCGGCAGGCAGGCGGCATCAGCGACGCCCGCATGACCACAATGGAAATGCAAACACAGCCGCCCCTAAGAGACCGGATCCGCCGAAGCGGAAGTTCGATGATATGGATCTGGGTTTGCCAAATGGTGGGCCCACGCCTCCTGTGTCATATGAACGTTCTCGCCCACAAACCCCCGCTGTCACACCGTCTCGGGAATTGAACCAGCCTCCCCTGGTTCAGACATCTCCCAACGTGCACCGTGGCCCTGCGGACCCCATCTCTGGAGCCGCCAACTCACGGAGCAATACACGACCGACAACCCCCTTCAATGCCCAGTTCTCCCTCCCCGCCACGCCACCTGACTTCTTCCTTGTGACTCGTGCCTCGCCCAACTTGTCCCCATCTCTATGGGAGAACTTCCAACCTGACCAGCTTTTCCCCGACGGCACTGCGATCTTCCCCGAGCTGACTTCCCCACCTCCCGCCATGGATCCAACGCTAAATATGCCCTCAATTCCGTCTCAGAACATGGGCCAGCGGCCTATGGGTAACCCGCAACAACAGCCCGTCCCCGGGCGTAGTATGTCTGCGTCTCAGGGTAGCCCTCAAATGATGCAGGGTGGTCCCGGAGGCATGGGAATGCCACCAGGCCCGCAGCAGATGTTCGGAATGGAAGGACAACCTTGGCCGATGCAAGGCATGGATGGGACGATGAGTGGTGCCGCGCTGGACGCTGGCAGCCAAGATAATGACAACTGGAGCAATAGTTCTCGTAGTGGACCGACTGCGCCGACGACCTTGAATGTGGAAGACTGGTATGTTGCCCCCTTTCCTATGATTAAACATGGTCTAATGCTGATTCTGTCAGGTTTCAATTCTTTGGTATCAATGGTGGCTTCGGTGATTTGGCTGCATAGGCCGACCCTCTCTAACCATCTGACTGTGTGGAATTTATCATAATGTACAGTTGAATTGCTTTTTCCGTCTCATCCTACTGGCTTCTCAAAATGGAATGTTGGGGTGGAATTTGCCTGGCGTTTTGCTGGTGAGGCTGTTGGAATTTGTTTTAGGACGTTCAGGTTGGGATTTATATGACATGTTTTATTTCTTTCTCTATCAAATATGATTCGAATATTATAACTGATCATCACGATACCTGAGTCAACACTGTACTTCAAACTAAGCCCTTTCTATGAAAGTAAAATCTGGACGGCTTAGCCTAATTAGGACTAGCAAATGACGAAATCGCAGGGCCGCTCAATAGACCAATCAGAAGACTCCGAGAGCGGAGTCATAGCAGCAAGTTGTCCGGGGGAAAGAGAAAGTGGGAGAAGTAATCGCATTTTTGATTTCAATTCTCCAATTCTCCTTTTTCACATATTTCATCACTCTATAGCATTCATCTTTTTCTTTGAATTGCAATCACAACTCATTTGGCATCCCCTTACCACGCATTATCCCCACCCACACTCTATATCTGCCCCGCCCTGCAGGAAAGCGATGTCGGCATCAGGATCCGGAGCCCCCAACAATGGCTCGGGCGCGTCGAGCTCCGGGAAGAAGGCATTCCCTCAAGTCGACCTCCAGGGCAATGACCTCCCCCTTCACCAGCTCCGTCCAGCCCACACGGCAGCCGCCGGTACAACATTGCCACCGAGTTAGTGTACACCGAGGGCAGTGATCAGTACAATGCAAGCAGTGTGCCAATTTACCAGGTAAGGATCTCACAAAGATGGACAGAAATAACTTTGTTGTGGAATTGTCAGGATCTAATACCCTTGTTTTCAGAGTGCCACCTTCAAGCAAACATCCGGAGGCGGGGGTGGTGAATATGAC
The DNA here is from genome assembly GCA_028828275.1 of Penicillium frequentans. Taxonomy (NCBI): domain Eukaryota; kingdom Fungi; phylum Ascomycota; class Eurotiomycetes; order Eurotiales; family Aspergillaceae; genus Penicillium; species Penicillium frequentans. The sequence goes on along the minus strand of JAQIZY010000001.1, from coordinate 3,560,634 downwards.
TACACTCGGTCCGGTAACCCAACTCGCACCCACCTCGAGCGTCACCTCGCCAAGATCATGTCGGCCCAGCGGGCTCTTGTCGTGTCTTCTGGCATGGCTGCCCTTGACGTGATTACCCGACTCTTGCGTCCTGGTGATGAGGTCGTTACTGGTGATGATTTGTACGGCGGGTCACACCGCCTGTTGAAGTACCTCTCAACCAACGGTGGTATCACCGTTCACCACGTTGACACCACCCGGGTGGAGAAGGTACAGGAGGTTTTGAGCGAGAAGACCACCATGGTTCTTCTGGAGACCCCCACCAACCCACTGATCAAGATTGCCGATATTGCCAAGATCGCCGCAGCCGCCCACGAGGCCAACCCCAACTGTCTGGTGTCCGTGGATAACACCATGATGTCTCCCTTGTTGTTGAACCCCCTCGACCTGGGTGCCGATATCGTCTACGAGAGTGGTACCAAGTACCTCTCCGGACACCACGACCTGATGGCCGGTGTCATCGCAGTCAACGACCTGGCCCTTGGCGAGCGTCTTTACTTCCCCATTAATGCCTCAGGCTGTGGTCTCTCGCCCTTCGACTCATGGCTGCTTATGCGCGGTATTAAGACTCTCAAGGTCCGCATGGACCAGCAGCAGAGCAACACACAGCGTATCGCCGAGTTCCTCGAGAACCACGGCTTTAAGGTGCGATACCCCGGTCTGCGCTCCCACCCGCAGTACGAGCTGCACAACTCCATGGCGCGCGGTGCGGGCGCCGTGCTTTCCTTTGAGACTGGTAATGTGGATGTTAGCGAGCGCATTGTCGAGAGCGCAAAGATTTGGGCTATTAGTGTTAGCTTTGGCTGCGTCAACTCTTTGATCAGTATGCCTTGCCGGATGAGCCATGCTAGTATTGATGCCAAGACACGGGCGGAACGTGCCATGCCCGAGGATCTGATTCGGTTGTGTGTGGGTATTGAAGATGTTGATGATCTCATTGATGATTTGCAACGAGCGGTATGTGATGACCTGAATGGCTAAAGATAAAACCCTCAACTAACCAATTTGCCACAGCTCGTTCAAGCCGGTGCCGTAAATGTGACATTGGATGGAATTTCGGCGGCGGTTACAAGCTCTGCTTAGTGTTTTCTTTTCTGATGTATATGGCGTTGGGGATTAAAATATATCACGGTCATGAATTAAACGCTGTATCCTGTAGTTGCATAGAAGGCGCGCTTAACGTTTATCCGGCAGATAATCCGGCATCGGAGGCCCGGCACCGGATCGCGCCCGGTCCCTTTTCGTCCGAGCTGTATTGATATCCGGTTTTAAAAGATAGCGCTCACATTTGTAATTACTTCACCTTCATTCGGTTCTTCAATGCACCGGTGATCTTGACCCCAGATTCCTACTCCGATGACACGCGATGCTATCGCGCAAAACACACTCAACATGACCACGGTCTCAGAACATGTCGCGATGTCGGCTTCGAAACAAAAACCTACGCAAGCATGGAATACAAGGAATCTCGGGCTTCGACTCGGTGTCGACGTAGCCAGTGCAGCATCTGCCGGCGCGTTAACATGCCCATTGATCACGATCATTGATCGGTGAGTCCAATTTTCTTCAATCTTTACTTCCGTTCACTCGAGTTCTTGCTGCACTCAAATGAGTCAGTAAGCAGTGCAGTCAGCAATAGCAGTAGCTAACGATTCTCACAGCGCGATCATCGAGAAAGCCTCGAAAGGATTCCCCATCCGGGACACAATCACAAGTTGTCTCCGGTCCATGATTTCAAAACCGAGCGGATTCTTCTTCAGCACCCCATTCATCCTCATCTACACCTTATACAGCTCGACATACCTAACAGCAAATGTCATGGACACCATCTCCTCCACACTCCGCGACCAATCATTTTCAACTGTCACGGCCGGTCCGGCAAAGTTCATCTCTACAACTGTCGTAAACATGGCAATCTGCGTGTACAAAGATGCACGCTTTGCCAAAATCTTCGGCGCAAACCCTCCTCCGAAAACCCCAGCAAGCCAACCTGGTACCGCAGGCTCAGCTCCAGCCCCGGCAGCATCTACACAAGCATCAAAATACAGCTGCCACCCACACATGACCGCAAGCGCGCCGAAAATCCCTACAATCTCATACGGACTTTTCTGTCTCCGCGACAGCATCACAATCTTCGCATCCTTCAACGTCCCTCCCCTAATCGCACCTTCAATACCGGACTTCATCGCCGAGACTCCACGCATGAAGTCGACTCTCGCTCAATTCTCTTGTCCGGCCCTCATGCAGTTTGCTAGTACACCCTTGCATCTCCTCGGTCTGGATCTGTACAACCGGCAACCGCCGGGCGGTATGCCGTGGTCCGAACGTGCTTCGCGGATTCGCAGAGATTATATCTCTAGTTCGTTTGCCCGCATGGGCAAGATCGTTCCTGCTTATGGTATTGGTGGTGTGGTTAATGTGCGGATGCGTGCTGCGCTTATGGATAAGCTTGAGAGGAATTGAAACTTATGACCCCCTCACGACTTTCTTGTTTCTATTACTTTCTCGTTCGAAGAACTTGTTGTTCCTCCCCTCCTCTCCTCTCTCTTCTCTGAGATATCCAAGTTTTCTTTCCGATCCATTGCGGACCACAACCTTCACTTTTTGGTTTGCGATTGATTGGAGTTTGAAACTGGAGTCTGATCTTGGTTGCGCCTTGCCTTCCGGGTCTATGCTATTTCTCTTCTTCTGTCCGTCTGTGCCTGGGACGGACAACCCCTGCATCCATCTTTCTATCATTGCCATGGCGTTGAATAGAATCTACTAACTAGACCTTCTGATTCGACTGTAATTTTACGTTACGCTCTCGGGCTCGGCTGATATAGGCTGTTTTGTTCTACTAGATTGTGCATTATATTTCGATTTGGTATATTTACTAGGGCTTAGATGGGTGCATCGGGCTGTTAATATGATTCATTCAGTTTGAACTCCGCGAATATTCTTAAATGTGCAAGTATCTCGTGTCCAGGTTTACCAGATATGGGATTATAAACCTTCCGTGGGTTAGTAAAGTATTCAAGGACCAATGGGCTGGTCTGCAACATGATGGCTTAGCTGCTATTGCTCCATGGTTGTTAGAGTTGAGCCTGGGACCCCACCAAGAGAAATGTAGATGGTTGTTGTAATTCTAGTGAGGTGAGCTCGTACTAGAAGCTCATGCGTTCTACTTAATCCAAACCAAGAAAGATTTTGATGTAAAAGCTTTCATATTGTAGCTATGCGGTAAAGTATGCTATTCATCGATATCCGGAAATCCCAGCATCCAGAAGCGAATCTAAGTCTCCTCTAAAGCGCCTTGAACTGGCTCAGAACTAAAAGGAATCAAATTGTTAGCTTCGACTTCATATTGAATAATCCTAGTCAGGTCATTGGCACATACTCTTAGCATGAGCCAGGTCCGCCTGAGTGGCCGCCTGAATATGAAGGCTAATATCCGAAAGCGAGCGGTAAAGGTGATCTTTGTTCGTGGTGTAGTAGGCTTTATCATGAATGCTCGTGCCCTCCGGAACCCTAAATTGAGGATTGAAATATTAGTACCTTTGTAACAGAGACATACAACGAGCACGTGCCACGTACCATGTGATGAAGACTAATTTGTGTCGTGGCTTATCATCTCCCGGAAACTCATACTGCAGTTCAACCACCGCGTATCGAGGAGTATCATCCTTGAAATGAGCGAGGAATTCGTTGTAGTCGGTGTATTTACCAGACTCAGCGACGGTGATCTTCTTGTCGTGTGCAGAAGCTTCGTAGATGGCGTAGTTGAGCTTGTCGGTCTCCTTGACAGCGTCAAAGGTGGCCTCGCACTCGGGCGTGATGGTTGCGAATCCTCTGGTCATAATTGCGATATTTGTCTGAATGAGAGATGTGAAGGAAAGAAGGAGGGGAAGTTGGAATGAATTCAGGTTGAGGTCATAGGTGGATCTTACCCCGACTTTGCGGGGAAGTTGATCGGCGCGATTACATAGCTTGGTCGTACGACACATTCTTTCTACGGCTTTTACCTTTTCCACTTGATTCACTTGCTGAGGAATAAGCATGTCATTGGCTCAGGTTGTCGCTAAATTTAGCTTACTAAATTCATGCTCATGCACATCAACTGGTTTGTTGATTATGGATTAATTGCGTATGTAGTCTTAGCCCCTTTGGGATCCTCGTGACAACAGTTCTAAAAGAGAAGAAATATTGCCACACTCCACGTGTTGCTTACATGATTCGAGTCTCTTTGAGCCATTGGCCATGTGCTGCAGTGATTGGCGGTCCCGTGGATAGGCATACCATGACCTCGGAGATGGCATATCACCCTTGGGACTCTCGACATCAAAATAGTTTAGCCCATCTTGCCTGAATAGCTAGATTGGTTCCCATATTGCGCGGCCGCCAATCACTGGCTCTCTTGAACTAGCATGGGACAAGCCGGGCATTACCAAGCTTCTTATCCCATAAGAACTAAGAACCAGAAATATTTCCCCACCCCACTTTTCCATCACCCCAACAACCACCTCTCGTCTGTATTTTCTCTCTCTTCTACACCACCCCCACAGCCGCAATGGAGCAAGGATCTGCTGTGAAAAGAAAGCTAAAAGCTGAGTTATCCCCCGAAGAACGCACGGCTATTATAAATGCCCATAAATCAGGCGTCTCCCAAACGCAATTAGCTAAGGATTACAGGTGTGACCGCAAGACGATATACAATACTCTCAAACGCTTCAAAGAAGAACAACGAATCACATCCGCCCCTCGTTCAGGTCGTCCACGTATTTTCAGTGATCAAGATCGCAAATTCATCCGTTTGCAAGCTCGTCGTAATCCGTTTTGGACCTACAGGCAGCTATCTTTAGATGTGGGAGGGTCTCCGTCTCGGCAGACTATTTATCGGGCTTTAAGGGCACATGGACTTGTGAAACGTCCATTTAGAGAGAAGGTGCCAGGTAAAAGGGTTCTTGCGCTGAAACGTCTACGATCTGCTTGGAAATGGGGTCTAATTCCTGGTGAAAAACGCAATTGAAAAAACTGCTCTTGCTCATATATTTTTCTTGTAATGATTTAGAGTATCTAATCAAGTGTGTGTATTATATCGTAGCAACATCGTAGTATTTGATAGTGAGGTCGAAGAGCGGACTGGGGAAATACTTATGCCCCAGGAGCCCGAGTCGATTACCCTTTTCAAGGGTTGAGCCGTCAAGAATTGTCAATTATTTCAATGCTGTAGGGTAGCAAATAGAATTAAGTGAATTAAGTAAGCCTTACGGCAGACCAAATAGTAATAAGGTAGCGAAAATACCATCTGGTAGTAATGTACATGACCTATAAAAATGTAGTATCGAAACGAAAGAGCAGATATCAGACCAGCCGATAAGATACTCAGAAAGATCAGATGTTACCACCTAGGGAACCCTGTTAGAAAAGGATATTCCTGTATTTCGAGGTAAAGGATAGAACTTACGCAAAAGGCTCCGAGTGCAGGTATAGCTCCTCAACCTCACCTCCTAGAGCTCGGGTCTGAGCCAGAGCTGCTGCGTTGCGTGTATCATGGAGCATAGAAGCAGGTCCACAGACCAGAACTCCGATTCTTTGCTTTCTTCCGACGTGCTGGCCCTGGGTATTCCCCATAGCTACAGTACGCGCAACGAGACCAGGGATATCTGGACGAGCATTGCGGTGGACATTGAGGCTGAATGATCCTGTTGTGGTAATTTCTGTTGGGGTAAGCTTGTCGGCGTCTTTCTCAAAGCCAATCGATGGCGAAGAAGAAGCCGAGTTAACGCGGGATGTGATATGCACTGAAACAGCCGTCTCGTATCCGTTATCTGGATCCGAGGAAAGAGTTGTAGAATGGGATAGTCGTGATTCGATCTCTGCGGCATACCAGTCTGCCATGGCGGTGTCACGAGTTGAGAAAACGACCTGCAAGTTACGCCGACCCTCGTGTCCCGAGTTGTTCTCTTTTGATTCCAGTGCTGAGAGGCGTAATGCTTCGTCGACCATTGCGAGGGAAAATCCACCCCCAGAACCACCGGCAATCACCAAAATGGTATCAAAACGGGACATGTGCTGTGCGCTGACGCCCCCATAAGGTCCTTCGATTAGAATCTTCTTTGAGCAGCCGGGGCTCTTAGCGGCGATGGCTGCTAGTCGGCCAGTCACACCTCCGCGTGGCTTGATGTAAAAGATAATTTCAGAGGCTTGCCCGGTCTCGTCGGGTTCTCGACAGACAGATGAGATGGTAAATGGGTGGGCGGTGAATAGATGGAAGTCAGATGTCAAGAATCGCACAAATACATGCTGGCCCGGTGTCCAGTTCATGACTGTTGGGACTGAGACGCGAACAAGACCACTTGGCAGCATTTCGAGGGTCGCTGTGTGGAGGCCATTGACCAGATAAGTGCGGGCGTGAGAGGTGAATAGACACAACAGATAAATGGCACCCGTGGCGATGAAGTAGTCCCTACTACTTGTAAGTATATGTCATTTGCAGGAATGGTTTCATATCACTTACCATGAAGAAAGACGGAAATCGCAGTGGAGGAAGAAGAAAACGACAAATACAACAGCCGCGAGCAAATGTGTGGCTTTGAAGAACTCATAGAATCGATTGCTGTTGACAGTCAGTCAAGCTCTTCAGGTATGGTTGGTACACAAGCTTACCGGATAAATGGCAGAGACATCAGAGTTAGATAAGCCTGTGCAATAATAGTGACGACTCCAGTCCAGTATACTACACTAGTCTTCCATTGTTCTACCATATCACCTTTCCACTCGTGGTAGACGATAAATGGGAATGTGTGAACAAGCGCTAGGGCAAACATGGCGTAACTAGTCCAGTGATGAAAGACTTGTAGCTTCTCATGGGGAATACCAGTCAGGGCAGATATCATATTTGCCTTAACACTCAAAGCGCTTTTCAACCATTAGCCCGGCACATAAATCATCTCATATCATAATCACGATACTCACAGCACAAATGGCAGCAGTGCGAGAGCCATCCACCCTGCTCGTGTAGCAATGGGAGGACTACTGCCATAGTTCGCATCAGTCGGCCAGTAATAGGGTTGCGGGCCAAGTGTCATTCCTGCCCAATCAAGTCAGTCTCCTCTCGTGGTTAATCAAGTCCATTGGTCTCCTACCGAGGAAGAAGCCCACCCCCGCAATACCCAACAACAACACTCCTAAAGAGGGGGTCCAGTATCGCATCATCGGGAATCCATATCCGCGATAAGCCAGGTATCGGGATACCGAAGTAGTCGCACGCCATATCCGGGTTCTCTTGACCCATTCCGGAGAGTATCTAGCGAGAAAATTGGAGAGGGCGAAGACACCGATAATAGCACAGCAAAAGTAGACCGTGGCGAGCGCATACACATGGTCAGCTTCGTACCTGTCGCAAGTCCCTTATCAGCATGTAAACAGTAAGAGGGGCGATCTGGAATGCAGCCACAAAAACATACCAATAGCGCCAATGGCTGTTTCGATAGGCACATTGCGCCGGCGATAGCTTGCACTTATCTGCACGAGACGAGTGAAGCAACACTGGCTGATCCAACCAGGGGATACCGCCTTCGTTCATCTTCGTATCCATCATGGCTGCGGTAGTTGCACCATAAGACTTTTGTCGCTGGAGCTTGAGAGATGTGTGCACACTTGCATTCCCCGGGGTTGTTGTGGTTAAATTGCACAGAAGAACGAGAACCGAAGCTGAGAATATCATGGATGATCGACAGTTTAAAGTTTTGTACCGTTTGAATAGGAAGTCGGGTTCATGGTGTAGAACGTTGCACCGAAAACGGGCCTGGGGAAGATGATGACGGCAAACACATGCCTCATTCGACGCATTCCTGGCGGCCGATCTACGATCCGTTGGAAATTGAGCAGATTTTCCCGCTTTCTATTTATTATCTATGATTTAAATTTGTATCGTTCTCACTAAATTTTGTGGTCTTATGGTTTCGGTGTCAAGATTCAGAGCTGAGCAGATTTGCGTGGAATCCCTTTGATCTAAACACGGTGCCTGAAATTTAGCTACCATAGTTGAAACAGCGTAGTCAATGCTTAACCTTTCTATGAATAACTATTTCCTGGCAGGTACGAGCGACTACTCCCAAGGTTATTCCTGTGTCACTGTATGCAGCAACTAAAACGCATTCGCAAGTACCTGAAAGTATCAGCCCGGGTGTCTGGCTGAGAGCTACTAGAATCCCTATATCGATGACGCAGTCTCCTAGACCTCAATTCGCTCTTTCTTTACTAAAGTCTAGACTTTGAGCGGATCTTGGTACTGAAATCATAGGGTTGTATTCACCAGAAAGAAAAGAAAGAACAAAAGAAAGAAAGCAGCACCATACAACCAATCAAAACGCAGTATATACAGAAAGTCACAGGAGAAGTATTCCGCATCCGGCCTAGCGTCTCACATGGCAGATCCAACCCTACATTCCCCATCGTCTTCCCTATACAATACCCCTTGAGGTATGACGATCTCAATCAGCTAATCAAGGGGCACGGCCGAAACAGAAACAGTCGCCGCAATAGGCCCAGAGGCCTTAGTGGACACAGCGGGGCTCTCACTCCCGATCCCATAAATCTTCAGCGCATGGAAACCACCACGTACACTATCCGCTTCAAGGCCCTTCGCCCGAAGAACACTAGTAGCCACGCGTGCTGTGTCCCCATCGTAGCATACCACCAGAACATGATGCGAACCAAGCTGAGACACCAAGTGGCCGTCGCGGAAGATCTTTTCCAGCTCCACCCACTGCGCCTCCAACACCGTCGGATCCGAAAACGGTGATGCTGTGTGTGGCCCGACATTGGCCAGTGGGAGGTTGATCGACTCGGGAAGATGCCAAGCACGGAAATCATCTGGTTTCCGTAGATCGAGGACCCGGTGTTGGGGTTTTAGCGTGATCTCGCTCATTTGGCTTTCCGCGAGGGACCGGGGGCATCCGTACACCTGCGGTAAAACATCCAGGGCATCCCGCTCCCAGGCTTCGTCATAACGGTGGAGATCGACATTGGTCAATTGCTACATTGTATTAGCGGGGTTTGGAATGGTTTTGCGGGGTAATAGGATCGAACACGTCATCTTACCTCATTGTGGATGGGAGGAAATTGCTCAGAGCCTAGTTTCTGGAAATACTCCTCAATGTACTGGTATGGCAAGTCGCAGCACAGAAAGACGCAGTGGGTCACTCCGTCTGGACCGGCCAGATCAGCTAGTGTCCCCGCTGCTTTACGTTTTTCCAGCATCTGGAATAGGCCTTGCAGGTTGAATCCGGATGACGGGCCGCAAACTAGCCCCTCTCGGCATAGTCTCAGGGACAGGGTGTACGAGTCAGAGGACCCGACTTCTTCGATGGTATCCACTGCTTCTTTCCATGGAAACTCGACTGGTCGTAATAGTGCATAGGACCTGGGGCCAGGTACACGGTCACCGGCTGCTGTGCACACCCCAATTCGCGTCACGGATGGCTTCACGCTCTTGAAGTATGTACCTAGTCCAGTCATGGTACCCGATGTACCCATGCCAGCACAGAGAACGTTGATTTCGGGTAGTTGTTTGAAGATTTGGGGTCCAGTCCATCGGATGTGTGACTGCCAGTTGTTATCGTTCTCGTATTGGTTGGGGTTGACGATTGAATCGGATTCTTGGGCTTGTCTGCGGGCGTTTTGGATGCCACCACGTTCGTCGATGGGCTCTGGTTGCGAGGGTCCACCAAATAGGGTGATGCTAAGACCGAAAAATTGCATCAATTTCAGTTTGGCATCACTGGTCTTGTTGCTCAGGAAAGCTCGTGTATCGTTGACACCGTGCATGACTCTTGCAATCATGGACATGGAAATCACCGTGGACCCGGAGCTGTATTCAATTATAGTGTTGGTCTTGTTAGGAACCACGCTTGTCTCTAGCATGTTCAATGCTATCAAAAATTAGCATTGATTCTCGAGCTGAACTTCTTGCATACTTCGTGATTATCTTACCTGGCATGGCTTTGACATTGTTTGCTGGGTGCATGGTCATCATCTTGGCGTATATCCGAACTCCATCATGGTAATATGGGTTGAGGTGTTCTGGCAGTTCAACAAGAGGTAATGGAGGTTGACAATCAGGATCAAAATACTTCTTCAGCGAGTCCGTGCCGAAGTAAACATTGTGTTCATTTAAGTTGGCCATATTTAGAGGTGCCATTTTGTTGAATCGAACACCGTAATCTATGGGCAGATGACTTCTTTATAATCTCTAAGAAGGAGGGGGAAAGTGAAAACATTGGGAAATTAACAGACAAATATACTTCATAGCGGCACGCATGAGCCCCTCCCACACCTCTATCTCTGATGAATGCCCAAAATAGGCAAACACAAAGGCTGCAAAAGAGAGAAAAAGAGCTGTATTCCCCACGGTCCCACCTTGGTAGTTGTACATGCCACATATCCAGGGATCTAAGAGGGGCAACCCTTCTCATCTGCTAACGAGAACGCTGCAAGCGCCGAAAATCATTTCCGCGGCCGCGTTGAATGAAGGCAACTAAAGCGATTGACTAATGTCTCGCAGCCCAACACTCTGACAATAATAATGGACCCTGGTCGGTCCGCAATATGCTTTTCCTCGGACTGTCGATCGAACCGATGAAAACGGCATGATCGACAATTAAGATAGCGTCACTCCTCCATAAGCCTCTTCTATTCAGATACGCTTCAGGAGTTCCTATTGAAGCACTACGTAGTTGTCCCATCTTTCCAAGTCCCCAAAAATGTTCTAGAAATCGTGGAATTCCAAGATTCGCAACTGTCCTCGTGTACTCATAGATCTAGTAAGCACATGCAGCATTCATCACAGAGATTATCAAGGTCCTCCGGAAGAACGCCAAGGGATCAAAGCCACGGCCGCAAACGAACTCAATCCAACTCTCGCTTACGCTACTCATGCGGCCATCCCGCGTTGTGGCTGGCATTAATTACTAATTGAGCAGAATAAAAGTACCTTGAGGGTGTTTGAGCAAGTTTGCTCAAACATCAAGCTAGGAAATCCACTGTGGATCTGCAGCTGTCAAGGTTTCTTTCCGCTGGGTTTGTCGATCTTTGTCGAATCTGTAGACTCCACCCGAACAATGCATGAAGAAATGTGCTCAATTATGGAGTACGTAAGACCCCTGATACGGATGATCGCGTCGGAAATGATTCAAGAAAATTCTACGGAAATTCTACGAAGATTAAATTGGCAGTTATAATCCAGGGGGTTTAGTTTCACTGTGGTTTTGGATGCAGCTTCCTATGCGTTGCTCTGTGTTTATGTTGCTGTGAAAAATATCCACGCCATGTCTGGAGTCCTTGAGAAAGGATCAGGTCACTCCAGTCCCAGAGGCGATAGCGATGGGGAGCCTTCTCTGGATAACAGTCCCAATAATGGGCCGAAAGTGCATGTTTTCAACGAACAGACGAATTATGTACCGCGACGAACGATTATCACTGTAAGTTTGTATTTTAACCGAATGCAAGGGGCATTGAGCTAATTCGTTGTGGCTTTCCTTATCAGATCTTTCTAGCATGTGCTAGCGTTGATTTTGTATCATTGATGGACCAGACGACGTTGGCATCATGTCTATATATCATTGCCAATTCATTGGGAGCGAGTAACCAGGCGTCTTGGATTTCCGGTTCTTATTTCGTGTGAGTCGAGAGCGATGGCTTCTGATGGTTTGAATTGGACTGATTTTGTAGAACATCCACATGCTTCCAACTTGTCTATGGAAAGCTTTCCGACATCTGGTCTCGGAAGATTGTATTGTTCGTCGGCTTGGCGATTTTCTTTTTCGGATCATTAGCAGCCTCACTGGCACAGACTGTCACACAGTTGATCGTCTTCCGCGCCTTTACTGGTGTAGGAGGTGGAGGCTTAATGACCGTTGCGCAGATGATCGTGAGCGATGTCGTTCCTCTCCGTGAACGTGGAAAGTACCAAGGTATCATGGGTGCAGTGGTCGCCATTGCTAATGGTGTCGGCCCGCTTATTGGTGGAGCATTGGCATCTATATCACACGATTCGTGGCGATGGATTTTTCGCTTGAATCTGCCCTTGACTGCCATCTGTTCAGCATGTGTGTATTTCTTCATGCCATTACGGGAGGTGGAGGGTGACTGGAAACTCAAGGTGAAAGCCATCGATTTTGTGGGTGTGGTCCTGGCTCTTGGAGGAACCGCGGTCTTTTTCCTTGGTCTGAACTGGGGAGGTAACGACTATTCATGGAATTCTCCACACGTTATCGCATCATTGGTGGTAGGTTTCGTGATCGTCGTTGCGTTTGTGTTGTGGCAGTGGAAAGGTGCTGCTGTGCCCTTGATTCCACTTCATATCTTCCGCGCTCGGATTGTCAATGGTTGCACTCTTACCACGTTTATCGCGGGGTGGAATAGTATGGTTCAGCTCTACTATATTCCCACCTTCTTTCAGCTGGTTTACAATTATAGCACCGTGAAAGCGGCCGCTATGTTAATCCCAATTATCGTGGTGCAAAGTAGGTTCCAATCTCCTCTGGTTCGATGTAATTGCTAATCCATCCTCGCAGCTTTTGCCAGTACTATCTCTGGTCTTATCGTGCACTGGATTGGTCGTTATAGAGAAAGTATCCTTTTCGGGTTTGGCATTTGGGCAATTGCTCTCGGTCTTTACTCAACACTGGATGAATCCTCGGGGGTGGGAAAGCAAGTTGGCTATGCTATTTTGAGCGGAGCAGGTGTCGGAAGTACCTTGCAACCGTAAGTTCACATCTTGCAAAGATTTTTTGCATTGCTAATATAGCGCATAGATCTCTCATCGCACTACAAGCTGGTGTCGAGCGTCGAGACATGGCTGTCATCACTTCATTCAGGAGGTAATATTTCCCCCATAATGTGTATATGCAATGTCTAATGGTAGTTTAGTTTCATGCGGAATCTCGGTGGCACACTTGGAATAGTGATCAGTGGGACAATTCTGTAAGAACTCAACCACTCAACCTGATGCTCGGGACTTTTCTCTAACAATTCGGAATTAGCAACAACGTTATCGCTTTCTCAATATCGAGCCTCGATCTCTCCGCATCCGACTCACAGTCCCTGTTAGCACATCCCTCGACCTTCCTATCAGCCCAGTCCGCAGAGAAGGCAGCGCATATCCGCAGTGTCTTGATTCCAGCATACCGAAAAGGCTTCCGGATCATCTTCCTTATAGAGGCAGGGCTATCAGCGTTGGCATTTTTGCTTGCTTGCTGGCTCATACCTCAGGTTGGGTTGAGCAGAGCTGATGATGATGCTCTGAAAGAGGAGGGAAAGAAGAGAGCTCAAAATGGGTCTGATCCGGAGAAGGAGCCTAGACAGACCGAAAAATCTGGGTAGTACATGGGTTAGAGGAGTGAAATTCCGAGATGTAAATATTGCATGTGGTGCCGAGGGTTGAGTAAATAGAGAGTATAAACAGAACGAGAATTTCCGAACCTAATAATCTGATTACTGTACCGGAAGAGTTCTAAGGTTGCAGTAAGAATAGTTAGATGTTAGATAATTGATCATCACCTTAGCTAAATATGAGCCTTTTAAGCATGTAGAACCTGAACATCGTGTATTAAAGAGAAGACTATTTTAAATCGCAAAAAGAAGAGCCATGCGTGTCATATCGGTCATCATATCATTCCAATCCAAATTCAAAGCACTGAAAAGCAAACCCATCCTCCATAAGACGCCATACCAAAAAACTTCTGATAGCAGCAGTGAAGGAGTCACAAGCGATGCAAAAGTGCCTCAAACAAAGCCAAATTCACAAAAAAAGAAAGCAGGGAAAGATAAACAAGAAGAACGCTTAGTGTTCACAGAGTGAAAAGATGTCATAGGTTCTCGATGACAACAACTCGCTCCACAATCCAGTCTACCAGAGCCTGTCCTTCTAACTTCCACCCTCCATCCAGCCAAACATCGCTGAACCAGTAGCCCCATGGTTTTCCGGTGCTAAGATGGAGATCCCATAAGGAAGCAGAAGCACGACGGGTAGCAGAGTTGCCTTCTGTACCAGCCGAAAGATCTTGATTGACACTTCGAAGTCCCAATGTAGCCGCAGAGCCAGTCGAAGTAGAATCATTTCCTTGGCGGATCATCCATTCGCGTTCAGCTTTCTCTCCAGCCCGACGGGCTACAGCCTCTTCATCTTCGGCCTGATAGAGATCACACTTGGTGCATTCAGTGCAGCGAGAGCCAGGGTTGATACGGAAGTGCTCGCAGAAATGTTTATAGCCTTCCTGTTCCTCGAACTCATCGTCTTCAAACTCTTCATCGTCGAATACACCGTCAAAGCCCATAGCGGGAAGATCGTTTCGATCTATATCAATGTGACGCCGCCTGCGGTCGCGGTCCGCTTGTGGTGCTCGGACGGGAGTGCCAAGGGCTTTGCGGCAGAGGTAGCACATGGAATATCCGCATACACAGGTGAGTTTGTTACAGCCTGAGGATTTGACGAAGGAGAGGCTGCAGCGAGGACAGGTTCGTTTCACGGCGGATGTACGGGCAGCCTCGACAGTTGCGCGTAGGTCGAGCAGCAATGGCTCATGGCAGACATGGGGATCTCGCCAGGCCTTCTGGCATGTCATGCAGCTGATCCGTGCACAGGTAGGATTGGAGCATTTGAATCTCTTGGGCCGAAGCTTGAGGCAAAGGTTGCGGATGGAGTTGTTTAGGATAGCCTTTACAGAGGAGGGATTGAAAAGGAGAAGAATCAAGAGAGGTATCACAAGTAGCGGAACAAGGTCAAGTAAGAGAAAGGTCATCAGTATAGTAGGAATAAGACCGCCGTCGCGACGGACTCGCCAGCCTATGCCCCGGGATGAAGGGTGATAAATAGGGTCCGCTTCAGCATAAGAACAAAATGGGCACCGGATGAGCTTGAGTTGCGATTTCAGCAATGTCTCAGACGCTAACCGGTCTTCAAATTTGCGGTACGTCTCGGCCCCGGCTGTCTCCAGTAAGATTGCCTGGCGCACAATTTGTGGGTGAAGACAGCCCTCGCAAGCGCCAACAGATAGCGGAGCTAGGCATTTCAGTGTTGAATGCTCCAAGTCCACAGACTTACCCCACCCTTGACCAAAAAGGGCTTCGTGGGTAGTCCGCTGGATACAATTGTAGCAAATGATATGGACGTTCGCCGAGCAAGTCGCAATCTGCTCAAAGGTCACGTCG
This sequence comes from Penicillium frequentans, assembly GCA_028828275.1. Taxonomy (NCBI): domain Eukaryota; kingdom Fungi; phylum Ascomycota; class Eurotiomycetes; order Eurotiales; family Aspergillaceae; genus Penicillium; species Penicillium frequentans. The sequence goes on along the minus strand of JAQIZY010000001.1, from coordinate 3,545,400 downwards.
GCAAAGCAGCACTCGCACTCATACAAGGCATCAGCCGCTCTAGCCTCTTTCTCATTGATGTCCAAGGCAAATTGAAAGTCGCCAGTCTCCTGTTCTTCGCGCCTTTGTAGCAACACTGGATTCACGAGCGTCGCATGTAACTCCCCATCCAACTCCACGCATCCAGTATCTTTCAGCCTTGGTAGAAGCACTCCATCCGCACGACGCTGCCACACGATAAGCGGATGTTCCTCTCGGTCTTTCTTCCGTCTAAACGACGGTAATATACTATTGAATGTAGCCCTCCACGTTCGCCGTGAAAGGTCCCGCAGTATGGGCCGTGCTCGCAGGTAGCTAAAGTTCACTTCAGCCAGAACACCCTCGAGTGTGCTTTTGCTGAGACCACTAAACTCCTTTGCCAGCGCCACTCGTACTGCAGCCTTGTATTCATCGGAGCGGAACCGTTCCTCGATCGGCACGAGACCTCCTTCCGTGAGGGCATCATGAACACAACCAGGGCGGTCATCCGACCCCTCATCATCTGAGCTACCACTTCCTTCTGATATATTCCATCTTCCAGAAACCCAGTCCTTTTTATGTCGGAGCAGCTGCTCGACGCATACATGCAGCCTGCTCTCTCCGTCGAAACGTACAAGCAACTCCCGGAACACCTCGATTCTCACATCCGGAAAAATCCGGGCAAGCGCCTCAAGGGCCGCATTTAACTCTTCTTGCTCCTGTTTTCGTTCCTGCGTTCCACTTGTAGGTGCCTGGATGGACCGAGACGAACGCGACGGGCTGCCGAACGGGTTATTCCGCAACGCTTCACTCAGGGTGATGGAGTGGCTATTCGGAGCCGAAGAGCTACCACCCAGAGCGGCCGGTTTCCAAGAATTCCGGTTTGAGGAACCGGGTGAGGCAGCGGACGCTGAGTCGCGGTGACGGCGGGTTTGTGATGCGGGCACGCTGCCGTCGGCGGGGCGTGGGGGGGGATGTGGAGGGTTTGGAGAAGCTAGGGACCGGCAGCGAGAGCACCATTTTGGAAACGGGCACAACACTGCTACATTTCGGTCCTGCTCGGGAAGATTGCTTGCTTTGAGGGATTGCGCGATGTTTGTGGCGGTTGGTTGGAATGAAGAGTGAGAGGAATGAGTGAGGGCGGTGACTTGCGATTTGGGGTCGGTTTGATGGTTGCCTGAGCCAGTATGGGATTGGTTAATCTTCCAGAACTACTCAAGACATTTATCAAAGCGATTTTAAACAGAGACAAGGAATGGGTAAGATTGGCCTTAGTCCTACTTTGCGTGACCGCGAGGCTCTTAGATCTATTATCTCTGTTCGGCTTCGGTCTATTTCCACCCCTTGCGCATGCCCCATGCAGTTCCTGTCTAGACCAGTCTAGACCGTCTACAATGACAATAAATAGAACAATCTGATAATGAAGAAAGTTTCATGCATTAACACAGAAGGAAAAAAATATTTATGTACAAAGCCACATTCTGACTAGAGTATTCCAGATCGCTCAATACCCAGGGATATCGTTTCAAACACAAATTCCTTTATTTTACAGCTTGGCCTTGGCACCCTCAAGGAGCTCGGCACCAGCACCGGTGATGGCGGGCTTGCCAGTCTCGACAACGGTGGCCTGGAAGAGGACGGTGTTGCCCTCCTTCCACATCTCGGTACGGAGGGTCTGACCGGGCAGGACGACACCAGCGAAGCGGACCTTGAGGTTCTTGTAGGCACCGTACTTGGCGAAGACCGACTTGGCAGCCACGCCCAGCGAGCACAAGCCGTGAAGGATAGGGGTCTTGAAGCCGCCAACCTTGCTGAACTCGGGGTCGATGTGGAGAGGGTTGTAGTCACCGTTCAGACGGTACAGAGCAGCCTGGTCCTCGGAGGTCTTCTCCTCAACCACAGCATCAGCCTTGCGCTGGGGAGGCTTGTAGGCAGCGGTGGCAGCCTTGGGGCGAACAGCAGTGGGCTTGGGAGATCCGCCGAAGCCACCGCTTCCACGGATGAAGACGGTGGACTCATTGTAGAACAGGTCCTCACCAGTGGTGGCGTCCTTGGTGGTGAAACCAGACACGACCAGGGCAGCGTTGCCCTTGTCGACAACGTCGATGAGCTTGGGGTAGGTCAAGGTCTTGACTGTGGTGGGAATGGGGTACTTGCGGACCTCCATGTACTGCTCACCGTGGAGGAGCATCATAGGCGAGAAGTTCTTCACGATGTCATCGAAGCTCCAAGGAACAGCGGTGTTGAACCAAGGGACCACACCAAAGGAGGGAAGGGCCTGGAACTGCTCGTGGTTCTCGTAGACCAGAGGCAAGTCAGTGCGCTTGGCACCCAGGCTGAGGTTGTAGAGAATGACATCACGATCGGTGTAGTCAAAAGCGGTGCCCTCAGTCGAGGCAGCCTTGGCCTGCTCGATGTTCTCGAGGTAGCTGCTCTTGGACTCACTACCGCCGGAGCGGTTCTCCATGTTGGCCATGGCCCGGGCGGAGCCATCAGCGGCGTCCTCGGGATGGTCAGCACGGCCATCGTCAAAGTTGACGATCTTCTCCCACTTGCTGAGCACCTCCTCGGGAGTCAGCTTGACGTCCACGGGGAATCCGTGACCGCCAGACCGCTCCCAGCGGGTGCGACCGAACCAACCGCTACCGCACTCGTAGAGACCCTTGGTGGAGGGCTCAGGAGCGGCATCAGAGCAAAGCAGGGCAACCAGAGGAGCGACGTAGTCAGGCTTGAAGGCCTGGACCATCTCCTCAGGCATGATAGTGCGGGTCATGGCGGTACCAGCGTTGGGGGCAATGGTGTTGACCTTGATGTTGTACTTAGCACCCTCAACAGCAAGAGCGCGAGAGAGACCAAGAATTCCAAGCTTCGCGGCAGCGTAGTTGGCCTGGCCGAAGTTACCGTAGATACCGCTGGTGCTGGCAGTGTTGACAACACGACCATACTTCTGCTTAAGGAAGTGGGGCCAGGCAGCCTTGGTCACCTTGTAGGTTCCGCGTAAGTGGACGTTGATGACCGAGTTCCACAGGTTATCATCCATGTTGGTGAATGCCTTGTCACGCAGGATACCGGCATTGTTGACCAGAATGTCAATACGTCCAAAGGCATCAATGGCGGACTTGATGACGGCGTCACCATCCTCGCAGTTGGCCTTGTTGCCAACAGCCTCGCCACCAGCCTTTCTAATCTCCTGTACCACAGGCTCCGGGTCCATCAAGTCGTTAACAACAACTTTAGCACCGTACTTGGCAAACAGCAAGCAGTAAGCACGGCCAAGACCAGCACCTCCACCAGTGACCAGGGCCACGCGGCCCTTGAAGTCGGGCTCCTCGCCCTTCGGGGCACTCTGCATCTTCAGACCCTGCTCGAGCAGACCCATGAAGTCAGCAGGACCAGTAGGGTATTCGCACACAGAGAAGTCATTGACATCGGCCCACTTGCGGGCGATGGCACCAGGGGTCAAGGAGTCATCGGTCTTCAGAAGAGCACCCTTGGCCCGCTGCCAGCGCAGCTTGGCTACGGCACCGCCGCCAAGCTCGTAGATACCACCAGTCTCGGTAGTGTTGGACGAGTGAACAAGGCGGGCGACGACGGGGACAACCCAGTCGGGCTTGAGGTTCTCCAGCACATCCGGAGGCATAATGGTGGCAGTCATACGGCTAGCAGCGATGGGAGCAATGACGTTGGCAATAATGTTGTATTTGGCACCCTCCTTGGCCAAAGTCTCGGTGAAACCGACCTGACCGAGCTTCGCGGCGGAGTAGTTGGCCTGGCCGAAGTTGCCGAAGAGACCGGCTGCCGAGGCAGTGTTGATGACACGGCCGTACTTTTGTTTCCGGAAGTGAGGCCAAGCTGCTTGTGCGCACTGTGGAAATAGGAAAACCCATTAGTATCCATCTCCCTGGGGATATGTTAAATCAGGATTCGTACCTTGTAGGCACCGTAGGTGTGGACACGGTTGATCAGGTCCCAATCCTCGTCCTTCATGTTCTTGAAGCTAATATCACGCAGGATACCAGCATTGTTAATGAGTACATCAATGCGACCAAAGTTCTTAATAGCAGTATCAATAATGGCGGGACCGTCCTCTACACTGCTGTAGTTGGCGACCGCCTTTCCGCCCGCGGCGCGGATCTCCTCAACGACAACATCTGCAGCCTGAGCCAAGTTAGTTTGATAGCCTCCCGGTCTTGGGTGATGTGACATACCTTTGATGACTTGCCCTCACCGTGGTGAGAGCCACCGAGGTCGTTAACAACGACGTTCGCACCCCTTGAGGCAAAGAAGAGAGCATATGCTTTTCCAAGACCACCGCCGGCGCCGGTGACGACGACGGTCTGATTATCAAAACGTAACTCGGACATAGCGGAAGATGTGTGAATGATGACTTCCGACTTCAGATCTATGGGGAGAACTAAAAGTTGGGGAAGAAGAAAAGGCGGAGGGGGGTTTAAAGAACGGCCCCGAGCTCGGTACAGCTGGGGGGACCTCGGCACGTTTGGAAGTTCCCAGATCGTGTAATGTAACAACTTGTTACATTTTACCACGGGCAAATCCTCGTCACTTCACATGCCGACGATCGACTTTCAACGTAATCAGAAGCTTTCTGCATATTTTATTGTCATTATGTGGTCTGACATATGTCTTGAACCCAATAGCTGTGCAATATACTGCGTGTCACCTATAATTCCCCATACATTCACAAGTACCGAATACCATGCTGACTCAGGCATGTGACCAACAACGTCATGGTTGTCAATCAATTCATACAGTACTATGAAACATCGGTCTGGACTTCATAATATATCAGCCTTTACAATGAATATCTAAGAAAGCTCTGGTGAATAAAGCCTCATGTCTATATTGAGAAATCACATCAACTCCCCGTATAATCAGATTCCCCGCAGGGCCAAGTAAAACCCCGGATTCCCGCCGATCGGACAACTTGCCGCATGCCGTAGCCGATAAAATGCAAAGCTCCCCACGAAATGAACCAGAACAACAATCCAGTCCAAAATGCCGATAATAGACGACAAATCGCAGCACTGTATCCCATTTCTACTGGAGCGTCTCCGCGTCCACTCGGCCCGGTACCGCGACGGTAATACCCCGCCATTCTTTTTAGGTCTCAATGGCGTGCAGGGTGCCGGCAAGACCGTCCTGGTAAGTGCTCCAGACCTCGGGACAAATGGATACCGGGACTAACCTTCATCCCTCGGACTTTCATCACCGGTACTAATTCCTATGATCAATTGCCATAGGTGTCAACTCTGCAAGAGACACTCCGTTCCGAGCCGTATTCGCTCTCCGTTGTGACCTTGTCGCTTGACGACCTTTACCTTACACACGCCGATCAGGTTGCGCTGGCTCAGGCAAACCCAAATAACCCGCTTCTTCAACATCGTGGTCAACCTTCTACTCACGATTTAGATCTGGGTGTGAAGGTCTTTGCTTCGCTCGCGGCCGAGCAACCCACTGCTATTCCGCAATATGACAAGTCTGCGTTTTCCGGGCAAGGTGATCGTGTGCCTGAGTCGCAATGGGAAGTCGTGAACCAGGAAGGACAGGAGAAAATTAAGATTGTCATTTTTGAAGGCTGGTGTGTCGGATTCCGTCCTCGGGATGACCAAACTTTGCGCTCCAAGTGGGAGACTGCTGTGCAGCAAAAGGAGACGGGGAATTATCAAGGCCGTCTAGGCTATGTTAAGTTGGAGGATGTGCAGGCTGTCAATGACGCATTGAAGCGATATGATGCATTGACTGAGTAAGTTGTCTTGACGCTAAGGACTGGAAGTATGACTGACAGATATGATGCAGTAAATTCGATGCCCTGATCCACATGTAAGTGTTCGACTATGTCGCGTTTGTCTCAACCAAGGCATTTACTAAACTGTATGATCAGAGATGCTCAGAATCTCCGTTTTGTCTATGAATGGCGCCAGGAACAAGAGCGTTCTCTTCGTGCATCTAAGGGCACTGGCATGACTGAGGAGCAGGTCAATCATTTCGTAGACGGCTGTTCGTTACTCATTAAATTGATCATACTAAGGTCGGGTGCTAACTGTTCATCTCCAGACTATCCCTCATACGAACTTTTCACAGAAACCCTTCGCGAGGGGGTCTTCAAACCTGCGGTTCACCATCCAGTTACGGCCTCGTCATCCGACTGGCAGGGTCGCCAACTTCGTCTTGTGGTGGACCGAAACAGAAGAGTACAGGAAGTGATACAGATTTGATCTATGATTGTATTTGTGTCGAGGTCTCTAGTACCTTGTATATACATGATTAAAATTATCAAACTATCTTATAACGATAGAATGAATCAAGGTTTGGCAGCCTTGCCATCCTATCAACTTCACATCTCTCTCTTTGCAAGTAAAGACAACTCACGCAAAGTCGGAATGATGGGGGTTCTAGATAGCCACTTCTGCAAGATCCACCGTTGGCTCCCAATGCGAACTTCAAAGCAATGAAACCCTAATTCCGTGGCTCCAAAGGTAGGAACAGCTTGCGGCGGTATTGATCATCCATTCGGAGGTCTTTCGAAGCGCTGAATTGGGACAAGAGTCCTTGGGTGTCGGTTTTTCAACTTTAAGCCCGATTTGATGGTAATGTGGTAAGAGCGAGATCATCGATGAGGACACGATATCTCAAATTCATCCACTATCATCAAGTAGATTCTGAGGCGACCAGTACTCTTTCTCTGGGCCCTGAGCATCCAGCCAAACAAGGCCATCCGCGACCAGATCATCAATCACTGTTTGAGCTCGAGCCTTTTCCCAATTGAGATTAAGTCGTAACATCGAGACGCTCACGAATCCCAAAACCTGGATTACTTCGAGAACAGTAGCTTGGTCTGTGTTGAGCTCCTTTGGAATGGATCGAATGTACTGTTTGGACCCAACATGGACGATGGAGAATCCAGACCCAAGAGGCTCCAGAGAACGAACCGCACGAAGGATGTCATCACTATAAGTTCTCTGTCCCATTAGTCATTTGTTTCTCCTAAATATTAGGCAAGCTATCAGGTCAACCATACGCCGAAACCTCCAGTCCACTACCAATTGCTTTGCCCTTGCCGACGCGCTTCCGACATTCTTCGACGCCAATCAGCCCTCCATTCTCGCTTCTTGTCTCTCGACACAGTTCCACAACCCGGACCGCAACCTCAAAATAGAAGTCATTCATATCCCCGCCTAGGATTTGGGTCCAGAAGCTGCCTCCTTCCCCTAGTCCACGGCGACCATTTTTGCCTTTGATGTTGCTTGCAGCCAAAGGATCGACTCCGATGGTATTACACATGCGCGCAAACTCGGCTCGGAATGTAGGATTGGACTTGATTGTAGAACTGTGCTCCAGGGCAAAGGTGTGTAACAACGACTGGAAGACGGAGAGCTGGGTCTGGAGGGAGGCAAGATGCGTAGAACGGAGGTTGGCGCCATGGGTGGCATAGGATTGGGTGGTCTGGTTTCGGTTTACAAAGGCGCCGAGCCCAACACCACGGCGGGACATGGTTGCTGTTCAAAGTTGTCGGGTAAGGTGGCAGGTTGAGGGGTTGATGAGCACCCAGATAGAAGCACAGGTGGAGCCGCTGATAAGGTCAGCAGACGATAAGGCCCAGCCCTAGTCACGGGGTGATAAGGGTACAGGATCCGTACACGGTTTAGCGTGTAAATCACTGCAGACTATCCCATATTCGGTTAGTGTTGACCCGCACCCACACAAGCGAATTCTACTTTTCTTCCTTAAGTTTCCTTCCTGGTTTGAACTTTCTCCGACCACTCTCGACAACTCGACCTTCGCAATGGCCGCTCCTACCACGTATGATTACCCTTGATCCTTTCTCATTGATGCAATCCTCTGTGATTGTGAGAATGCAGGTATAGTCCCTCTCGCTGGCAATGCCACGACTATCGGTCGCTGTGCACCAGCTCGATCTTTCCTATGCCCTTTCGCTCGAACAACTTTGAGATATGCGTGTTGCTATTCAATGAGGCGTGACAGTGGAGGGCGACTGGAGTCTTGAGGTTGAAAGCTTTCGAGCCTTCACCTCGAAAAATATTGTTGTATAGCTATCGTTTTCCGGTGTGTTTGATGTTTGAAACAACAGTCATCATGCTTGGACGAAGAGCGTCAACAAATATTTCCTGGACATCTGTCCGGGGTATTGTTGGATGAAGGCAAGCATGGTATTTTAAGTGGGTGTCCAAGATGAAGAAATTTTTCTCTTTGCGAAAAGTGTGCTGGAATATGCCACTGAGTACCGAAGCATGGACGCAAAGCCCCAGTGCCATGGCTTTCACTGACTAAAGACATTTCGTCGAGTTTTTAAAAAATTATTATTTGCCTTCAGTCGGGAATGCGCTATATGCTGCAATTCTTACACTCGGCGGATTGTTTCATGCTTTCATGATTCATATGGACTATACTCACACCCACACAGCTCCGTTCCCACCCAGGACCAGGTCCTCGTCCCCGAGACCCTCCTCAAGAAGCGCAAGAGCCAGGAGGCTGCCCGCGCCGAGCGCCGTGCTGAGGCCGAGGAGAAGAAGAAGGTCGGTTTCCCCATTCTCAATTTTCCCCAACCCCCTTTCTCCATCATTATGATGAAAACACCAACCTCGCGACTAGACCAATTGGTCGATGTTGTCGCCTGTTAACCATCTTTCGGGTCTGATACATTGGATACCACACATGCTTGATATCACCAAAACAATATGAAAACTCTGTACTGACTTAGATTCATATAGGCCAACAAGGAGAAGCGTGGCGTTATCTTCAAGCGCGCTGAGTCCTACGTCCAGGAGTACCGCAACGCTGAGCGTGAGAAGATCCGCCTGGCCCGCGCTGCCCGCCAGGAGGGTAACTTCTACGTTGACGATGAGCCCAAGCTGGTCTTCGTTGTCCGTATCAAGGGGTATGTTAAGCATTCACTGCATGTCTCTCTGTAAGATCCTCATTGCTAACTCTTCTCTACAGTATCAACAAGATTGCCCCCAAGCCCCGCAAGATCCTCCAGCTGCTCCGTTTGATCCAGATCAACAGCGGTACCTTCGTCCGCCTGACCAAGGCCACCCAGGAGATGCTTACCATCGTCAACCCCTACATTGCCTACGGTTACCCCAACCTGAAGACCGTTCGCGAGCTTCTGTACAAGCGTGGTTACGGAAAGGTTGACAAGATGCGCACTGCCCTCACCGACAACCAGATCATCGAGGACAACCTCGGCAAGTACGGCATTGTCTGCATGGAGGATCTCATCCACGAGATCTACACCGTTGGCCCCAACTTCAAGCAGGCCAACAACTTCCTGTGGCCCTTCAAGCTCTCCAACCCCAACGGTGGCTTCCGTACTCGCAAGTTCAAGCACTACATCCAGGGTGGTGACACCGGTAACCGTGAGGAGAACATCAACGCTCTCGTCCGCCAGATGAACTAGATTAGTTCCTCTCGCAAACCGGGTGGTTCTCGGAGTTCGCTCCATCAAAAATTTTAACGACGTTATTGTCACGGGTTGTTTGTTAGCACACGGGCTGTGTTTTCTTTAGTCAATTAGCGATACGGTCTAGGTTTCCGGTAACTCAATGCTTCAGTCAACCCGCAATTGCCTACCTCTATCTTGTAGACAAGGAGTAGTTTTCACTCCTTTACGTAACCAAATGTAAATTTTCGCAATGAAAAAAAAGAAAATTTCAACTTGTGGAGCCACTCTGCCTTACGGAACAGGCCAACATCTCCAGGGCTGTCGGACATGGTGCACACCTTACTTGTCTACAGTCTTCTCCAAGTCCCAATTCCATTTTCTTTCTACTTACATATTTGTCTTGATGCTCAAAGGAATAATGACAGAGACTGAGTACATTTGATCTTTCTGTAGTCGGCTTTGATCAGGGACTTTTCTAGAGCGATTTCATTTCCCATCTTCCAAGGTTAGATTGCTTGTGTTTTATTAACCACACTAACAAATTGCTGATAGCTGATGTGGATTTTGAAGTATCATGCGGGCTATCATTCCCTTAATCAGAACTCGAATAATAGGTGTATAAATTGTGGTCCATAGAAAATGCTTGAAGTCTTCCATTACACATTTAGGCAATTTTCAAGGTTTAAAACGATGAGCTATGTCGAGAAGCACAGTCAGGACTATATGAAACAATAGAACCCATAATGATTCATAATTATCAGGGTTTAACCACGATCTAGTCTCGGAAATTAACCCAAAGATATGTATCGATAATATAGGGCTACAGCCTTCAAATAATGTCTAGTCGTGTCCAACATATATATCCATTCGGTAGACGTTCGGATTATCCCCTTATCAAAAAGACCGTAAGAGACCTCGAGAATATCCAAGATTGAAATTTAAGCTACCTGCCTAAATAATATCAATCCATAAAACCTTGAGAGTACAATAAGCTTGAATAGTTTGACACAGGCATTTCAATTCAAATTTCTCACTTCTCTATCTGAAAGTGCTGACCCTACAATGCTAAGGGAACTGGTAGACTGACTTGAACAAGTTTACAGAGCTTGAACATAGAAAGCTTGAGCACTGTGTTTTCAATCAACTCGATGCACTGTTTCCAATGTCTAAGTACAGCCCACTATTCTCCTGATATCGTAATCTTCGATCAAGAGGGGTTGGAATCTACTGTGATCGACCTAGGGATCCAGCAATAAAAAACGAGTCGCAAGAGAGGCATTATGCACCTACAGGATGACTGTACCTTCAGTATTATGGTGGCTTTACCTAGAAACTAAATTTCGATCATTCCTGAGGTCTAGTCTATCGTTTTGATTCTAAATATACCCAATTCTTCATTCGTAAGAGAAACGGAGAGTCATGGTACACATGATGGCTGGCCCCGGGTAAGGGATATATAGTTGGGCAGATCTCATGTTAGAATCCGAAGGCTACAAGGAGTCTCATTGGCCCCGTTACTGGAGGTTTCTTTTGACATGTACAGTGACGTGAAAGCATACAATTAACAGAGCCCATTGAAGCCTCTCACTACTAAAGGAAAAATAATGCTTTCTAACCATTTATATTCATTCATTTTGAGTCGTTGAACTGACACGAGGGATTTCCTTCGCGTTCGGAAACGGCATAAGAAAAGGCAAGAGGAACCATGACAAGGAAAAGGAAGACGAGGAAAAGAAAAATAAAAAAGAATAGGCATGCCATTACGTCAGAAAACCTTTATTCAAGCCTTGATCGCACCACCCAATGCACCACCACCGAACTGCTGACCACCAGGTCTCCGGCCCTGCTGGTTGTTCGGCAGTCGCGGACCACCGCGAGCCTGGTTGGGACCACGGGGGCCACGGCCACGGGCACCGGGGCCTGACTCGCGCTGGAAAGCGTTGGCCATGCCCTGGGTGCGCTGCTCGAGGGTCTTCTCGTTGGACTCGAGGAGACCCATGGACTTGTCGGCCAAGGTGACGATCTGGGATTGGAGACGAGAGAGCTCGACACCCTTGCGGAAAACGATGACATCGTTGACCTGGTCGAGGGCGGCGCCGAGTTCCTCGTGGGAGATCATGCGGCTGATGATGGCGGTGATCTTTTTGGTGGAAAGCTCGAACATGTCGACCAGGGAGGAGATGGACAGGCTGTCGTAGAAGGGGGCGTAGGTGAAGAGGTAGGTGCGCAGACCCTCCTCTTGGGTCTGCTGGGACAGCATCTCCTTGATCTTCTCGGGCTGCGGCATCAGATCCCAGATCTTAATGGAGGACAGCATGGAAGCGGCCTTCTTCCACTCGCCGGCGGCAAGGAACTTGGCACTCATGATGACACCGTCACGAGTGTTCTCCGGGGGACCGGTGAACACCTGGCGCTCGTTGTAGTCGAGCATGCGGCGGAAGGTCTTAGAGATCATGCGGCGGCGAATCTCAGGGGCGGAAGAGGTCTGGGCCATGAGGGGAACCTCAAGGAACATGCTGGAGGTCAGGTAGATGCACTCAAGCAGCTCCAGGTTGATGTGCATGTGGAAGGGCAGCTGGCGCTGGCGCTCCAGACGCTCCTGCTCGGGGGGTGACGGTCGAGTACCGCTGAAGGATGATGCCCTGGGCGAGCAGCTCCTTTTGGCGGCCGCTACCACAGATGTCACCGAGGGTGTTCTGAGCCTCGTAGATGAGACCAGCACGGAAAGCACACAGACCGATCTGGACAAGAGTGCGGTTGAAGAGAATCTGGGTGCTGACATCGAAGTTGGCGATGTTCTCAGTCAGGTGAGACATGAGCATGAGATCACGAGAGCGGTAGTAGTGGTCGTGCAGAGCAAGGAAGTAAATCTGACACAACATCGAGCGGGCACGGATGATACCGTCGCTGTTCTGGAACAGGTAGTTGCAGACAGTCTGAATAAGAACCGAGACATCACCAGCTTGAGCGCGGGGAGTAATGGCAGAGTCCAGGTTCTCAGGCAGAGCCTTCCATGAGCCATCCTCCAGGATAGAAACGACCTGGGAGGGCTTGAAGTAGACGTGCTCCAAGCGGCGGATAACCACTCGGTTGACACCGTCCTGACGAACCTCGGTCTTCTCAACGGCGTGGAGGCTCTCTGCGTACATCTGGGTGCGGACAATGTTGGTGTACAGCTGCTGCTCGTCGCTTAGACGCTCAATGTACTCAGCAGTGTGGGGGTCGATCTGCTGGAGCGAGCGGGTGAGCTCGTCATCCAAACGCTCGATGTATGAAACAATGCTGCCGGGAATGTAGAATGTCTCTCCCTCAGCAACCTGGGGCTGCTTCTCGTCATCCTCCCACTCGTCGGCATTGTCGCTAACAATGAAGTTGCGGTGCTGCTCCAGAACGGACAGAAGGGCGGCGAATTCTTGATCGGCGCTCTTCCATTGCTCGGCGCTCATGTAGGTGGCGGAAGAAGTGGTGGAAAGGTCGAAACGGGTGGAGATGAGGGTGAGGTAGATGCGGATGCGCTGGTAAGGGGTAGTGGCAACCTCGAGGAGCTTCTCCATTGTGCGGATTTGCTCGGTGCGGTCAGTGTTCTTCTTTCCGCGAGACTCAACAATGGTACGCAGGTGCTTGAGAATGCTCTCAGCGGTGTACTGCAGGGTTTTGCCACCACGTCCAACGGTAGCAAATCCATCATCATCAGTCTTAGCCTGGGGAATGAACTTCTCGATCTTCTCGGCCTTGCTGGGCTTGGGGGGGGGAGTGGGTGCGGGCTTCTCCTTCTCCTCCTCGTCGGCTAGCATGTAGGCGTCCTTGTCGGCACGGTACTTGTCGATCTGAGCGGTGTATTCCTTGTTGTTCTTCTTGATACGCTGCTTGACGGCGTTGAATCCCTTCTGGTTGCTAGCGTTCATCTTCTTGTTGGAGGACTTCTGCTGGGCGACGGCCTCGTTGACGAAGTCCTCAAGGTCGGCGACGAACTTAACATAAAGGCGAGGAGTAGGACCGGACTGGTTGACCTTGACGATCTGGCGGTTGAGGCTGTCGAACTCTGCAAAGACCCTGTATTAGCATTCAATCCGAAAGCTTCGGGACCCCTCTCCCGGTATAGCCCCGCGGGCACGGCCTTCGATCCACGTATATAGCCTCGTAAATCGCGTAGAGCGGACTCACCAGTCGAGATGACGGCCCAGTCATTGATCTTCTGAGCATTTTCAATCAGGCGGATGCTGTTCTCAAGACCTTCCAGACGCTTGTCCTTGGCACTCTTGACGATCGTAACCTTTTCCTCATCCTCGCTTTCCTCGCTTTCGTCATCACTCTTCAGGAAGTCGAAGCCATCACCACCGGCGCTTTCACCGGAATCGCTGCCAGACTCGGAAGCCGAATCACTGCCGGACTCGTCATCGCTGTCCTCCTCCTCCTCCTCAGAAGAGCGATCGTCGTATTCCGACTCATCAGAGGAGCTATTGCCGTCAAAGAATCGTGACTTCGGTGGCTGCGTCGGCGGCATCTTTGCGGTTTGAAAACGGGGTAATCCGGTGCACGAAGGCGTAAAGGCAGATCCTTTAAAACTTGGAGTTGATGGTCCGGGTGAGAGCCACACACGAAATTTAAGCGAGGGGTTGGCTATACCTAATAGGGACTAGCGCCGCTCAATCATCCCCTTCAAAACATCTACATCTACAAGTATAGAACATGTCCCTGATTTATACTGATAAGAGGTGGTATTTCGCTGTATGCCATTGCCCTTCCCTAAAAAAGTAATGTATATGCTCCCACACTTGTATCCAAGTCCCACGGCTTCAAGGAACCCCCCCAACTGACATAATTGACACAAACCCTTGAAGCCACCATAAGACGTATCCTGTATCTCAAATACAATATAGAAGAACAACAAATGAACAGAATCATTTCTAAGCAAACCCATGGGAGATAAGACCTTACTAAGACAAGCGAATAGGGGAGGGGGAAACGGGGTGTGTGAAGTCGTTCTTTCATACTCCAGGCTATGCTGAAAGAAGAAACAGAAGTTGAAGGCACATGAAACAAAGGAGAAAAAAAGGCTGCAGCAAAGCCGCGGGCTAAATAGACCCTAGCGCACCAAATAATTTGCAGGACAAACAGAGCAAGGAAACAAAAGTCGCGACGCCACTTGAACATGGCCCGGTAAATACAGAATCGTAACTTTCGGCCACTGCATCTTAGTGCAAGTGACCGTGGGATTCGAAACAACGCTACATCAAGAGAAAAGTAGAAAAGCATTGTTTCAATCGCGCCCTCTCAGCCTTACTGTCCATTTTCAGATCTTTGTCATTCGTGACTCAAGACCACGCGGACCAATTGATGGTGCCCGTCAAGCAATGACTCGAGCCAAGAAGCACTTCGTCGTGCTAGAGACCATTAACGGGAGCCTCGTGGGACGAGTGGGGGTAGATGAGTCAAGCAAAAGTTCCACAGGACACGGCAAGCTATTGGAACAACGCTCCAGCAAAGGTGCACGCACCAGGCGGGTGGATGCTTGACTGCGATAATAAAAAGATTGCAACCAGTATACCAGATTCCCAGGCACCATATAAACGCATTCGTCCCAAAGGTGCCTGTTCAGGCTCCCTTTAGTGCCACTGGTTTTGGCCCATATATCCTTCACCCAAAACCCCATCCTCAAGGGTGCGGATGAAGTCTCGGTTTCGTTGATTTCCATTGCCGTTGCCATTGCTACTATTATTACTGGTTCCAGTCCGGCTACCGCGGCGGCGTTGGGCATTGGTGTCCACATAGCCATCGGGAGGGGGAGGATAGTAGGCAGGGCTAGGCTGTAAGCGAATCGGAGCATTGGGATCCAGGTGGCTCGCCACACGTTGGATCGTCGGAGGAATGCCCCCTTGCGGATCCATGGTTGATGCACGTTGACGACCAGCGCGCGTTGTCGCCTGAGCGTACAGACTCTGTGCTTGACCGTACTGCGGCTGGGGAATTTGACCAGGAGATCCACCTGGAACCATACCCATTTGATGGCTAGTGTACCCAGGAGGCTGTGTAGGGTAAGGCGGCGGTGGGACCCCACCCTGCTGCTGATACATTCCATTGTACATGGGGGAGGCGGAGGAGGCTGCGCATGGGTCGGGGTATGCTGCTGGTATGGGTTCATTTGCACCGGATACGCAGCTTGTGCTTGCACAGACTGTGCCTGCGCTGCCTGCGCTGCTCTCTGCTTGCTAGTAGCTTCCGCTTGTTGCTGTTGCTGGACACCCGGAGCAACGGTCTTGTTGATAGTTGCATACTTCAAGTTCATTGGGGGAACAAAAGGACCCGTGAACTTCTGCTGTGTGATGAATGGATGCAATTTGGCCTGCTGGGGTGACCATCGTTCAAGGGGGTTGATGGACAGAAGACCGCGCACAAAATCAATGAAGGCAACGCGGTTGTTCAACTCTGTACGATGATAATTAGCGAACAGACCTGTTGGCCCAAAGTGTTAAGGAACTTACCTCGCTCGACCTCATTCTGCTTCATATTTTTCCTCGGCATGGGATAGCTTCGAATAATCTCCTCCAGTGTCGAGGCAGAGAAGTACTTCTTGCTGGGTTGTTCCTTGGTATTGTGTTCTCGTGAGTATTGCTCCAAACTCTTGAGACGGTAGGTCTTTCGCCCGAATTCATCCTGCGTTTTCTCGAAAAATTCGCCCGATTGTTTACCCATCTCCAACATCCATGCTGGAGGCAAGCCCATCATGTCGACAATTCGACAGACCTGATTATATTCAGAGGAGCCAGGGAACAGAGGCAATCCCAGAAAGAGCTCGACAACAATGCATCCAAGAGACCACATGTCGATTGCGGAGGAGTAGCTAGTCCAGTCAGCGAGAAAGCCCAAGGAGGGAGCATTCTGAGATTGTGAACACATACGGGAGGCCAAGCAGGACTTCTGGCGAACGGTAAAACCGTGATTGAATATATGTGTAGACAGTTTGGCGCTCGTCGCACGCAGAGCCGAAATCGATGACCTTGATGATTGGGCTTTCGAGACTGTAGCGGTGATAGGAAAATCAGTAACAGGAAGCAAAGAATGGTGAAGTAGGGTTCTGTAGACTAACTTCTTCAAGAGAATGTTCTCAGGCTTCAGGTCGCAGTGGATCAAATGAGCCTTGTTCAAGAGACTGAGCGCATTCAACAACTGCTGCGCAAACACACGAACCAGGGTTGTACTTAGTCCTCGGAACTGGTTCTGCTTAATTAGCTCGTAAAGGTTAACGCTGAGTAATTCAAATGCGAGACAAAGATGCTGGCGGTGGATGAAGGTGTCCTTCAAACGAAGGAGATGATGGTCGTCGTTCTTGTCGTATTTGCTATTCAGCTGTGGGACAATAGAGTTAGCGCTCTCCTGGAAGATCGACTTGCTGTTGACTGCTGGTGATGGAATGGCTTACCAGATCTAAGACGGAAACTTCCATCATGCTTTGATTGAAGTAGGCGGTTTTGTTTTTGATAACCTTAACTGCCACAACCTCTTGTGTTTTCAGGTTTTGGCATTTCACAACCTGACCGAAGGTACCCTGACCTAGTACATCGAGGATAAGGTAGCGATTCCTGTGAGGCGATTATTAGACTTCAATTTCGGGGATGACAGGAACCAAAAAGCGTACTTGTGACCGGCCTCCTCACTGCCCAGAATGTCGTTGACATAGAGAATGTAGTCACTGTCCTCATTGTCATAGCCATCATTCTTGGTACCCTTGCTAGGCTTTGTCAACACCCGGCGCGGGTTTCTGGATGACTCGTAGTTGAAGTTCGGGTTGCAAATACGATAGGTCGCGGGGAGATGACTAGTCAAGGCGTGAAGTGGCTGTAAAAGGTAAGCTGGCAAGTTGACAACGAGGATATGGCAGATCACGAACGCTGATGAAGCCACCCTCTGGGTTTGCCCGTCGATAGGCCGGCTGGTCATGAACCCGACCTTTGAGACTCTGCACCGACTCGACCTTCTTGAACTTGGGAACCGGACCTCGGCCTGGAACTTGGGACGGCAAGGAGCCAGATCTTGGGGATCGAGTTTCAGGCGTAAATGCACTCCCGAGGTGAGAGCCAGCGGAGGGTGGATAATACTGATCGGGGCTGAGGTCGGACGCTTGAAGGGGGGAAGTCTAGGGGGGGCGATTCGCTGATTGCAGGTTAGCACACAGAATCCTAGGCGCAAAACGAGGGAACGAGCACTCACAAGGCGGCGATTGATAGCCTTGCGGCGGAGACGAGTAGTCTCCCGCTCGACCCGGCGACCGTCGCGATTGGTTTGACGAGGGCGAGAAGTACGAGCCCGAGCCCTGTTTCCCGGGGCTCGTTGGATATGACATCGGCGGCGACAGAGCGTTCATCGGCGAATATCTGCGAGCGGCCGAGGATTCTTCGGTCTGGTTCAGAAATTGGGACGAGGCGCGACTGTGATGGGTTGGCCTCGATGGGTACTTGGCGCGGTTGTAGGGGTCGGCGTCCTCCATGGTGGTGTCGGCATCGGTGACATAATCCCGACTACGTGGCGTGGCAGTAGGAGACGAGGCCATGGAGACCGGCTTGGAGTTTGGGCCGGTGGAAGGTGCCTTGGACGAGGTGCCAGGAGTTTGAAATGTCTCGTAGGTGTATCCGACGGGGGGCTGTGACTGTGGTGGCTGACCGTACTTTGAGGCTTGCTGGGGATGGGTAGCCAATCCGGTATTGAACTGCGCGGGACGACCCATCAGGGGATCCTGATAGGGTTGCCATCCGGAATCCATGTTGGACGAGAAGTCACGGCTTTATGACGTTTGGGATTCTGGGAAGTTGGGGTAAAATAGAATGGGAGAATTGGGCGTCGTCGTGTACCGTATGGCAGCCACAATGCGATCGGGGGGTATTGCGTGGGGAGTGCGGGAGGGGAAATCAGACACAACACACGCGAGAAGCGCGATCGCAAAGGGACCACGGGTGCCTGCGATACAAGCGATTGGGAGGGAATGTGGAGGTTATTTTTCGCAGCGCCTCATCATCGAAGTCCCAGGAACTCCGTGTGAGAAGGAATGGGAAATTGGAGGGGCGGGTCTGCCACCGACGTAGTCCCAGAATGTGATTTTGGGGGTCAAGTAGAGCTAGAGATGGGAACGTCCCAAAATGGTAGAGTATAAGAAAGGGGAGGGGAGCTTGTCAGGATGACCAGAATCCAAAACTCCAATACATCAAAAACCACAGATCATCTGTGGAGATGGAGGGAGGGAGAAAGGCAAGTTGTGGGAAGTGGAGGTCTCTACTCTCGAACTCTCAATCTCGATCTGAGTTTTTGACAGGCAAAATGATCGTCATGAAGCATTGGTCAGAGATGCAGGCCCAGGTGATTCTACGCTATCGACTTGCTCTGTACAACATGACCGTGAAATGATTCTATTGATTTTGGTGATCTCACGACTCGCGGATTGTGGTCTCCTCGGCGACGTGTCGTCCAGGATCGTCGCGTCATTGCATACCCAACTGCCAAAGCGTCGCCAAAGCGTCGCAGCCCGAATGCCTAAAAGAGTCCGATCTGGCTTTTCAAATTTATATACCATTCACCCAATCTCTATCATTGCCCTCGTCCATTGCCCGTCCTTGTCCATTCATTGATCCATCAGGGAAACACCGTTGGATCGGCGTTGGTTGAGTGTGTTAGAATCTTCAAAAGCCATGCCTGGTCACGGTATTACAAAAATCTTCTTATTCAGTGCTCACATAACTGATAGCAAAGTTGGACCGTGTGTTTTCAGATACCAAGACTACATGCCTTGTATAGTTAAGTTAACTTACTGTCCAGACCGGATGACTCATGATATGATCCGTAAGCAAGCGGTGTAATTCTGCCTGTCATGATACATCAAGATCTCTCCGCCTTCTTACTCAAGTGGAATTCTCCAAGTCCCAAATTCGTCGTGCCCATGGATTGCTGTGCTTTTCTATCCAGTAAACTTAGCTCTTCATACATGTTTAGTCATGGACCAAATGGGTAGAATGGTTGGTATTATGGTGTAACTTCAATGCTAGGCAAAATTGCTTCGTACAAACGCTGAGTAAAGCATTTCTGGAGGCTGTTGTGCCTCGTGACTCGTGAGACAATCGATTCCTTGCACTCAAAGACCCTTGAGTTTCTACTGTAAACCTGCAGCACTTGTTTCTCGAGAGCGTTCTGCTCATTTATTTCCCGGAAGGCATCGGCTTTGCTCGCCCCCAAAATGCAATGCTGCATCTTCTATCCGGTCTGCTCCACACAGGGTTCCTTAGGACATAGTTGCATTTGTCCATGGAACAGGCATGATCAAAATGGAAACATGAATATCACGCGGCTCGTGTTGGAAATCCTCTCAGCAATTCCAAGGGTAAGTTGGAATTTCTGTGGGTCAATCACATCAGTAAGTCAAGGGTTCAGGGGTCTCTGTGCTGCGGGTGAAATCCGTGGTTACGTAGTTGGACTGCTGCCTATCATGGGACCCTAACACTTCTCCGTACTTTAACATCTTATATTCTTTTGTGAATACGCTTCTAGAGTCAATTCTCTTCTATTTTAGGAAATCTGATGTCAACTTACTCAGGCTTCGAAGCACTTCCCAATGACATCTGTTTCGGGTGCTCTTATTCTTTACCCCGAAGTGGATATGATCTTCAAAGCTGTTTCACTGTGATTGGTGATCGGCCAAGAAGCTAGTGACTGGGGCAAATGCCCAAACCCCACTCACTGGAGAAAGCTGCCCTTTTAAACGAAACAATTCAAGCAGACGAGCTACGCTGTACGACACTAGCGAGACTAACGAGAAAGGCTGTGGCGGACCCCCTTGAATCGTCCTTGAGGATGCAGGTGTGACCTGCAGCTCCTAAGACAAGATGCACAGGCCCAGTTATTTATAAAGTCAGGCCGGACAGGAGAGAATTGCAGATCATATCGAAACAATATTATTGGTACCAACCACAGAATTGCCCGCCTTACACTAAAAATTGCCAGCCCAAGGATCCCACGATCGCGGATCCTCACAAGTTATACCCACTCGGTGGCGGGTTTCTCCACGCGATTTCCCAGCTTTTCCAACTCCCAGCACCTTGTTCAGGCTTAAATATCTCACGCCCCCGTCCGGACTTGATTCACTCCTCATTATCATTGCTCCCAGTGGAACCGTTCTTTCTCTTTGTTTCTCACGAAAAAGGCATCTTTATCATCATCGAACCATAGCCAAAATGAAGTTCCTCGCTACTCTGGCTCTCCTCGCCGCCACCGCCACTGCTGGCCCCGTCACCAAAACCTTCAGCCTGCAGACCACGGGCGCCTCCAACAGCAGTCTGAACGGCCTGTATCTCACCACAAAGCACACCGACCCACTTAACAGTCTGGCGGTGTTCACTGGTGGCGCTAGCGACGCAGCTTCATTCTACCTTTCGAACGGCACGGTGCGGTACCAAGCGGAGGACGGCGCGCCGTGGGCCATGGCACTCATCTCCGAGGATGGTAAGCTACCCTTTTAGCTTGGCTCGTTCGCCGCTTTTGTATCTTTGTTAAACTAACACATTCCATTGTAGATCGGAAGGCTGCTGTTGAAGTGAGCGTGAGCCCCACGACCGGTAGCACCGGATTCAGCTTTGCCAGTGATGGCGACCTGGAGACCTCGAACAAAAACTGGGGTGGCTGGCTTGGTAGGTTTATCGTTATTATTTTTTCTTTGTTTCGGACTCACGGCTGACTGGTGTTTTCTAGCTTGCACTGATAGCGCCCTCTACTATGTCAATCTTGCCGAGACTGGCAGCTACACAGGGTGCGATACCGTCGAGCTCAAGGCTTCGTCCTAGAATCCTATCTTAGAACTGGGGGCGTTTTCTTGGGTTTGCAATGATATTGTTTTCGATCCTTGGTTATGATGATAAAGAGGCTATTTTCACGACTGTACATTCACTACGATCCTGGTCATTTACTGGATAGACTGGAGTTTAATGATAATATATTTATTATTTGCATCGCATTTATCTGCAAATATGCTTGATCGCTGAGGTTAAAGTGTATTGTGTCACAGACCTCAGGGCACCGGGGTGGCTAATCACCCGTGGACGGGTAACCATTCTGATCCCCCACCTTCCAAAGTTTAACCTTGATCTATGCAGGTGTAACGACGATTTGAAAATAAGGTACCTACCTCCCTATGAGGTTTCTCGGTTACCCTTGATCAGATACAATCCAAGTTCCTTTATTTATTTTCCAGCTGGTGATTGCTAATTTGGTAACTGGGAGCCCAATATGATCTTATATTGACAGGCTTCATATCAGTATTTAACTTGCGCACATATACCTAGATCAAAAGTTTACTCGGCTCTGTGTTGATTTAATTTATTTTATAGAAAAGCAAGATGGCGAGGAGAGGCCTTGATGCGGGAAGAGAGCTAGCGGCGCTAACAACAGATGAGAGATAATCTTGAGGGGACAATTTGTTGTTGACGGTGAAGACACGCTTCTATGCTCTGGCTCTCAGAGAATAGGCATAGAGTGGGCACACCTAGACATAGTCTAACGCGAAACCTGCTTTATCGGAATCGGCATCTTCGTGGCTAA
Source organism: Penicillium frequentans (assembly GCA_028828275.1). Classification (NCBI taxonomy): domain Eukaryota; kingdom Fungi; phylum Ascomycota; class Eurotiomycetes; order Eurotiales; family Aspergillaceae; genus Penicillium; species Penicillium frequentans. The sequence continues at coordinate 3,523,406 of JAQIZY010000001.1, read as the reverse complement.
CTCTGTGCCCGGCTTCCCCCTTATCTGGAAATTCGCAGGCTGGCTGTACAGCGGGGCCACAATGCGGCGGCCAATAGCCAGGAAAGGCTCATGCAGTTCGTCATCCTGGCAAATTGCGATGACTGTTCAAGGTGCCTCGTTGGCCAATCGCCCTGATACGCATTAGGCTGGTGCTTTTGTGCTACCCCTCTCTTCATATTGGGGCTGGCGCTAAAATGTCTTTGCCCTCATCATTTCCCAGCCTTATCGCTATTTCCGACCCTGTTGAAGAGAATTGAACCGCCTACAGTTATGGACACTTGAATCCCGATCATATCATTGCTAAAACCGAGTCTCTGCCAAAATCTTTCCTTAATAGGTACGAGCGGCCGAATATGCCATTGCGATTGAACCGGAATGCCTACAGAGTGGGATGGATCTGTCCGATGGAGGTGGAACATACCGCGGCAGTGGAAATGCTGGACGAGGAACATGATACGTTGCCAGTGCTTCCCGGGGATGATCATGTGTACAATCTTGGCAGTATCAATGGCCAAAATATCGTGATCGTTGGCCTTCCTCGTGTAGGGAACAACTATGCTGCTACTGCTGTCGCGCAGATGAGAATGACATTCCCGTCCCTCAGATACGCTTTAGTCGTGGGCATTGGGGGTGGTGTACCAGTAAAGACAGAGCATGGAATGATCCGCCTAGGGCATGTGGTGGTTGGTGAACCAATAGACATACAGCCTGGAGCTGTGCAGTATGACCATGGAAGATGGACGCCAGGCCAATTTGAACGCAAAGGTTCTCTTAGCCCCCCACCAACCGCTCTTCTCAGCGCTGCACAAGAGCTGGCTAGGCATCGTAACAAATTGGACCTCGATCCGGTTTGGGCCAATCTAAAGAAAATACCAACTGACCGCCCAGCCTTTCGCCGCTATAAGTTTCCTGGGATTGCGAACGATCACCTTTACCAACCAGATTGTGTACATCAGGTAAAAGGAGTATCCTGTGAAGAAAGTGGCTGTGACCCGCAAAAGCGTATCAAGCGACCACTGGGCGAGCAAGGAGAGTCTTTTGTCGTGGTACATAGAGGCACAATAGCAACTGGAGAGTTGGTCATGAAGGATGCTAAGAGGCGGAATGAGTTAGCACAGGAGTACAAGGCGCTCTGCTTTGAAACGGAAGCAGCTGGCGCTCTCACAAATTTCCCATGCTTGGTAATCCGCGGAATATCCGACTATTGCGACACGCACAAAAACGATGTATGGCATGGGTACGCAGCGGCGGTAGCGGCCGCTTATGCACGGCAATTATTTTACCATATGTCCGTGGAAGAAACACAGAGGTGATTGTTTCTATATAAGAGAACGCACGGCCTTACGAATGCTAATGAAGAGGCAAGGCCAGAGATAGAGACTGAGCTCTCTGGGCTTAGAATTACGCCGCAGTCTCCGAGGATAGAGGGAACACTTAACGGAGTGACAAAAGCAGGTAGTTCAGCAAAAGCGACTGTCCCAAATTTCCAATTAGAGTCCCAGCCTAAGTCATTTCATACCAGATCACCAGTCCCGATTTCACATTGTTCCATCCTTATGGAACCGTCACTTCACCGGCCGGGAAACAACGCTCGAAGAGCTCCAGCAGAGGCTCTTTATCCAGGCAGACACTCCAATATTAGCGCTGTTCGGATTAGGTGGCATCGGCAAAACCCAAGTTGCTCTACAGCTTGCGAATTGGGTCGAAAAGCAGATGCCAGAGTTCTCTGTTTTTTGGGTTCCCGCTTTAAGTCTGCAGACTTTTGAACAGGCATGTTCGCAAATTGTGAAGAAGATCGGTATCCAACAACATCCAGATGATGAACGTGAGAGTGCCATGGAATTAGTCCACGAATATCTCAGTTCCAATGCAGCCGGGAAATGGCTCTTCATCGTGGATAATGCCGACGACCTCGATTTACTTTTCAATGATCTTGAGCAGTATTTCCCAGCTAGCGAGAACGGCGTTACCTTACTCACTACCCGTTCTCGCGAGGTAGCGGTGACATTTGCAACAACGGACATAGTTGAGCTCGAAAATATGACGTTAGCAGAGGGGGAGGATTTCCTTGCCAAGATTGTGAGGAAAGACTTGCTCTGCGGGCCAGAGTCCACTACTCAGTTACTAGAGGAGCTTGTATATCTACCTCTAGCCATCGTGCAGGCGGCATTTTATATGAGTCACCTCAGTGTAAAGGTCTCAAAATACCTCGAGATCATGCATAGTACGGAAAAGGATCGAGCGGATCTCGCGAGTAGGGATTTTCACGATCGCACTCGATACCGCTCAATGCCGAACGCTGTTGTGACTACTTGGACCATCTCTTTCAAACAGATCAAAAATTCTGAGCCCTCTGCTGCAGAGCTATTGGAGTTTTTGTCTTATATTGAGCCAAAGGCAATTCCACAATCAATGCTCCCTACGCTGGAATCCAAAGAGAACATGGAGCGTGCGATTGGAATACTGTGCAGCTTTGCGTTTTTGACCAAAATAGACGATGACAACGCATTTGATATGCATGATCTGGTTCAGCTTGCAACGCGGCGGTGGGTAGAGGACGCTCGTCATGCACAAGAGGTCATTCAGAAGGTGATACTGCGTATGGATGAGTGCTATCCCTCTGAGGAAAATTACAGCCTTGAGAAATGCAGAGCCTACCTACCGCATGCCCTTAAGATCATTCGCAGAGACGAAAGTAGGGGTATAAGCGAGAGGTATAGCTTACTTATTAAAGTTGGGTATTTCGTCGCGACGGAAGGCCGCGAAAAAGAGGCTCTTGGCTTTTTTGAAGACGCATCTATGTGGCACGAGAGTCAACACGGTGAAGAACATCCTGATCGACAATTTTCCGAGCATGCACTCGCAAATGCTTATCGATCAAGCGGCCAGGCTAAAAACGCCGTGCAGATCCTCGAGCGTGTGGTTACGGTACGGAAGAGGACGGCTGCCGAAGAAGATCGCTCTCTATTAGCGTACCAATATGCACTCGCAATGGCGCATCAATCAAGCGGCCATCAGATTAAATCAGTTGTGAAAATGTTTGAGCATGTGGTTACTGTACACGAGAGGACACTTGATGAAGAAAACCCTGATCGACTGGCGTCCCAGCATGCACTCGCAAAGGCGTGTAGGTCAGACGGCCAAATCAAACGAGCCATGCAGATCCTCGAGCATGTGGTTACGTTGCGAGAAAGAAAGCTTAGTGAAGAAGACCATGATTTGCTATCATCTCAACACTCACTCGCAAAGACGTATAAAGCAGACGGCCAGATCAAGCCAGCCATGCAAATCCTCGAGCATGTGGTTGAAATACGAAAGAGGACGCTTGATGAAGGTTCTCGCTTTCTACTATCATCTCAGCGCGCACTTGCAAAGGTGTATAAATTAAACAACCAGATTGAGCTAGCCGTGGAGATCCTCGAGCATGTGGTTACGGTACAGAATAAGACCCTTGATGACGAAGATCATGATCGACTGTCGTCCCAACATGCACTCGCAATAGCGTATCGCTCAATTGGCCAGTATGAACTATCCGTGAAACTACTTGAGAATGTGGTTGCAGTACGAAAAAGAATGCTTGGTGAAGAGCATCCTAATCGACTAGCGTCTCAGCATGCACTGGGAACAGCGTATCATTTCAATAGCCAGATTGAGGAGGCCGTGCAAATCCTTGAGCACGTGGTTACGGTACGAACCAGGACGCTTGATGAGGAGCATCGTCATCTACTATTGTCTCAGCACTCACTCGCAATGGCGTACAAATCAAATGGCAAGATCAAACTCGCTGTGAAAATACTCAAGCATGTGGTTACAGTACACACAAGGACGCTTGATGATAAAGATCCCGATCGACTCGCGTCTCAGAAAGCACTTGCAAATGCGAAGGAGAAAGCAAAGGCGAAAAAGGAAGCCAAGGCGAGGAGGAAGTTGAAGAAAATGGAGACCACATAGTCATAAGGGATTATTTAGTCATTAACCCCCGACCCTAAGAGTTTGTCCTGTCTTCCCTCCCGAATACAAAGACCGGTCGTGTCAATTCTCTCCCCAGTTCTCGCCCTTCTTTTATCTGTTACTTATGATAAAAGAAAGTTCGCAGATAGATCCTGTTAAGAACACGCCTGGACTCTCGTTTTGCGAAATGAACACACATCCAGTGGCGTATACGGTCAGTTGTGGTTTATGGTAACATACGTGGGCGAGAATTATCAAAGTGCGAATCTCATTGAGACTGAAAGAAAGTGTGTAAAAGCGCGAGGCGATTGTACAAGCTACTGTACAATGTAACCTTTGAATGTTGAGACCAATTGATGGCAATACGATTACATAAGCTGATAACCCTTCCGTCAAGCCTGACTAGGAAAAATCAAAAGAAACAAAGACTTATACTGGTGAGAGCCCCTGATGAGTTTGTGGCCTCAATATTGGAAATAGTTCCTGATATTGGGAGAATATGCGGATGGTCTCGGATTAATTGACTGTTTGATAGGTATTACTTTTGCCGAGGGTGGGTCAATGGGGTCTGGCGATAAGGGGATTTTCCCAAGGGTTTTCAGGGTTCAACACGCCAAGATGAAGGTCAGCATTGGGGAAATATTAATTCCCAACCTCGAATCTGAAGACGCGTTTGAACAAGAGATCATGATCTAAGATGTAGACCTGATCAGTCGTTCAGTGTATGGAGTTATAAATAGGCCTGATGTCTCACATGCCTTGACAGCCACCATGGCCAGTTTGGGCTTAGCCCCGCAATACATTTCAAACACCCTTTTCTTCCTCCTCACCAACTCTGCTTCGAATTATCTCTCGCTTGTTGCTCATGTCGCTCGTTTGACTGCATCGCTCGCTGCTGGTTTTGCTTGGAATTCGTTACCTTTTGAGGCCTTTTGTTCCCCACACAATTAGCCCATTCTCCGGTGATCGACAAACTTCAGGGTCCACCAGATCGTCCGGCGTGTCGGGTTTTCCTCGTCCACATTGTCTAGGTTGCTCGTCTTCTCAACAAGCCTCTTCACAGGTATCCTCACTGAGCCAAAGAGGGTTTCCAGGCCTGCCCTTGGACGTGTACAGCCGTCTTTTGATCACCAACAGTAACCTATCTCCGCACTGTCAATCGGTGCAAGGGGTTGTTGATTCGGCTGTTTTTTCGATCAGGGGGATCTTTCCAATCCTATCGGTTTCTTGATCTACTTTTTTCCGAATCGCCTGATATCACTCACGACAACCGTCATCATGCGGCCTATTTTGAGCATTCTGTACACCTTTCTGCTGCTGGGGACCATCGCCGCGGCTTGGCCCTGGTCAAATTATGGGGAGGTATTCGGAGGTAATATGTTGGATAGACGTGCAGGTACGTACAGCTTACTCTCGCGTATTTCGAACATGCTGACGTTTTCCCCTAGACGAGTCCTCGACATCATCGACAGCATCGACTTCCGAACAAACAACCTCAGTCGCTTCCCAAACCTCCACTAAGTCCTCCAGCGAGACTGACACCTCTACCAACACCAAGACCGCCAGTGATGAAACAGCAAGTGGTTCCACCACCACCGGTACTTCTAAAAACACCAAGACAAAATCATCAACCACCACATCATCCTCGGTTTCAATCAACCCGGCTGCTGGCGAGGGTGGCATCTCCATGCTCACCCCGGACTCCACTACGACAAGCTACTACAAGATCGGGCAGAACATCACCTTCGTCTGGAACTACACATCTGTCACAGTGTCCCCTACAGCTGTGGACGTTGTGGCATCCTGCAGCTTGAACAGTGTCACCTACACCGTGACCAAGAACATGAGCATGGAGGCCACCGGCACCGCCATCTGGGACACGGGTGAGTATGAGAAGACCGCAACTATCCCATTGTTGACTGCGAGCTACACGCTCTATGTCTACGATGCGGACAAGTCTCTCAGTGACACTGCCAGCGCAGGCTACCTCGGTTCCGATACTGGATATTCTTTTGGAATGTACTTTACCCAAAAGGCCACATCACTGAGTGGTACGTTTATGTTCCTCGTTGCTCTCTTTATCTGGCTCGAAAAGTCAACTAACAATTCATTAGGATACTTCTGTGTCACTTGTAATGGTGCCTTATCTGACACGAACCGCCAAGGACTCAAATTCGTCGTCGGCATGGCCATGCTCACAGTCCTCTCCTTTACATGGTTTGCGGGCAGCTTTGGCCTCTTCTCCCTCTAAGGCTACATTAGGGGAAGTGAGAGCCACATGAACTTCTTATGGATATATTTCTTGGTTTAAGGCGTTATCCATTTCTTGAAAGCGAAACATCACGATTAATAGCAAGAAAACGGCGTTTTTTGATTTTCGGATATAGGTACCTCAGGATGCATTCATGTTTCTCAAGTTTTTGGTTTTTCTCTTGTTTTTTTCACTGGAAAAATTGGCATCAAGTTCATACTTTACTTAATGGTCATACTTTTGAATGTAATCTCCACTAGAATAGGCATGTGTGAATTTCAGAAAATGTATTTACTCAGATAGACGCCCTTCTTCTGCCCAGGTGCTGGACCAAGTAGACATCAAAGTCGAGTAGGAAATTCCATATTGTCCGCTCCCTGCTTTCCAGATCTCTGCTTGTTTCTCCTGGTGAGATGGTCGTCTACGACAAAAAATCTTTCACTCTGTATCCCTGCAACTCGATCGTCGCTTGATACTGCTATTTAACTAGACTGACTCCTAGCTGATTTAGAGCCTCAGTAGATCAAGAATCTAATCGTAACCTGGTGGTTTATTGTAGAAAGCCTTTCTTTGGACCTTTCTTTCGGGTAAGACAGTGTCTTCAGCTGCAAGTCATAAGACAAGAGCTCTTTGTCTGTGATGTTTCCGGTAGGTTCTGCTTACTTCCTTTCAATCTTGAATGATGGCATTGTCATGGCTGGATCTACAGAGTATTGGGTAAAACATAGTCTAGCGTTGTTCTATTCGGCTTCAGTATTCAACCACTCTGGAAAATTCAGCCTAAAACTGTCTTGTAAGAGAAATGAAACAATCCTGTGAGCTCTGTGCATGAGAAAGGACAAAGAAAGGAAGAAGAGAACCCTCCGGTACGTGAACTATAATTTGATATTCCGCCTAGAAACAATCAAGCATAATGTTGTACCAGCATAGAATAAGAATAAATCATCGATACGCGTTTGATCACTTCTCTTTGCTATATCATTTTCCAACTTCCCAACCGACCAACCCAGATCAAGAACTGTCCCGATCTTTTATTTCTCTCTGGTCTCCTATACTCTATCATCTCTTCCCAAAGACACCCGCCACCAAAATCAAAAGAGAAAGAAGAAACATGGCACCACAAAGCCAGACTCTAGGCTGGATCTGGCCCAAAGATCCCCGACCAGGAAACCCATCCAGCTGGCCACGACGCTGGCGCTTCCATGATGTCCTCACGAACAAAGGACCCGATATATACGTCGGTGTCATTGGCGAAAAGACAACGTCCTCGTCTTCAGGATCTGAATCCAGGACTGGATCCTCGTCTCTAGCGGGAGGATTGACACCCTCAACTACGCCATATGCCCGAAGCAAACGGTCACCGCAAAGAACGAACTGGGACCGGTGGGCAGACGTCATTCCACCCAAGTCCAATGACACGGCTTCCTCGTCCCCATCCTCCTCATCTTCATCTTCCTGGGCTAGTACTTCTATCTCGACGTCGACATTTATATCAGGCGAGGGCAGTTCCAAATCCACATCCAAGCCCAAGATCGAAGTACCTTGGGCCCGTCGAGCTGCTGACGAGCGCTACGATTACCGCCAACGGAAATATACAGTTCCAGACTTGGGAACATGGAGTCGAGTGGAGTATTGCACTGCACGGGGGAAGAAGGGATGGGTTCGTCGTAAGAAGGGGACCGAGAAGCATTATGTACCCAGGAGGTATTGGGATCAGAATGGGAACGAGTATCCGGCCAATTACTGGCATGATATTATTTATGGGGAGCATGATGATCATGATTCCGTGGATGGGGAGTGAATTTATAGAGGAATGGGGTTCAGAAACCGGGGCGTGATAATTTGCATTTTGGTATTCCGATTATGTTGCTTTGATCCTTTCTTTAACCTTTTTTTTGGTGTCGAGGTGCGCCCGGGGCCGGTTAAGCGCAGCTGGGATGAAAGGCGTCGAATACGAATAGACGAGATTTGTCGTCTGTTGAAGGCTGAGTGGATTGTGCGCGACGAATTGTTGGGAGTTGGGCAGCGTTGTTGGTGAGCTGGGCACATTTTATACAAGGGGTCTGCTTGATATCTGCATATGAAGCAATCATGTCCTATGAAAAGAGTTAGAACCAATATAGAGACGACCAATGTCAATTTTTCCTTTGTGATTGAAGAAGTATAAGCACGTACCAGTAGGAAAGCAAGATCCCATTTGCGCGGTCGCGAATTCAAGCACTCGAGAACAGCTTGCTCAAGTTTCGTCGTAGATCGACCTGGTGCCACTCTGCTCGATACCTGCCACCCAGACACAGCAGATGAATTGTAGTCACGCACACCCGCAACGAGGAAGACCATTCCGGCTCTTGAAAGCGCAATAGCTAGCGAAGTCTGATTTTGTCCCTTCATGACTCGAACGCCCGGAACATTTCGCTGCTCAAATCTTTCAATGACGGCAGCCCATTCTCCTTCCGATGATAAAACCTTTGTCCGCTCAGCGTCTTCCGCTTCCCGTAACCGCTCGTCTTCCTTGGCCTTCTCAGCCTTCGTAAGCTCAGCAAGAAGAACATCGTAATCTTTCTCCCACATGCCGGTGGGCTGGAGAATTTGACCATTGGCCTCTCCCAGGCGTGCCTCGACATGAGCCCAAACAGGCTTCATCTCCGGACTGCGCCACAAGGACTGGAATTGTTCAAGGCTGGCAAGTCGATCGTGAGCTGCATGTTCAAGATCATTGCGCAGAATTGCCGGTGTCTCGGCCGCGGGGTTATTGGTGGAGACTGTGTTTGAACTTGATATTGGGACTATTGGTTCTAAGAGTCCAGCTGGGACGAATTGTCGAATTTCGTGGATCTGGTGATGTTAGCCTTGGGCCATAGCCGTGCAAGACAGATCCCGCCCGCCTGGAATGGAGGCATGCGTAGAAAGATAAATCGCGTAATGTGCGCAACACACTCACCTTGCGTTCGAGCTCTTGGAGCTTTGCTAGTGACGACACGAGTTGGATCTCAGACTCCCAGTTGACGGGTTTCGCATTTCCATTGCCGGACTGAATTGTGCCTTGCATACCGGAAGCTTGCCTTTCAACCTTCGTAGGGACAGAAGTAGCGGTTGAATTGGCCGCAGGGGCAGATGTTGGTGCGGTAGACATGATGTGAGAAAATGGGAAGGAAACCCCTCAGGCCACAGGCCGTTTCTTTGAACGAGAATTCGACTTCACACAACAACCAAGGCTTTTTTCAACGGAAATATAACTTGCGGGGCCCCGCAAACCGGATATACTAGCCTGCTCTGGGGATTTATTGCAATGGGCCTGACCAAGTGAAGTGATTAAGGTTTTTGAGGCGCTCCAACGAATTGACAGCGATTTTATGCTGCCAAATTAGTGCAAGGTGATTTAGGTATTCCGCTTTGTTTAAAGCAACGGAATCGGGCCCCAGAACCCTCGTCTTAATTGGTTGTTGGCGTTATTCACTTAGATGCCTGGCGAATGCGAGGGAGATGCGGGTGACAAAGCACAGCCACATTCGCTATCTTAGCATTAGCCCCAGTGGCTGATGATTTGGCCTGGCAAAAATAAAGCGGTGACCTTGATCGCATACGCTAGACCAAATCGGGTGCTGATGACTGAAGTTTCAGGCCTTAATGCGCTCATCTCAGTTAAGGCTGAGAAGATTCTACCAAAGAAATGGGAACATTCACAGCGCTCATGATTCTCTAAAAGATCATTTTCGCGGCTGTAGGAAAAAAAAATCATATCACCTTACTCCGTCAGTTTTGTGCAGAAATACGCAAACACTTCGAATATCCAAGACTGAAGTGTGTTACTTCTAGAATGATGTTATAGTATGACTGTGGTCTCATTTGAAATTATGGGAAATTGTTTGGGGTTGAGGTTGGCTTTCAAAGGTATCAGTTATTTCTTGGACTTCATTTCATCTCGGACCGAATCATGCACCATTGTCTTAGGCTATGATACCCCTCGAGCAGAAGACTCAAAAGAATATCCAGAATCAGGAGAGACATAGAGTCTCCTCTTTAGATAAGGGCTGAAGGACTTGTATCTAATTACAATGCTCGTCGATTTTGTTTAATGCGTGTTTTACTTTGCATTTTAAACAAAGGGATATCTGCACAGGTTGATGATTTGAAGATGAAAAATTGACATTCAATGGTGTCCGGCAATGTCTCAAGCCATGATGTACCTTTGTTGGAAAGCTACGTAGACTGGAACTATCTCCAAGGAATGACTTTCCTCTCAGGTGTATATAGAATCGACCTCATTCGGCTCAACGATGCCCAATCCAGACAAACATCCCACATTGCAGTATCACCAGTAACCAACTTGATATCTTTATCTACTCATGTAAGTTCCCTCAGCTAGAATCTGCACCAAACCCCCACTAAGAATGAAGACAAAAAAGAAATATGGCTGGCCACAACACCACTGCTGAAGTTGCTCAGTCAGCCTCCCCCATGCCCATCCAGAGCGATCGCTGTATAAAGGCTCGGAGAGACACATGTCAAAGATGCTTTCTCCGGATGGAAAAGTTTCCCGGTCACCATTGTGTCTGGAGTGAGGGCCGCAAGAGATGTCATTATTGTGGAATTGTCGACCACCGCTGCATTCCGGTAAGTGCAATTGTATGAAGTCATCCAAGCGGAAATCAGAGCTGACTCAGTCATAGCTTCCTGACGAGTTCCAAGATGAGGCCGAGCTGGCCATGCTCAGACCAGCCAGTGAGCTTCCCAGCCTTGTCGGGGCCATCCGCCGGAAGATAAGTAACCGCACCAAAAGGATCAACCGGGAGAGATTATCAGAGTCAACTGCTGCAACTCCTGCTACTGAGACCGAATCCGAGAGTGAAGATGAGGACAGTGACAATGACGAGGACTATGATCCGGATTTCGCACTCGACGAGCAGCTTTGCAGCTCCGATGAGGCATATGAGAACTCTGAGATGGATGCCGCTTCGGAGGAACAGCTTCAATGCTCTCTTACTTCCGCTGCAGCGCATGAAGATAGCGAGATAGATGTGGCAGCCGAGGAGCAGCTTCAAAGCTCTCTTGCTGAACAGGCTTGGGAACTGGAAGTGCAGAAAGAGAAAGTTTCCTGGCATAGTCAGGCTCAGTTGGAACAATGGGGATGATGGGAACGGAAGCACTGGCAGATTGAGTGAGCCGAAGTCATATCTGTGGTTTCGATACATATCGGTCTGTATTTTGCGGGATGGATTGATTTATCATAGATTTCTTATGTAGGTGGTCAGAGTTGTACAATTGATGTTTACATGCTTTTCGTCATTGGAAGGTTGCTGTAATGTTACCACTTAATCGGCATGCATTTGAATTCATATTTTGCTCAAGGTTGATACTATACCACGCATCCTGATCTGATATCTGGTCAGGAGTGGTGTGGTTGCACTTTCCTATCACAGAACGTACGCTCCTGTTAAGGTAAGCCAGGCACCGGGACTACTTTTAATCCGCAAAAATTTCTCATATCAGGAAGCTGTAACCACGTTCGGGAGTTGCCGATCGGCACTCATTGAGTTCCCATGTCAAGCCGGAGCTTGCTAGAAGAACACCACAATTTCAGAAGAACACCACCGCTAACCACAGCAGGGATAGCGTAGTAAATGTAATTCAGAAGTGGTATTTTTGAGTACATGTCCAAGTACCTACTTGCTCACGTTATTCTGTAGACTACGCTGGAATGAGAAGGTGATCAAAGACTGATGCTCACTAAGCTTACTTTTATCATGACTCTAATGAAGTGTTATGTCGTATATTGAGGTGGATTAAGCGAAGGTGATGCGATATCTTTCGATATTCGAGATAGCATTTTTTCTGAATTACAATTACTGCGCCATACCAGATATAGAAACGATGTGGTGTCCAGCTGATTGTGTGGTGTTCGACTAGTAAGCTCCGTCAAACCAGCGCGTGGCTTGCCAAAAACAGCGCCATGACCTCTGCCGTGGGGCCTTCTGCTACCCCCACACACCTTGCTTCTCACTTAGAATCCGCGTAAATGGCATCTCCAGATTCCCCGGAGTGAATGACAGGACCCACCGTGGGCCCTGAACACGCGATATCGATTGGACCATGCGGAACGCTACCCTACGCGATGATGCGGTTCGGCTGCGTTTCAGCCCGGACAGGTATAAGATGCTGGGTTGCCCCTTGAACACAGAAATGGAGATTTGCAGATATCAGAGACCCTTCGGAAATCATCTATTATGCGCTCCTGGTTTGGACGGGGCAAATCCCTTCAGACTGCCGTTACGGCATGTTGTCTCGTGGCTTTCATCTTGTTTGGATATGATCAAGGGGTCTTCAGCAGCATTGTCACGAATGAGGATTGGATGAGACAATTCAACTATCCCAATGACTCTGAAGAGGGGATTATCGTCAGCTGTTACAATCTGGGTTGCCTTTTGGGTTGCTTTAGTGAGTGAGACCACCACTCACAGACAGAATCTGCATACTGACAAGGCCAAGTCAATTTCTTTGTGGGAGAGACCCTTGGCCGCCGGAGAACGATGTGGCTCGCAATGGCTGTGGTTATTGTAGGCGCAATTTTGCAGACCACTGCGTTTACAGTGCCCCATTTGGTGATTGGAAGACTTGTTACCGGTGCAGGGACAGGGATCAAGACATCTACCGTGCCCATGTAAGTGCGAAACCGCTTCATACTTGAGGACCTCTTGACTAAAGTTTGCTAACCTCTATCAGGTACCAAGCAGAAATGTGCGACGGCAAAACACGAGGTCGACTCATCTCCTCCGAGGTCCTTTTCACCGCCGTTGGTATCTGCATCGCTTACTGGTTTGATTTCGGCATGTCATACGCCGGGGGTCCGATTGCCTGGCGTCTTCCGATCGCTATACAGATAATTTTCGCTATATTCGTCATTGGGCTCATATTCGGTCTGCCAGAATCTCCTCGCTGGCTCATGAACCATGGGAGAGAAGATGAGGCCTTGGAGGTTCTCTGTGCAGTGTATGACCTAGGAGAGCATGATGAGTACATCGTCAAAGAGCGTCGAGCGATTCAGTCCGCTATTGAACTGGAAAGCTCTGTCAGCAAGCAATCCATGTGGAAGATCTTCCGCAATGATGAAGTCAAGACAGGTCAAAGAGTACTTCTTGCCTGGGGAATGCAGCTCATGAATCAAGTCGGAGGAATCAATATGATCGTTTATTATGTGCCAAGTAAGTACTGTCTGGTCATTCAAGGGGCTACAAAATCTGACTGAGCTGTTCCCTTCTAGCTGTCTTGCAAAAGAATGTTGGACTTACTGGAAAGCTTCCTTCAATCTTGGGGGGGATGTATTGAAGTCATGTTCATGATAGGCTCTCTTCTCCCAGCCTTTATGTTGGACCGCATGGGTCGGCGACGGACCATGATGATCGGATCTTTCGGTTTGGGCGTTTGTATGCTCATGATCGCAGCTCTATTGTTACAGGTTGACAAGCCCAATGGACAAAATTACGCCTCAGCCTTAGTTGCTTTTTTCTTCTTATACATGCTTATCCATGGCATGTCTATCAACTCTGTACTGATAGAGTAATTGAAGCTGGGATCTTATTGTATGGTATCTAATGCTATTTAGTAAGGTGCGGTCACTCACGTGACCGCACTGAGGATACATACGACAGTCCCGGGAACGAAAAAAGGCCAGCGGCCGCGCTGGCGCTACATGAAATGAGTCATAAAATGAATACCGGAGTCAACGGGGATGAAAAATTCACTTAGTCCACTGCTCATCGTAGAAAGGATTACCGAATTGAAAGCCTTCATCGTCACTGTTTGCGAAAGTCTTCTTATGTGGCGCAGTTGCCTTGTCAATTGCTGCCATTTCAGCTTCGTTAATGTCGTCGTTATTATTGAGATCATCATTGCTAAAAGTAAGGTCGACGGGGTCATCATCGGAGTCACTGATTATGATTGTCGACGGAGTTACTTTGCCAGTTTCAGGCTTATCGTCGGTCTCGTCGCCAGGCTTATCGCCAGTCTCGTCGCCGTTGTCGCTGGTTTCGACGGAGGGGGTCCGTCATTATCGTCGGCATCGTAATAGTAGTTCCGACCCCGCTCTCGTTAAAGCCGTTGCCATAGGCGGGTGTTAGGATGAACTAAGTCGGGAGGTGGAGTTAGTGTTTTGGCATCCGTGGCGCCTGTGTCTCGCTTCCGCTTGTTAGATTCATCAGGCCGAGTCGAAGCGTTACTTAGGTCTTTGGGCTTAGCGGATTGAGGCTTGGTTATCGCGTTAGCTAGCTTGTCAGGCTTATCGTCGATAGTTGGTTTCTTCGCTGCTGGTTTCGCAACTGGCTACACGGCTAGCTCAGTAGGTGGCTTGACGGCTGCATTGGGCTTCGCGGTGTCCTTGTTGGGTTTGGTAGCGGCTGCGCTGGTCTTATCGGGCTTGTCAAGCTCGTCGGTGGGCTTCGTAGGTGGCTTACCAGGTGGCTTCGCGGCTGGCTTTGCAGGTGGCTTCGCGGCTAGCTTCGTAGGTGGCTTCACGGCTGGCTTCATGGTTGGCTTCACGGCTGGCTTACTAGGTGGCTTAACGACTACATTAGACTTCGCGGTGTCCTTATTAGGCTTGGTGGCGGCTATGCTAGTCTTATCGGGCTCATCAAGCTCGTCAGTGTCGTCCTTCTTAGGCTTGGGTTTGGGGTGCTTAGTAGTATCATACTCCTTATGGGTCTAGAAATAGTCGATGTCTTTCTGTAATTCCTTGATCTTATCTAGAAGTTTATCGATATCTTTCTGGATATTAAAGGAGTTAGTAAAGTGTCCACCCGAGTCGCCTTCTTTGGTGTCCTTTTCTCCATCGATTTTGATCGAGTATTAGCCTATTATGAAGGGGTCAATAAGTCCATTGTCATCATCTTCGTTTTGAGTGAGGACTACGGCTTTGGCTTTGACGATGTCATTAAGTTGGAATTTGGGATGTAGGCATTGCATTAAACCGAACTTCCACTCGTCGATGATCAGTTTAAGTTCCCATTCGCGTCGGGCCTTTCGCCAGTTGCACATATCGGTTTTGAATTTATCGTGCTAGGCGTTAGTGCGAGCCTATTTGTCCTTGAGAAGTCTAATAGCGAGTTCCATCCTGTGGATTTCTTCCCTGTATTGGCTGGCGAAGAGTACATAGTCTTTATCGACTTTCTTGTTATTGCCGTTGACGAGGTCGTAATATGGTGCGGTGATTTTCGGGCGCAGAAAAATTTCAGAACCACCAAGTGAGATGTTTCTTTGGCGCGTGCGTTTCACCTAAGGGGCTAAATCATCGGCAATACCAACTTGTGTCGAAATCGAGATTGGAGTCCATACCAGAGGTGGCGATAGTATTAGTTTAGTAAAGAAACTGACGTTTCTTTTCTGGTTGACCATGATCTAACATGCTTTTGGCAAGAAACGGATCACGTTGCCTGGCTCAAAGTTTGCGACCAAAGGCCGAGTTGCTCGGAATGCCTTTCGCGTGTTAGTGTCCTCATCTTCGAGTTCCTTACGGAATTTCTCGATGACGTCGCGATGGTTAGATATCCTTGCGGAGGAGGAATGTAGTGATGATTTAATGAAAGTGCGTTAGACGCGTTGAAAAGTGTACGAGGAGGTGATATAAGTGTGAGAGGTCGATTCTGAGTACTAAAGTGAGGCTTCTGATCTGAAAAGGATTTGATTAGGGCGGGGAGATGTTTGAAAGGAAGAGGAGTTGTTTTAAGAGGAGTTAAAAAGAGAGTAAAAGAGGTTGTTGAAGAGACGAGGAGATACGATAAGGGAAGGTAAATTTATGGGTGAAGTTTTAAAGGGATGCGTAACGTGTAGTGAATGTAATGTAGTAAAGTCTGCTCTAAGTATGCTAGACTTCGGCGATGTTATGAATAGCACTGATGCTATCTACGTGTTTTTTTGAGCGATTTAGATTTTTTCTTGGTTCTGTTATTCTCGTCCCTATAGATTGGGTTGTCTCTAATGTAGTCTACGACTATTTCTTTAGCCTGTTCTAGAAGAGCTTCTAGGTACTATTCGTTAGAGGCTAGACCTGTTCCCTTCTAGTGGATAAGAAACTCGAGTTAGGGTTCTCCTCTACCGTACCATCGCCATCTATGTTTGACGATGTTTTCGATCTTAAATAAGGCCCATTCTACGGTGTCTCTATCTTAAGGCGCCGGCTATAAGTCGGTGCTTAGTAGTGGTCGGCTAAATGGGTCGTTACCTACGGGATATGGTTCAAGGTGTTCAATGGATATAACTAGGTGAATATTCCAGTGGCTAGGGATATCGAGCTTATACGCGTTAGGGAACACCTTAAGAACTTTAAAGGGTCCTATTCGTTAAGCACCGAATTTGCGGTTGATGTCTGCTAGTAGGTTATATCCTTTATACAATTAGATATACGCCTGGTCGCCTACCTAAAGTTAGAGAGGTTTGTGCTTGCTATTAAATCGTTCGCGCATGATTTCTTAGGCGTAAGCAATGCTGTTGGTAGCTTCGAGTCTGTGAATGATTCTGTTTTCGGCAGGGTTGTCGACCTATAACGGAATTGTTATAGCTGGATTAAAACCATAGAGGATATCGTACGCAGATCGACCTGTCGCATTCGCTGACATGTTTAGTAGTTGGATAATGCCAGGCAGTGCATCGATCCAGTTTCTAAAACGAGTGTCGGTTGCGGTAAATCTAATGGCGATTTCCATAGTCTAGTTTGTTCTCTCCGATTGGCCGTCCGATTGTGGATGCCAGGCAGTTATGAATACCAATTTGGTCCCCAGTCTTTGCTAAATTCCTTACCATAGAGCGGCGAGAAACTTCGGGTCGCGGTCGGATATAATAACTCGGGGGATTCCCCATGCCCCATGCAGGAGGTAATCGAGTAAATGATTTGCCCAATCTACGGTAGTGTATATTATGGATCTGGGGATGATACCAATTCGCTTAGAGAATTTATCCGTGATGATTAGAGCGGCATCGTTACCATATACATCTTATAAACCGATGATGAAATCGATATATAGTGTATGGTATGGAATTGCCGGCGAGCTGATCGGTCGCAGTTGACCATAAGGGGAGTGGCGCTTAGTCTAGTGGGTGAGGCATGTTGGACAGAACTTCATATATTTCCTCAAGTGTTTTGATAGGTTTCGGATGTAGTACTATGCTATAATTCGTTGATATATGTGTAGGAATCCTTGGTGCTGGCTATTATGGAATTCTTCGAAAATGGTTTGGTGCATGCTTTGCGGAATGCAAAGTCTGGGGGCTCCGTCTTCTCCCTAGAAGTAGAGTAGGTCGTTTTCGACGAAAAATTTGAAACTCCGACCGTCGGTCGCTTTGGTTAAAATCTTGGACATAACTGGATCTGTGGTGTACCCGAGTAAGATATCGGATTTAACGGTCGGGCTGAGATATGCCCACGACGCCACGAATGTATGTTCGGTATGAAACACTGTTTGGTCTAGCATGAGATCATCCAAAATGTTCTCGGGGTTGTTCTTATCCTATGTTGACTCTGGTGGCCGAGGCAATCGCGAGAGTGCATTAGCGACGATGTTTGTGTTGCCTAGATGGTGACGGATATTAATATCGAATTGACTAAGATATTGCGATGCCAGAATCAATCTCTTGTTGAGTTTGTTAATGGCTAAGGATCCGAGATGGGTATGATTCATGATGCCAATTATGGCGATATGGTCGGTGTATATGATTATTGGTTTTGAGCAGCTCTCGATGAGATGGCGAGTTTTGCGGATAACCTATACGAGGCAGGCGACTTCCATTTTGGTAGGCTAATACCGGGTCTCGGCTAGTGTCGGAAGTCTACTAAGGTATAACACTAGCTACACCGTAGTTCTGATCGGCGGACTGTCTGACAGGTGTCCCGTGGAGTGATAGATCATGGCACCAAATCCTTTACCTGATGCGTCTAGATCGTAATATGCTTGTCGAGCTAGATTATGATGGGTTATGAAGGTGTGATTAGAAATAGCCTCCTTAAGATCCGAAATAGCTTTTCCTTTAGCTGGTGTGATCGAAAACCTTACTCTACAGGCAAATACCTTCCTTTCTGGTTTCTTGATAGGGCTTCCTTTAAGAAGTTCAGTTTTCCTGGCGTGTAAAGGCTCTGCTAATTCCGCATATTTTGGAACTTTATGTCGAAGATAGCTAGTCATGCCTAAGAAATGTTCTAGGTCATTGGCTGTCTGCGGAAGTAGGAGCGCTAAGATAGCGTCGACTCGCTCAGCGAGCGTGCTGATTCTAAGGCCGTCGACGTGCTGGCCGAGGATCTTCGCGTCTGGGAATCCGAGAAACATTTTCGTTGGTCCAAGTGTGATATTTGCTTTCCGACATCTATTGAATACCTTTCTAAGCGCCTTGATATGATCTTTGGTGTCGCCGATAGTATAAGTGAATAGATCGTCTTGGTATAGAACAACCTCGTTAATATCACGAAAGAATTGATCGGTAGTTCGCTAAGCGTAAGTTGGACTGTTTCTGTAGCCCATCGGAGCCACTATAAAAAATTCCTGGCCCCGGTGTGAGTTAACGGCCAGCTTCCACCAATCGTTAGGATGGACTGCAAGTTGATAAAACCACTGAGCGGCGTCTAGCACTAAGATATGCGTCGCCCCACGTAACCGTTCTAGAATCTGGTCTTATCGGGGAATGGGGTAAGCATCCAGGACAGTGATTTTGTTGAGGCCGCGAATGTCCATAACTAGTCGGGCTTTCCGAATTTGGTTGCCTGCTAAGTCGATGGAGTTACGCCATACTACAAACACTAGAAATCCGAATGGCGAGCTACGATTGGACCAAATCAGTTTTCTATCGCGATGAAGTTGATCGAATACACGGTCGACTTCTTCGCGGTCCTTTTTGCTAAGCGGGTAGACCTTGGTTGGTGGCTTTTGAGATTACCAACCGTCGATTAATGGTACGCGGAGCTGTTCTTCGCGAGGAATATTAACGAGACCAGGTTTAGTGTAGATATCCTTGTATTCTGCTAAGAGGTTCTCGTATGCGTGAGTGTCTTCGGCGCACCGACTATAGATCACACATCCTGATTTGGTAATAGACTCGTATTCATGAAGTGACTAGGTCGTGTTAAGTAGATGGGTGTTAGTAGGTGGTGCGGCGTCTATGGTAGATTGGACGGCGAGATGTTTAGCTACACCGTCCAGGCGCACTAAGTACGCCTCTCCGCCGAATGATTCTAGATGTCCGATGAACGCGTGGCGAGGAATGACGAGATCCTTGTCTAAATCGTTCCGAATTTGGACTCGGTCGAAATCTATATCAGTTATGGCATTATAGAAGCCGCCAGCTTTCTCGATTAATTTAGTAGTGCTGGTGTATTCTAGGGTGAAGAGGTAGTCGCGGTTTTCTTTTAGCGGCTTATCGAGTTTAATACCGATCATGGCTGAGGTGTTTAGCTTAATGACTACCTTCTTCTGCGTCTTGACCTTTGTTTTAAAGTCTGATGGGTCCATGTCAACAGGGATGGTGAGGGAATCGTGGCTCATTAGAATCAAACGTTTATTAACGGCATCGAAATTGATCTGTTTAGGACCAATAATGTCGATGCCTACCAGGAGCTTAGGTGATAGTTCTTCGACTATGTGAAACTCTCGCTTGATGTATGCGATTTTTGCATGCCCATCAGCGATACCATCAAGATAGAGTTTAAGCAAGACGAATTCGACGGTGGGGTGACGCCTGGTTCCCAATCCTTTGACAAAAATTGGATAGGATAATGTCTTGATTTCCGCATCAGGTTTGACTTCTTTTAAGAAAGCTCTATCGACAATGGACATTGAGTAGTAAGTATCATAACCGACTTGGAATGGTGGCCCGTGGGGGCTAAATCGCACCGTGAATCGTATATAATTCTATGGTCGATAATCTCTACCGTTTCCTGTGGTAGCGGGGGTAGTTGATTGAACGACTTGAACCGTGTGAATGTTAACTTCCTCGTCCTCTTCGGTGAAGTCGTCGGATGTCGGTTCGTCCTGTTCCGAGTCGGATTGATTAGCGTGTGCTGGATATGTAGCGGGACGATTCTCCTTATCGTCCTCTCGTCGACTACGATCATCCTTTCCGCGATGACGGTTGCGGTCTCGATCGCGATCGCGGCTGCGATTATCACGATTGCGGCTGGGGGCTCGGCGATCTTGCTTACCGTAGTTCCTTGACTGGGTTGTTCGTCGATCTCTATCGCTGTGGCGATTGTCGCGATCGGCTCGCCTTTCTTTGAGATAGCGACGCCTGTCGGGATCGTACTTATCCTACTAGTGTAATTTACGCTTGTTGACATCCTCAATGAAGGTTGATAGTCATTTCAGTTGGTTCGGGGATTGATAGTCGTAAATCTGGATCAAAGCGTAGGTATGCAATCTGAATTTGCTGATACTTATGAGTCGATTGACCGCTGTTCTTGCCCAAAGTGACCACTTTCTAGATGAATTCGGACGGGTCGCGCCTGTTGTAGGCGTCAGCTATCGTGTATGTTTCCCTTTCGTACTGGCGGGTGGCTTCGTTGACGGACATTTTGAAACGTTTTTCGAGTGCGGCACACTAGATGTCGACTCCGTCGCCGCCGCGTAGACCAGTTCGCTGAAGGTGGTCGAGCTCTTGATTATACCATGTGTTGGCCGTACCTCGTAGGCAGTCATCGAGGTGGTTGCGTAGGACGCGTGGGTCTAAGAAATCGGCTTTAACACGGATACGATTAGTGAATGAAAACACGTCATGGAATAGTTGCGTATGGTCGGCCGTCTTAACCTCTAGTAAATCGATATTGGGATCAAAGTAGCCGATGTCCTTAGGCTTGAATAGCGAGCGACTGGTCTGGTATTGACCGTCATCGAAGTCATGTCGCCTGGCTTGCTCGTGGGAATCGTTGCGGTCAGAACGGTTTTAGTGATCTCTAGAGCGATCCTAACGATCTCTAGGGCGGTGGATATGGTATTCGGACTGCTGATTGTTTCCTAACGCGTAGTATTGCTGATCATGCCACTCGCGGTTCTGATCGTGGTGGCTGAAATCGTAATCCGAACGTCGTGCATCGTCGGATGCTCGTGCCTGCGTTAAAGGGCGTTGGTTGTCTTAGTGCATTTGGCTCTCTAGATAAGTTAGAGAACGTTGATGACGTTGAGGGGTACCAACTGCTTCCTGTGGGCTGTTGGTCGGTCGCTGCTGCGATGCCTGTATATCTCTCAAACTATCCATTATGTCTCTGAACATCTATTGCGTTTGCTCCTGACTCTTCTTAACCATCTTCTCGACCCGGCTTATACGATCGTCTAATGATTAATAAGAGTAAGCGGGTTCTCGGCTGTTGGAGCCTTCGCCGAAGCCAAACGGATTCGGGTTTACCATACTTCGTGATTGTTCTAGAAGGGATGGGCGGGGACGAAGCTATAGGTGAGCTTGTAATCGACGACTGATGGATGGCTGCACTACTATGGTTGGTGCGGGTGTTTGGATTGGTCTATCGGGAGTGGAGCTTGGTGCGGGAGTAGTGTTGAGTTGGTCAACCGCTGTGCTGGGTCTCTCGATAGTTAAAAGTTCGATGGCAGACGTCGGGATGACGGGTGTCGGAGGTAGTGAATCGTCGTGTGTACTTTCTCGACTACTCTATGACTACTAGGGTTCTGACGCCTTTGCTCTTGTTCGCCGTTAGAAAATAGCGCGGGAGTTGACAATGTCGGTCAGACCTGCTGTAGCGAGATTTGCCACGAAATGATCACTTTGATGGAAGGTAGTGGTGCTTGCGAGAAGGGTTTTAACTGCCTTTCGCAGCTTAGGACGATCGTGTACCCAATCGGATAGGTAGCGTTTAACTTCTGGTTCCTTTCCCGTCCCAGACCTGGTTGATCGTTTCTGGTCTGGTACTGGTGCGATTGGAAATTCTTGAAGGAGAAGTTGGATTGAGCCGTGTAGGAGACTCTTTGATGTTGTGTGTTCGCTAAAGAACGAAGTAAGTTATTTACCTTGGTTAACGACCGTTACTGAGAAGGGACTCGGCTCAGTCATGTGGTCAATGTGACGTTAAGTGAAACTAGATAAGGCCGGAATAAGGCTTTTGGTAAGATATATCAGGTGAACGGTGATGGACTTCGGGTGGAAATGTAAATTCCGAATGAAATCCCTTAACTGTTGTTGGGGAAGAGGTTGGTGGGTGTGGTTCGAAGTGAGGTATCAACAAGAGGTTGACGCGGGCGAACCTCACGTGCAAACGGGGGGTGTGAGCTTGATCCTATCTCCTCTCGCTGATTAAAGCGAGGAAATCATCTGCTTAAAAGCAGGGATCGAGTATGCGAGGGCATGCTACCATTTGATAGAGTAATTGAAGCTGGGATCTTATTGTATGGTATCTAATGCTATTTAGTAAGGTGCGGTCACTCACGTGACCGCACCGAGGATACATACGACATGTACCTTGGGTATATGTCCCAGAAATTCTACCCTTGGAAGCTCGAACCAAGGGAACAGCCATTGGTGTCAGCTCTAACTGGCTGTGGAATTTCACCGTGGTCATGATCACACCTGTCATTATCAATCGCATCCAGTGGAAGGCATACTTGATCTTCATGATCACCAACTTTATTTTCATCCCGGTGGTTTATTTCTTCTATCCTGAAACCGGCAATCTGCGTCTGGAGGATGTTGATTTGATCTTCTCTCGGGGTGGAGACCCAGTCAAGCAGGCACGAATGATGGCCGCGGAGCTTAAAGCGCACGGCCGAATTGAGTCCGAAGAGCAAATTGACGAGAAAGAGATTGATAGTGTACGGGTGGAACATATCTGATGATATCCGTGGATGCCGTGGAATTGATAATGGGTATCTACGTTGCTATGATTTGGGAATCCTGGATGCGTCTTCTCCCGAGATCCACCTTGTACATAGGATAAAACATGAATCGCTTGGATTCCATATGAACTAGATGTTCAATTTCACAACACCGAAATATTCTCACGGTAAAATCTCGAAGCTTCCTTATCAAACACCGACACCACACCTGCACCCGTAATCGCCTCGCTGAACATTCTAGAAAAGCACACAACCAGATAGTCAAGACTGAGCGGCCTTGGGAGGGTACTTCTTTCCGTCCTTCTCAACCTGGGGAGTGCAGGCACACCACTCGCTCTCAGGCACTGAGTCCATAACGGACGGGATGTGGGCGCCACAACCCCACCAAGTCACCTTGTCTATGAACTGATTAGCCATGATCAGATGCACAAAGTCTGTAAACTTACTGCAGGTGGAGCACTGAGCCTTCATGCACATTTTGAAGAAAGATTTTTTGGTATTCGAAAAGAATTTCGTATATATACCCGTGGATGTAGGTATTGACGTAGGTATTGACGACGTAAGATAGATAACGGGGAGAGCGGGAGCTTTTATATAGGTTTTCGGCGTGTCTGCAGTCTTAGTCATGAACACCGATGATGAAGCCCGAGAGCCCGATCTCGTATCAGTGATCCCCTGATACCGGTATAATTGGACGTAATAAACATAGATATGGACTTTTTTCGCGCATATTGTTTAGGCTTAGACTACTTTACATCTATCTACTGTGTTGTAAAAGTAGTGGTCGTGAAATGGAGATTACTCAAGCGAGTTGGCCATTGGTGGGGCAAAACGTGGGGTGAAACCCGACCTTTTGTCCGATCCTCACGGGAACGCAAGCCGGGCACCATATTACAGGGATAAGCCAATAATTTTCGCATCCATCCCTAGACACAGGAAGTGCGAAGATCCCAGCAACAGCTACAATGACTGTCATCGCCGTAGCCGGAGGATCGGGAGGGGTGGGAAAGACCCTTGTCGAAAGATTGGTTCAAGAATCCAAATTCAAAGTCATCGTGCTCTCTCGTCAAGTAAGGATCATGTACACCATCGACTTGAAAGATTACTGACCAAACAAAAGTCGACTCAAGAATCTGCTTTTCCTGAAATCCCGGTTGTGCAAATCAATTACGAAGATGTTCAGTCGATAGCGAAGACACTTGATACTCACAATGTTCACACCATCATATCTGCTATTGGTCTTATCTCCGACGAGACCAGCCAATCTCAATTGAACCTCATTGATGCAGCCGATTTATCTGCAACAACTAAGCGATTCATTCCGAGTGAATTCTCGTTCATTCAAACAGCAGAGTGAGCACAAACGTAACACTCGCCGTGTTTAACCCGCTAATATTTCCGATGACAGTCTTCTTCCGATAGATCCCAGTATTCAATACTGGCTTGATGCTGCTGATCGTTTACAGAAAAGCTCGCTGAAGTACACCCGTGTCATCCCGGGTTACTTCATGGACTACTGGGGCATGCCGCATGTTCAAACGAATCTGCAGCCTTACACTTTCGGCATTAACATCGCCAAGCGCGAAGCCGCGATCCCTGGTGATGGAAACGATGTCATCTGTATGACCTACACGCACGATATGGCGAACTACGTGGTCAAAGCCCTCGATCTCGACGAATGGCCTGAATTTAGCATCATCGTGGGCGATGAAGTCACTTATAATCAGATTCTGAGCATGGCTGAAGAAATCACGGGTAATATGTTTCCCTTCTCTCTCAAAAGCTAGGATAGTAACCAATGCCCAACAGGAGCGAAGTTCAAAGTGACATACGATAGCATTGAGCAAATCAAGACAGGGGATGTTACTGTACCACCGAG
This sequence comes from Penicillium frequentans, assembly GCA_028828275.1. NCBI lineage: Eukaryota > Fungi > Ascomycota > Eurotiomycetes > Eurotiales > Aspergillaceae > Penicillium > Penicillium frequentans. The sequence goes on along the minus strand of JAQIZY010000001.1, from coordinate 3,498,499 downwards.
TCTGGATGATACATCAGACGATTCAATTGAGGAGTTGAAAGAGGTCACGGCGCTGTGCAGTCGGCTCATTGTGAATGGTGTCTTCCAATTTCCCAAGGAGAACAGGCTCAACGCCCGCTTCCCGGAGGTGCGACCTATTACGATGAGGGAATTATTGGAAAAATGCTGGAAGGGCAGGTAAACGGCAAATCAAAATTCAATTCAACTAAAGCTGCATCAATATCGAACTATTTCACCAATATAGCGTATCTCAGAAGCTTGGTAGTTGGGCAATATACGCGCCCGTTCACAAAAGCCACCATCAGAGTCGAAATAAGCTACTCAGCACAATTGACCGGGGTTGACGACCCCGATACATATATTGCGACCGGGAATGAGATTCGAGCACCAGGGATTGATGTCTGGGTTCCAGCACAGAAGCTGGTCCATGGTGAAGGTATTTTGGCTCTGGGTGATGATGTCCCAGCATGTATCTCCGTGTTGCACTTTATAAAACTGGTTGCCTGGACTCAAAGCGTGAGATTGTGCATGACTGAAGCTATTTCTGGATCAACTAACAACGAGGAACATAGCCGTTTGGAGAATCGTTCGTTTTTTCCGTGTTTGGCTCTACGGGAACAGACAGGGCTAGAGACGCGAGTCCTAGCCAGACAACAGCCCGGGTGTATGAGTGGATCATGGCGGCGTCTGATCGACTGGCAAGAGGTGAGCCGGAAGAGAGGTGTTAAGTGGCCAATAAATAACGAAGATTTTGGTGGTAGAGCTACTTATCATGGGCTTCTCTTATGGCTGCCTTTATACTTGAAGGCTTAACAATGCATGGACCATCCAACCCCACCCCCTCGGCCCCTGCAAAGTCCGATAGCTGAATCAAACTTGTCCCATCGTATGATCCTTACAAGATGAGTCTTGCCAGTGAAAAATCACTCATGGCGAGGTGTACTGTAGGAATTTCATACCATAAAATCCAGGTTACAGTGACTAGTCGTGCAACCATATATGCCACAGAGGAAACATGCATCCCCAAGTTTCAGTCCACGTAAACAAGTGGCGCTTCAATGAAACCAAAACTATGAGATACCTCGGGTCTGCCAACCAATATACTATTTTCACTCTACTTGCATACGCATATGTCTCGGGGAGACTGAGTATGGTCCTCATTTGTTCTACAGTTACATTGCGCCTGAAGGATCATCGATGGACATCTGCAGGGATACTGTTACCTTCTGCTGGAAATATGGCCTCCGATGCTTGAGTTAGGTGACACCCTAGCCTAGTGGGGACGTTGCCATGACACAAGCTTGAGGCATAAGCTTGGTGGTTCACACAGGAAAGATTGTGTTACTGCCACATTATATACCACACTTCGACACAATCAAGCCCCGGGCTTGAATGCGAAGGAAATTAGACTCATTTAAAGCTTTCACTGCAGGATGAGCCCCAATTGGAATAGTCATATTTCTTGGGCTTGGCATTACTGTGTACCATAAAACGGTCATCTTGTGCATTGAAGCACAGATTGGCTGCTTGAACTTAGACATGTCTCTGATGTATTGAATGATATAGTGCACAATCTCTGTACATGGTTGCGCTGCGAAGCTTAATCTACTCATCTGATAGTTCTCGATCGACGGCGAAGTCCGAGATCGTCTCTTTTGCTATAATTGGCTTGTATGAATTATAGATGCATCATGCCATACACTGTTGGACAAACTATTGGCATCACGTTTCGGGCTTGACGCCACAATTACTTCCTCCTGTGATACTTGACCAAATTAGAGTAGATCCGTCCTACTATTCAATACTTTCAGAATTTATTTTCTATGTCATTGAGCTGACGTAGATTGGACTTTACTTGCATACATAAAAGTGGCCATCAATCGAAATCGATTTCACGCTGTGGGTAAATACTATAAAGTACATTTTTCGAATCGCAATACATCTATCAGACTATATACGGATTTGTGTGCGGATGATACAACCAGAGTGGGGTAATGGCCGTAAGCCAGACCCCACGTCCAACACCATAACACACATCCTTGAGTAAATGTGTCCCAAATACGGACTCAGGATTCACCCTTAGAATGTCTTCACTTCCTACAATAGTTCTGGTTCACGGTGCTTGGCACACCCCAGCCAACTATTCCACCTACGTGAACGCCCTCCAGAAGCAGGGGTTCCAAGTCCATTGCCCCCGCCTACCTACAAGCAGTAACGCACGACCACCAACAGCATTCCTCCCCGAAGATGTCGCCTGCGTGAAAGAACTAGTCAACACACTCATTGATGATGGCCAACGTGTTCTCATGATCATGCACTCATACGGCGGCGCGGTCGGATCCAGCGCCGTAGAGGGCCTATCATTATCCGAACGGAAGGCATCAGGAAAACCCGGCGGGGTTATTCATTTACTGTATCTGTGTGCCTATATTCTTCCTACTGGGTACTCCATGTGGAATATTGTGCAGGAAGCCAAGTTCGAAAAGGTGTTGGTTGAGTATATGACTACCACGACGGATGGTTTGACGATGCCTAAAGAGCCGGGCCTTTCTTTTTCAGTGGAAAAGCGGATCAGGCTGCTGTTGACAAAGCACTGGAAACGTTGGTCTGGTTTCCCTCGCGGGTTCTGAAGGATCCGACGACAGGGTGCGCTTGGAAAACGATTCCTACAACTTATATTCGTACTTTGCAGGATTTTGGGGTTCCAGCTGTTTATCAAGATATCATGTTGGCCAAAGTGCAAGAAGAGGGTGTTGTGGTGAAAACGGAGGTCTACGATGCAGATCATAGTATTTTCATTACTAAGGAGAGAGAGATGGTACAAGCTGCGCTTAATGCGGCTGCCGATGAGAGAAACACGGTGTGAAAATGGTGTTATTATTCACGTTGAAGTATTAGTGGCGTAAATATAGCCTGAAAAAGACATTAATCATGTATACCTTGAGTTAAGCGTCAAGAAACAACCAAAACAGCAACTGCCCAGGGGTCCATCTTGACTGTATACGTCCCATTCTCGCTATGAACCTCAGTGTGCTCCGTCTCGACTTCCATCTGATAAGGTTGGTTGCCTTGGAACTGCGATCCAGAAAGCATTTCCAACCTTCCTGAGCTTGTTTCAAGAATGCTGATGGAAACATTCTGCTCCTTCGTTCCATAATTCGCGAGTTTCACATAAAACTGTGAACCCGTCTTCGTAGCCGTCCAATAGAGAGGTCCAAAGTCTGCCGACGAATTGACCTGAACAACTGTGTCGCCTTTATTTGAAGCAAACATTTTCTGAACGTAATAAGATGTTGACGGCGTGAGTGATCCGGGAGTTGAATTGAACCCGTAGAGCGTCGGCTGAGGTTTCATACAAATGATTAGTCTGGTACAAGCGATAGTCTAGTGCGATAAAACTTACCGACCATGCTATCAATCCAAAATGCTCCAACATAGGCGCATAAGCTGCCATCGTGACAATGTCGCTGTTTCGCTCCATGCCCATCATGTATATAGCCTCACTGCAGCTGCCTTGCATATATGACCAATACGTACCCTTGGCGTTAGATGTATTGCGACATCCGTACTCGCCAACCATGACCGGTTGATCTCGAGGCTGGTTGTCGAATTGATTGAACAATGCCACGAAATCATCCGGGTTCCGGTACAAGTGCAGGTCGATGATGACACCTGTAGGTAGTGGCGAAGGTAAGCATGAATAGTCACCATTCGAAGCGACAAGCGTGATATTAGGGTATTCGTCATGAATAGCCTTGTAAATCTGGTTGAAGCGATCGGGGTAGGTATCACAACCGCCAGTGAGGTCGTCTTCGTTTCCGATTTCAATATAATCGATCTTCCATGGCTCCTCGCGACCATTCTGGGCCCGTAACTTTCCGAAGTCGGTTGATGTGTTACCGAACAAGTACTCCAGTTCGTTCTTAATATCATCGACGAATGGATGAAGGTCGGAGCCGGAAACAATTCCGCCGTATGACTTGCCTGACCAGAGAGCCAGCAAAGGTGTCATGTTCATGTCCTCACACCACCAAAGATACTCATCAAGACCCAACGCATCGGTGTTGGGATAGAACCAATCGCTATTTCGTCCCGGTCGGTCAACTACGGGTCCGATTGTCATGTTCCATTTCCACCGGCTGTCAACCTCTAGCCCCTCGATATTGTTTCCGCCAGGGAATCGAAGGAATTTGAATCCAACTTTCTCAAGGAAAGTTGCCAGATCTTCTCGCAGGCCATTCTCTCTGTCTTGGTATTTTGGCGGGAACAGCTCAATATACCCAAAATTCAATGAGCTTCCGGCAACTTTCGAGCCGTCAAATGTCAAGTGCCACTCATTGTCTCCATCAGCGGATAAGGTGGAGTTGAAGGTCGCCTCATAATGAGTAAAATTAGCATCTGTGCTTTCCACAGTCAAGTTGTGGTCGGCATAAACGATGCCACTGTTCGTTCCAACAAGCTGAAGATTGATTGTCCCTGAGTAGTACCCCATCATCCAGAATGAGCTGGTGTATGTGGAATTTAAAACTGGCACTCCATTATAGCCTGTGTTGGCAAAGCCAACATAGTCCGTTGTGTTCTCTGGAACTGAGACAGACAGCGAAGACGTAATGGAATCGCTCACAGGATGGCTTTTATCCTGTGAGATCGTCGCTGCCCCTACTGGCGCGTATGCGGTCAATCCAAGACTGTCTCCTTGGAAGCCATTGTTCTGGAGTACCTGTCCATGGATTCCACCATCACCTGTGCAAAGGTTAGCGGCGCCTGTAGACTGGTGTGGATCAAGATGCTGTACCTGAATGATCCATTTCCTAGATAAAAGTCAGCGAAGTGTAGCACAATAAACTCGGTTCCCTCACCTCAAACATAATACCATAGAGCAAAGGGCTCGATTTATTACCTCCTTCTCGGGAGACTGATAATTCAATCAGATCGGCTGCTTGGGTCACACATAATGTGGTGAGTATGGTCAAGCCCCATTGCACATGTCCTATCGACCCCAGCCACATGGTGGCAGGATTCAGGAACTAGGATTCAGGAACTAAAGTAAAATAAAATTTGCAACAAGAAAAGCGTTGCGGGTATATTCAGGTACTTATAGTAAAAGATTTTCCCAGGGTAGGAGTGTTGGATGGACGGAGCTCCACAATGAATCATGGAACTATTCAGGGCCGTGTATGACTTACAGTTTGTGAGATTTTCCCATTTGCCATCATTTTTCAGGCACGAGACGCTTTAGTGATAGAAATTATTGTCATTCCGCCTTCTTTCTCATGTCAAACGTTGTCAATTGAGTGTCGTTGTTGACAATGTCTTGCCAAAGTCATGACGTCGGCAATTTCCGCGAACGCCAGAGGACTATCCGAATCGATCAGAAGCCTACAAAGATGACGATAATCATCATACAAGGGTCTCTGACTCCAAATTATGTATAATAGTAAGTGAATCAATCATTCTAACAGCTCAGGTTCCGACAATTATCCGGAATGTGGAATTTTTCGCGATCTGGTGGCATGTAGGTTCAACAGCTTACTTTAACAATTTTGCCTGAACAATCCGGGATTTGAACCATTTTATGCTTATCGATTCTTTGCCAGTATTAATTGGGTCAAACAAGTATTGACTGGGCAATCAATCCCCAATTCCTTGCCTCGCTTGACGATCCAGCCATTAATGTTATCAATTTCCGTACTCCTCCCCTTCCTAACATCCTCGCGCATGCTACTCGAATTATGCGCCGTCTTTTCCACTGTGTCACGAAGCGTAGTCTCCAACGATGTGACCGAGAACTGCGAAGGATCATAATCCAAGTTTTTCATCTCCGGAAGATTTTGGAAAACCGCCGAAATTTCCTCCAACAACTGACGCTGTAGTGGCTGGAGCGCAGAGTTCTCCAATAGTGCACCGTTGCGGACATCCAGAAGCGCTGTTAATGGGTTCAGCACGCAGTTGGTTGCTAATTTGAGTAGCTGAACCCTTATGAGGTCGGCTTTTTTCAACTCAGTGCAGCGAAGAATTGGCGACCGGACGAGGGTGTCGACGAGGAAGCGATCCCGACGTGTGCTGTCCCCATCTACAAAACCGACATCAACGCACCCATTCGGACCGGATAATATAGCCTCGCTGGCTGATTTCAGGTACACGCCATGACGGATCACCCCGCACATGTATGTTGGCCGTGTCGAGGGGTCGGGGAAAAGGCGTTCATTAAGATCTTCAATTTGACCAAGGCCATTTTGAAAAAGACATATGGTAGTGTCGCGTCCAATTCGATCCTTGAAGGGCTCGAGAGCAGTCACTGTTGCAGATGCTTTGACGGCGACAATCAAGTCACGTATTGGGCTGGTACTCGAGTTTGTCTTTCCCAGCAGCTCGGCATTGAATCCTGAGCTTTGCTTCAAATCTCCAGCCTCTCCAACCCGGAGACCGAGTTTCCAGTCGTTCGCTGAGAGCTCCTTGAAGAGGCTTTGTCTGTGAACGAGAAGTGTCACGGGCGGCGGGACGGCAAGAGAGCGGAGAGACTGGGCAATGAATGACCCGATACTCCCGAGCCCGAGTATGTAGACCGGCCTGTTTGCCATGATTAATGAGCTGGCAGGTCTGGTGGTAGTATACGGTCACTACGGAGTACCGTAGCTCGTATGGATCCGGTGGAGACGGAGTTCTTTGCGAATAAGTCCCGACGATAGCCAGCCGGTCATTTAGCCGGTCGGGCAGCCGAAATTTCTTCTTGCATTTTACGTACCGGTTCCATAGTTATTTGGCCCTGGCGTCAAACTCCACATTCATACAAGGAAACCACTGCCAATTACAGTCAATGCTCAGTCCATCAGGAAAAAAATTTCCAATGGGTATCCACAATGACTTCGGGGCGAATGCCGGTCCACAACAATATTCAATTACTTTAATGACTTCAATCAAAGTTCAAAGTTCAATCTCAATTGAGCGAGCGATGGAATATCGGAGAGAATGTCGATAATTTCGAAGCAAGATACGCGATGTCGTACCCGGGAAACCGGTATGCCGAGCAGTTTCCACCATCCTTTTGAGTTTGCCTTGGTATAGTACTCCCGAGTCGAAACATGAGTCAACTCCGCTAATATGAATTCAACAGCTGCGAAAGCTTCATATTGTAATTGCAGGTGTATATTTTGTCTTTAATAGCTCGCTCGGATCTTCAATCGCATCTGGAGCCCACGATGAGCTTGCCTCCGATTTCAATATCGCTAGCGATAGCATTAAAATGGTTCTTCCAACCTCCCTTTACATGGCTGGTTTTGCGATAGGTATGTGAAATATCTGCAGCGCAATATTGAATCAAATTCACTCATACATTTGCAGGTCCTGTTATTTTCGGTCCCTTGAGTGAACACTTTGGCCGGAAGCCTGTTCTAGTAGCAACATACTCAATCTATCTCATTTTCATGATGGCATGCGCATTGGCACCGACATTCCCGGCGCTTCTTGTCTTTCGATTCTTCTGTGGATTGGGAGGATCAGCACCAAATGCTGTGCTGGGTGGTCTTTTCTCGGATATCTACGAGAATCCTCATCACCGTGGATTAGCAATGTCATGGTTCATGTTTGCTACCACCTTCCCACCTCTTTTGGGTCCAATTATCTCCGGCTTCATCTCTACCATCACATGGAGATGGACTTTCTGGGCAGGCCTTATCATCGCTGCCCCTGGTTTTCCGCTTCTGGTTACCATGCCCGAGACTTATGTGCCGGTCTTGCGCCGGAGAAGTGAAAGAGATGATGAGAAGGCTGGATACATTGAGAAGTCTTCAGGTCATGATGCAAAGTCTTTCTCCAGCGAGATGCGCGTCATTCTTGGTCGGCCTTTCCTCATGTTCACACGAGAGCCGATTGTGTTCTGTTGCTCGCTATACCTCGCCCTTATCTATTCTATCTTGTACCTGTACTTCCAGGCATATCCCATCATTTTCCAAGGTACATCCTGCCACTATTTTCTCAAAAAAAAAACCAAAGCTAACCATCTCAGATCTATATGGCCTATCAGCAGGCATAGGCGGACTAGCCTTCCTTCCAAGTGAGAATTCCCCATCCTCTACTGATCCTCGCCGTCTAACCATGCACCAGTCCTCCCCGGATCAATCCTCGCGTTCGTCGTCTTCTTCCTCTACAGCGGATATCACAGCAAAGCCCTAGCGGCCGGCCATAGCTGGGCAAAATCAGAAGAATATCGCCGCCTCCCCTTAGCCTGCGTCGGAGCCCCAGGAATCCCAATTGCCCTTTTCTGGCTCGGCTGGTCCGCAAAACTCTCCATCAATCCCGTCATGCCCATGATGTCAGGAATTTTCTTCGGGTTCGGCTACCTTCTTATCTTCATCGCGTTGCTTAATTACCTCACAGACGCGTATAAGCAATTCTCCGCCTCGGCTTCTGCAGCCGCGAGTACCTTGCGATCCTCCTTTGCTATCTTCCTTCCCATGGCTGCGAATCCCATGTATACCAAGTTGGGTATCGACTGGGCTAATTCGCTGCTCGGATTCTTTTCGATAGCGATTGCTGTTGTTCCGTTTGTTTTTATTAAGTATGGTGCTTGGATTCGGGCGAATAGCAAATTCGCCCAGCAGGCCCAATAGTGCATGGATGCATCGATACTGGGGTTATTACTGTTTATTGTTTATTGGTATAACGCGTCTATACCATTTCATAGAGATAATTGCATGGTGGCGTTGAATTGGGTTCGCTACATACAATCTAGATACTTTGTCGTTACTTGACTCGCTTAAAGCTTGGATTTCGGAACACCTGCGATACATTCAATCTCAACATCTGTTCCCAGTGGCAATTCCTTCACGCAAACACAAGTACGCGCCTGTAAAAGCGTTCAGTTAGACTGATCTTGACATTAACCATCTCGAAGGAGACATCTCAAACTTACAGGCATCGGCTTCGTGAATGTTGCCGCATAAACCTCATTAACAGCAGCGAAATCGCTCATGCTGGTGAGGTAGATGTTACACTTCACAACGTTTTCCAGGCTAGTCCCACCCGCTTCCAAAACGGCACGGAGGTTGGAAAGAATTTGTTTCTAGAGCACGATTCTTTAGCATCCAGCATATACAGAACATGATCTCAAAGCTTAAGCTTACTGTTCGCTCTCCAATTGAGCCTTCGATAAGTGCGCCGGTTTCGGGGTGACAGCCAACTTGTCCGGAACAGAAGAGGAAGTCGCCCATCAAGATGGCCTGCGACAGGAAAGGTGGAGGTGCAGGTGCATTGGAGGCGATAACTGGTTTCTTTTCAAAAGACATTTTGAAATTAAAAATATTCAAGTGTTGGTAAAATAAAAATCTAAGAGCCAGAATATGGTTATTGGGAAGATGATGACTAGGTGCTAGATACCCCGCGCCTTCTGGGCATTTGTAATCGGCGTGGGGCTTTAGTTCGGGTGCTCTTATCATTAGACGTGCACATAGATCTTCACCCCAAAACAATTGGCCTCACCTCACTATTGAGCAGTATGCAACCTAGGGCCTTTCGCATTATTTAGGTTCGTATTACGCAATGAAGATAGATCGCGCTCTTCTGTCATAGAGCTTCAAATGTATAGAAGAGAAAGTCAATCTTTGTTTGGGATATAACCTGAAATTCATCAGACCCTGTAGTGTGAAACAATAAATATCTCAAGCAATGGAGCACTGGCAACATTGGAAAATCCATGGTACCTCAAGAACTAGCTATAATAATCGGAACCAGAACTAGCGACCTGTCAACGTTGTTCAGTGAAGTCCATTAAAACATGAATATGTGGACCCAAAAGTACTTGAGGAACTATATAAGCTGCTCTGGTTTAATTGATTGACCGTGCAACCCCCTGCCATTGGGCTGTGTTTTCCACTTCTAGATATTCAATATGCATACTGAAGTGGATTACTAACGTCCACGATCCAAACCTGTAAGATGGGGCCAGATGCCAGAGCCGTGGATTTTGGCCTCATGCAGCCCAGGAGTAGTCTAGCTGGTGCCTGTGGATAGGCCAATGATTTTTATGCACCAATTCCCCCTCACTCTCAATGAATCCTTCCATCGTCAAGTGAATGATATCTCCAATGACCTCCACTTCTGATGCCAATGCCGCGGTGATTGCGGCTCTAGCCCAGCTACCTCTGGCGGATTCAATTCAAGGAAAGGCGATTGCTTTTGGATGCAATGGGTAGAGTTTGAGGACACCCTGCTCGAGAAAGATGCCCCTGCCTTCTCAGTTTCGATGGATATCTTGAGGATGGAGTTGTATGCATCGCGGGAACGTACTGAGAAACAATGAATTGAGTTCTTGGAGCGGGCTCAGTTCATAAACAACCTTGGAAGGTGTTGGTGCGAATGCATTTTACGAAGCTGTTCTTGTATGAATACGGATGTCAGGGATGTCAGGTAAGGACACGACCTAAAATCACAGTCACAGTTTTTGACAAGTTGCCCATGTCCCAATGGGTTACATTTTGCAGCATAATCAACTGCATACAACCAGAAGCTGCTGGAGGGTTGGTTATGCCGGCATTGAGCTTTTGGAAGCTCGAAATCTTTTGGACTTCTCACTGAATGCATCGAGATGAGATGACGGTATGTATATGTTTTCATAGGCACCTATTTTGGAAGAATAGAAGACAGTATTGCATGATAAGTCGACGATGTTGCACGTCAGCTGTGTATCGAGACACGAGGCTATATTTACAGGTTTTTGGCGTCAAGGAATGAGAAGGGGTACTTTGAATTCCCAGACCATGGTAGACCAAGTCATAGCTAAGTGGGTACCTCCAGGTGAATCTAAAGGAGCTCCATTACAGGTTGATACAATCGCAGTTGAAGCTTGTGACTTCAGATGGAAGAGGGGAGCTTAATTATTTTGTAGCTTAGCAATGTTTTAGAAGTGAATTCATTCCACATGGAATGTAGAGAATGCAGAGTCTAGAGCGTGGATGCGGTGAAGGGAACGTGCCAATCAAGAAAGCGGGTCTTAAGCCAATGACGCGTGATGGAGCCTTAACTGCAGTGACAACCCCTGTATCACGTGACTTACCGGGTAAGCGACACCTCAGCAACGACAACAGCGGACCTCCTGAGGTCACTTCCGCTTCTTTAGATTCATACCCCTCTCCTCTTTCCATCTTTCTTCCTTTCTTTCGTCATCTTCTTCTCATCCTTGTCCCTCACTTCTTCCTCTTCTTTCCTTTCATATCATCATTTTGCTGGGGCGTTCAGTTCGGTGGATCAGGTCGTACTGCGGCCTAAGTAAATATGGTTCTCCCTATCAAGTTCACAGAGGTGGTCAATGTGAGTTCATGTTACCCTGTCGTGGCTTCTACAGCCTTTCTTGCTTCAGCTACTGACTACAATTGCGAAATAGTTGACCAATGTCGGCATTGCGGTACGTCCCCGGTTTACCTGCGCTTCCCCCGGAAAGTTGCTTGCGACGAACCCCCAATCCTGGCTACACGGATACGCCGGTTGCGCCCGGCAATCATCCCTAGCTTGTTGATACAGTTCACTAACATATTCGATGGTTTTTAGCCGGCATCAATTGGCTTCACCTCATGCGTAAGTGCCACATGTCCCTCAAAACAAAAGCGGTCGAGACGCGGCTAACCTGGCATGACCGCATCGCAGACCCTCGAATCCGATCACTACATCTGCGTTCGCCAAAAGCTCGAGGAGGACGACAAGCCCCAAGTCATTATCGTTGACTTGAAGAACAACAATGAGGTCATGCGCCGGCCAATCAACGCCGACAGTGCGATCATGCACTGGAACCAGAACATCATTGCCCTCAAGGCCCAAGGCCGCACAATTCAGATCTTCGACCTCGGCGCAAAGTCGAAACTCAAGTCCGCGGTGATGAATGAAGATATTGTGTACTGGAAGTGGTTCAGCGAGAAGGCCCTGGGTCTGGTTACCGATACCGCCGTGTACCACTGGGATGTCTACGATGCCACTCAACAACAACCCGTGAAGATGTTCGACCGACTTCCCAACTTAGCGGTATGTTTGCTTCTCCAACTAGATTCGTGCGGAAATTCATACTGATCGGCTGTGTTTCCTTGCCAGGGTTGCCAAATTATCAACTACCGCGTTAACTCCGAAGAGAAGTGGATGGTCGTCGTTGGTATCAGTCAACAGCAGGGCCGTGTTGTGGGTTCCATGCAGCTCTATTCGAAAGAACGGGGTATTTCGCAGTTCATTGAAGGCCATGCCGCTGCTTTCGCCTCCATTAACGTCGAGGGTTCTCCCCTGCCTCACCACCTCTTTTCGTTCGCCGTTCGGACCCAGACCGGCGCAAAGCTGCAAATCGCCGAGATCGACCACCAAGAGCCCAACCCGCGATTCCAGAAGAAGGCTGTGGAGGTGTTCTTCCCCCAGGAGGCCGTCAATGACTTCCCTGTGGCGATGCAGGTGTCCACAAAGTACGACATCATTTACCTGGTGACTAAGTACGGCTTCATCCACCTCTACGACCTCGAGACCGGTACCTGCATCTTCATGAACCGAATTTCGAGTGAAACCATCTTCACAACTGCCCCTGATGCGGAGGGTGCTGGCATTCTCGGTGTCAACCGCAAGGGTCAAGTTCTGTCCGTTAGCGTTGACGAGAACACGATCATTGATTATCTGACTGCGAACCCCGCGATGGCTGGCCTCGCTGTGAAGCTTGCCTCGCGGGCTGGTCTTCCCGGAGTGGACCACCTGTTCCAAACCCAGTTTGATAACTTCATTGCTGCGGGCGATTATGGTGAGGCTGCTAAGGTTGCCGCCAACTCCCCTCGTGGGTTCCTCCGTACACCCGAAACCATCACCCGTTTCAAGAACGCCCCCCAGACCGGCCAAATGTCAGTCATTCTGCAGTACTTCGGTATGCTGCTTGACAAGGGTGCTCTCAACCGCTACGAGAGTGTGGAGCTTGTTCGGCCCGTGCTGCAGCAGAACCGGAAGCACTTGCTGGAGAAGTGGCTGCGCGAGAACAAGCTGGAGTCTTCGGAGGAACTTGGAGACATCATTCGGCCATACGACATGGCCCTGGCTCTGAATGTGTATCTCCAGGCCAATATTCCTCACAAGGTTGTTGCTGGATTCGCAGAGACTGGTCAATTTGACAAGATCCTCACTTACTCCAAGCAAGCCGGGTACCAGCCCGACTACACCCAGCTCCTCCAGCACATCGTGCGGGTCAACCCCGAGAAGGGTGCCGAGTTTGCTACTCAGCTTGCGAGCGAAGAGTCTGGTGCTCTTGTCGACCTTGACCGAGTTGTGGATGTTTTCCTTTCCCAGAACATGATCCAACAGGCAACCTCCTTCCTCCTCGATGCTTTGAAGGACAACAAGCCTGAGCAGGGCAATCTCCAGACCCGACTCCTGGAGATGAACCTTGTCCACGCATCCCAAGTTGCGGACGCCATCCTTGGTAACGAGATTTTCACCCACTACGACCACGCGCGTGTTGCCCAGCTTTGCGAGAATGCCGGTCTCATCCAGCGCGCTCTTGAGAACTCGGATGATCCCGCGGTCATCAAGCGCAACATTGTCCGCACTGACAAGCTGAGCCCTGAGTGGTTGATGGACTACTTCGGTCGTCTGTCTGTTGAGCAGTCTCTCGACTGCTTGGACACCATGCTCGAGTCCAATATTCGCCAGAACCTGCAGGCCGTGATTCAAATCGCCACCAAGTTCTCCGACCTGCTCGGTGCGAACCGCCTCATCGATCTTTTGGAGAAGTACCGCACTGCTGAGGGTCTCTACTACTACCTTGGAAGCATTGTCAACCTCAGTGAGGACCCCGAGGTGCACTTCAAGTACATTGAGGCCGCCACTGCTATGAACCAACTCACTGAGGTCGAGCGCATTTGTCGCGAGAGCAACTACTACAACGCGGAGAAGGTGAAGAACTTCCTGAAGGAGGCTCACTTGACCGAGCAGCTCCCTCTTATTATCGTCTGCGATCGCTTCAACTTCATCCACGACTTGGTCCTCTATCTCTACCAGAACCAGCAGTTCAAGTCCATTGAAGTGTACGTGCAGCGCGTCAACCCCTCCCGCGCCCCTGCTGTCATTGGTGGTTTGCTGGATGTTGATTGCGATGAGAGCATCATCAAGAACCTGCTCGCCTCTGTGGACCCCTCTGTCATCCCCATCGATGAGCTCGTTTCCGAGGTTGAGAGCCGTAACCGCCTCAAGTTGCTTCTGCCCTTCCTGGAGGCTACCCTTTCTACTGGTAGCCAGCAGCAGGCCGTTTACAATGCCCTTGCCAAGATCTACATTGACAGCAACAACAACCCCGAGAAGTTCCTCAAGGAGAACGACCAATATGACACCTTGATTGTCGGAAAGTACTGCGAGAAGCGGGATCCCAACCTCGCGTACATTTCCTACAGCAAGGGCCAGAATGACTTGGAGCTTATCAACATCACCAACGAGAACTCCATGTACCGTGCCCAAGCCCGCTACTTGGTTGAGCGTGCCGATCCCGAGGTCTGGACCTTTGTTCTCAGCGAGAACAACATCCACCGTCGCTCGCTCGTCGATCAGGTCGTTGCCACTGCAGTGCCTGAGTCCACTGAGCCTGACAAGGTTTCCGTGGCTGTCAAGTGCTTCCTTGAGGCTGATCTCCCTGGTGAGCTGATCGAGCTGCTGGAGAAGATCATTCTGGAACCCTCGCCGTTCAATGATAACACCAGCTTGCAGAACTTGTTGATGCTGACCGCCGCCAAGGCCGACAAGGGCCGTTTGATGGGCTACATCCAGCAGCTGAACGAGTTCTCTGCGGATGAGATTGCTGAGATGTGCATTGGCGTTGGTCTCTACGAGGAGGCCTTTGAGATCTACAAGAAGGTCAACAACTACCTTGCTGCCGTCAATGTGCTTGTTGAGAACATTGTCAGCATTGACCGGGCTCAGGAGTTCGCGGAGCGTATGGAGCTCCCCGACGTCTGGAGCAAGGTTGCCAAGGCCCAGCTTGATGGTCTGCGTGTCTCCGACTCGATCGAGTCGTACATTCATGCCGATGACCCATCCAACTACAACGAAGTGATTGAGATTGCCACACACGCTGGTAAGGACGAGGAGCTTGTGAAGTTCCTTCGTATGGCTCGCAAGACTCTTCGCGAACCCGCCATCGATACCTCTCTCGCCTTCTGTTTCGCCCGTCTCGATCAGCTCGCTGAGCTTGAGGACTTCCTGCGGGCGACCAACGTCGCTGATATTGAGACCTCTGGTGACAAGGCTTACGAGGAGGGCTACCACCAGGCCGCCAAGATTTTCTTCACCAGCATCTCCAACTGGGCCAAGCTTGCGACCACCTTGGTCCACCTGGGAGAGTACCAGGCCGCTGTCGAGTGCGCTCGCAAGGCCAACAGCGTCAAGGTCTGGAAGCAGGTCAACGAGGCTTGCGTTGACAAGAAGGAATTCCGCCTTGCTCAGATTTGTGGTCTCAACCTTATCGTCCACGCTGAGGAGCTCCAGACCCTCGTCCGCCAGTACGAGCGCAATGGTTACTTCGATGAGCTTATCTCCGTTCTAGAGGCCGGTCTGGGCTTGGAGCGTGCCCACATGGGTATGTTCACCGAGCTGGGCATTGCTCTGTCCAAGTACCACCCGGATCGTGTGATGGAACACCTCAAGCTCTTCTGGTCTCGCATCAACATCCCTAAGATGATCCGTGCCTGTGAGGAAGCAAACCTGTGGCCCGAGCTGGTCTTCCTTTACTGCCACTACGACGAGTGGGACAACGCCGCTCTGGCTATGATGGAGCGTGCTGCCGATTCCTGGGAGCACCATTCCTTCAAGGACATTGTCGTTAAGGTTGCCAACTTGGAGATCTACTACCGCGCTTTGAACTTCTACCTGCAGGAGCAGCCTCTCCTCATCACCGACTTACTCCAGGTTTTGACCCCTCGCATTGACGTCAACCGTGTCGTGCGCATCTTCAAGAGCTCGGACAACATCCCCTTGATCAAGCCTTTCCTCTTGAACGTTCAGACCCAGAACAAGCGCGCTGTGAACGATGCCATCAACGAGCTTCTGATTGAGGAGGAGGATTACAAGACTCTTCGCGATTCGGTGGATAACTACGACAACTTTGATGCTGTGGAACTTGCTCAGCGTCTGGAGAAGCACGATCTCATTTTCTTCCGCCAGATTGCCGCCAACATCTACCGTAACAACAAGCGCTGGGAGAAGTCAATTGCCCTGTCCAAGCAGGACAAGCTCTACAAGGATGCCATTGAGACTGCCGCGATCTCTGCCAAGACTGAGGTGGTTGAAGAATTGCTCCGCTACGTAAGTTTTAATACCTTTCCTACGATAATCATGATGCTAACCTTCTCTAGTTTGTCGACATTGGCAGCCGTGAATGCTACGTGGGCATGCTGTATGCTTGCTACGACCTCATCCGCCCCGACGTTATCATGGAGATCTCATGGCGCAAGGGCCTGAACGACTTCACCATGCCCTTCATGATCAACTTCCTCTGCGAGCAGACCCGCACCATCGAGATGCTTAAGAAGGACAACGAGGAGCGCAAGTCTCGGGAGAAGACGCACAAGACCGAGGAGGACAATACCCCCATCCTCAGCGGTTCTCGACTCATGCTGACCCAAGGGCCGAGCCCGGCCGCCAGCCCTATGCCATATGGGCAACAAGCCAACGGTCTCGCCCCCCAGGTCACTGGCTACCGCGCGTTCTAGATTGATGCAATGATTCCCTGAATTTTGTTTCCCCTCTTTTTATTTTTCTTTAATGTACCATAAAGCGACGTGATGACTTCTTTGGTGCGAAGCAAAAGACTTGAGTCCTTGGGGGAAAGGTTACCAAGCGGGGAAAATGTGCCATAGGAGGATATCATGACGGCCGCCCCGTTAATTTGTTTTTCGTGCTCTTTTTTATTATCCAATGTATTTTGATAGGCTTTTGCGTTCTTCATGCTTCCCTACGTCCGGCCTGGGCCATGATAGGCCTTCGTTTCAGTAAGCTACATGGCGTTTTGTTATTCAACCCAGCCTAAGTCCTCCCTGCACCGTCAGGGGTCTTCTGCAGGATGTTTGCCAAGATATGCAATGCCAATCAATCATAAGACGATGGACGATAGTAACATCTATACCCCGCCAAGACGCCAAGGCAGGGCATTCTTCACTATCAGCCCCATACAAATAGTAGTCAATAGATCCTCGCGCAAGGAGCGCCTAGCCCAGGCCTGGTCACACAGAGAGATGACTAGATTCCGTAACACCACATACGTGCCCAGACTGATCATCGAGGGTGGGTAGCATATTACGAAACTAGTCAAGTAAGCTCTTGGCGATTAACGCTGACCTACTTTTTGAGTATCAATTTGCTTTTTAATATACCAGCTGTAGGTATGTAGATTAATGTGATAAAGTACGGTACCTCTGTTTCAACTGCAGGACGCCTGTGACCCTACCCTGGCACTAGCAGCACTAGGCAACTGCATACACCCGAGCCGAGTGCAGCTGGCGAATCTCCGAACCGGCGTATCTATGCTCGCCACTTTATTCTTGATTATTTGTTTTACTCCGCTCTTTTTGAGCCCGATACCGATAAACTGTAGCTATCCTCGGCCCGGCTGGATGGAAGAGCAGGAATGGTCTGTGTTCCGGGGAAATTCTTTACCCCGTGGAGAATGTGGAGTGTATAGCTCCCCCAGCTGTAGGGCGCGGGAAGAATAGTGGCAGTGAATTTTTCCGTTAGCAACGAAATTCTGGAAATCTGGGGTCATTGGAGCGCGGTTACAGGAGGGGCTGACGTGTTGAATCTTAATCTTGAATCTGAAATTGGGATAGCTAAATGACGTTGTCGTTCAGTTGCGATGGTGATAAGGTGTGGTGGTGGAGATGGATCTGATTTGCGGATTTACTTTTTGACTTGCTTATCAGAACTGCAGGGCTTGGGACTTGGCTACTGCAAATGCAGTCACATTTGAGGTTACGTGGAGCTATATAAGATTATCAAGTGATTATTGTCTATAGTTCTTTCCTGTAAGATTGTACTCTCAGGCGGGGATGATATTTTTAGGAAGGGTTTCCGGCACTTGGGTGGGGCGGGGGGAGGCTATCGCGTCTCCGGGTATCATACTCCGTGAAGTATTGAGATGAACCCCCCCTTCATGCCGCGATTCTTGGCTCCCTTGGCTGTTTTAAAAATCATCACCTGTCATACATTGGCGGGAGATCACCGTAATGCCAAGGAGAATGGATATCCTCGGTAAGGATCAGGTACAGATCGGTGACCGTCGGTGATGGTCCCGTGCGGTCCTCGCGGTGTCGGAAGAGTACACCGGGGACGATACGACGGAGTCCATTGGAGATCATTACCTCTAGGGAATTGTACACATGACCCAATGGATTCAGATATGCGCCCGATGCGTGTCCCTGGTTGAAGGTGCCTGGGCAATCGGTAAAATGATAAGTTTAAAAAAAAAATTCCAACGAGCATGGGGGTTTCGGAATGACTTTCCCCGAGGTGAGGGAACTCCCCGTGATTAATCGGAGCTGATGATTGGTATGGGGTTCGTTCTGCACATGAATCGAGAGTTCTCCGAGTTTCCCCCGGACAAATTCTCCAGGTTTTCCCGTCTATATCCGTCATTGTCTGGACTCATGGGCGTCGTTACCCACTTTTTCTTTGCGTGATCCCTCGACCTCTTTTCTTTTACCCACGAGAGCTCTGGGTCCGAGGACCCGAGGTAAGTAGTGTCCTCACCTATTTACCTAATCCACCCGATCCCTATAGAGTCAAAGGTATGAGATCATCGGGAGATCTCGTCGCCGACTTCGCCTAGATTCCTTGGGGGACAGTGGGCCCCTCATTTTCCTCCGTAGATAGGCATAAGGAATGACTATATAAAGAGTGGGGAGTTCGTAGAGAAAGGGAGGATATTTTACCACGTATCAATACTGAATTTATTGATTTGCTTGGCTATCAAGTAAATTCCTTGGATCTGAAGAGAGTCCGGTGTACCGGTGAGTGGCGGTAAGTACTCGTTACCTCATTCTGCATGTCAGCGTGTTCGCCCCGGAAAGTACCTGTGACTCGTGCAGATCCACCATATAGTTTCATCCCCCTCTTTATCTATCCCACCTCCCACTTTTTCTCTTTTCCTCATCTCACTTCTCTCCCAATTCCTCGATTCATTATCTAGGGAGTCGCTGTCTAATCTGACTCTTTGTTGCTAGTTGCGAGCAATTGCGCTTGCGTTCTGCCGAAATCGGCCTGGGGTTAGCTATCCAGAGCTTCAAAAGCCCAATTAATCCGTGAGTCACTCCCCCGCGCAAAACATTATCCAGTTTTCCTTTTTCCCTGCCACTCGGGCAATTGAGTTTTCCGGGCCAATTTATTAATCGATCCCCAACTTTCAGTCCTACTTCCATAATCTCCCATATCCCTTCCCCACGTCACAATGTCTGCCCCGCACCGCCAACCCGAGGAGGCTATCGATGAGTCCGAGTTCGTCGAGGACCATCACGAACACCACCATGACTCCGTTCACCGTCGTCTGCGGGCGAACTCCACTATCATGCACTTCCAGAAGATCCTCGTAGCCAACCGTGGTGAAATCCCCATTCGGATTTTCCGTACAGCCCACGAGCTGTCCCTGCAGACAGTTGCTGTCTACTCACACGAGGATCGTCTGTCTATGCATCGTCAGAAGGCTGACGAGGCCTACATGATTGGCCAGCGGGGTCAATATACCCCCGTCGGCGCCTACCTGGCTGGTGAGGAGATCATTAAGATCGCCCAGGAGCACGGTGTGCACCTGATCCACCCTGGTTACGGTTTCTTGTCGGAGAACGCCGAGTTCGCCCGAAATGTCGAGAAGGCGGGCATCGTTTTCGTGGGCCCGACCGCTGACACCATTGATGCTCTTGGTGACAAGGTCTCCGCTCGCCGCCTGGCGATCAAGTGCGGCGTCCCGGTTGTTCCCGGTACGGAAGGACCCGTCGAGCGCTTCGAGGAGGTCAAGGCTTTCACTGATGAGTATGGCTTCCCCATTATCATTAAGGCCGCCTTCGGTGGTGGTGGTCGTGGTATGCGTGTCGTGCGCAACCAGAGCGAGCTTAGCGATGCCTTTGAGCGTGCCACCTCCGAGGCCCGCTCGGCCTTTGGTAACGGCACCGTCTTCGTCGAGCGCTTCCTCGACAAACCCAAGCACATTGAGGTCCAGCTCCTTGGTGACAACCAGGGCAACGTGGTTCACCTGTTCGAGCGTGACTGCTCCGTTCAGCGTCGCCACCAGAAGGTCGTTGAGATTGCTCCGGCCAAGGACCTGCCCGTCAACGTGCGGGACCAGATCCTGTCGGACGCCGTGAAGCTGGCCAAGTCCGTCAAGTACCGCAACGCCGGTACTGCTGAGTTCCTGGTGGACCAGCAGAACCGCCACTACTTCATTGAGATCAACCCTCGTATTCAGGTCGAGCACACTATCACTGAGGAGATTACTGGTATCGATCTCGTCGCTGCCCAGATCCAGATTGCCGCTGGTGCTACCCTTGAGCAGCTTGGTCTGACTCAGGACCGCATTTCCATCCGTGGCTTTGCCATTCAGTGTCGTATCACCACCGAGGACCCCGCCAAGGGCTTCTCCCCCGATACCGGTAAAATTGAGGTCTACCGCTCTGCTGGTGGTAATGGTGTTCGTCTCGATGGTGGTAACGGTTTCGCCGGTGCTATCATCACCCCTCACTACGATTCCATGCTGGTCAAGTGTACCTGCCGTGGTTCCACCTACGAGATTGCTCGCCGCAAGGTCCTGCGTGCCTTGGTTGAGTTCCGTATCCGTGGTGTCAAGACCAACATTCCCTTCCTTGCTTCTTTGCTGAGCCACCCTACTTTCATTGATGGTACCTGCTGGACCACTTTCATCGATGATACCCCCGAGCTGTTCGCCCTGGTCAGCTCTCAGAACCGTGCCCAGAAGCTGCTGGCTTACCTGGGTGATGTCGCTGTCAACGGCAGCAGCATCAAGGGCCAGATTGGTGAGCCCAAGCTGAAGGTCGATATCATCAAGCCTATCCTCCGGGATGCCACTGGTGCCCCTCTCGACGTCTCCCGGCCCTGCACCAAGGGTTGGAAGCAGATTATTGACAGCGAGGGCCCCGCCGCTTGGGCCAAGGCTGTGCGTGCCAACAAGGGCTGCTTGATCATGGACACCACCTGGCGTGATGCCCACCAGTCCCTCCTGGCCACCCGTGTGCGTACCATTGATATGCTGAACATCGCTCACGAGACCAGCCACGCTCTCTCCAACGCTTACTCTATTGAGTGCTGGGGTGGTGCTACTTTCGATGTCGCCATGCGATTCCTCTACGAGGACCCCTGGGACCGTCTGCGCAAGCTCCGCAAGGCTGTTCCCAACATTCCCTTCCAGATGCTGCTGCGTGGTGCCAACGGTGTCGCTTACTCCTCCCTTCCCGACAATGCCATCTACCACTTCTGTTTGCAGGCCAAGAAGTACGGTGTTGACATCTTCCGTGTCTTCGACGCTCTCAACGACGTCGACCAGCTCGAGGTTGGTATCAAGGCCGTTCAGCAGGCCGGTGGTGTGGTTGAGGCCACCATCTGTTACTCCGGTGACATGTTGAACCCCAGCAAGAAGTACAACTTGGAGTACTACTTGGCTCTGGTTGAGCGCATTGTCCAGATGGGCACTCACAGTCTTGGTATCAAGGATATGGCTGGTGTTCTCAAGCCCCAGGCTGCCCGTCTCCTGGTTGGTGCCATCCGCGAGCGCTACCCCGACCTCCCCATCCACGTTCACACCCACGACTCTGCTGGTACCGGTGTTGCTTCGATGATTGCCTGCGCCCAGGCTGGCGCTGATGCCGTCGATGCCGCCACTGACAGCCTGTCTGGTATGACCTCCCAGCCCAGCATCGGTGCCATCCTGGCCTCGCTCCAGGGCACCGAGCAGGACCCCCAGCTCGACCTGGGTCACGTCCGTGCCCTTGACACCTACTGGGCTCAGCTCCGTCTGCTCTACTCTCCCTTCGAGGCTGGTCTGACCGGTCCCGACCCCGAGGTCTACGAGCACGAGATCCCCGGTGGCCAGCTCACCAACCTGATCTTCCAGGCTAGCCAGCTCGGTCTCGGCCAGCAGTGGGCTGAGACCAAGAAGGCCTACGAGGCCGCCAACGACCTGCTTGGTGACATCGTCAAGGTTACCCCGACCTCCAAGGTCGTCGGTGACTTGGCCCAGTTCATGGTGTCCAACAAGCTGAGCGCTGAGGACGTCGTGGAGCGCGCCGGCGAGCTCGACTTCCCCGGTTCCGTCCTCGAGTTCCTTGAGGGTCTCATGGGTCAGCCCTTCGGTGGCTTCCCCGAGCCCCTCCGCTCCCGAGCCCTGCGCGACCGCCGCAAGCTCGATAAGCGCCCCGGTCTCTACCTTGAGCCCCTGGACTTGGTCCAGATCAAGAAGGACATCCGCGAGAAGTTCGGCTCTGCCACCGAGTGCGACGTTGCCTCCTACGCCATGTACCCCAAGGTGTTCGAGGACTACCGCAAGTTCGTCTCCAAGTACGGTGACCTTTCCGTCCTGCCTACTCGCTTCTTCCTGGCCCGTCCTGAGATCGGCGAGGAGTTCCACGTCGAGCTGGAGCAGGGTAAGGTTCTGATCCTGAAGTTGCTCGCTATCGGTCCCCTCTCCGAGCAGACCGGTCAGCGTGAGGTCTTCTACGAGGTCAACGGTGAGGTCCGCCAGGTCAGCGTTGATGACCACAAGGCCTCCGTCGACAACATTGCGCGCCCCAAGGCCGACGCTGCCGACAGCAGCCAGGTCGGTGCTCCCATGAGCGGTGTTGTTGTTGAGATCCGTGTCCACGACGGCCACGAGGTGAAGAAGGGTGACCCCATTGCGGTGCTGAGCGCCATGAAGATGGTATGTGATAATCCTTCGCTTTACGAGTACAATTACCATGAACCTTTTACTAACAATTCTTTCAGGAAATGGTCATCTCCGCCCCTCACAGTGGTAAGGTCGAGAGCCTGCAAGTCAAGGAGGGTGACTCCGTTGACGGCCAGGACTTGGTCTGCAGGATCGGCAAGGCTTAAATGCCTAAAAGTTGTGTATAAGATGTGCACGACTGATGCGCAAAGATGTGAATGATAGCTTTCAGCGTTTTGGTTTATTTTTCCTGTGGGATCTTTGGTTGTTATTGCTGGCTTAGGTTCTGGTTATCTCTTATTACCGTCATCGTCCGTGACGAATGGATATTCTTTTCTTCAAATATTCTTCACCTGGCATAACAGCTAAGTAACTACATTCTACGGTGCGTATATAGTCATAAGTATTCGTAGCTCGAAACCAGCGGGGATGCATACCCACGGCCTACATATCCCCACAGGTTCTGTCCTACTGTGGATCACTCATACCTTATGTGGAGAGAGTAAAGACTTGGGTATTACATTAGCACAGAACAACTCGAATCCGTCATTAGATCCAATTCAAACTCAATCGCAATCGAGATCAACTCAATCCCAAAACAATCGACGTAATCGCATGCGGCAAGACCAGATACCAAACCTGGAACTAACCAAACTAAAACATGATCGCCCAGCTAGTGTACAAGGCAAAAAAGTGCGGGGTATCCGGTACTTACATCCGATATGCCAAGTAGCATATTGAGTTAAGTACCGAGTACTAGTCTAATATATGCAGCAGTTAGCTGATTGCCTCTGAGCTTTCCCCGCATTCTTAGTTACGTCAAGCTGCCGCCGCGTAATCAAGATGATGCCCACTCCGACTCGCTGGAATCATGAGACAGGTGTATCCTCTGGATATAAGTGGTTGAATGAATAGGAGATAACTCTAGACCTACAGTATCCAATGTATGTATTGTAATCACTAATCATGGTGATTCATTTGGTTTCACGATGATCGCCTGATGGGGTAACTACCGAAGTCCGGAGTTAGTTACGGTATGGACTTGAGCTGAGACCTTGTGCTTAAGGTAGTAGTTTCTGGTTTTCTCGTGTATGCTGTATGGTCAATAGACTCTTGTGCGTTGCTATATAAGTGTGGTTTTCCCCTCATTTACTCTACATTCTTACTCCTCCACACCCATCAAGGTAAGCCACTGTCTTTTCTTCGTGGGCTTCTCTTTTCTTTCCATCCTTACTCTTCCAATATCCCCGATATTCAGATCAATCTCGATCTCATCAATACCAAACCCCCACCCGTGGATCCCAAACATCCAGACCAAACATTCCCTCCATGACGTCTTTGACTTCTCCCCATCCCCGTGACTCTCCTAGCTCCCATTAAATCGTTTCACTCTACTTCTACATATATTCAATCCAATTAGAACTGAATTAACATACAAAACCACTTCTTAAGAAACTATAGCCCCGTTCCAATCACAGGAACAAGAAAACCAAGCCTCACGGATATCGCTCTATACGAATATTCAAACATGTCCGACAGCCCGAACGACAACGAACGCCGCCACTGGCACGGTGCTGCTGGCGATCGCTACGAGCACGTCAATGCCTGGACGGCCGGTGGTGCAAAGGGACCAACCTCTCGTGCAGCATGGGCGCTGACGCCCGAGATGATGGCTAATCTGAATGCCCGGAAGGTACCGTTTACCCTATCCACCGCTTTTCCCAAAATATTATTCCTATATACCACTCGGCAAACGTGTTGAGTTTGGATTATTGCTGGAGAAACTGGATTTCAAATGGTAAGATACCCCCCACTGCATCCGTATTTGAACAAATTCGCTAACTTCACTCTACAGCCCACCATCACACTTGACATTAACTAACATGATATGTGCAGAACTCCGACGCCTCCACATCCTCAAACACTGGAAACACCGCAAACCAATCCGGCTCGCCCGCCGTACCTAGCGTCGGCGAGCGTCGACGCTCAAGTGCATCGTCCCCGGGTGGTGGTGGAAGTCTCTTCTCGAACTTGCAGAGTCAGAAGCGGGATAGTACGGATCCGAGCATGGCAGGGCGGAGGGCAAGTTGGAATGAGCAGCAGGCTCAGGGGGGATACTTTTCGAAGCTTTGGAATGGGTATACTCGTGGAAAGTAGGTGATTCTTGATGGGGTGACTCGCAGTTAAGTACGTATCGGGGTATGAGATGGAAATTTGGATGATGGTTATTGTTTTGGTCTTATCTTTCCAGTTATTATTTTCCCTTCTTATGTCTGTTTTCTTTTTATCACAAATCATGAATTGAAATGTTTTGAAAGGTGAAGTTTGGACTGGCTGGTTCAGTACCTGTATCCATATATGTATATTTTCGACTGCTTAAGCTCGGAACGCATTAGTATGCTATATTGGCCAACTTTGGACATATGGTAATTGTCGTTCTATCTCAATGATAGTACTTCACTGATTTACCACATGTAAGATATCATTTGACTTTGATTTGCAGCCCTGAGGGGGCATTACTTCGGCTGGGTGCCATCATAGAAAACAAATCCCCATTCTGTATGGGCACGTGACCCAATTCATACACCAAGCAGCACTTCAGCTGGCTCGTTTGTGCGTTGAATCCAACACTACTGTTTGTAGAGTAGGGACGTAGGTTTATAGGAACAAAATTTAATTCAAGATTGAGGCTGTCAACACTCTATACCACTTGCTGGCGCATTGCTCTCGCAAGTCATGTAATGGAGATCGATGACCCTGATGTTCGTGTTGATAGCGTTGGGCATCAGAGGGCTGTCTTTCGCTCAGCGACCAGTTGTCGAAAGTAACTGCCGTGTGGTGCAGTTCTTGTGGAAGAAGTGTGATGGACAATTTCGAGTAATGTGGGCTGGTGGGATAGTGGGCTGTTCTAGAGGGGCATCTCAGCCCAAGTACAACTACGTACTACGAAGACTACTGCTACGCAAAGAAAGCACACCAGGTGTAGACAGTAACGGACAAGATAGGCCAGATGGTACTCATCTCACAGGATGAACCTGGAGATACAGACCGACTCTTTGACGGGGCAAACCCAAATCAAGCAAGTCATGGTGACACCGGACGAATCCAGTATCAACCAGTCTTTTCGACAATGGTTATGCGGAAATCAACACCTTTCGTGAAGCCTTCATTGTGAAAAGGGAATGCGCTTTGTGCAAATGTGTAGTGAATTCATGTCTCTAACACGCCTATCCTGGTTGCCGTGGTAGATAAAAAAATAGAAGGGTTCAGAACACCATATCCGACGCAGAGATCAGGAGCCCGGCCGGGTTGATTCTCATCCTGGGCCGAGTTTTTTGTTTTCTTTTCGGGAGGGAGAATCGTAAATCACAAGATTTCATTCACCCCAACTTTCCATGAGGCGTTTACCGGATGATACCGTCGAAGCGGTTCTTGAACCACTTCATGGTCTCGGTGCTGTTGATCTTGTGGTTGACACCGATGGAGGCCTTGCAGCGGCGACGCTTGGCAACACGCTCACCGGGGCGGGTCCTATTAGAAAACCATGATTAGTTTTGTTCCTCGCCTCCTCTGGCCTTGTTCCCGGGGTATCACTCACATGCAGCAGTAGAAGTCCATGCCGTAGATACCGATACCGGGGTCGTACTTGATACCCAAATCGATGTGCTCGGAGATACCGAAACCGAAGTTACCGGTCTCGGAGAAGTTGCGCTTGCGGAGCTCGTACTCCTTGACCTTGAGGCCACGCTCGAGGATCTCCTCGGCCTTGGGGCCACGGACGGTGACGTGAACGGAGATCTTCTCGTTACGACGGATACCGAAGGTACGGACGGTGTAGCGGGCCTTGGAGTAGACGGGGGTCTGACCACTCAGCTGCTCCAGCACCTTGGCGGCACGGGTAAGTCTGTCACCAGACTCGCCGACAGAGATGTTCAGCACGAGCTTCTGGATGCGCAGCTCGCGCATGGGGTTTGCGCTCTTGTCCTTTCCGTCCGACTGCATTGCTGTTAGAATGTGTGTTGTGCGTTATAGAATGGTGGTTGTGGTGCTAACATACCATGGCGACTGGTGTGTGGTTGGGCGTGAGGGTGGTTGACGACGAGATTGAACTTGCGAAAAGCACAAAAGCGGTTTGTGTGGGCTCCAAAATCACGGGATCCAGGTCACGGGAAGTCGGAAGCGAGCCCTCAAGTCATGTGATAGAAATCTTTAAATTCAAACGGCACGTGACCGGTTAGGTCTGCTGATATAATCATATTTCTGTCAGGCGGTGTGGATTGTCAGTTGATGAGTCAGCTACTATCCAGAAACTGAGTGCAGACCTGCGCCGTATCAAGCAAGAGCTTAGCTTCTCACTGGATCCCGCGCCTCGCTCGATCTACCCGTCAAGAGAACACTGCTACTGTCTCTCTTGCAAATTTTTTGAGTCTTCGAAGTCGCATTCGTGCGCGTTCTAGCCAATAATGGCCGCCAACAAGCAAGGCAAGATGGTGAGTTCTCCGCGATCCCTCAGTGCAATTCTGGACTATGTGCCCCAAATGGCTGTCGCTAACTTCTTTTGTCTAGGCCAACCTCGTAAGTTCGATCGAAAGATACAATCCTATTCCAATTGCCCCGTTTAACATGTCTCTTAGATCAACTACCGGATGAGAGTTACCCTGAACGATGGTCGCCAGATGACCGGTCAGATGCTGGCCTTCGATAAGGTCCGTCCTTGTCCCCCATCAACACATGCTCATAGCAGATACTGACAGTTCTTGTTTCTCTGCAGCACATGAACCTTGTACTCGCCGACACAGAAGAGTTCCGCCGTATCAAGCGGAAATCCAAGGCCGCCCCCGGCTCCACTGCCACCCCGCAGGTCGAAGCGGAGGAGAAGCGAACCCTCGGTCTGACCATCGTGCGCGGCGCCCAGGTCGTTTCCTGCTCTGTCGACGGTCCCCCTCCTGCCGACCCCTCTGCCCGTCTCGGTAACGCTCCCGGTCTTGGCCCCGCTGCCACTCTCGCTGCCGGCCCTGGTGTCAGCAAGCCCGCTGGTCGTGGCCTGCCCATTGGACTCGGTGGTCCTGCTGCTGGAGTCGGTGGCCCCCCTCCTCCCGGTGGCTTCGGCGGTTTCCCTCCGGGAGGCTTCCCTGGTGCGCCCCCTCCAGGATTTGCTGGTCGTGGAGGGCCCCCAGGTGGACCTCGTAAGTTCCTGAAATTATGACCCGAGTTTATTTTTGGAGACTAACATTCTCGCTATTTAGCTGGCTTTGCTCCTCCTCCTGGTTTCGTTCCCCCCGGTGCTCCTCGTAAGTTCTTGTCTGTATCGAATCTTTTGATTGTCCCCCCAGCTAACGCCTCTATCTTTAGCGGGTGCTTTCCAACCTCCTCCCGGCTTCCAGCCCCCTGGACAGGGACGAGGATACCCCCACCAGGCTTCGGTGGCAGATGATTTAAGTGTACATCGGAAGAAGATTCCAAGCTTCAAATTGGCGGTTTGTTTTCACCTGGAAAGGTATAGGGACGGTTCAGGGCTAGGAGTGAATTGAGGCTCTTGTGTCCAGGAGAAACAGCACGCATACAGGCTAGATCAGCCCACAATCTACCGGGCAAGGCGTTGCGGCGCATGCGGAATGGAGGTCGTGTCAAGGATTGGAAACCAAAAAAAGCCGAGAAATCCTTTTGAGATTTGCATTCAGTACCCAATAATGCTAGCTAGCTCCTATGACCCCTTGTCGCAAAAATGCAATACATATTTGTTTTCCATACCTATGAAACTTGAAAATCTACTTAAATTAGTTCCAATGTTGTCAAGGTCAAGTCAGCCTTACCTTTCTAGCACTATATATTTTGGAGATAACGCACGGTACATGATCATGTTTCAATCTCCAAGGTTGGGATACCACAAGCAACGATTAATCCTACCGTGACTTCACTTCTTCATAGCGAACACAGACCTGGCAATATAGATACCGAACAATAAATCCACCAAAGCCTAGACTAAATCCCACCTCTTCTGATTGACGGAAATAAGCCGCTTGATATCCGATACAGGCACGTGACCAACGGCCGACCCCGGTCAAGTCGAGTCAATCCTACACCCGAGAACCCCAACCTCAACTTACCGCGCCTTAACCCTCGATTGTTACCAGCATCCGTCGCCATGGCCGCTGCTATCAAGGCAATCAACGCTAAGATCCGCTCCAACAAGGTAGCGGACTATGTCTGCTCCACTCGTACGTTTCCTGCGCTCCAATTCTTCCCCCGAGTTTCCCGCCGTGCTTCCGGGACCGAGATCGGCCAGCTATGATATTACACATTGGAAGTCAAAACGCAAGAAATTGGCTGGTTCCAGGTGCATCGGAAACGACCGACTGAGAATCCAGACGGAAGCACGAACTCGGAGACGACAAATAGGCTTGAGCTATGTTCCTGAAAGCAGATTGCTAATGACGATGCTTTACTGCAGACTTCTGGGGCCCCGTCTCCAACTTCGGTATTCCCTTCGCCGCTGTGATGGACACTCAGAAGGACCCTGAGATGTACGTTTGACCCATCCGACTCGATTACTACCCCGATTTAAATGCCCCGGACTAGTTTCATCCCAATCAGAAGCTGGTTTCTTTCGTCTATCAATCACGTATATCCCAGATAAGGAAAGGAAAGATCGCGACTAACACTTATACTACTGCGCAGTATCTCTGGTACCATGACTGCTGCCCTTTTCGTCTATGCTGGTACTTTCATGCGCTACTCCCTCGCCATCACACCTAAGAACTACCTTCTCTTTGCCTGCCACTTGACCAACTTCGGCGCCCAGGCTACCCAGGGATACCGTTATCTGAACTACTGGAAGTACGTTGCCCCAATGCATATCTGAAGAAATTCGATATGGTCGTACCCATGTGTATTCCCTCATTATTATTTGTCCCATACTGACATGCTTTTTGTTATAGCTGGGGCGGCCGGGAAGCTCAGCTCGCCGAGAAGGCGCAGCAGGGCAAGGCTGTTGCTGAGGGCGCTTCTGCGTAAAAACTTTATCCTCGGCTGTACTTGTTGATGTTCATTTGGCTCGCTTGTCTTTTCCCTTGTTCTACTGCGTTATATCTCTATTCTTTACATATGTGTTCTTCCGATCTTTTCCAGTGACTCATGTTAGGAGAATATTGGAAGAGGGGAATCATAGGTATTCAGTGTGGTTCTTGAGGGCGGGATTATAGAGACAAGAGATCTGACGGGGGTTTTGGCTGGAAAGTAGACTGATCTCCAAAAAGGTCTGGTGTACTTGTCTGGTCACTGTACATAGATTACTAAATTGAATCATTTTATCCAGAACTTGCTCAGGCGATACTTGAAGTAAAGAACATGTACTATGGCTTTCATTGGGATAAGATCGAAAACTTTGCTTTCTGGCATTTAGAAGACAAAATATGTACAAGAGCTCATACAACCCATGCAATTCTTTCAAGTCCGCCAAATCAACCGGCCATTTGTCGAAAAAAGCAGACACCAGGATTCATATCTGCTCGCTGCTCATGAGAGAAAATAATACAACATGCTATGCCATCTAGTGTTGAAACAGACTGAGGAAACTATTGAACAATGCCGAAATCCGCAAGGAACAATCACTTAGAATCACAGTAGCCTGGGCTTGGAACATCACCGCCGGCAATCCAGTTTTGAATGGTCAACGTCGTTGTGTAGATGCAGCCAATAACACCCAAGACAGTGAGAGTGATATCGGCAAATACTTGACGCCGAGTACGGGCGCAAGCACGGAGGTGAAGGAGGGGCTAAGTTGGTAAGAGTTAGCCTGGGCACCTGAAGATATCAATGAAAAGGTTAGGAAAAGCTTACCGGGTAGACGTAGATTAATGGGACACAGGCAAAGCTTCCGACCAGCGAAACAAACTTGTCAAGATCGTCGGCTCCAGCCCAACCTATAATGGCACATAGAATGACCAAGAAGAAACGGAAGGCGTTCTTCTTCCACTTGATGTATGGGTTGTATTTGCCACTGCGGGTGAAGAGTTCATTCTCCATGATACGAATGGCAGGGAAGAGCTGCAGAGGGGTACTCAGCAAGATAGCGAGTGAGTAAAGCAGCTGAACCACATTGACAAACTTGTCATCCTGAGGCAAGTTGAGTAGGATGACAGTCTTGGTTGCCGATCCGTAAGCAGCATAGCTTAGAGCTCCCGCAGAAAGGAAGATCAACGTGATGACAACCATGACACCAGCCAGAACTCCTGCGAATCGGTGGGGCTCCCTCATCGACTCCTGAATAGGAATGATGAGACCAATACCTTCGTAAGTGAAGATGGCAGTTCCAATGAACATAGACCAGGTTGCAGGGTTGAACGCGACAACATCCGAGATACCACCATTGCCGATGAGGGTACTGGCGTCATAATAATAAATGTACAGTAAGCCCAGCAGAATGAACGCGTCCGCAATGAGGGCAGTGAACCCAAGCTTGCTGATGTCGCGAATCAGGGAGAGGGGCAAGAAAATGACCAATTGCAAGAGCACCAAGTACTTGAGATCAACGAAGGACGCGCAGTTACTCACAGCGAGCACAAACGCTTGCAAGTTCTGCGACACAAACACAATGTATGCCGCTACGAATCCCAATTGACTGAGAACAATGGACCCGAGGATGATCCGTCTCATGTGCTTTCCGTACAGAATGCCTCCGATATCACCAAACGATCCATCGACCTTCATGCGCGTGTTCACCAGCAAGATAAAGGCATAGTAACTGAGCAGTGAGACTCCGAGAAGCACCATGCTACTGAATAGCAAGCCTCCATTCAGGAAAGCGCGGGGCAAGAAGAGAATTCCGGTACCCACAAATGACTTGAGCAGCAACATGACGGCGCCAGTAACAGTTGTGGTACCTGCAGGTGCGCGCGCCTTGTGCTTTCGTTTCCTGCGGCCAGCGTGATCACCTTGAAGCAGGGCCGCATCTTCTCCAGACTCTCTACCGTCCTCCGGTTCGTCCCAAGTACCAGACGAAAAGTACTCATCTGGACCCAGGACCTCATCATCTTCCTCCAGCTCTTCTCCAGCGAAGTGACCATACAGTGTCAGGAATTCCAAGAAGTTGGAAGTGGGGAGCTGGTGCTGAGGTGGTGCGCCAGAATTAGACCCCTGCGCACTTCCGCGGTGCGGGCTTCCCGCAGTTCTTCGCAAATAGTCTCGTCGGAATCCTCCTGGCACAAGGATTGTGTGAATGTCTTCGGTTTCTGCTGATGGAGCTGGCCGACTGACGCTGAAGCTCTTGCTGCGTGCGAACCGGTTGTCAGACTCGGCATCTTCTGCCCATCGGTAGACCTCTCGAGTCATGTCGCCTCCCTGCAGCTGCAGACTTGAGAAATGCTCCTCGCCCATGCTAGTTCCAAGCTCGGACCCCGTATCACGGTGCTCGGAGACCTGTGACGGCATAACCAGGTGCCTTTTCACCACCTCTGGATCCTCGTTGGGAGCTAGAGAGTCGGTACCATTTCTCGTGTCAAAGGATCCATATTGCGAAGTCACAGCGCGGTTTTCGAGAGCTGATTGAACCACGGGCGATCCAGCTACTCGAGAGGGGGTTCCAAAATTAGGGGGCGAGCGACCAAGACTTTCCTGCAGTTGAGATGCAAGCATGGAATGACCTGGCCCAGGTAGCGAGGAAAGGTCATTGACAGCCCGGAAATTGTGTTCGGAATTGAAATTCGAGGTTGTGGTACTGATCGGTCGACCAGCTGGGACACCTTGTCGAGACGACAAGGACGTCCCTAATGATGGAGAGGGAATGGGCGAGGCCAACCGAGCCATGGAGGCCTGTCTAATAGTTCCATCCTGTGCAGGGGACGATGATCGAAAAGACGCTGAAATTGGCACTGCCCGCGCTGGGTTCAGCGAGGAACTCTCGCCGTTATCTGTCATGTTGTATGTTTGTGCCTCCTGATCAGGATCCGGGGACAGGTGTCGGGAGGTAGATGGGCATATGGAAAAAGGCCTGTTAGTTGTTGCCAAGTAATCCAGGGCCGTGCATCTACCACGGGAGAAAAGCTGTGTATGGAGGCTGGTGAAAAGAGGGAGGTCGATCGTCTCCAAGTGCGGGTGCAGTGCTCAGCTTTGCCCCGATGGAGCAGGCGGTGGATACTTATCGATAGTATCATTCTGCCTTGAGCTCCACATAAAATAGCCACATTGTTCTTGTAAATTGATGAATTGGTGCAAATGAATTCAGGCATACAGTCGCCCAGGAAGGCACCAGTCACAGTGTGAATTTTAAACTTACACTGCAAAGGCTGTGGGATGAAGTTCTCGATTTGTCTTGGATTCTGCATTACGGCAGTAGCAGGCTGCAGCTAGAGTCCCTTGCCACGAATTTCACAAACATCAAGTTTTAAGTGCAGTAGCCCTGGAGCTTGGGACACCAGATAGATTCATAGCCACTATCTTCATGTTACGAAAATACAATAAATCAACGAGGCTCAAAAGACACAATATAGATACCTAGTCATCACAAATTCGTCAACCAACTGGACTATGCATGGGCTCACCTTTGCAAATTTTATGAACATAGACTGGATTGAATCAAGTTCTTATGCAATAACTGGGTAATGGTATATCTGCCTAGGTTTCATATGAGTACCTATTCATTCAAGAGCAACTGGCCTGAAAGTTGCAGGTTATACTAGTCCACATCGGGAGCTTATTTTGATCAGGTCCAATGGAAAGTAGAGAATACCGCCCCACCTTCTCCATCTCTATACCTCTCCATCATAATGCCGACCCTAACGAGCCTAACAAGTATATTTTGCGTATCCAGTCAATCCCCTGTCTGAAAAATGACATTTAAGCCGTTCCTCTTTCACATTGGGACAGATTTTAGGTCAGTCGACGACCTACGCGCGTTTGTGTTGCCCTGTTTTCGATTCAGAGAAACTTCAACTGCTAGTGGTACAAATGTATATAAAAAGACTTGCTGGCTCATTCTTCAAAAAATTGATTCATTCTTATCTCCTGACTATTGGTGGAATTTTATCTGTCATCTGTCTTCCTTTTATTTACTAATCCGCGTGTCGAGTCGGGACGATAGCAGCAGATATGGTGAATTTCTGGCCTGCAGCTTACCTTGACCTGATATTCCCGGGCATCAGATATTTGGTGTCTCAGAGTCAAGGATTTGAAGAGCTCCCTGCTATCTGTGGACAGATTATCTCAGTGTCATGGCCTGCCGACTCGCCAGTTAGTAAACGGCATCCTCATCTGATTATGTCACTGAGCACGTGATTACTGAGCATCCCGTCAAGACGCGCGGTGACGCAAGTGGTTATTTTGCTTCTTTTCGTGACTATAGAAGACTCCTTGCTTTTTCTCTGCTTTGCCCTTCGTTTTTCTTGCTTATCGAGGGGTGTGGGTGTTATCTATCCCTTATGCACCCATCGCAGTTGCATCGTTGTGTTTGACCTCCGTACCCGGCGGACATATCACACCCGCCATGTCTCGCCGACGCCCGAACTTCGCAGCTCGGACCGCTGAAGCAGATGATTCACGCCTGGACCCAAACGAGCTGGACTCCTCTGCTAGTGCTGAATTTCTGTCCCAAGCACCTGCCATTCCGCTGCCCGAACAGGGGCCGAACCCCACTGCTCCTGAACACCATCACAAATCATGGTCCACAAACCCGTTTCATGGCCTGAGCAGTTTGTGGGCTAGAAGAAATGACAATGGCAAAGGATTAGAGAATAATGGAGAAGCTGCACCTGCACATATGCCTCCCTCTGCAGGCCCCCTCCGCGATATCAATGCCGACAAGAAGGATAGGAATGGGCATCGACCTCGACCGGCGGAGGAGCCAAAGAAACTTGGCACATTCTCCGGTGTATTTGTTCCTGTTACCCTGAATGTACTGAGTATTTTGATGTTCTTGCGCTTTGGATTTGTTCTGGGCCAAGGAGGTCTGCTGGGAATACTAGGTAAACTCCTCTCCCACGCGCTGCTGCGATCATAGCTGATCTAAAAAAGGACTTCTCGCCGTATCTTACACAATTAATTTGGTGACAACTATGTCACTCTCTGCAATCGCAACAAATGGTACGGTTCGAGGCGGTGGTGCATACTATTTGATCTCCCGATCCCTCGGTCCCGAATTCGGTGGATCAATTGGAATTGTGTTTTACATGGGCTACGTCTTCAACACCGGTATGAACTCGGTCGGCCTAGTCGATTGTTTCTTTCAGAACTTTGGTAGTACATCCGGCAGCTTGGCAAATTTCCTCCAAGAAGGGTTCTGGTGGTCGTATCTGTGGGGAACCGTTTTGTTGGTTCTCTGTACCGCCATCTGCTTTGCTGGAAGTTCTCTCTTTGCGAGAGCTAGTAATGGCCTTTTGATTATTGTTCTGGTGGCGACTTTCAGTATCCCGTTATCTGCCATATTCATGAAGCCATTCTCCCGAGAAGGCGTGGAGTTTACTGGGCTGAGCCTGAAAACCCTCGCGGGAAATCTCACCCCCCACCTGACTAAAGGTGCTGCGGGGAGTCAGATGAAAGGAAAGGAAAGCTTCCAAGATCTGTTTGGCATCTTGTTTCCCGCAACAGCAGGCATCTTTGCGTGAGTCAGCACCTTGGAGGGAAAAATAACCACTAATAATCCACTAGGGGTGCGAGCATGTCGGGTGATCTCAAGAACCCAAGCAAAGCAATTCCAAAAGGCACCTTGTCTGGCTTGGCTCTAACGTTCATCACATACACAATGGTGATCCTTGCCATGGCGGCCTCCATAACACGGCAATCCTTTTATAACAATGTGAACGTGATTCAAATCGTAAGTTGCAGTCTGCTCTGAATATTTTCGATTATGTCTCACCTTCAAAACAGGTCAACTATTCTGATGGCCTTATCCTGCTGGGAGAATTCGCGACTAGTTTCTTTTCCGTATTAATGGGCGTCACCGGATCCGCCAAGCTTCTCCAGGCGATTGCTCGAGATAGCTTAGTTCCTGGTATCAAAATCTTTGGTCAAGGTACAAAGAAAAACGATGAGCCCATCTATGCAATTATCATAACCTTCATCCTCGCCCAGGTCACAATGTTGTTCGATATCAATCGCATTGCCTCCTTCATAACCATGATATACCTGATGACTTTTCTAGTCACCAATCTGGCCTGTTTCCTGTTGAAAATTGGGTCTGCGCCCAATTTCCGACCATCTTTCCATTACTTTAATTGGCAGACAGCAGCCGCGGGAACACTGGTTAGCGGCATCAGCATGTACTTTGTGGATGGTCTTTACGCCAGTGGTGCCGTCAGCGTTTTGTTCATTTTATTCCTGCTGATTCACTACACATCACCACCCAAGCCATGGGGAGATGTCAGCCAGAGTTTGATCTATCATCAGGTGCGGAAATATCTGTTGCGTCTACGTCAAGAGCATGTCAAATTTTGGCGACCGCAGATTCTTCTATTTGTGAGCGACCTTGATCGACAACACAAAATGGTCTCTTTTTGCAACTCTCTGAAGAAAGGTGCATTGTTTGTATTGGGCCACGTTATTGTCACCGAGGACTTCTCTTCGGCCGTTCCAGAGGCCCGTCGACAGCAAACCGCATGGACCAAGTATGTTGAATACTCCAAGATCAAAGCCTTTGTCAACATTGCCATTGCTCCCGCCGCAGAATGGGGTATGCGAAACATTGTTCTCAACTCAGGACTGGGGGGCATGCGACCCAATATCGTGGTGATTGATCAGTTTCGAGAGGACCAGTCTCTAGTGGAAACATTGTCTCTGAGCAGTAACTCTAAGGCAAGACGTCGCTCATCAATTTTTGGCTTAAAGCGAGAGGTACCAGACGAATCTGGGATACCGGCAAAGCCCATGAGCAACCAAAGCTACGTGACAGTCCTTGAGGACCTTCTGTTTAAGCTTCGTATCAACGTTGCTGTGGCTAAAGGATTCGAGGATTTGGAGCTGCCGGACCCTCACGGCCGTCACACAAAGAGGTATATTGACCTCTGGCCCATCCAGATGTCAGCGGAGCTAGGAGCCGACATTGAGAGTAAGCAAAATGTCTTGACCACCAATTTCGACACTTATACCCTCATTTTGCAACTGGGCTGCATTCTCAACACCGTTCCATCGTGGAAGAAGACATATAAATTGCGGGTGGCGGTGTTTGTTGAGTATGAGACGGATGTGGAGGATGAAAGGGGACGAGTTGAAGCTCTTCTGGATAAGTTGCGCATTGAAGCTGAAGTCCTTGTCTTCTGGCTTGCATGCGGAGACTTGAAGGCATACCGCATTATAGTCAACGGAGATACCTCTTCAGAGATTGCCGATGGCCAAGATCATGTTCATTCCGTTCTTCAGGATGAGGAATGGTGGCAAGGAGTTTTGCGAGCTCGCAATCACCCCCAAAACCAGGCAGTAGACGCGACTGGTGATGACATGCGTTTGGAGAGAGCGGCTACGTGGCAGGTACCCTCGAGCATTGACAGCGGAAACCGACCATATCAACAGGCGACCGGACTCAGGAGACTGATCCAGTCCAATAAACGCAGACGATCTGTATCCAGCTATAGGGCAATGGGAGGTGTCAATCTAGGGATGCAAATCAACCGTCTTGATAAGAGATTTGTTGACGACAATGGGGACTTCTCGAGCAGCGAGAGTAGCAGTGACAGCGAATTGGATCCATACACTAGCGATCCCGAGTTTGATAACGAGGACCAGGAAGAGGTGTTCAGCAATCGGAATGGCTCTTCACAATTGCTCCGTTCCAAAAGTGACGATCAAAGTCCTGGTGCGAGTCCATCGACTCGTCCAATGGCGCAAGACTTTGCTAGCCAAGCAATTCCCTCCATAATAACCGAAGACAATGCATCCCCCAAAAGCAAATCACCAGCTCCTGGCCTAGCCCGTCCCAAACGTCCGGGTATGAGCCGTTCTGCATCCAGCAATCGTTTTAGCTCCTCTCCGATCCCGGAAGCCAAGGTGAACACGGGAGCAGACGAGGCCGGCCCGTCAATCATGTTCGCACAGAATGCATCACCGCCTCGCTTTGCGCAGAAACTTGAGTCTATCTACGCGCGGCGCCCATCGGCCGCCTCGGCTACCTCTCCCAGTGCACAGAGCAGCCAAACGGCGTCCGGGTTTCCAGGTCCAGCCTCGATTCCGCTGTCCTTTAACGATCTTCCTAGTCGGGCACAGCATCTCATTCTCAACGAGCTGATGGTCCAGCAAAGCAGCGAGACAGCCGTAATCTTTACAACACTACCGTCGCCAGTCGAGGGAACATCTCTCCGCGAACAGGACAGTGCCTCGTACTTGAGTGACCTGGAGGTACTGTGGCAAGGATTACCTCCGTGTCTGTTGGTTCACAGTAATAGCATGACTGTGACGATGAATCTATGAGTTAATGATCGTGTCAATATCTTGTATCTAGCTTGCGTGGTCGGTATGTATAGACAATACAATTTTCGGTATTTCCAAAGTACTCGGGAGTACAGGAAATTAATTATCTGTTAAGGACGTGTATCGGACTTCCCGAATAGATCTACTATGCTAGTTCTGCATGTCAGAGCCGCCACTGGAGATCAGCGGGGCTGACGGAACTTAATAGAATTAGGATTTCGACTAAAGCTGAAGAAGCGGCATTCATGAGGATATAAATGAAATGACAATTATAGCCGACATGAGCACAGCCATGATTAAGCGATGTGTTGTCCACATACCTCAGCTGAGATACGTAATATCTACTGTAGCCTATTGAAAAGTAGTGAGAATACCCGAGGCTCTGATTCGCCCGAAAATTAAAATTAAAAATAAAATTGGCGAAAAGTTGGGGATAATGACCAATCAGAAATCAAACGTCGATGATTGGTGGTCGCGCGTGCCCTGGTATACTCTGTAGGTTCGATCACTGAAAATCCCCCGACTTCTGGTTCTCTCTTTCCCATTGTTTCTCCAGTTTGGTGCTCCAGTGCCAATGCCAAGGATCCCATTGTGTTCCATACTTCTTTTTCTTTAACCCCTCCCCCCTTACTCCTCCGCGCCCACTTGGATAATATTACACCGCGCCCCTGAATTTCAACACCGGCCATGTCAACAATCTACGAGGCGCAATTGAATGATGTCCGGACTTCAAATGGTCATCGTCGCCCGGTAGCCCATTTCTTACCTGACGACATACAAAACGGACTCCTCCACCCTCCTGTGAACGGCAACGGCAACGGGGTTGACTCAGATCTCTCCGACTCCTCCACCGGATCCCCCAAAGAAAACGGAACCAGATCAAGGCGCCCAGGCATGTCTCGCAAGGCTTCATCCCCAATGGCACCGGCCTTTATGGTCTCCGCGCCTGGAAAGGTCATCATGTACGGTGAACATGCCGTCGTACATGGCAAGGCCGCTCTGGCTGCTGCTATTTCCCTCCGATCCTACCTCCTCGTCACCACTCTCTCCAAATCACAGCGGACAATTACTCTGAATTTCCGGGATTTGGGATTGAAACACACCTGGGACATCGAAGCTCTTCCCTGGGATGTCTTCCACCACCCCGATAAGAAGAAGTTCTATTACAGCTTAGTCACTTCCCTCGACGACGAACTCGTACAAGCCCTCGATCCCCACCTTGAAAATATCTCCGAGGGTCTCCCCGAGGAGCAGCGCAAGATCCACATTCGCTCCGCCTCCGCATTCCTCTACCTTTTCCTCTCCTTAGGGTCCCCGCAAAGCGCAGGCGCCATCTATACCCTCCGCTCCACCATCCCCACCGGCGCTGGCCTGGGCAGCAGCGCCAGTGTTTGCGTCTGCCTGAGTTCCGCACTCTTGCTCCAGATCCGAACACTTTCCGGTCCCCACCCCGATCAGCCCCCAGATGAGGCCGAGACACAAATTGAACGAATCAACCGCTGGGCGTTTGTGGGTGAGCTTTGCATTCACGGAAACCCCAGCGGAGTGGA
Source organism: Penicillium frequentans (assembly GCA_028828275.1). Classification (NCBI taxonomy): domain Eukaryota; kingdom Fungi; phylum Ascomycota; class Eurotiomycetes; order Eurotiales; family Aspergillaceae; genus Penicillium; species Penicillium frequentans. Next base: position 3,458,647 of record JAQIZY010000001.1, on the reverse strand, counting down.
CAACACAGTCTCCGCGGGCGGCAAGGCTGTATATTTCAAACGAACCGATTATGAGAAGCCTCCCCAGGTCATTTCACTTCCTTCTTTCCCTGAATTGCCCCTCCTTCTCGTCGATACCCAACAGACTCGCTCCACCGCCACCGAAGTAGCCAAGGTCTCCGCGCTGCAAAAAGCTCACCCCGCCGTGACCGAATCTATACTTAATTCCATCGATCATGTGACATGTTCTGCTCGCCAATTGATCGAGGATCCAGACTTCGAGGGCGACTCCGCCGAGACTATGGCTCACTTTGGAACTCTGATTCGCATCAACCACGGCCTGCTTGTTTCCCTGGGCGTCTCTCACCCTCGCCTAGAGCGGATTTGCGAACTGGTTGAATCTGCCAACGTTGGCTGGACCAAGTTGACTGGTGCTGGTGGTGGCGGCTGCACTATGACCCTTATTCGGCCCGACGCAGATCCTGAAGCTGTTAAAGGGCTGATTAAGAAGCTTGCAATTGAGGGCAACAACAAGTACGAGACTACTCTGGGCGGTGACGGTGTTGGCGTTCTCTATCCCGCAGTCCTGCGCAACGGCACAGACGAGGAGGGTGGTGAGGAAATCGACCAGCAGAAATTCGAAGAGGCCGAAGGTCACGTCGGAATTGAGCGTCTCGTGGGTGTCGGATTCCACGAAAGGCGCGAAGGCTGGAAGTTCTGGAAACGAGCTGTTTGATACTCGGACGCTGCCCACCTCTCCTTTAATACCCGACTTTGATCCCCTCTTCTCTACACTATGGGCTTTTAATCACCCTTTTCCTTTCCATTTCCCTGCCCTTCCCTTTTTCTTATCTATCCTGATATAAATTTCTCTTCATTCTTGTCCTATTCTCTTTACACATTGTCTATTTACATTCACATTAAATTGTGACTGTGAACCCTCGCCTGACCATGATATTAAAGCTATTTGGAATGTGGCTTTTCAAAAAGTCATTAGCCATCTCGGGTTTTTCTTTTGATCTATGTTTTAATTGACTTTTGGGTTATTGGAGGAAAGGCTCACAATCCCTTGTCTTCGCATGAGCATGTCTTTGGCGCATTGTGTCTGCTGGTTAGCGGTGGGCAGCATGAGATATCCTAGTAATCATCGAATGAATTTAGCTTATGGTACCATTTTTCCAGTAGCCATTGGAGCAATAGTGAAATCCCCGAGATCCCTTATTTCCCCGTCATAGCTCGCATCCACAAGTGGAGCCCGCTGACTCAGATCCTCCTTATCGCGCAGACCCCAATTTGACAATATGTACGCCACATCATGTCTTTGGCGCTCGCAAGCAAGGTAAGAATTGCCCTCTATTGAGTGAATATTAACATCTAACTAAACTTAACGTAGTTCAATACGTCCAGACTTGGTCTGTTGACTCGGCAGACCTTGAAACCTGCCTTGCTGCCGCAGACTAGACTACTGGCTTCCCTGTCTGTTCACAGGCCTGCAATCATCAAATCGACAACACAAGGATTTCATATACATCCATCTGCAAGAAAATATTACGCGACGCAGCCCAGGATGGCCAGTGTCTCAACAGATTTGAAGCAAACCCTCACCCCTTCTCTTCTTGAGGACATCCGAACATTCTGGTTCGACCAACTAAGCGATGAAAAGTCCCTGATCCTTCCGGGCCAGAGCGAAATGAAACGCTGGTTCGCTACAGATGCAGAGTTTGACAAAGCCTGCGTGTAAGCTGTTCCCAATGCCACACCGACATGTCATCTATACAACCCCCTTACTCCATGCTAACATACCCAAGTGCCCAATTCCAACCAGCTCTAGAAGCAATCCTCAGCTCAGACGCAACAGCTACAGAGATCCTATCAGCGGTGGACACGAAAAATCCCCTAACGTGGCTAAGCCTTGTACTTCTCCTAGACCAAGTACCCAGAAACTGCTACCGAGGGCCGGAATCCAAGAAAGTGTTCACGAGCTTCGATCCCTTGGCCTGCGAAATAGCTTTGAAAGCCATCTCGCTTGGGATTCCAACCCAAAATCCTATCCGGTATATGCTCTCCTACCGATTTTGGTTCCATTTACCGCTTATGCACTCCGAGGATTTGGGCGTGCACCACCAGGCTGTGAAGGTGCAGGAAGAGACGGCTAGGGATATGGAGGCGTTTTTGAAGGTAGAGAGGGATTCTTTGGATGAAGATGAGAGGGGATGTTTTGATACTTTGTTTCAGAAGAAGGATTTTTTGAAGGGGTGGTTGGATAATACTTTGGATTTCGAGAAGAGGCATTTGGTTATTGTTGAGCAGTTTGGAAGGTATCCGCATCGGAATAAGGCTCTTGGAAGAGTCTCTACGGAGGAAGAAGTTAAGTACTTGGAAAATGGGGGCGAGACTTTTGGATAGTTGTGTGTATATATGAAGGTTGAGTTAGACTGTATTATCTGTAGATGTTACTTATATAAGGATTGCGGTATTGTTCGAAATCAGATTTACCGCTATTCTTACGTTTTTATTCCCAAACCCTGGCTTGAAACACGCTCATTGAGATGTAGAAGAATCGATTAGACTGCAAAATCGGAAGGAATGACCCACACTGTGTGCTTGGTGTTGGGCAAGACTGCAACTGACTGTACTTCCCTATTTGCAATAATCATCAGTCTAGCATTTTCGGCTGAAATCTAATCGTATTAACATCATTTTCTTAGCGAACTAGATATAAGATTAGCTAGGAAATGTCCACCCTCGACTTTCGTCTCTGTTCTTTTCGATCAAATGAGTGGTGAGTCTACAGTGCGGTTATTCGTCCATACAGACCCAGTATGGAGCGCATCCGCTTGCCTACTTACAGATTCTTCAGCTCGGAGTAATCCAGCTATGTCCACTTGTCGGTTGGTGGGTTCATGAGCCTGCGGTGTCATTGAGGATCTTAGTGCAGACTCCACTTTGTGGAGTAGTGATTATTGGAGATCGTGGGATCGTCATTCCTGAAATGGCGCAAGGGGAGCGGCTTATTGCTGATCTGCGTCCAGATCTGCAATATTCGGCTTGCAGCTGAGCTTTTGCCCTGGGCGAGCGCTCAGTGGAGCCTCTTATGTATCTACAGTATAGGGAGACCGAGAATTCCCGAAGCTGGCTTTCCTTGATCGGCATGTTCACCAAAAATGAATCGGCCCACCCTGCGATCGAGGGATGATCGAAATCACCGCTTTTAAAGCGCAGCGCATCCCTGGTTTGGTGCCCTTCCACATTAGTGCCTGTACCCTACCCGTCATAATTCCCCATCATGAAGGCCACACAAGCGCCCCAAAAATTGCTGTCCTTATTCTTTCTTTTTTCCCAGTCTGCTTATGGACTAGTGGGAGGGAGTGACGCACCTGCGAATAATGCTCCATTCACAGCCGCAGTCATCTCGAGCGGGATTTTCGGTGACTCCTATATCTGTGCTGGCTCGTTGATTAGCCCCAAAACCGTTCTCACCACTGCTGGATGTGCCGATGGATCCTCTGCATCCTCATTAAAGGTTCGATTGGGCAGTCTTGAACATGCTACTGGCGGCAATCTGCAACAGGTCACGAAGATCATCAAACATCCGAACTACAACACCAACACCCGAGATTCTGACTTTGCTCTTCTTTATCTGACGGACTCAGTCACGGAAATCAAGCCCGTAACAATTGCTGAGCAAGCTACGCTGACAGGGGCGCCTGTTAGCCTCTATGGTTGGGGAATGACTGGCAAGCTGTCCAATGAAAACCCCCAAGCATTGCAACGGCTCAATACCACATTCATCTCATCCGATGATTGCAGCCCGCTGTGGGCTGATGTCAATCCGGTGACCAGCAACATGAACTGTGATGCTGCGCCGGAGAAGCAGCAAGGGTCCTGTGACCATGACCAGGGAGGTCCAGTGGTTAACGAATCCGGTGAGCTAGTTGGCCTTATGGGCTACTACGACTATTGTGAGCCTCAGTCGGATGGTCGTCCTGACGTCAATAACGACCCGTTGAGCGCGGCCGACTGGATCGCTCTTAATACCATCTGATTGGCTAGATTGACTTGGGGAAATCATCGTCGATGTATCTAAATATGGAGGCCCAGTAGCCTACGGTGGAATTTCAGAAAGTCTAAGAGTGTAGACGTAACTCTGAACTCGATGATTACTGTAGGCTTGGTCATACTGCATGGACCAATTGTATTTTGCTGGCAATGCTATGCTCAACAATAGCTATTCTATACTGTCAGATCTTGTTTGTTTTGAGTATGTGTTTAGCGACCAGGACACTAACCCCAACGAAAAGAGTCCGTTGCTTGGGTGAGCGAAAGGACGCAAGAGATGAAAACAGTAATTAAAGTTTCAACAAACACCCCATGACATTTACCTGGAATTGAAACGAGTACGAAGTACAGAACTCCATTCACTCTTAATATTGTTCTCTTTGTTCGAGCCTCAGGCAACCAATAAAACCACTCGAAACAGAATCCACGGCCCCACCAAGCACCTCAACTCACGATGAATGATCAACTCTGATTGTCACATAAAGAGTCCGATTTCCTCCTGGCAAAATTAACAGAACTCGACCTGGCAATTAAAGGAGGAACGCTCAATTCGCCTCCCCTCTATTCCGACTTCGTACGAATCTAGCGGTTAGCGCATTCATCCACTCGAATCACCCCGCATCAGGTTTGATAGTCAAACTCACCCCTCAAAATGGTCGGGAAATACGCCGACGACCCAGTATGGGCCTCTGTGACTCCAATCCCACTAGATGATGGCGAAGACGCCGATGCCTTGCCCCTGGCTTCCATTGCCTACCCCACCGAGTACCTCGAGGCAACATCTTACCTGCGGGCCGTTATGGCTGCCAATGAGATGTCTGATCGGGCCTTGGACTTGACTAAAGATGTTATCTCGATGAACGCTGCTCATTACACTGTTTGGTAAGTGTTTGAGGACGTTTCGCTTTTTGTGAGGTGGTTTGAACATAGGAACCCATTCTAACTCTTCCCAGGATCTACCGCGCCAGAATCCTCTTCGCGTTGGATAAGAATATCGAAGAAGAAGTTGCATGGTTGAACCAGGTAGCTCTCAAATACTTGAAAAACTATCAAATCTGGTACATATACTTTTACCCCTGGGTATTGGGATAAAAGCAAGACTAACATCATCAGGCATCACCGCCAAGTACTCATGTCCTCCCGCCAACATTTCCCCAGTCTGCCACCTAAGGAACTAGACTTCCTAATGGAAATGTTTGCCCAGGACAGCAAAAACTACCACGTATGGACATACCGCCACTGGCTCGTCCGTCACTTCAAGCTATGGGATCACCCCCGCGAAATCGAAGACGTAAACGTCCTCCTGAAAGCTGACGTCCGCAACAACTCCGCCTGGAGCCACCGGTACACGCTCCGCTTCGGTCCCCGCGCCGACAACGAGCACGACGCCGGCATGGTCAATGCGGGCGACATGTCAACCACACCGGCTGAGAAGGGCGTGTTGGCCGTTGTCGACGAGGATATGATTGATGCGGAATTGGAATTTGCGCAGAACGCTATTGTGCGGGCCCCAGAGAATCGGAGTCCGTGGTGGTATGCTCGGGGTGTTTTGGTTGCGTCTGGTAGGAGCTTAGGGGAGTGGGAGGAGTTTGCCGGGAAGTTTGTTGTTTCAGAGGATATTGTTAAGAGTTCGCATGCTGTTGAGTGGCTGGCAGATGTTTACGCCTCTGATGAGAGGAAGGGCAAGGCTGTTGAGATGTTGGGTTTGTTGGAGAAGTATGATCCTATTCGGAAGAATTATTGGGATTATCGGGTCAAGATGTTGGATATTTCTGTCTAGGGACTGAGATTTAAGTGCAAATAAAATGATTGTTCGATTCTCTAGAGTTTTAGATCTAATGTGTAAAAACTAAAGCCCTTACCTCGACACTAGTCCTCGAGGGTGCATCGTCCGGGACATCTGGCAGTGAAAATGATGTATGGGGGACATCTAAATCACAGAAAGCTTGGTTAGACTCATCATAATGACTTCAAAATCTCTGTTAGAGTGCCATGGACCGCCACTTACGTTTGACGCTCCCCTCTTGAGAGTCAAAACTCTTAAATAGCAGCACATCCTCAACACCTTGTCCACTCATATAATACCACTGACAGGCATGAGTCGGGTCATACAAAGGATACATAAGTGTACCATTATAATCACCCCGGATCATATTAGTTCCAATCAACTTAGTTGTATCAAGAGTTCGTCCATCGCACACAGCAATCGGATCATCTTCAACTGGACCGCCTATTGGCCGCCACATGCTATATTGATACATTAGAGACTATTAATACTTCAATTAGGTTTTATGGCCTTAGGCCATGGAACATACTCACTTTATCATTTGTACTCGACCAGAAAGCAGGCGATGTGCTTCTTCAGGGAGATGATTGCGGATCCGCTCTGTCAAAGAGGTCTCGAGCTCATCTCTTGTCAGAAGCGTGTCTGGGCTCGGTTAGAACTTACAAAAGCAGGTATTACGCGTTGAGGTAATGGATTGGGATTTGAGAAACTTACCGACATGAACTTGTCGAGCAAACTTCAGTAAATTCGGATTCCTCTTCCGTCGCTCTTTGGCACTTTTCTTCTTCCTGATCTATGGAACAAAGATAAGTATATTTCTCTTGATGCTCAGGATAGAATTTCTTACTTTCCAATCAAAAATGAAAATCCGATCAACTCCTTCAATTTCCTTTCTCAGGATTGCTTCACATTCCGGTAAAAAGAGATTCCGAACCTGTTCAGGGTCCAGGAAGTCTTTTGGTTGTGTGAACAATGGCGGCGGGTGCTTCGCATACACAAAGCCATTTGTCTCAAGGGTAAACTTTGTAAAGTCGTTTACGCCTCGGATATCTCTGATAGTCTCAGCAGCGTCTCCTTTATGGAAGACCAGATTGTGGGTCCGTTCATCATTTTTCTTATTGCGACCGAATTGGGCTATTCGGTATGGTCGAGTATGAGTATAGCTGTTTTGCCAGTGGAGATATGTCAACTTGGTTTGGATATCTGAGGGCATAACACTATATCTGGAGAAGGAAAGGGAAAGGTAGGTGAAAAGACCATAACCAACATGCTTGTGGCCAAGTATCTGAGCATTTCATGTTCCATCTTATAGATTGTTGTGGAGAGGAGCCTCAGGGTCCATGCTTAGCGCTAATGCCGGAATTATCCTTGGCATAATTATATGACTCAGTGAGAGAAGCGAGAGGCTTGCATGGCCCAGTTTAATTCCGTGATGACTCAGGGTCTTCTGGCGCTAAACCTAGAGAGGATGTCGGGGTCTCGGGGGCGCTTCCTAGTTTCAGAGCGATCAAATCAATGGAGGGGTATGATGAGATGAAATTAAATACAGTTACACGCGCTACTCAAATGCTATACATAGTCGTACATAGTGGGGCCAATGTGCCTCCATTTTGGCCCATCCTTTCGCATCAAAGGAGGAAGCTCGCGCCAAGATTTTTAGTCCTCAGTGAGGAGAGGAGGGAAAAGGTGACCCTTTTTGGCACCTTCACCGTACTCTGAATCCGATCCATAGACCGCGGCAGAGAATCCAATCTTGGCAGGATTGGATGTATCTACGCGGAGCATCTCCAGAAGTTCCAGTGACTTGGCGGGCATGAACGGCTGTAGCATGATGCCAGAGATGCGGAGCGACTCTGCCACGTTGAAGAGAACCCATTGGTGGTTGGGGTTCTTCCATGGCTCTGTTGCATGGAAGTACTTGTTGGTCTGATATACATGGTCAACTATTGTTCGATGAGGATATTGGGGGCTCGTTCATACCTTCTCGATGATGCTCATAATCTCCTGCAGCGCAGCACGCGGGTTCAGTGCCTTCATATGCCCTGCAACCTTGCGTGGTGTCAAGACCAACATTTTCTGGTGTTCCACATCCGCCAGGGTGGGGACAGGTAGGTTGTTAGACGTGCCGTCCTTGATATATGAGCCCAATTTTCCTTTGGCAAGCCCGATTGAGCGCGCTGCCAGGTTACCAATTCCTCCTTGGAGCAACTTCTTATAATCACGGATGATGAAGGCGTTATCGTAATCGGCATCGTCGGAGAAACCTCCTTGATAGGCTAGGAAGAATCGCATGCTGTCCACGCCGAATCTGTCGATGGCGAAGAATGGGTTCACCACATTGCCAGTAGATTTTGACATCTTCTCGCGATTCATAGTCCAATGTCCATGCACAAGGACGTTTCGCGGCAAAGGAAGATCCAAAGCCATGAGGAATGCGGGCCAGTAGACGCAATGGAAACTGTAAATGATCAGCGGTCAAATCCACGCTTGAATACTATTGCACTGCACTTACCGAACAATATCTTTCCCGACCACATGGACATTTGCGGGCCACATAGAGTTGTTCTCTTGCCCGGGAGGGAATGGGTATCCGGCTCTAGTGAGATAGTTCACGAGCGCGTCCAGCCAAACATAAATTGTTTGGGTGTTATCACCGGGGACCGGGATGCCCCAGGTGAGCCGCTCAGCTGGCCGTGAAATTGACAGGTCCTGCAGTCCGGATGAGACAGATTGAATAATGGATGTTGAATACTTTGATGGCGTGATGAAAGAGTCTTTTCTCTTATAAAGCTCAAGCAGGCGGTCCTTGAATGCGGACAGGCGGAAATGGTAATTGGTCTCCGAGGACCATTCTACTTCCTTTCCAGTCTCAATTGAGACCTGGTAAAAATGTGAGCAGCCATGACTGATGTTGGTTGGTGGGAAAAGCTTACCATCCTCTTTCGTCCCGTTGCTGGATCCAGGGAGTTTTGTACCTGCGTTTGCGGGTAGAAAGTCTCATCGCTGACGGAGTACCATCCCTCGTGCTTAGAAGTGTAGATATAACCTCGGTGTTGAAGCATTTCCTAATCCTCCATTAGTTGTGTCCTTGTCAGTGAGCGAGCCTGCTTACCCAGAAATATTGTACAGCCTCCCGATGCGCCGGATCAGTGGTTCGAATAAAGTGATCGTTATTGAGGTTTGCAGCTTTGGCTAAGGCCTGTCACAGTTTAGAATTAGTCTCTTGTCCAGAAAAAAGAAAAATGGGTTAAGATATGTACCTCAAAAGTTCGGCAATTCATGTCGCAAAAAGCCTGGGTATCCATCCCCGCTGCGAGGGCTGCTTGCTGGATCTGACAAGAATGTCAGTTTGAATGTCCCTCCAATTTGACAGATATCCCTGGTACCTTCATTCCATGTTCATCAGTTCCGGTCAATAACTGAGCATCGGTGTTTCCCAGTAGGACCTGCCATCGTTTCAAGATATCGGCGATGACCATAGTATAGAAATGGCCGACGTGTGGTGCTATCACAGACCAAAAGGTTAAACATGGTAATTGACTAGCAGCGCTAATGATTGCTTACCAGCATTGACATAAAAGATCGGCGTGGTCACATAGTACGGCTTTTTGAATTCCCCCGGAGTCGGAGTCGGAGTCGTCGCAACTCCACGCTGGAAAGTCCTAGGACTTCCATTTTTGCAGGCGGTGCAAGTCCATGACCGTCGAGAACCTAGAAGAAAGCTGGTCCTTGGAAGGACACGAAATGGCGCTCGTATGGAAGCCATTGGGAGCGTTGCGGAGAAGAAAATCAGTGTCGCATGTTATTCCGCATCGCGCTCCGGAAGTGGTCCAAGCTCCCGCTCGTCATTTTTCTTTGATCCCCCACGCCTTTCCTTCGCCCTCACGATAAAAGCAGAACCAGTGAAGAGTCCTGTTCCTGGTACATAACTTCATCGAGGAAGTGTACATGAAGAATACTCTCTATACCTGCTTTGTCTTATATCTTCGCCATCCTTCAGACCGTCGCAATGTCTTCAGTAAGCGACGACCAGCTGGTCAAAGTGTCCACTGAGGGTATTCTAACGCCCCAAACCCCTACCAATATCGCTTGTATTGATTGAGATCTCTAGCTGCCACCGAGCTTGTTCAAACATTCTACCAAGCCCTTTGTTCCAACCGCGAGTCTATCGCCTCCTTCTACGCCCCAGTACCCTCAAAAATCCTCTTCAACGGCAACACTGTGGCAGACGGTGCTGCGGTGCAAGATATTTTCGTCAATCAGATGCCACACGCACACTACGAAGCCCAATCATACGACTGCCAAGTTATCAACCGCGCATACCCCACCGTTACAGAGTCTGGTATCAAGCCGGCCGCCCAGATGACCATTAAGGACATGTCCATATTGGTGATTGTGAGCGGACATGTGCGATATGGCGAGAACCGCGATCAGCCCCAGCGCGGCTTCAGTGAAACCTTCGTCCTCGTACCCAACCCGTCTGCTGAGCGTGGCAAGCGCCGACGAGACTGGTTGATCCAGAGCCAAAACTTCCGCCTTGTCGTCTGATATGTGTCAAGTGTCGCATGGAAACAAAAATATGGATGAACAATTTGCTTATATTTGTCGCTCATTGTGACGGCGATAGTTGTGAGCTATAAGAAATCTCTATGCCATCTTCAGGCATGAACCTTTGCTGGACAAGAAGCTTATCAGGTAGTATTGAGTTGATGAAAAGCGCGATTGCGAAACGATTGGGGAATTACACATGAGAACGCATTTGAAGGATTGAAAACAACGAGACCAAACCACCGCTCGGCCATCACGACTTGGATGCCGGGGCCTTGGAATTACGCAGTATCCGCAGATTGGCTTTGACTCTCTCGAGCAATTCTTCCCGGCTTGCATTTTCGCTCGGCAAAAGCCCCCGCTGCAACATAGTTAGTGAGGGTTTCATGATTCAAGGGATCTGGAACATACCACACGAAGCCACCTTCTCATCTCATCGACAGTCCAGTCCTCGGGATCTTTCCAGTCAGCATGTATTTGAATGTTTGTCTTGCTTGTTGCTTACTTCCTTTGGGGTCGGCTTCACCGGGGAACATGTCGGAGCCCCAGATGGACCAGGCTGCAACGGCCGTCACCATACCTGCAAACCCTATGTCATAATAGAATGTTAGGAGATTTTCACTTGATTGCAATTCTATGCTGTATATTCACCCATGAATAGGTTCTAAAAAGACCCTTGTTAGCTATACTCAAAGTGGTTTCAGCAGGGTGGAGTAAGTACCTTAGAGTTCATCGCGCGATCCAGTGGCGTAGGCATCTTGGCCTTTTCAATGTACAAACGGTTGAAGCCGCTGTAAAATATGAATAGTAGGAGTTACTAGTAATGTTCACTTTGGTTATAACAAAAATTCAAACAGGCGACGTGTTGTCTAAAGCTTGAAGTGAGTTTGGACAAGTAGACCAGTTAGAGAGATGCACCGCCACCTCACGCCACTTGCGCCACTTCCTGTCGCTGCTGCCTTCCGATCTACACGCATCACAATATGTAGCTTCCTTCCTACTCAGTCTCCGTGGATTCATACTCCGGGAAGCTACAGGAAGCTACAATAATAAATGAATACAAGTTAATAACTATCTTTGCAATGAGAATCGTAGTTTGGCTTCACAGCAACCTTCTATCTATACTCCACTCGGTTGACACCGATTCTGAATGTACATTTTCTGGCATCAGTAAGCTTCAGCATGGAAGCTGTCATTTTCTTTACAGCTGTTACCTTCGTGGTTGCTATGGGAAGTGCAATCATTCAAGGGTGAGTGTATCATTTCTTCGTCCGTCAACAGTCTAACAGTCACCAGCATGATCTTCTGGAAACGGTATCGAATTCGCTTCCATGTTACCAACAAAACACCATCTATCAATAGCCGCGACTTGGAGAGCCAAGATAGCGGTCTACAACCCCGTAATGCAACAACATGTCCGCATGTCGTTGCCACGCCGATGCAGCGTTTGCGACATGAGAGCATTAACCCACGCCGGTGGCCTTCAGGATATTACGATCCTGCCAACCCCCACTGGACTTCAGCTGATCGACGACACCAATCCAATACAATCGCTACATTTGCACCAGGACCGACCCTCCTCGAAGGCATATCGGAACGTTGCCCGTCGCCGACTACAATTAGCCTCGCGCACCTGACACCCGCAACGGAACCACGTGACCTCCAGGGCTTCGTGAAGCAAAAACCCTAATCCGATCCACACAACTCCATCTTGACTGCGATTCCTCACCATTGCAACCTCAATCCGCATCAACCGTCACCATGCCTCGCGAAGTCTCCGATATCAAGCAGTTCATTGAGATCTGCCGCCGGAAGGACGCTTCCTGTACGTTCCGCCTTTTTCCCGCTCGGAGAATAGCCCGCCATGAGGCGAGAAACCGGAATTGAAGACTAACAATCAATTGCTTCTACAGCCGCCCGGATCAAGAAGAACGGCAAGACCCAGCAGATCAAGTTCAAGGTCCGCTGCGAGCGCTTCCTGTACACCCTTGTCCTCAAGGACTCCGACAAGGCCGACAAGCTCAAGCAGAGCCTTCCCCCTGGTGCGTCGAACCCCACACTTCCACACGATCAGTCCTACCCGTGACTCTATGTTGAAAGCCTGTTCGAAATCAATTGCGATTGAAGGAGGCAACGAAATCTCGGAGCACATCATGAGACGAATTGAAGACTATTCGAGCCTATACTAACATACCCTTTTTCTCTGTAGCCCTCAAGGTTGTCGACGTCACCAACGGCGACAAGAAGAAGTCCCTTTAAATTCAGTGACAATGGCATAAAAGGAGGCATGGAGTTCGGTGCGAATGGTTGTCGATGAATACAAGACCAACTGTTGGAGGGAGGAATGGCACGGCCTTGACTCTCTCTGCGAGCCGACACAGGGGTGGTGGAAAAGAAAAAAGACGTCAACCTTGCGTTTGTATACCGATGTGATAATCCACCGGTCAAACGAACTCGCATTTTCCGGACGCACTCGAGGATCGCTTTTGTCGGAGCTTCCAGTCCCTACACACCAATGAAAAAAACAGTTGAAACATCTTTACTGGGCTTCTTGTGCGCTTTGTGCGAGGAATTGCCTTGTCCATTTTAATGGCATCAATACTAAGCATTTCATAACTTGATGCACCCGTTTATTCCCAACAGTAGATTGGAACTTCCGTAAGGTGCTACGTAGACCGTCTCGCCATTTCAAATTATGTCACGTTTTCCAGGCCAAGGAGTCTTACGTTTTGCCCATGTCCTTACTACCACCTGGGCATATTCAAAAAAGATTCCCCGCATGAACTCAGAGACTGTTTATCGAACCATATCGCCAAGAAGACACTATGTAGATTCGGTCAGCTCACCTGTAATCCCGTTCGATTGTACCTAGTATTGAGTGCATGAAGACTAGGGAAGTCCTGTGATTCTGAGTTGATTATACACGCAATTCAAGGCCCAATGCTGTTAGTAAGGTGTGTGTATAGGGTTGAAATAACTTTCTTCGAAAAGTTTGACGGAATTTGCCTTTAGGTTTTGGCGCATACTAAACCCCTATGGGCAAGACACGAAATTTTCATTCGGATATTGAATCAATTGAATGATTTGCGTTCTAGAGAACTTGTCTAGGTATTTGATGTTTGATAAAAAACTGGGATAATCAATGGAAGTATTTGAGCATACTACAATGTATATATACCGGAGTATGATGTCTGGCAAATTTTGATTTCCCCCGAATTAGTGCTCACCCCTTGCCGCTTTTTGCTCACTGGTCATTACATAAGCACTTTGACTTGCTCACTGAGCATCGCCTCTGGGTAAGGACCCGCCCTCCACCCGACCCTCGCGGGCGGAGGGCGGGAGATGCCGGCCCTCTAAATGTTTTCTACAGTCTAGTCACGTATGCTTCGCTCGATTGAGCAAGACCAACGATGGCCCTACTTGAACCATGATGCCCCTCTTAATCAATCGCGAGACCTCGATTTAGACTACTGGCTGAGATATTTGAGCCTTCTTTATTTCATTTTCAACAATAATTTTCCTATATTCGTAGTCTAAACTGATATCTATTTGATATTATAGTGGATAACCCCCTGTTACTTATATTACGGATTAGAACGGAGGCGGGTTTTCCGACCTGTATTGTGACATCTTTTTTCAGTACGCTGGGATGCTGGGCACGGGTAGTATATCTAGCAATTTGAAGATAGTATTGAATGGCACGCTCATATATCTCCCTGATCTGCACATATAGGTGCTGCCCATGGATATCTCGTACAGCCTGCGCTAGCTTTGTGTTGTTGTTTTGTGTTGCTGGATCGACCGCACATCTTCAAGTGTGCTGCCGACGAGCGTTCCCCTTTTGACTAGTTAAAAAGTCGAGCTACTCGCCACCTCCAATGGACACGCACACCAACATAATCCGCGCTGACCTGCACATAGTCTTGACCACCTACTTTGCTCCATTATATCCGAATCTTGTGTACATGCATATTATGCGTCCACCGTCCCTTAAATTCGAGGAAAGGTCTCGTCACATCTAATATCAATATCGAGAGCGACCAATCAGGTGCCTCAATTGCCAGCAATATGAACATATTCGGTGTCGGTGCAAACGGTCTAGTGTCTGCAAGTGTGCCGGGGACTAGAAAAGACAAGAATGCACTGCATAGCGTGGAACATGCGGGAATTTTGGAAGCACCATCAAACTTCTGGCTAGACCTTGGCAAAACCGAGAGCTGCAAAAAGGAAAGACACACCATGTGGAGCATCGACCAACAGATTTGTTGGGATCTAACCACCTTTGTCCCAGAAGGGCTAGCCTCCTCATACTGATCTCGGCAATAGTTGGAATTCAAACTTAATCCACTGCACTATATTAGAACTCAGTTTTCCTCTCCCCAGATATTTATTTTTTGACGCTACTTATTCTTCAGTGATGTTAAGCAGCATACAAATAGTGCATGGACGACCTTGCAATCTGTGCAGCTAGCAGCCTTGGTTGTACACTTCACTATCAACATGCTATTTACTACTAGGCGTGGGCACGGCACACTAGTGGCAATTGACCAACGCTAGCACTCGAGGGCCCACAGTAGATTACCGCCATGGCAGCTAGCCTCTGAGGACAATACATTTATGTAAAAGTTTCTTACTTGATGAAGCTTTGGACTTGGCAAATCTTTCATCCACCAGCTCCTATTGGAGCGAGGGCTTTTTTTCAGACGGCCGCTCATGCAGGGAGATCCACACTGATAACAGAAGGCCGGGTACTTAATCCTGGCGCATTGAATCTCTGAAACTTTTTTTCCTCAGCCTGGTAGCTTTGTTTCTCAACCAAAATCATTCATAATGACCTTTAATGAGAAGACAAGTGTGGCCGACACCGAGCTGGGAAGCCCTCGGGACTCGATTGAGGAGCAGGAGGTCTTCAAGAAGACCACGGATGGCGTCAGCTTCCGCAATGTCGGCTGGTTCAAGGCGTGCATTATCATGGTGAAGGTCCTCTTCGCCACTGGTGTGCTGTCGCTACCATCTGCGCTGTACTCTCTCGGTGCAGTTGGTGGCTCGATCAGTATCGTCGCCTGGGGCGCGTTCAACACCTACTCTTTCGTGATTCTCGGCAACTTCCGCAAGAAGTACCCTCACTGCCACTCCATTGCTGATATGGCGGAGGTGGCCGGCGGCTGGTTCGCAAAGGAAGTCACTGGTATTGTGTTCCTCATCGGCTACGTCCTAGTGACTGGCAGTGGTATCATTGGAGTGTCAACGGGACTGAACGCCCTTTCGCACCACGCCGCATGCACCGTTTGGTGGTCTTTAATTGCGGCCATCGTGATCGTCGCGACGGCTTCAGTCCGCAAGCTCCAGCATGTGGGCTGGCTCACATATGCAGGATTCATCTCGATCTACGCAGCCGTTCTGATTGTTGTCATTGGAGTCACAACGCGAGACCGACCAGCCGCCGCTCCCCAAACAGGCCCTTATGAACTTGGTTACCTTGCCATCAACAACCCCGGATTCGCTGCCGGCATGGTCGCCTCCAGCACTATCTTCGTCTCTTCGGCTGGTACCAGCGCCTTCATCCCGGTGATGGCGGAGATGCGGAACCCGAAGGACTACAAGAAGTCGCTATATCTCTGTATGGGCTTGGTTACTGCCTCGTACCTTGCTTTCAGTCTGGTTGTTTATCGCTGGTGTGGACAATGGGTGGCCAGTCCCTCCTTGGGAGTACGTATTTTCCCGCCCCTGGCGCTATCAAGTCGAACATCATCAGCTAACAATTCTTGTGTATAGAGCGCCGGACAGACGATCAAGATGGTATCTTACGGTGTTGCACTGCTAGGTCTGGTCATCAGCGCCACGATCTACCTTCACGTAAGATTTATTCGCAATCATCTGATTTTACAACGCTGACTCTGTTTTCCTCCAGATTGCGGCCAAGTACATCTTTGTGCGTATCTTGGGTAACACTCGCCACCTGCAAAGCAACACGTTCGTTCACTGGGCTACCTGGATGAGCTGCACGATTGTCCTCGGAGCCATCTCCTTCATCCTCGCTGAGGCCATTCCTATCTTCAACTATCTGGTTGCCCTTGTTGGCTCCGTTTGCTTTGCTCCTCTGGCCATGTCCCTTCCCGGACTCCTGTGGCTGTACAGCAACAGCCACTACAGGAAAGGTACCTTCACACAGAAGATCATCTACGTGCTGCACTGGGGAATGGTTCTACTGGGTGTCTTCTTCCTCGTCGGCGCCACATATGGTGTCATCATTGAAATCATTGATGCCTATGCTACAGGAACTATTGGTATTGTTTTTCCGCCTCCAAAACACAGAAATCTTGAATTAACATTTCTTCTAGGCTCCGCTTTCAGCTGTGCTGATAACTCGAACTCGTCTTAGACACGGGTCCTTCGAGAATACTTTGTTTGGTCGAGCTGCCTAGGAATCAGCTCCCAGCGGAATAATACACTCCCAACTCTGAGAGTGGGCGATAATGTGCGCCCTGGTGGTTATAATGAGTTTTACATATGTAATGAGTTATCATAATGAGTGGTCGCATAATTTCATCAAATTTTTGTCTACAAGCCTCGTCTAATCCACCACGGATTCTCTGTAAGGCCCGAGCCAACAGTGGTACCCACTTCCAAGGATGGAGACCCCGGACGGTGTTCCCCGAACCCAGCCTAAACTACATTAAGTATAGTTATATGCAACATGCTGCCACGAGGCGCAAAATCCACAGTCGATTCCTTCCACCGATTATTTTCCTCAGTCAAATCTGCAGGGCAGATTCTTCACACTCTCGCTCCCGTTAAATTCTGCACGTGCATATCACATATAAGGTGCCTCGTCACGGAAACAATCAGACTCCACAAACGATCGCGAGTCCGGACTTCATTGGATTCGGGCATCCCGTGTGGACCAATCCACACGTGTTAGCCCTCGGCTGTTCATCATTCTAGCACACGGACGAACACGAATCTGGGTCTCAGCGGTGGAGACGGATACCTAGTGGTTTATGTTTGGCGGCCTCGTGTAGCTTTCTAGCCGCATGTGTGGATCCTTTAAGTCGTGCTGTATGGTGGCCCCACTACGATAAGAGAAAAAAATAACGCTACATAACCCCATAGGTAGTGTCTATGTCTCAGTGCGTTTCATAGCAGAGTGAAGCGAGGCTATTACGGAATGTTGTGCGGGTGGGGACTTACAGGAGAGATTCCCTACTGCGTGGAAACAATTAGGCTTCCTTAAAGCCACCAACAACTTAGGTGTCAATCAGGCATCCAGCTTTCAACTAGCTTCAGATTGTTTATGGCCTGGGCTTCGGATAAATAGCAGACCAATGAGTCTACCAAATAGACAGTTAGAGAGACGAAGACATAGCTGAGGGCCGACGAGAGATATTGATGGTGCTCCAAACACAGTCCTACTCCATTCACGCACCACATAGGTCACTTGTTTGGCAGGTCTCGATCTTACCCGACTGGACAATACGCTTGAGAACATCTTCAACCAGTCAATACGCCCTCCTTTATCCCCAATATTAATGCAGAGGCAACTGAGTTCATTATATATTTCATGATCCTTTATTATGCATGAAATCTTTGTTATAGTTGGCCTCTTGGCCGCCGCTACTGGCGCACATAGTGGCTGCGGCCTAATCACTTATGATATCAAAGTTGGATAGGTGTAAATCTCATCGCCAATACAGTGAGTGTTCTACTTGGGACTTGCGGGTGTTAAACAGAAAAGGGGGCTTTTGTCAACCAGAAGGATCATCATGCCATTGAAAATTGAGAATTTCCATTGAGAGTAAATTGACGTCTGGTTGGTGTTTGAGACTCTTGAAAGGTCCATTAACAAAGCGCTTGATAGAGTGACGACAAAAGAAACCAGAAAACAAAGCTCTTTATTAGGAAAAGATCAGCTCAAAGCGAACATTGAATTAGCTCAAGCAAACCACTTATATAAACATGCTGAGTTTCGCCCAGTTTCCTGCCCATGTGTGGAACAAATGCCCGTTCACAAGATTCAGCATGGACCAACTTATCCTTAAACTCAGCCAGTTAAATCTCAATCATACCCATCTTGATCTTCAGGATGAGATATGCTCCCAAGAATCGTCCCACCAAATAGAGGAACCCCTCCCCATGTACCCAATTGGCGTCAACGACGATACAAATGCATCATCACCTTTATCAAGCAATCCGCCAAGCAATCCACCAACACTCTTCTCCACTCCTAGCATCTCAACAAATACCACTAAAGTTTCACCATCACCATATCCCCAAAGCAGTCTGAAAACATTACTAAATAGCCTCTTAACAGAACCGGAATACTTAACCCATCCCAACCTCTGCCGAATCCGCCAAATCTCTCGATCAACAGACGCAGCTGCAGCATTCGTCGGAAAGTTCCTATACAACAACAGACGCTTCCACCACGAGCTAGAAACTGCCTTTCTAGGACCCTATCGCGATGCTCAGCGCGGACGAAAAGCCCCGCTCAATAAACTCGTTCCAATCACCGGATGGCCGGGTATGGAACCAGATGTGATCACGGGCGCGATTCTGGATGATTGTCCAGGATGTTTTGATTGGATTCGCAGACGACTTCCTGGAATGGATTGCTATGGATGCAATGTGTACGGGTGGACCTATGTTGCTATTGCTATGTATGCTCGTTCGGTCCAGATACTCGAGTACATGTTTGCTTGGGACCAGCCTGTTGGTACGATGAATTTGATTTTGTGCATGCCAGCAAATGCGTTTCAAATGACTCCTATTCCGACTCCATTGTCGTTTGTGGCTTGGCGAGGAGATTTGCAGGGGTTGGAGAGTTTGCTTGAGTTGTGGAAGCCTTGTCCTGAGAGTCGGATTCGGAAAGGTCTTTCTTCTGTGGACAAGTATTTTCTCTGTACATTTGTCACTGAGAAAGTTGCTGTTCAACTTGCTGAGATTGGATTTCCTATTCAGAATACTGTCATTTCTGATGAAGATCGATCTTGTCCTTGTTTCACCAGGTTGGCGACTTCGTGGCATGCTGCTGTGCAGAATGGACCTGGCTTTTTAGAATACTTGGAGAGACATTCAAAGGTTTCGAAAGATTCTCTGGATGTCAACGGCGAATCTCCCCATCACTATGCAAGGCGAGCTAATCGAGTTGACTCTGTACTTTGGTTGCAGCAGCATAACGGTGTGCCTGGGAAGTCTTCAAGATAGTCGCAATAAGCTATATTTATCTATTCAATATAAGAATTATGGAGTCGACTTCATGTATATCCACATTTCTATACACTCTGTTAACATCTACTCCTTGCGTTGATAATCTAACTCGTTGTAGCCCTCAACTCCAGCAGCCCCCAAAGCTTCGACAAACCCACTAACCGCCAAATCCAATCTTCTCAACTCGAACTCCCCAAAGAAGTTCGGCTCAGCAGAAACCTTCACAAATCCCAAGCTTTCAAAGAGCGCCAAGCTCCTCACATTATCCTGCCCAATCTTAACACTCAAACACTGCAGCCTCAATCCTTCTATCCCAGCAGCCTGCACCACCTTCTCCCTTTCACCCTCATCAAGACTCTGCACAAACTCCTCCAATATCTCGACCTGTTTCTCCGCAATATATCTCATAAATACCAAAACCGAAGCCTTGCCGAATCCCCGACGCTGGTTCAATTTCTCGGCTACCATTAGCTCAATTTCGCCCACGATCTGTGGGGGTGCGTCTCCGTCTTCGCCATCTTCGACACGGAGGAAGAGATTGATATCTCCGATCATATTTGCCGCGGACTCATCCTCGGGACACAATTTGATTTGTGTTGAGTTGGAGCCGGGCTGTATTACTGGCCGGCAGGTGATGAAGGTCAGTTTGTCTGCGTCTTGGCGCCAGCTGCGTTGCATGGAGTATTCTTCTTCAAGAGTTAATGGTTCTGAAGCGGTTGCTTCTTGGATTTCCTAGTGCCGATATTAGTATATGAATATGTAGTTCTTTGGGATGTGGGGTTCCCGATAGCAATCCCACTTACCTCATCTTGCATCCATTCGTGATAGCGGGGAACGTGCCATGTTGAGTATGGGACGAGTAGGACCTTGGAGGTCGAGATGGCTATTTTGGGCAAAGTTAATATATAAGGTGTGCTATGTGGCCGCATGAATTGACTTTTCTTTGGAGGTCGGAGAGATGGCTAAAGTGTGTGGAGGGGGTATAAGTGCGTACCAGTCTCAGCATTGAGCAACATCAGGACGGTACGGATGAGGCTTTTTTATGTTCCGATAATCAAGCACACCAATGAATTCAAGGTCCAAGTACTTGAAGAACGTTCTACTCATCTATGTGTGTTTGGTGGTCAAGCATGAAATTTTGGCAAAGTTGCGCTCCGCGGATATAATTTGTGAAGTGGGGCTTGGCAACTTTAACGTCTAATCAAGTACAAGTTTCTTCAGATCCAGACTCCAGACTCTCATACACAAACACAACAGATTCTTTATATCATTAAAGTGTAAAGCGACATCAACATTTTTCTTCCCGTTCCATCAGTCCCACCAGCACCAGGTTTCCAGTCAAATCCATTTGCTGGCTCGATCGCGTGTATTTTCGAAAGACTTTTCTTCTTTCCTTTCTTTTGTTTTGGCCGGCGCTTCTTCACCGCATGCCATCGTTGTAAACCTGTGGCTTGTGCCTCCACACCACAATGAGACAGAATGTTGTTGTGAAGGATTGGAAATTTGGTCGAGACCTGGAGGGGAGGTCAATGTGGGGGTTGTGAGAACTTGTGACCTAATTCAAACTGAATTTGCCCTGACACTCAGCTTGTTGATGTATGATTGGGGGTTTGTAGCTGAGTGACGCCTGTTCAGAGAGGATGAATCACAAGCCATTGTCGAGAAGGTGATTGAAACCGCGGGCGGGTGGGGAAGGTTGATGTGGTTGTTGTGACCCAAATCTGAACTTTGTCCTGAAACTCAGCTTGGCGATATGTGGCTTGTGGTTTGTGATTTGTAGCTGAGTGATGCCTGTTCAAAGGGGACTTGGGCCAAGCAACAAGGTTCTTTTTATAGGCCGACGATGAGCTCAAGGACTGTGTTTTCAGGTGCAGTGGAGTTGGCTCAAGGCTGCGGAGAAGGGTGGGTTTCCGCAGACTCAGTAGCGAGGTAATAAATTGTGAAAATTTGTGGGAGAGAAGGCGTTTGCAAAGTCTGACAGGTTAAGGCAGAGTCACAAGGAATGGAAATGATCGGTCAAAAGGTACCTGGCATCTCGTCACGGCAAGTAGGGCCTTTGTTGATAAAAGGGGTGCTGATCAATGTGATCAAGGTGTGAAAGATGATGGGCACTCAGGAAGCTGTGAGTATCATCAGCACAGGTGAACAAAACAATAAACAAAAAGCAAGAGAATGAAGTAAAAAAGCATGTGAACATACATGTTGGACGACATAAGTCTGGTGAGAGAAGGACATCATGAATGTGATGGATGTCAACAAAATTGAGTGGGTTGATGTAAGGAATTTCAAAAGTCAAAGTCCAAAGAAGGAAGACAGGAGATGGAAGTTGGAAGAGATGGAAGGTAGACAACGAAGGAAAAAGAAATAGGAGAGGAGAAAAAAGATGAGGGTATTTATACCCTTGGGGGAGGGGGAGAGGAGTCCCAAGATCATGCCCTCATACCCCAGGATCACACTTGATATTCAGGATCGACCAATCACGCGAAACAGCATTAGGACTGCAAGATCGCCCTCCCCAAAGATCGACCTATCAAACGAAGCGACATTGCAATATCACACATCCCATTTAGGAATACATCTATCCCAATCAAGCTTCACATCACACATCCCATTCAGGATTGACCCAAAAGCGGCTTCGACTGTGCATCTGTTATAGACCAACCACTCATTCTCAAGGACAATGTACCAATGGATAACAGGACATGATAGATTAGAATGTAGTCACGTCATTAGCCTATTTCGAGTATGCTATCGATCTATTTTTTCTCTTCCTGTCCTGCAAAAACACCAAACCGGATAACCTCAACCTCCAGAGTCTCAGAATCAACCAGAATCAGCTCCCCGGTTTCCTTAAAACGTGGAAGAGATAGTAATCGAACTCGAGGTACAGATGTCTCGCCAGCAGAGTCTGTCATCTCGGTATCACCACCATCCAGGCGGAGAGGAAGGTCACCGTCAATCACGGCAGTCTTGAAAGAAGGTTGATTTCCTGTGAAAAAGATATGTGGACAGGACTCGATAATAAATGGATCGGAATCTTGGAACGGATACGACCCTAAACCATCTGTTAGCATGTAGATCCAGTATATTTGTAGAGGCATTGAACATACAGAGTGTGTCCGGGGCTGTGGGAACTCCAATCCGCCACCGGAGCATTGCTTCCATAACCTGCATGCGAGCGCCAGAATCATCCGAGTCTTTGTCTGCGTCTCCGTTCTCACCAGAGAAGTCGAGATACCGCAGAACATCGTCGACATTCTGGCCGCTACATCCCCACACTCGCCAGCCTTCTACATTGCCCTCCCAAGGATTGGTGACGCTGTCAAACCAACCCGCTTCCGGGTTCTCTTCGCCAGATGGCGGAGGTGCAGCGTATGCTCTGGAATTTGGAAACATGGTACGGTGAATGCTCTGTTGAGGAAGGGAAAAGTTTGCTGGGTCTGCCTCGCCTGGCATCAGGGTTACGGGGATACTTGGTAGAATCTCCGACAAGAAGCTGTCGAGCTGTGTGATGGGTGAAGAATTGTACGCCGAAGCATCATATCCGTACTTTCTCGGGACAACCTTCTTCTTTGTGCCGTTGTCCGTACCAGCTGATGCTGCATCGGTTATCACGCTAGCTCCGAGAGAGTTACCCGCAATGATGAGTCGTGTGATCTTTGAAGCACCCGATGAAGGGCCATTGTCCTCATTCCCAGAGAACCCTGTGTATCCAAGAAGATACTCTGTAAGCAACTCCAATGCAAGCGTATCACTCGATGTTCCTGTAATACCAAGCCCACTGACAAAAGCAATCTTGCCAGATTCCTTTGGAGCTGCATCCTTGCCATTATGTTTTGGACCTTCACTGCCCCATCTCGGTGGTTGTGGAGGCAGGTCTGGGACTTTAATGTCAATGACCTCAAAATCTCCATTGGCATTCTCTGTTCCTAACGCCGCAACGACAGTACCAGTGGTGAGGTGGACAGATGAAAGGAAGTCTCCAGCCAGACGGACACGGCCCGATGCATCCTCTAAGGTAGTCTGGGTCAATGCTGGGTTGGATGAGTCGACATAGGTACGGCGTGGAGGTGGTGCGGAGGTAAAGTTCTAGACGTCGGTCAGATGTAGCAAACAGACTTCAAGAGTTATTGAAACCTACCTCTTTGGTGAGATCGTCCAGAATGTTGGGCTTCATTGGCATATCCATGTACACTGTGCCGGCCACCCAGCATAGCTCACCCTGCCGCACATCAAGCACTCGATCCACACGTCGTGCACGCTCTCCTGCGATCTAGTCAATGCAAAGAAATATTGTCAGTCGAGCTCAGCCGTAGAAAACGCGCATGTCTGATCGAGGGTTAGTCATACAGTGATGCCCTCCCATGCCTCCGTCGCAATCTTCTCCACCGCAGGCTTCAGCCCAGCGAGCCGCAGGAAGTACATATCGCCATACTGCTGTTTATAGTGCCGACCAGGCCCAGATGGGAGCTTGAATGTGTCAAGGGGTTTGTAGTTTGAGGGAGTGCGGTAGGTCTCTTCGTATTCCTCGTTGCTATCCAAACAGAACACGCGCAATGGTCAGCCAGGTTTAGTGGAAGGGAAAGTGGCAATGTTCCCATGGAATCAAGCAGACAGTTGGTACATACCCCGGAGGCCTTAGAAACCCGTAGGCGTCACCTGGAGTCATTTTGTGGGTTTCAAGATCCCTTGACCTTGATGCGGAGTGGAAGAGTTCGGTGATGCGGGAAACATTTGGGTGACGCGAACCCCACGCGATCTAGCGCGTCCAATTACATTGCCGCTTTAGGCATCGCGCCCTTTACCTTAATTAATTCCAGTCCAACCCAGCAGGAGAAATAGGTCTACAAATACCATTCTAGGTTGTATATGTTTAGACAATTCAAATTGTACCGTATGTTTGTGTTCTTGTCGTATAGCGTAGTCAGCATGGATACCTGCTGCATTTCTCTTTGTACTCTAGAGGCTCAATTGGACACAATACCTGGAACTCAGATCTGCTGGTCATTGTAGGATGTAGCTACTATAAGA
The DNA here is from genome assembly GCA_028828275.1 of Penicillium frequentans. Lineage (NCBI taxonomy): Eukaryota > Fungi > Ascomycota > Eurotiomycetes > Eurotiales > Aspergillaceae > Penicillium > Penicillium frequentans. The sequence continues at coordinate 3,434,037 of JAQIZY010000001.1, read as the reverse complement.
GGTATCACAAGCTATTGGCTATTAGTAGTCAATGAGGAATCTATGAAAATAAACATAGGCTAGTGTAATCATGGAGAACTTGAAGTCGGCTATATGGTATCGGCACAAATAAAGGCATCTTAAAATATGATGCACGAGCTGTAAAATCGATGATCGACAAAGCACGAGACTAGCTAATACGATCTATGTATTGCCAGGGTTCAGTATTGAATGTGCATTCATAAGCTAATCAAAATGCCTCGGTCCGGTTGAGCACAGCTTCCCCGCATTCTTCAGCCCCGACCATCAAAATTATAGATACCCCAACATCCATAACTTGTACCCAAGTACCTGACGAGTTTCCACCATATAAATCTTGTAATAATTTTTTGATACAATACTATTCACCTTGCCATTGAACTCAACAACCTATTCTACCTCTTATTGCCGAACAACACAGCTCCATCTTCGCCAATATGTCTCTCCACACGCCCCTTTGCAGTCTCCTCAATATCCAACACCCAGTCCTTTTAGCTGGCATGGCTCGCGCCTCAGGTGCTCCTCTCGCCGCCGCAGTCTCAAATGCAGGTGGCCTTGGCACAGTGGGCGGTTTAGGCTACACACCAGAGCAACTATCAGAGATGCTAACGGAGCTGAAATCACTACTCCGTGATCCTTCACTACCCTTTGGTGTAGACCTCGCCTTGCCCCAAGTAGGCGGAGGCGCACGCGCAACAAACCACGACTACACGCACGGACAGCTAGACGAGCTAGTCGAAGTTGCGATCTCGCACGGCGCGAAACTCTTCGTTTCAGCTGTGGGTGTCCCGCCCGAGAAGACTGTTAAACGACTCCACGAGGCGGGGCTCCTAATCATGAATATGGTTGGAGCGCCAAAGCATGCGGAGAAGGCCTTCCAGCGCGGAGTTGATATTGTTTGCGCGCAGGGTGGTGAGGGAGGTGGGCATACCGGTGATATCCCTTTCTCGGTGCTTATTCCTGCTGTCGTGGATGTTGCGAAGAAGTATAAGAGTCCGTTGACGGGTTTGCCGGCGCAGGTTGTTGCTGCCGGTGGAGTCAATGACGGGCGCAGTCTTGCGGCGTCTTTGATGCTTGGTGCGTCGGGTGTGTGGGTTGGGACTCGGTTTGTGGCTTCGGAGGAGAGTGGTGCGAGTCGTCTGCACAAGGAGGCCGTTGTTGGGGCTAAGTATGGGGAGACAAAGAGGACTTTGGTCGTTTCTGGGCGGCCGTTGCGCATGTTGCCTAATGATTACGTTAAGGAGTGGGAGAGTCGGCCTGCTGATATTGCGGAGTTGACTGCTAAGGGCGTTGTGCCGATGATGCATGATTTGGAGAACGAGAAAGACGTCGATATGCCTTTCTTGATGGGAGATGTTTCGGCGGGCGTCAAGGAGATCAAACCAGCTGGTGTGATTGTTAAGGAGATGGTTCAGCAGGCCGTGGATGTTCTCAAGACCGGCAATTCGTACATCACTGGAAATGGGCAATTGAGCAAGCTATAAATGGATCAAATATGTTTGGTTGTACTGGTGGATATTCTTTGATTGTTTGATATGGCGTGTACTTGTACAGAAACATTTGGAACTGAATGAACCAGTTGACCCATGGTGACCGATACAAAAACAAAATTATTTGAAATGTTGAACCTTACAAGGGCATGTCATATGCGACACATGTCCCTTGAAGAGTATCAACAAACCCTATTGCCCATTTCATACCATCCACAATCGAGTCTATTTCGTATCTTAGTACATCCGGGGCTCATAAATCCCCTCGAACAGCAATGGGGCACAAGAGAGTAGTAGTCGTGTCACCGCCTCAAATCACAAAATCGAAGAATTTGGTAACATAGACAGATTGAAATGAAGGAAAGCAAGAAATCAATCAATGACAACCGTTCAGAACGGCATTCTTAGAAGCTCGGGCCTCGAGAAGACTGGGAGGCGGAGGTGGACCAAAGACAGGCCGTTCGGCAGGGTGGGAGATGGTATGATCATGCTCGTCTAGCTCTCCCTCCTCGCTTAAGTCTTCCTCGTCTTCGTAATCGTCATCGTACTCGCTCTCGGTGCCTTCGTCATCATTTTCTAAGTGATCATCGCCCTCGGCTAATCCTTCGCCGCGGCCTTGTGCCTGCATACGACGGCACAGAGCCTCGAGATGTTGACACTTGCGTCGCCATCGCTCGAGTTCTCCATGATTCCGAGTACGCTCTTCGGCCATTTCAAGGATGTTGCGGTTAGTTGATTCGTGCTTCCGATTGAGAGTGTGGTTCTCCTTCTCCAAACGCTTGGTCTTCTTGGACATCTCTTCCATTTCCTTCCGGAAAGTCAGGAAAAGCTCATTGCTGTTGTTCAAAGTATCCTCGACCTGTTGTCCGTTAACTCAATGACCGGCGTAGAAATGACGAGGGCCTCCGTACCTGTTTGAACTTCTCGACGTAGATGTTGAGCTGACTGCGTAGTTCTGCTTCCGTATGGGAGAAGGTAGAGACCTGCGCACTCAAAGCTCGGCCGCGAACGGATTCGTTGTCGGCAGCTCGGCGTTGCTCCTCGTACTTGGCGGTCAGGCTCTGGATCTCCGAATCCTTGCTGCGAAGGAGACCCTTGTAATGAAGCTCGCGGGTGTCAAATTGCTCGCTAATAGTCTTGAGCTTTACACGGAGTCTAGAATTCACGTGTCAGTAAATTGAAGAACCACAACTGCTCCACTTTGGCGGGGGAAAGGCGTACGCTTCATCCAAATCCGTATCCACTTTTTCGTTACGAGGATTCCCCTTGGCAGCCATGACATCTTGAATGTCGTATAGCAAAGAGTCCAGTCGTTCATTCACGATCAAACGGGCCTTCTTCTCTGTGTCGTCGAGCTTCTTGTTTTCGTCCTGCAATATTTTAGTAAGCGCAATAGACCGGCCCCCGGAGGTCTGGCTTGCCTACCTTAACTTTCTTGTTCTCCTTGGTCAGCTCTCGGCACAGCTTCTCCAGCTTGTCCTTCATGGTGACAGTCTTTCCAAATTCCGATTTGCCTTTCTCCTGTTCCTTCTGCAGTTGATCGGCGCGTTTCTTGCTCTTCGCATAATCCCGGTCCAACTTTTTCATGTCCGCTAGCAACTCGGTATACTTTTTGGAAACAGCCTCCAGGCGAGTCATTGGGGATTCCATGGTATTGAGAAGTTGGTTCAGATCTCGAGTCGCCTTCTTAACTTCGCGCTCTGTATATTTCACGTTAGTGACCAAGTCCAGCCTCCAGACGAAACACGTATGCAAGTGCCCTCAAAATCTCAAGTTGGAGATCGCGAGGAACTCCACGCACACCCTGGTAACACGCACCGATCTCTGCTTCCTGTTCCTTCTCACCAACGGCATCCTGTTCCAACTGCGAGATCTTGGCGGCCAGTAGTTTGGATGTCTCACTGGGATCGGTGGCTTTCTTCCCCTTGTTGTTTTTCTTCCCCATAGTGGCGGACGACATATTGCGCGGTATTCGCGGGATCTTGCGGATCCGAGGAGGGCTCGATATGGGTTCGTAGTGGTCGCGTGGCCGGTATGAAGCCGAAAAATTGTGCAGATTCGGGGTGGATACACTCGGAGGGGGAGGTGCGGGTTCAATCGGGGGACAGGATGGGGAGACGTGAAGAGATCCCAGAGGCAGAGCGGGCCCGGTCAAGAGCAACACCTCTGGGGCAAGTTAATAGTGATTCGCCGTGCTTTCCTGTCTAGGCGGAGGTCAATGGCTCCTTCTTCGGAAGAGAACTCGACGAGGGGGAAGCCTTAGTCATCGACCCAGCCGCACATCCAGCCACACTATGGTTATTACGCTTCCAATACGTGTTGAGATACTTCACGCTTGACTGATCATATAGGGGAAACCTTAGCTTCTAAATTGGTGTCATTATGTCCACAAGTTCCTCATTTGTAGGAGGGAGTACTGCTATTCCGGCTGACATAAGTCCGATAGGCTCCGGACCGACTTGTGAGGTCATATTCTCGAGCTATTCCAACGCTCCAGCCCTTCTAGCCTAGTTAACGCATCAGTGGTCTCACTGCACTTGCGTAGGTCAACATATTGATACCTCTACATACTATCTAGACTTTCACCTGGTTCGGATAAAGTCAATATCCGAGTACTACAAGCTCCAACGAGGCACCATTCACAGTAAGAATCCATGACCATATATCAGAGTGCTCACCAAAAGCCGCCTAATATGGCAGAATTCTAGGACACTAGTAACTCCCAGCTTTTATAATTCACTGGCAATACTTGTCTCGATACCCTGGCTGTGGAGCCAGCTTTATATCTAGTCCTTTGTGGCCGATCATGTAATATACCATACTAACCACTTGGTAGACCTTTTAATTTCAGCCTCAATACCGAAAGGCTCCCCTAACAACCTTGCAATATGACATTGGATGTGTTCAGGTCTGTGTAGCAAACCCCTGATAACACATAAGCGGGCCCGCTTGGCCCCCGCAGATAAGAAGTAGCACGGACTTCAACCATCCATCCTTCTCTAAATGTAAATGTCACGTCGAACACCATGAATAAACAAGTCAGGACAGCTCGAGCACCCAAGCCGACGAAGGCTTGTGGTGAGTTACACAATATTCCATACCTATGTAGCACGTCACTAACTATGCAGCCAGTCAATTGTCGGCGACTAAAGGTATATACTGCACGGGTATAATTCTATGACCATGCGTTGACATATCTTTTTTTAGATGAAATGTGAAGTCTCGGGGGCTCCACCTTGCCGTCGATGCCGCCATACTCAGACTGCTTGCGTTTTCAAGCCTCGAGCTAATGTATGTTGTACATGATCACCCTTAAATCGCATGCGCAATGCCTGTACTTACTTTGCGACAAGGCCTCTGCACTTCATGATTTACTTGACCTTGAGGGGGCGAATTTATTCAATATACATCCCGCAATGCGTGACCATCAATCCATTCTGGACCGGTTAGATCGAATTGAATCTGCCTTGGGAATTGAACGAGACGTTCTAGAGGACCCGGTTGTTTCTTCAGTCTCACCAACAGAGGAAGATGACCGATTTATATCCATACAAGGAGCCTGGGAAGCCATTGCTCATCTGAGATCTATTACTCGACCAGTACAGGAGGAGGCAACCTGGGCGAGAGCAAACGTCAAGTGCCTTTGGACCTCGTAGGTTGATCCCGGAAGTCATGTAGATCTCGTGAGATGACGGACTCATTGGCTTTACAGATTTCTCAGCAATCTACCGCTGCTTCACTTCTTGAAAGATCGAAATGCTTTCAATTCTCCAACACCATTGTTACTAGCTGCTGTTCTATACATTGCCGCCCTCCACCACAAATCTTTTGAGCTAGGATCCCTAGAAGCGGGTTATTTCACGGCAACTTGCTGCGCAATAACCGAGCTGGCATCCCCAAGTATAAATCTCGACCTCACTACGAAGAGGGAAAAAGAGCCATCAGATATTACGAGACGCAAGGCGTTCCACAATATCCTTGGTCTGATTATGGCAAGTCTAAGCTCCGAAGCTTATATCGAAACGACCGGTCTGTGGATCGCAATGGGTTACCGACTCTGGTTAGACCACTGTCCCTTGGATCTGGAAACTTCAACACTAGATTGGCGTGGGCTATTTTCTGGTCTTCAAGTGAGTTATATTTTGAATCCTGAAGATTGTTTGCCTATGCTGATGGTTCCAGGTCATAGACATTGAACATGCGTCTATACACATGTCCTACCCTCTTATTCCCCGCCAACCACCAACACCTGCTATTCACTGTCTAGACAGCCACCAAGGGAATGCTTTTCAAGGACTGGCCGAAATGATGCACTTTGGTCTCAGCCACTTTGTGGGAAGAGGCTTGCCGACAATATGGTGCTCAATAAATGCAGATGTCGCTGACTGTATCCCGACGGTTCGGAGTCCTTTCACAGAGCGAGACTCTGAGGTCATTCGCCTTTGGGCTCGAAAGCTTGATGATTGGCTTGTTCGGTATAATGGCGCAAGCCGTAAGTATCGCAGGAGCTAAACTGATATTCGATCGTTTGCTGATGGCAGCTTTTCGTTCCAGAGCCATCTCCATCTGATCGACAGGGTATTTTGATATTGTTGCAGTATCATCTGCACAAACTTTACGTGCTTTCTATTTATCATCCTGCTCGGGGATTTGATCTCAGCTCGGCGAACATTAGTAATGTTGAGAGACATGAGCTGCTGGTGTCGGCACGAGCAGTATTAAGGCTGCGCCAAGATGATGCAAGCATTTGGTCAAACTGGGATCTGGTAGTGAGTATGGTCCTCAAGTTCCCTATATTGGTTTTGCTAAAACTTGAGCCAGATGATAACATGGGCTGCTATCCTCCTTCTTCGTGGAGTAGAGGATGGCATTACGCACCAAGATGGTATAAGTTCCCAGTCCCACTGATAAAACTCATTTTAATAACTTCTAGACCTACACCTCATTCAATCCCACCTTCAAAGTCTAGAGCGAAGCTCTCAAAATACAGTGAGTATACATACTGTTCTATCACAGCGCCTCGAATCCAGCATGCAGGCCATGCATACCCCACCGGACACAAGTTCTACATTAGTCTTTCCGGGCCCCGGTGCCGATGAATCGTGGACGATCTTCGATCATGAAATCATGTCTCTAGCAAATCCGCCTTGGCTATTTGAGGACTCCACCACATTCTCACAGACCCACAAATCTCTCTCTCAGCTACCTGCCGGCCTACCTGTCCCCTATGCGACTTTACTGGATAGCAGTGCTCAGTCTTTTGGAGAAAATGCAGTTTGGAATAGCACATAGTAGATTGAATTTCATTGCCATAGCGATTATGCATCAAACCCATCATAAATGAGAACAGCCCCACATAGACATCATACGATATAATCGAGCTATACTCTTTCCACGGTCCTTTCAAAGACAGGTATCTAAACCCGTCTCACAACGAACCAAATCCTAATGGGGTTATCTCCATGGGCCCCCGTCATTATATCATTAGTATAGGCAGTCCAATCCTCGAACCCTCCCTCAACCTCCCATTGCGTCCCCGTCTCCTCCTGTACCTGTTTCCACAGGCTCTTCCACGTCTCCAGATTATGGCGATAGAGCAGTGACTCCTTGCCTTGATCATCATTGTCATCAGGATCAGCACGCCCAACCTGGCGCCCAATCAGAAGTGAACCAGGCTGTGCACGAAGCAAGCTAACAATGCGTTTGGCGGCAATTATCTGCTGGTCCCAACTAAACAGGTGAAAGAACGAGGCCGTGTTGATGATATCCAATTTACCAGTGAGGTCTCTCACGAGATCCGAGTCATCGTCGAAGATGTCAGATGCGATGAACCTGGATTTGAGGGTTTCACGGTCCGCGAAGAGATCATAGCCTATGTTGAAGAATCTTTCGTGGAGGTCAGCGGCGTAGACGTTTTCAGCTGGGACGCCGTCGTAAGCCTGATTTTCATTAGAAGGTTTGATTGGAGCGAGGCACTGCCTAGGGAATATCCACATCGACATACCAAGTGCCGCAGCTCTTGTCCGATAGCACAGCCCATATCCAGAAGCTTCTGGCCTGATTTCAATCGCTCGAGGATCTCAGGGTAGACTGGTAATTTGGGGATGCTCATATCCAGAAACCGGAATGATCCGATGCAGGGATAAGGGAACTAGGTTGAAACTTAAACTTAGCATTGACCAAGGCATGATGGTGGTTAATCAATCTGATATACGCTCGGGTGGGACTGAGTATGGAGGGACTTACCACCTCAAAAGCGCGATCCCGCTAAAGAAAATATTACATGTAAATTAGTGCGTCGGTGCTTAGAACCGAGACTTGACTAACCACATCCTTCACATGCTGTAGCACCTGATCTGGCGGGATCTTGCTATAATTTTCCAGAATGGTCTTCGCAGGTTCCGGCACCTCTTCGAAATCTGTTTTATACCAAGGTAGCTCGTGCGGAGCCTTACCCTTGGTTAGAGCGGCTCGCCTTTCAGACTCAGTCGTGGCTTTGGCCATTATGCGGTATTCAGGATGATGATGGATGGGTTGCTTGTGGGAGAAGTGGTTGTTTGCACAGGGATAGATAGGAAAGTTAGTTGGATTTGGTGCGATTTTCAAGGTTATCTCCGACGTTACTACTATGTGACAAGGCGGTGTTGAAAACACTGGATCGATCCCTACAACCATATATGCTTCGGATAAATAAATGATGAATAATTGATATCAATGACCCACGTGAAAACTTCGCTTAATTAATACCCCCAGAAAATTATAACAAATGCATGCATCATCCCTGTCGTTCAGTCATTTACGCAACGGCGGGAGGGGACCGGATTTAGGGATTATTTTATCTCCGACGTTCACGGTAGGTATGTTTCTTCAACGAGTTCCCATGATAGAGAGAAAGGATGATTTCGAATTATAAGAGGCTCGGTGCTTAGCATTTTGAACTGGTAAGTAACTGAAAACCTCAATTATAAGCCTTGAAAATATTCAGTTCCCATGGTAGATAGAATAGGAAAAGAAGATCAATCATTACTGGTACTGCTTGCTATTACATCACAGGCGGTTTTACATGCAATAGCCCAGTGAATTCTTGGTTGGGGAAGCAATTCTCTCGAGTTTTATTTACAGTGCTTTACTACGTACTAGGTATTGTTCAAATTAAGAAGACTTGAAAGCAGCAATCAATATATTGCATCAGCATCGGTGGGGTATAAGTACAGTGAAAACAAGGTTCATCATATCGTGCGTGGAAGTGATAGATCCACTGAGCATATCAGATAGCATCATCTTCAGCAGAAGCTAAGAGCGAGCTTCATGAGACGTCAGTATCGTGGCGACTGGATTCACCAGCCAGGTTTACCCCGTTACCGGGATCATTAATGGAGTTAGGTTTGGATGAGATGTCAGGAGATTCTGGTAGCGGAAATGGTGGGAATGGTTCTGTTTGTTCGCCCGAAAACCGTCGATTAGATGACCCGATGGACTTTTGATCAGCATGATCGACTTGCTGTTCGCCCATCGGTAAGAGGCTTTGTTGAGAGGGTTGCCTGGGTATTGGTTCGTTTGTCGTTGAGTGTGATGCGGGCTGCAAACAGTCAGCGTTTAGTTATATTATGGAATGATTCATAAAGTGCTGTATACCTGGTGATTGTTGTCGAGATGAAGACCCCGCTTAGCAGCCAAATCTTGTGCGGCAATTCGATTCTTCTTGATCATTAATTCCTCATGTGCCGCCTGATCCTTCTCGACTTGCAGGTCCGCCATTGACGGGGTACTGAAACCGTGGATGATTTCTTGGTCTGTGCTCATTTGTGATTTTGTGGATGAACGCTTCTTTTTCTTCTTGCGATTTGACTTCTTGGACGATGCATCCCCTAAACTGGATGTACCAGAAGCAGATCTCACCATTTCTGACTTGGAGCCCTGATCATCCGACTCCAAACCAGTCCCACGACGTCCAAAAACAAGAGCAAATTCATCGTCCAGCGGAACTGCGTCTTCTTCTTCATCACTCGGTAGCAGATCTCCACGAGAGCTCAGTGAGTTGGAGGTATCGCGAGACGAGCCAGTCCCACTTCGATCTCTTCTATTTTCATTATAGGATATTGGGCCTCCTTCATCCTCGGTCGCTTCCATTAATGGCTCATCTTCGTGTGCATAGCGTCGCGAGCTGCCCGGGTGTTCTTGCAAGTCCGCTGCGGAGGGACGATACTTGATTCCTTTCGCCCCAAACCTCCAGGGAAAGCGTTCCAGGAATCCTAGCAGTGAAGAGCTAGGGATGACCGTGGGGTCGCTGCGATCATCCGGGATGTGTACTGTACTCCTCCGTCTTGTGTTACGTGTACCGTAACTCATCCTTCTTGGCCGGCGTGGCTGCTCCGTTGTATTTCGGGTCAACCCACTGCCCGCCAGAAGGCGATCCAATTCTCCGGTACCCCATCCTAGCAAACTATCCTCTTCCTCGGCGTTATCCCAGTCATCGTAGAAATCGAAGTTGGCCTCGGCATTACCCCGCCGCCGGCGCCTCAGCTGATCTTCCCGGCTTGGAAAACAAGGAGCAGTGCATCCATTAATGCAGTTGCCAATGGAGGCCACGCATGGGGACAAGTAGTTTTGTGAAAAAGCGTATAGTCCTTCCTGGGCGGTCTCGTTGGCGGACTCGATATTATGGGAGATCTGGTTTATCCGCTGCCGAATGCGCGGATCGCGCGATCGCATCATCTTGCAGCACGGTCAGGGTGAGCAGGGGAAACCGGAAAGGGCGGAAGTCAATTCATCGTAAGGGGGTTGAGGAACGTGAGGTCCGGGGCCGCGCAATTGTTGGGGTATTCCAGCGATGTCATCTGGTTACTGGGTTAGTCAGCTGGCACGTGATACCAGGATCTGGGGTAAAAAAGAAAAAGAAAAAAGATAATTCGGATTTGAAGCATAAGAGAAAATTGGGTGTTCAAAAGTTATTTTGACCATGGTTTATTACGTTCGCTTTTTGAAACCCCCCAAGTTTCACCAAGAAAAGAAAAATGCCAAGTTGTCCCGACCACAGCAAAAAAAATCCGTCTTTATCACTGCTCTTATTTGCATCACCACTGATCTCGGGGATGATTTCCTAGCAGAAGATGTGGATTTAGTGGCAACCTGGGCCCAGCGTTCACCCCGGGAAACCATTGATCGGATTTCCCTAAAATGGCAAGCTGGCTCGCGACAACTTGCGATCTCCATGGGACCATATTCAATCGAGCATGTCTCCCAACACGAAGCAGTGTTCCAGATCCGGACCCAAACTATCCCGCAAGATATACTTGGGATCGACACCACACCGCTGGTGATATCGGGGTGTAGTGCCCCCTTTAAGTGGCAATCAGAGCCAGCGGAGAAATTGATTCAGCGAGAATTCAGCATGAGAAGCAAATCCGATCCACCTCTAAAAATTTGGGAAGAGACGGGCAATAGCATTGCCCGACACATTTGGTGAGTGGCGTTATTTAGCTCCTTCAACTCGGTTCTTCATTTTAATTTTGATCATTCATGCAGGGATGCGGCACTTGCATCGATCATTTTCCTCAATCAATCCATCTCCGGCACAGCCACAGCCATTCCTCTTCTCGATCAGCTGCTCAAGCCACGCGGCTCGGCCCTTCAGACGGTGGAATTGGGCGCTGGATGTGGTATTGTGGGCATTGCACTGGCAACAATGCTTGACCAATGCAATGTGCTCCTCACCGACCTCCCTGAGGTTGAGAAAATTGTAATGCGCAATATTGATGAGGCCCGTTTCAAGCCGTCCTCGTCGGTCCGGTATCAAAACCTTGACTGGGATGAGCCGCCACCAAACCTCTGCAGCCAGCCCATTGATTTGATCCTTGTTTCCGACTGTACCTATAATGCAGACAGCTTGCCCACCTTAGTTTCAGTTCTAGACCGATTGGTCCGGACTTCCCCGGACGCGTTGATTCTAGTGGCCCTGAAGCGGCGGCACGAGAGCGAAGCCATCTTCTTCGATTTGATGAAGGATGCGGCATTTATTGCCCAGCAGACAACTGTCCCGTTACCATCACAGCATGACCAAAGCGATACAATTGAGTTGTACTGCTACCGGCGTGAACATGTCGACGTGTCATAGTGCATGTTGATCGGAGCGGAGCTTAATGGTCCGTGCGCCCAACCCACTGGTGCGTCATACCCGAGGTTCTCGCCCTTATTAGCGTTAGCGCGGGGAGCTTGATCGATTTGTTCTGGCACTTGCCGGTAACGTTTTGGGAAACCCGTCGCTACCTTGTAAGATTTTTTTTTCTCAAACTCAAGGAATTAGCTTTGATGTGGAGGTTACTCACCAGCATGTATGAGTACATTATGTACTGTATGACCATACATAATATCGTCCACTAAGAAAGATTCCTAGCGTAATATTAACAGGGATGACTACACCGCATGTTTTTTTTTAGCATCCCGAGAATTACCATGGTGTGCGCTATGCAATACGCAGGCACGCACGTACATGCATATCGTACCTATTACCTATATTCAGCTAACGCGAAAACAAGTATAGAAATCGCGCATAGTGGATAGGTAGAAAAAAACTGGGTCTCGGAGGGGGAAGATCCCAGTTTTTGTGTGTGTGGACTCTCTTTGCGGGAACGGTTAGAACCCTGGGCCTGGATGCCGTAAGCAGTTCCATAGTTTTTCCCCCAGAGCAAGAGGACTTTCCTTTTCTTTCCCCTCGTGTTTGGGATCATCTAGGTGAGTACTTTTTTTTTGCTTGTTCTAATGTACCTCGACTCGATCGCTATTGGTGTGTCACAGTGCGTGATTTAATTACCACTATACCCTTTGTGTCTGTGTCCTCCATGCCCTAAACACCGCCTTGGTGAAAGTTGAAAAATCTGAACTTCCCCCGAACCTCAGCCGTCCATTTTTTTTCTCTCATACTTAATTTCGTCTACCCTCAGGTTGACTAACATATGGTAGCGTCACACATTGTGTCCATTTTCTAGCCTTTTTTTCCTGCCTTAGGTTCAGCTAAGGCATCACCGGCATCACGGCTCAAGCCTCATTTGTGCTTCTCAGCCAAATTGTATCCACTCGACGTCTCCGGGACACTCTTAACAACATTCCACCTCCTGCTTCTCGCTGAGCTTCCGTCGGGTGCGCCTTTTTTCACCCCGTTGACGCCCCACGATAATCCCTCAAACCTTGAGCTGCCGCATAGGACTTCTCTGAAGGTTCTTCCTCTTAAGGAGGAAGGGTCTAGGAGGCTTGGTCCAGTCAACTTCGGTTGCGAAACTTTTCGCCCTCCCTAACGCGCAGTCGCGTAAAACGTCTACTTTCTTTTTTTATACCATTTTTTGAATCCGTTTCCGTGCTGAGTCGCAGCTGTACGGATATGGCACCGACTGCGTGTGTTACCCCTGTTGAGGTATGCACCATGAAGAACGACCTCTGTCGTGATTCTGGTGTGACCAGCAACCATGGGGAGGAATTGTTGCAATCTCGGTTGGCTGCCAAGGACCTGGTCCTTGACATATTGAAGAAGCGTGCCGCTGAGGTGGATGTGGACCGCTGTGGAGCGGGAGAGGAGGATCCCTTTTATGTCGCTGATATGGGCGAGGTGTATCGCCAGCATATGCAGTGGAAGATGAACTTGGGCCGTGTTAAGCCTTTCTATGGTAAGCGTTTCGCGTCTGCTTCGCCGTGAGGTACTCCCTTGGACCTGACTGACTGGCCCCTGTAGCTGTCAAGTGCAACCCAGACCCTGAGGTCCTTCGTCTCATGGCCCAGCTTGGCAATGGATTTGACTGTGCATCCAAGTCCGAGATCGATCTTGCCCTTCAGACGGGCATCGATCCCAGCCGAATCATTTACGCGCAGCCGTGCAAGACCAAATCCTACCTCCGTTACGCCCGGGAGGTGGGTGTCAAGCAGATGACTTTTGATAACGCCGACGAGCTGTACAAGATCAAGACCCATTTCCCGGAGGCTGAACTTTACCTCCGTATTCTGACCGACGACTCGACCAGCCTGTGCCGACTGAGCATGAAGTTCGGTGCTTCCCTGGATGTCGCCCAACAGCTGCTCCAGCTTGCCCACCAGCTCGAACTGAAGGTCGTTGGTGTCAGCTTCCACGTCGGCTCGGGCGCCGAGGATCCCCGTGCTTTCCTTAAGGCGGTCCAGGATGCCCGTCTGGTCTTCGACCAGGCTGAGGAGATTGGACATGAGCTTCACACCCTCGACGTTGGTGGTGGTTTCTGCCAGGATACTTTCGAGAAATTCTCGGGCATCCTGGGCGACGCTTTGGAAACCTACTTCCCGCCCAATGTCCGCATCATCGCTGAGCCCGGTCGCTACTACGTCGCCAGTGCCTTTACCCTGGCAGCCAACATTATTGCTCGACGTGACGTTCCGGACCCGCTGGATCCCTCCCGCGATGCGTACATGATCTACCTCAACGACGGTGTCTATGGCAACTTCTCGAATATTATTTTCGACCATCAGCACCCCGTTGCCCAGATCCTTTCGTCTGCGGCCAACCCCGAGCAGGGCACTCCGAATTCTGCGACTTCGGAAAACATCTCGTACTCGATCTGGGGCCCCACCTGCGATGGTATTGATGTGATCAGTGAGCGGATTGATCTGCCTGGTCTCCTCAATACCGGTGACTGGCTCTACTTCGAAGAGATGGGTGCTTACACCAAGTGCAGTGCCACTCGTTTCAATGGTTTCTCTGACAACCACGAGGTGATCTACATCTCGAGCGAGCCTGGTGCTTCTGCCCTGCTCAACTATTGATTTTTGATTTTTTGATTTTTTGACTTTTGGATTCTTTGATTTATTGTCTCCCACTGTTACACCTTTTCGGGTCTACTGTGTTTTTGTGATTAAAAATATGTTTGTTTGCCATTCGCCTTGGAAAGTCTACTCGGTATACTTAGCTTTTGCATTTGTGCGTCATAGAGCTAGTTAGACTTTAGAGATCTGAATCGGTGGTTTTTCGGTCCTAATCAAGTTTGCTTATTGCCTGCGCCCGCTTCCTAACTTTTCTGCGTTCAATTTTCTTAGATACTTGCACAACTTCCTTTTGTTCGTACTTTTTGCCCTGTCCAAAGTTTCAGTACTCTCGTGGGTCGTTTTCTTCCTCGGAAAATAATTATTACTCATCTAGCCCATGGAGCTTGCATAAAGAATGTTCATTGACCAGTCAAAACATATCCCACGACGCTGCATAGCCAAGAAAATGAAAAGTAGTTCTGCCTCCATGGCTGTTGACAAAAGCACCAGGGCATTGTAATCTCTAAGCCGCAATGTTCTCTGGAATCCAAGTGCTGAACGCCATACCCTCAGGCACACTCTTCCACTGCAGAGTTTGTGGATCCAGAAGGTTCTTACACTCCGCCACGCTCTCTTTGATAATCTTTACCTTGCCTGCAGATCGAGGCTCGATGTGAACTGGATACTCGTTCGGCTGCACTGTAAGACCCCCGACAAGGTCTTCCACATCATAATTGAAAGGCTGACCCTTCTCATCTTTGATTGGGGAGAAATCGAACGAAGACATGAGGCGTGAGATGCCCAAAAAGAGAGATCTTTCGGCAATATGGATACCCTGGCACATGCGGCGACCAGCTCCGAAAACAAAGTTGTCCCGTTTCTTCGCGTCACCAATAGCAGATTGAAAGAGGGTGGTATTATCGCCTGTAAACCGTTCTGGCTTGAAGACTCGCGGGTCCTCGGACCGATCAGGATCCATGTGGATAGCCCTTTTGCAAATCATGTTAAATTTGAACCTTTGGATCGACATCTTCAATTTTCATTCAGAGTGAGGATCACTTACCAGACGTTGTTTACTACCATTGCACCCTGGGGAATTGTATAGCCCATATAGTTATCTTCCCTAAGTGCAGCATGCGGGACACCGAGAATTGCCGTAGGCATCCACCGTAGACTTTCCTTAATGCAGCAGCGGATATAGGGCAGGTTTTCATAGTCATCCATTGTTGGAAGACGATCAAGACCGACCACGCGATCGATTTCTTCCTGAGCCTTGCGTTGCACCTCCGGCCAAATGAGGATCGCCTGAATGAAAGCATACAAAGTGGCTGCTGTAGTATCTGATCCTGCCTCCAGCAATGAGCCGCTGATATAGCTGGCCAAATCGTCGCTGAAGCCCTCTTTTGCCTGAGCTCGGTATATGTCATTGCAGAAACAAGGCTAGGGGTTACAGTCAGTTTGACCTCGTGGAATTCGCTCCTTGAGTGTCACGAGCATTGACGTACCAGGCCCTTGCCGCTATCCAACGCTTGCTTTGACTTCATCCAATAGCCCACATAATTCTTTCTCTCGACCGCGAAGAGTTTCTTAGCGTAACTGACATTTGGGGCCACAAAGTCCGGCAGCTTCTGCAAGAATGGAAAGAGATCCACTAGCTGAGCGCTCGAGCTCCCCGCTAGCTCACCCCACTTTTCAAAGCCCTGGAGAGGATTAGTTACAAGCGCATGGAAGGGTCATCTTCTAATCAGTATCCGCAAGTTCATCATACCTGAAATAGCTGCAAGAGATTCGGGTCCCTGTTATTGACGCAACGATAACCATAGATCATTTGGGTAGAAAGAGAATATGTGAATCTTCGGATGTGGCGGAGCAGGTCATCCGGGGTATCCAAAAGATCTTCCAGGAAGAACTTGTTCTCTAGATCTTGGTAAGGGACATAGGTCACGGCAGCCTTGATGTTGAGAAAGTTGTGAATTGTGCGGTGAATCATACGCCAGTTCTCGCCGTATCTCTATATATACGTCAAAAGTGCCCAATTATGTTCGACCCAGGGTCAGTGACGGGCTAACCATAACGACCATTCGGAGGTTTCCACTGGCAATCCTTTGTGCAATAAACATGTCTGGCCGGTCCGAGTAGTTACCACTCCTCTTGTCCAGCAGATCATTCACCACAGTGTCAGAAGACAATACAATCATTGTTTTCGTGCCTAAAATTAGCGAATAGATGGGCCTGCCAGTTGTGAGAAGCGGCTCTGTTCAAAAGATAGAGGAGAGAGTTACCCATATTCCTTGGCCCACTTCTGCAATTGAAGGTGCGGTTTAGAGACTGGCATCTAAGCGAGTTTGTCAGAGTTAGGCATCTCGAAGCCGATAATCTACGCACAAGATGCAAGTTGCCTAGAATAGGCACGGTTGGTGGACCAGGTGGGTATCCGGCAGGCCTAGAGCCGACCTTGGCGATCTTAGAGAGTAGCAAGACGAATGCTGCTAGCAAAGAAAGTGAAGTGAACAAAAGGCTAATCATGTTTTCGTTTCGAAATGAGCTACTTGAAGCAACTTGATGGGAAATCAATTTGTCTCGGGTAATATTTCGAGTGAAAGGGCACTAAGTTGGCAGTTGGCATAGAGCACGCTGGGTCAGACTTGCGGGTCGTTTCAGCTGGGTGCGTATGTGAAAGAAATTTACTCTCCATTAAGCCCATATGTGCAGAATCCCTACATCGTTTGACAGGGATGTCAGCAACACAAGGAGGTAAGCATCAATGCGGGGTAGAACCCTAGTAGAGCGGGTGAGGAGCTGCACAACAGCCCATGCGTTATACCTTGCTTGATAAGAACATTGGAAAAGCACGGACATGCAATAGCCACTACTGATTGGACTTTGCTCTTTTTCTCATGATATGTATGGCTTCACCGATTATCCGGCCAATGTAAGATATGGCCGGATAAAGTCGTCATGTACTCTGTTCAACGAAGACGTCGCGCAATTTCAAGTCAAGAGATCAGGCACGAAAATCCGGCCGCAAGCTTGGAAGTTAATGTCCAATTAAACGCCTTGTAGCTATGGAGCACGGGCTGTCACCGCATGTTCAGCGGCCCGGAAGCCAAATGTCATCCCCGGGCCAATGCTCGAGCCACCCCCAGGATACTGACCTCTCATGACTGAATTCTGGTCACACCCCACTGCATACAGGCCACGAATAGGCTTCTTATGGGTATCGAGGACCTGCGCGTCCTTATTTGTTGTAACACCCCACATGATGCTAACGTTGCCTGGAACTAGAGGGAGCGCATAAAATGGGCCTTTGACACACGGCGCGAGGCTAGGGTTTGGCAGCACCGTCGCATCGCCATAGAAGCGGTCGTAGATATTCTCGCCTCTTTTGAAATCATCATCTCTACCGACACGGGCACACTCATTAAAGCGGCTCACAGTCTCCTGCAGCGACGTAGCATCCACTTCTATTTTGCGTGCCAGCTCTGCCAGAGTCGAGCCGTGAATCAAGTAGCCCTGGCGTAGCAGGTTACCTATAGGGAGCGGCCAGGGCAGAGCCATCCCCATGCCGAATTTGCGTAGAAATGTTCTATCGGCGATAAAAAATGCACGCTTGATGCCTCGTTCGTGCATCGTGCTGACGAATTCCTGATAGGGCTCGCTCTCATTAGCAAAGCGCCTCCCATCTGGACCGACGATGATGCTTCCTGGCTTTGTCCGGTCAAGGGAAAAGTGGGGATAGCGCCAGACTGTGCCATCAGGGCGATGGAGGAGCGAGATGGGCGCAAATATAGCGTTCTGCTTATTCGGTGGCGGTAAGTGTGCTCCCGCTTGCACGGCGATAGAGATGCCGTCTCCTTGATTCCCTCGTGGTACCGCCGTCCACTCATGAGGGACATATTTCTGGCTAGAGGGAGATCTCCCAAGCCCTCCGCTGGCGAGCATGACTCCACGGCGCGCCCGGACGCGGTTGCTCCCACTGGACGCGCGGGACACGACCAGACCCTCGACACCGTCTCCGAGGACTGGAGCGACTGCCGCACTGTTGCGCCAGAAGTCGACACCCAGGGCAAGGGAAGTTGTGTAAAGTTGTCCTATAAGGGCATTGCCATTGGCCATCTCGGAACCCCTTCCATAACGTAGTAAATCCAGAGTATACCGCATTATCTTGCGTGTGCAATAAATGAGGTTAGACATGCTCTTGAATGGCGCGGTCAACGTGCCGAGATCCGCTGGATCTGCCTGCATCGTACCAAAGGCACTAAGCCCCTCCATCGGGTAACGAATCTCTCGAATGCGCCTTCCGAGGCCTTTGCCGTCGAAAGCTTCGGTCAATATGGTGCGACCAATGCTGGAACCCGGCTGACCAGGGTGATAGTCGGGCAGCGGAACACTCTTGAACTTGACAGCAGTGTGCTCTTCCATCCACTCTACCATTTTCGGGCCTGAGTCAAGGAAGGCTTGCATCTTCTCATCAGCGACAGCGTCTTCGCCAACGATTTTGGCCAGGTAAATCTCGGCTTGGGAGCGCGAGTCTTGCACCCCGAGGCTGGGCTGGTATTTGTTACACGGAACCCAGGCGCCGCCGCCCGAAAACGCCGTTGTTCCCCCATAGAAGTTGGTCTTCTCCAAAACGAGAACGCGGAGACCATTTTTGGCTGCGACCACCGCGGCCGTGAGACCCGAGCAGCCGGAGCCGACGACGACGATATCATATTCAGCATCGTATTTGCGTGTGGTAAACGCTGCGTTGGAGTCAGTTTCCCTGAGTATTGCTTTAGTAGCAGGCGTGCCGTGTGCCCTCGTTTGTCCAGAAGCAGCTCTGGAAACTCGCGGAGATAATACTAGCCGGTTCCAGCTCCGAGAGAAGACAGAATTCGAAAGAGAAAGCTGCAGCAGCTGCGAACGTTGCCAGTTTCGAGCGGTTGCATACATGACGGCCTTCATGGAAAGAGTTAGATAGGTTGGACGCCCTCGGGCTAATGGTTATTTGACACAAAGCTGTTATAATTCTCGATTCGCCGATTTTGCTTTGTTTTATCTGCTTTCCGAGAGTAAGAAAAGAGAATAACAGAGTATTGCGTAGTCGGTGCTTCAGATTCTGATGAAGAAGATATTTGGGGTTGGTTCTGTAGCTGGAAGAGCCGACGGAAAAGCCACTTCAAGCAAACCCTCGGCGATGACTCGCGATCTTGCTGCTGAATCCTCCGTGCTCAGGTTCCTCGTCCTGAAAGATATTATGCCATTCCCAACATCAAGCCAATTCAAATGAGGAAGTACTTAGTTCCTCGGTCTAACTTCGGACGGTCTAAGCTCGGAACGATATGTCGCGCTTCAGCCAGCGGACATCACTCCACAAACATCCAAAGGTGTACGTGAGCATATGGCGCACATTAGAGAAGTGGGGTGTTTTTGTCAACCCCTCAACTCTTTTGCTTATTTTCCTGCATGATCCGGACCCATATACACGCGGGCTTTGCGGCAATCAACTAACACTGTTTGGCGAGGCCGACAGGATCTCAAAGAGCTAGTGGCATCTACTCATTGTGCATAAGAACTACAAGTGTGATCGGGGATATTCGCATCCCTGTGAATATGCGGAGGCAGCTTTTGGTCGCGAACAGGGACGTGGAGTCACAAACATGAACGAGAAATGATCTTAGCGCAGTTTTGTAGGATTTTAATCTTCTTACCTGAGTAGCCCCTGTAAAATTAATGGCTATGTCCCTCATTGCTTGATAATATAATTCCCTTTCGACCCAAAAGACCATGTAAAATGTGAGTAATTACATCTTTATATCTAACAGCCATATTTAAAAATCTGGAGGGCAATATTCAGCATGATGCGTAGTGCAGCAGATATATCCGCTAAGCTTAAGTATGGGTCCTCCACTTGCTTGTTCAATTTACTAAACCTACAGCAAGCCTTGCTTCACTATGAACCATGCAGTCCTTTGGTGATTCCGTAGCATTTTTGAAAATTAGGTGCCTTAGAGTAGATGACTTGAGATTGAGAGGGGAAAAAAAAGAAATACCAAGGCCGGGGGTCGAACCCGAATCGCTGCTCCGGCCCTTGAAGGTCCCAAGTATCGGTTCTCAACCCGAAGCAGTCGTGCTACCCTTGCACCACCTTGGGGATTGATTGTGGAGAACGCTTGACCCACTACGATCACTAGCCAATTAGATCAACTCTGTAGTGGAGTAAATATCGGTTTGCTATTTTTAGAATATCGGTTTGAAAGTTGATAGTAGTCAAGGCCACGGCCAAGATATTTGGTGAAGGTCTCATAGGTTAAGGAAAGGAAAAAAAAGAGAGTCCAAGACCGGGAGTCGAACCCGGATCGCTGGGGCGGCCCCAAAGGGGCACGATCGAGATCGTCCGCCAACACCACCTGCATGCTACCATTGCACCACCTTGGTGATTTGTTGTCAATATAAAAAAAAAAAAACACCAAACGCTAGATAGACTGGTAACTTAGGGTTTCATGTAATAGAATTTGTCAAGGTTTCCTGCTCAATCATCAGTATATGCTAAAGCAAGCGTTAGAATGCCAAATGCGAGATGGGGCGAAATGGCGGTGGTGACAAAATCGGAGGAGAGTGAGAAAGCTTTTGAATTTGGGGATTCGCCCCCACTCATTAATGTTTTCTCGGTTATCAGGGGCTCCACTAATGCCACTAGTACTATTTTCGTTCACTCCACTTTCATTGATCATGTGTGGTCTTGATGACCTTAGGTTTTTTGACTGTGAACTGCGTACTAATTGTACATGTGGCTGTATTCAAATAGTTAATATATGGCTTCATTACTACCAAGCCTCCTTTATCCGCTCGGATTGAGATATCATATATCATTACGCCCCTGTCTCTAATGTCTCGCGAAGGGCAGGCTAGATCTCACTTGAAGTGTATCACTTAGAAAGATATTGACGATCATTACCGTTTCTGGTCGGACTTTAGACCGGATTTCGGATCCTGGACCCAAGAACACCTACCGCCACCAGCTCGATTGAGCCCT
This sequence comes from Penicillium frequentans, assembly GCA_028828275.1. Lineage (NCBI taxonomy): Eukaryota > Fungi > Ascomycota > Eurotiomycetes > Eurotiales > Aspergillaceae > Penicillium > Penicillium frequentans. Next base: position 3,412,758 of record JAQIZY010000001.1, on the reverse strand, counting down.
GATCATTTTAGTAAAAAAATGATTACGGCATTTGGAACTAAAGAGACACCATCTCTGTTTTGGAAGCCGTAACTATCAATATCAAGCCCAATTGACAGATACAAATTCCTCATGAACTAAGCTCACCCAAGTACAAAGTCACATCTGCCGGACAGAATGCCAGAAGTACATTGATTTGGCATTCTAAGTTCATACTCAGGGTTTATTTTGCTTACGAGCTGATTGATAGCCAAGGACGCTGAAATCATATTAAGCGAACAGAATACGAATATCTAGTTGAGGAGCAACGTTGGTAACATCGCTTTGAGACGACATTTTCAAACAACGTGATTCTCCCCTTTACTGAAGAGTTGCCTCGGTGGAACCAATTGATTGAAAATAGAACCTAGCTCTGAATTAATCATAAGATAGTGGCGCCCCTGCATTGTATGTATTATCCCATTCCATCCATCCCAGCCAAGGCTGCGAGTCAAAAAGTTCCCACACAAGATCGGTTCCCCATGCGGTCTCTTCGGCCTGGTAGGAAGCAGTTTGGCCGATAGAGCTACGCTGCTGCTCTTGACCGGGATTCACGCCATGTGTGTTATCACTGAGAAGTTGATTTCCAAGTTGCGTGTGACTCCTGTCCGCAGGGGCATCTCCGAGAATAGAGGAGAGCAAGGACTGGGTTTGAGAAATATCGTAATTTCTCTGCAAAAGAGGGGAGCATAAATCGAGAAAGGACGAGAACAGGCGGTGTAATTTGTAAATTGAGGGATTTGTTGTCGCAGATCCTTGAAGTCCTTGGGTGATGGCACGCATCAATGAGAAGTCCTCCTTATCTGAGGTGTTGACAACATTGCAAAAAAGAACGAAGAAAGGACAAAGAGGGTGAAACAACATGGTCCTGGGGCTGTTAGAACAGACAATTCAACTCTGGAGTATCCTACATACCATGTGAGAACATTGGGAAGTGTTTCAGGGATCTGACCATCGATTGAAATTTTGTCTTGTATTGTTTTGAGCGCAACAAATGCCTTCCGAGCATAAAGCAGGCATTCTTTACGAACGAAAGGGCCCTTTGCCGAATTGGGATTGGCGTGGAGGATGGTAGTCAAGATGGCATAGTAACTGAAGTCAATGGCTAGCCACTCGTACTCCAATTCGCTATATGGCGGGTGCAACCGACGCTGAGGGACATGTTAGCCAATGCCATGTGAAGACCAGTCGAATCAAGTGTATAATGTCGCTCCTCTTACCTCTTGTAACCCAACAAATATTTTGAACATATCTTGGCTAAGCTTTTCAATGAGAGCGACATGGCTTTTGTCATTCAAGCTATGACGTTTCAAAATAATATCAATAGCAGACTCTTGAATTTGCGCAAGTTCGACAACTGATTTCATGATCGCAGTGAGAGGAACGAGAGGGTCTATACAAACCAACTCTGCCGGCTTGATTTTCAGCGTTGGCAGTGATGGAGGCCGAAGGAGAAGCAAACTTAGGGACTTGTCGAGGTAAAAGCACGTCACTAGAGCCAAATGGATATTGTGCTCTTGCTCAGTTGAAGGAAAGATTTCTGTTGTGGTGTGGTAATTCAAGGACACAATATTCTTTGCAGCAAAGGCTGCCAACCTCCAACTTTGAAACATCTCTCCCCGTATCTGCATCAAAAGTGCCTAAAATGACTTTGTCAGTACCAAAATAATGCGCCTGGTTCAACAAGATAGATTAACTTGACAAAACTTACTCCTGATAATAGTGCCTGCACAAGAGATAAACTTGGAGGAGCTAAAATGTTGATTTTGTTCAAAGCAGCGAGGGCGCTAGCTTCGTATTCCTTCCTAGAATTTTGGAAATGGTCTCGAAGACGTTTGGTGTGCCCAAGTTCAGATACGCGAGTAACAAAAAATGTAGCTTTTGTGTATGCACAAATCCGATAATGCACAAGGGTCTGCTCGTCGGTAACTCCCTCGACCAGAGCGAGGCACATGTTCTCTAGTGTGGACGAAGAGACATGATCAGGCCAGAAATATCGCCTTGGGAAGTCACGATAGTTTCCAGGTCCTTACTTGTCAGATGAAATTCTGCAATTTGCTGGTGATCAACACTTTCTCCTCTGAATGACATACCGATGGTCATCATATAGAATATTTCAGATGAAAACGGGCGTAATCGCGAGTCTCTCTCGGGGAGAGGATCGCCGAGGTAGGCAGGTTCTTGGAATGTATTGCTTGGCTGAAAATTTCGATTCACGAATTCAGCTGCAGCTTTTAAGACAGCATATCTGTGCTGCGAAAGCTCTGTCCTCAATCTCAATTCCTGATCCAGGAATTCAGAAGCCTCTGAGATTTGATGGCTTGAGTCATATTGAGTGGTGGATGCTGTATTTGCTGGGCTCTTGGGGATGGCACTATCACTGGGCTCAGCGTGCCGGAGCCTCGCCTGTTGAGCGCTAGATGAATGGCGATGGACGTTCGTCGCCCCATCTCCTGACACAAGGCTGGGTCCAGTATCTGCGTTGGGAAATAAGGAATGAAGTGGTCTCCTTTGGTCAGTGTACGAGCCGTTTTGAATGACTGGCGACCAATTATTCTCTGTTAGATTCTTTCCACCATCATTGGCGGTGGATGATAGCAACTGCTGCGATGGCTCTGCTCGCTGGGGTGAAACAGCGGCTGGGCGCGAGCGATTTGGAAAATTGCCACGTGCTGTGGTTACTCTACTCAAGATAAGAAGCTATTTCATTGAAAGAAGGGGGGCACAGTCATCTTGCTCACCGAGGATGGGCCTGGCGCCCACGAGGCCGTCTGCGTCTGTGTCGACAACACTCTACCTGAGCATCGACGCAGTTCATACATGGGTCTTGTCGATCACATTTGACCTACGCCAATCGGATCAGCTCCTTGCATATGAATGTCAGCTATGACGGCACACCTTTCGCGCATGACACAAATCGCACTATCCGAATATTAGCCGTTCTGCTCTTGTGCCCCGAACCCGACTGGATGACATCACGGGATAGGCCGTGAGACACAACACACCGATACAGGAGGCATCGCTCGGCCACTCATAAGATTTGCCCACCAAGGTCTCTATAGGCCAATATGCTCGCTTCAGCTTGACAATTGGTCTCGGAAATTCGATTTTACCAGGCTTTCCCCAGCAAGTGCAGCGCAGTCAAGTCACCAAAGTGATTACAAATGTCCGAAGTTTCCGAACACCGAGTTTCCGAATTAAAACGGAATAGTTTATTACGAGACCTTCCAGCCAGACAATACGATTGGTTCAATGAACTAGAACAAAATAAAGAGGCAAATTGATATTTGCTGCACGCTCTCAATCCACAGTAACCATACGGCATTAACAAAAGATAAAAAAGAAAACAAAAGGCGCAGATAGATATCAGATACCCAAAATTTCCTTACTGACTTCCCAAAGACGTTCTGCTTCTTTCTCATCTGAAGCAAATGCAGCGGCGGGATAAACTTTACAATCATTCATGTACGATCCCGAATGGGCTGTTTATGACTGTTAGATCGCTCAAAAAGCGACAAGATCGAGGACATACCTTGTAAGACAGGATCCAAGGCAGCAACTAGCGTTGTAGAGCATCCCTGTTGCTTCGATTTGGGTAGAAGTGACTCAGCATTGGGAGCTTTAAATTTGTTAGCTTGGGATCAACACATTTGTATATTCGACTTACAAGAAAGGTGGGCCTCAATCACGGCTGGTTCGGGAAGGGCACTTTCCATGTGCCTTGCCTGGCCAGTAAAGATGACTGAGGAGTAGCGGTTAATGGTATGGCCAAAAACAATATTATCGGGAAAATCTAACTGACTTCCTGGGTGCAGAGACAAGATGGCAACCTCTTCACTGGGGACTTTCGAGGCCAAAGCCTTGGTGATTAAGATGATCGCAGACTTAGACTGGGCATAAGCCCGCCAGGGATGATAAATCGCGCCATTCTTTTTAGAATTAGATCGCACTTGAGGGAGAAATAGATATACCGAGGCATTCAAGCTTACAGTGAAATTAAGGTCATCAAAATTGACCGCACTGAAACGGTGTGAGGCTGCCGATACATTCACAACCCTAGCGCCGGGACCAGATTGACGGATTCTGTTCATCAGCAACGTAGTCAACAGAAAATGGCCGAGATGATTTGCCGCAAATTGAAGTTCAACTGGAGAATTCCTGCTGTCCTTCCATTCTTCGACAGGGGTATAAGGACATGCCATAACTCCGGCGTTGTTGATGAGAACATGAATTGGTCCAATCTGAGGATTTGACAAGACTTTTTCAGCAGCTGCATGAATAGAAGCCGAGCTACTAAGATCTATAGCAATGAAGAAGACCTTAATCGATGGATTCAGAGCTTGAACCTGAGACATAATGGGCTTAATCCGAGATTCATTGCGACCGAAAAGTATTAGCTTGGCTGGATTTGCATGGCGTGCAAGAGTAAGTGCTGTTTCTGCGCCTAGTGAGTCAACGCTTGAACCAGTGATAGCGACTAAACCATGAGTCTCTGCGTTAGTAAGGTGCCAGGCTTTGCGGTGGTTACAGGGTTCGGTATGAGCATACAAGTTCGACCATCAACCCGGTCAACGAAAGACTGAACTACTTCATCGCCTGTCGTGTTTTCGTTGAAGCTTTTTGAGGCGGTCATGGTTCTTCAATTTTGGGCTTGTTGCTTTTCTTTTTACTGGTGTTAAAAATTCCCAGAAACTCATAGCTGTTGCTGGCCATAGTATAGATAATTATACTTGGTTCTGACGACCTCTATCCTTGTGACTAAGCGGCTAAGTGTCGGTCTCATGGCAACAATTGGACGCCGAGATTTTGCTTCTATACTCGACCCGAATTCCTGGTCATGATTTCAGAATCCGAGGTCCGAACTATATTCCGAGAGCTTATTTGCGTATGTGTATGTGGACTATCCAATCAATCACTGTCGTGTTTAGAAGATCTTGAAGATCAGTCCTTGTAGTTCTTACCCAGGCGCTGTTAGGGAATTCGAAAAAGTCCAATGTATTCAGACAATCCGTCGGCTTGATATAAACCAACAAAAAGGAAGGTAGAAGCGAGAGATCAGAGAGTATCGAGAAATAAATAGAATTTCAATGAAATGACTCATGTTCAATTTTTAAGCTCTATCAACGAACTACTTGCATCTGCTTTACTCATCTTGCGGATTGACCACGAACTTCTTTCCCGGAACTTCCAACATGACATCAAGAACTTCCTGAACACTATTAAGTCCATGCTCCTTCTTGATTATGATGCTCGGGATGATCCGTCCGTTCCGCAAATCCTCTGGGAAATATTCCTCGAAGAACCAACGCCGGATCTCCTGGTTATCATCCTCATCAAACAGCGACGCATAACTCGCAAAAAGCTTTTTGACATTGGGAGGGGTCTGAGGAGAACCCATAAGTGGTAAAGTCGTGTGGTAAGAGGCATCTTTGTCACTAAACATGGCTACCATGATCGCGGTCACGGGTGAGGTACCTATCGCGTCGAAGACAGCATCATACGGACCATGCCACTTGAGGCTCTTGACCACCTGCTCCTGAGGCAAGGTATGATCGATAATATGGGCTGGGCCATGCTGCTGAACAATGTCTCTGTGACTAGCTGACGAGGTGGTAATAACTTCATAACCAGCGTCTGATGCGTACTTGATGGCATACCGGCCACAACTTGAAGATTCCCCATAAATGAGAACCCTCTTGCCATTTGGTGCGGCTTTGCCCATGATTGGCGGTCGAGCCAAGCCCATCTTGATGGTCAAGGCAGCGACAATAGTGGCCGAGTTGGTGATGGCGACGGATGCATCATCTAGTGACGTACTCAGGTCGAGCTTCGCAATGCGGGTTTCGCGAGCGAGAGCGTACTTCTGATAAGCGCTGAAACTGGGATCACTATCATCCCCATGGGATTTGCTGACGACCACACGATCGCCCATCTGCATAGAGATCACTCCAGGACCGACTTGCTCCACAATTCCCGCAAACGACACACCCAGAATCCCAGGGTAGAAGAATGGGAGTGCAGACCACCTAGCGTTTCATTGTCAGCAGTATCTCATTGTAGACGTGCGCAAGCATGACTTACTTCTGTATCTTAGGCTCCACGGGATTGAATCCAATTGACTCTACCCGCACAAGGACCTGTCCGGAGTCCGGTGTGTATTTTGGGGCCGGTCCGATCTCAACATTAGTCCTGGGGGAATTGATCCAGGCGGCTTGATTGTCCATGTTAAAAGCGTCTGTGGCGAAGTAGTTGGTCGACATTCCTCCTTTTTTTCTGAAAGAGTGAGTTCCTGGGAAATTGACCAAACGTGAAGCAGGTAGTCCTTTTTTTATAATGAAGATTCGCGTTCTTAGCGTGGGATCTGTCCTGCTCTGTGCTGAAATTTGCTAAATTCATAAGCATTCGGACAATAGAAACCGAGCAGGATTTTGAGACTGATCTTGGTCTCTTAAACGAATGAATGTTTCGAGGGCGGTGTTTTACTCTTTGCAATCGGACTCGGTTTTCGGATAATTCTGCATAGGATTTTGAATCGTTCATTCCAAGGTTGATCTTTGAATGACAGTCTCATTACCACAAAGCATACATGTTGTGCCCCAAGGTGGGTCGGATTTAAGCTTTAACGCCGTCAAACTTTCACATCGAAATGTCCGAACGAAAAGGGATTAGCTCCTTTCTCTTACTGATCACACTCTGTGACTTGTCCAGATAAGTACCGTAAGCCTAATGTTATGCGCAGATAAGGCGCCAAAAGATCATTTCTTTTTGCAACTCTCGTCTTCCGAGCTCGTGCGCTAGCATATAAGCCTTGATGCAACGACAGATTCTCAACGGCTCACATAGCTTATAGAAGATTCTGAACTATCCACCCTTTACAACACTGTTACTGAATGACAACTTGGCTCAAATTAAAAACAGGTCTTTTGCTACATTAGCACTGAAGGGTAGTTACCGAGCACGGAGCTTGGCTAGATCGGCTGATCCCAAGTCTGCCAGATCGAATTTAAGTCCATTGAGAAATCGCTTTACGTCGCTCGCAAAGCACTCGGCACCCAATAAACAAGTCAATACGGCCACAGCACCAACTTTATACAACATGGCGACTGCATACAAGATTCATTTGTCAACAGAAGATGCCGGTATCTTCAATGCAGGGGTCACAGAAGAGGCGGCCCTCAAGGTCAATGAGGTGCTGCAGGATAATTTGGAGAGACATCACATCGTCTATAACATGATGGGATTTCATAGTAAGCGCTACCTTGTCCTCGGGTATAGACCGGGGTGCAGTTTGCTTGTGTTTATTCCTTCGCAATATCGCAAACTGAAACATCCTAAAGCTTCAAGTTACTGACAATGACAATTTCAGATCATACCGCCCACCATATACTCACCTTGTTTGCACTTGGTGCATCCGCAGACCAGATTGAAGAAGCCTACAGCAGGGATAAAAGCTATCAGAAGCGAGCACGACACACCGATGAAGCGATAGTGGAGGAATTGTATGACAAACAACTGTTCATGAAGCATTTGCAGAATGGCCAGAATTATCCACACTTTTTGGCTTTCTTCCAGCGTGAGATTAGCCTGAAAGGGGTTGCCAATGTGTTGAATGAATACCTGTTTGTAGAAGATGAGTGTGCAGAGGAAATGCTTTTGCGAATGTTTACTGGTGGGCAATGAAATCCCCTTTTACCGTCGAGGAGTAAACATACTGACTACGTTATTTGTGGTACAGGTCTGCTACATCCGATCATCCACCTTGGATTTGGCATCGAATTCAATCAGCCCGCACTTGTGGCCGAAGGACTTGCCCAAGCTTGTCTTCATGCAGATTGGCTTGGACTGCGTTCACTGCTTCCACAAGCTGAGCACGCAGCAGGTGGGATTGGCCAGTCTGGTGGCCAATCATTGTTTTCACTCTTGGATGAGATTCAAGAGGATCATTCTCAAATGTCTATCACCGACAGAATACGAGGAGTCTTGATGTCTCGAGCGTCCGAGAACAAGCTGAAATATATCAGTCAATTCAAGGTTGCAGAAGGTCAAATGGAGGAGAAATTAGCAGAGATGATGAACGCTGTTAGTAAGTGACATGGTATCTCCGTGCCAGTCTTTAACCTCGATATTCGCACGGGACGTGATAAGCGTTCCACACGAATATACTAACCACGTTGACCCCCAAAGTATACTATACCGCGGCTGCGCAAGGCTCGCAAAGGTTTGATTTTGTCTGTCTTCACGCTGTGACTTCGTCCATTTTCTTCTCTTCTTTGCTAGCGATGCCTTCACTAAGTATACGGACCAAGCTCCGATTGCTTGAGTGGAAGGGCCGGATGGATTTGATGATTTACATGGAACAAAAAGCCTCGCCACTATCTTTGTCTAGTATCAAAAACACTCCAAGTCGAAAGGATTGGCCGGCTATATTCCACAGCGGAATTCTCCATGGTGATGATGGGCACACGGCGAAGCTCATTCGCGCGATAGCGCATGCGGAACAGGTTTGTCGTCCATTTGAAAACCAGAAAGATTGGAGAATCTCGGGTGATATGTGGCTCAAGATTGGAAATATGAGTAAGTCTCTCGTCTGAATCATCTTTTATAGGAGATCAATGTTGGAGGCTATCTAGTAAAATCAACGCGATTGATTCATTCGGTACCATTCGCTAACAGCAGTTCACCACTGATAGTCAACGCCTAGCATTTCGCGAAAGCCATATCCACAGGGCTTACATATTCTGTGAAATGGTCAGTTGGAAGGCTATTTTTAAAGTTGAGTAAGGGTCAAGAACAACAAATTTGCATTCACATACTTGATACACGGACTTCTTTTTCGAGGGCTAGACGCAACATAGGTCGATGTACAAACTTTCTCAGATCTTTTTTAGAGGGCATATAAACGCCATATCTCCTCGGTCTGAGCCTGTTGTACAGTATCAATAGGTATTCTATAGCCTTTATATATTTCCTTCTATATACTATATGCCCTCAATTACGATAAAGAAAAATCAAGATAGCGAAGCCAGCTCCGCTAATCTATATAATCAAACCAACCGCTCCACGGTCAACTCTGCACCATCAACGGCCTGCACCAAACCACCTGCCTCCAGCTTCTTCTTCCACTTGGCAGACTCATAGCGAGCCAAAATAAACGTCAAGCGAGCAACCACATCCTCCTCCGCAGACTCAGCAACAACCGTCGAAGGCGTGCAAGTCCACCGACCAAACGCCCAGTTCAGAATGTAGTACCGACTGCCGGACTCATCACTCTTCTGTCTTGAAGCCTCAAGGTCATCCGAAGTCTCACCCAAAGGTGTCAGCGAAGAGCACCGGACAATGCCCTTGATCCGATAAACTTCCTCCCGCTGCGCAGACGAAAGCAAACTCTCCAATGCCTGTACATCCACCACCTTCGACCCTTCCGCCTTCAGCATAACAGACAAAACCTCAACCTCAGACTGATGATCATGCTTATGCCCGTCATCATGTCCATGGCCAAGACCATGATCAGCCTCCTTCGCAAACATAGCCCCATCAATTCCCAACAAGACATCCACATCAACCCGTCCCTTCTCGGACTTGACCCAAGGCGTCTCAACACCCAAATCACCAACGCGATCCAGACAAACATCAAATCGCATCTCGTCACAATGCTCCCACTTATTGAAGACAATCAAATCGGTATACTTCGCCTGGATCTGTGCCGTATAACTGGTATCCTCGTAACCTTCCCAATTCTCAACATCAATCACACTAATGACTCCGTCGAGCACGAAATTTCCGCCCTCTTCGCGTGCGAGCCGGTTCACCTCCATAGCTAGTGTAGCGGGGAATGCGCTGCCGCTCGTCTCAATGACGATGCGGTCGGGCGAGACTTCGGTTTGTAGTTGGTTGAGGGCATCGCTTAGCTGGCCGACTAGATTGCAGCATATGCAGCCATTAAGGAGTTCACGGACGCCGGAGATAGATTGTGTGGAGGCGAGTTGGGAGTCTACCGCTACGTCGCCGAATTCATTTTTTAGCAGGGCGAGTTTGTAGGTTGCGGGCAGTTGAGGAATGAGGTTTAGGAGGAGGGTGGTTTTTCCTGAGCCGAGGAAGCCGGTCACGATTGTTATGGGAATTGGTGCCATTTTTGCGCGTTTTGTAGGCTTGGCTTGTGGTGTGTCGAGGGTATCGAGGGTGGGTTGTGGTGTTCTCATAAGTTGGAAGGGTTTCGGTCTAGGATTGGGATTGCCGCGGGGCAGATGCGGGTGGGGCTGGTTGGAGTAAGTATAACCGGCGACATCACGAATTTAATCCACCATTGCAACAGACAAAGCGCTGTAAATTTCGATTGAAGCATGGGCGGTAGAAAGCTTGATTTGAAGACTTTAATCGGCACGGTATATCAACTGAGAAGTATCTGGTTTCATGTGATTATGCATTTATGCGCTAAATAGTATACATTGATAAGGAGTTGTCCATTCAAGCTCGTAATGGCGGCAGACCCATTGGTGCGCCGTAGAAGTCAATGAGTTCCTCTTCCTCTTCCTCTAGGTCAAGGGCATTCTCAATCTCTGATTCCTCCTCCGCCACTTTGACAGTGCTACCTCTAGAGGGGCGACTGCGGGAAGCAGAAACAGCATTCGTTGAGGCCGGTGTGCTCTCTGCTTCGAAGGCTTCCCGGGCATCCTCGTGCGGAAGACGGAAAGCTAAGTGCCCATCCGGTGCACGCTCAGCACGATCCATAATTTCGTTCATGTACTTGCGTACTTCATCTGCTGGTTTGACAACGCGAGTCAAAGGATCAAGGATCCGGGTGTCGGTAGCATGGATGCGGAATGTGACCGGTTGCCAGTACTCCTTGAGCTTCACCTCCTTGATAGGTTCGTTCGTAGCACCGGCGGGCCCAGGCTGTGCGGGTGTATTCTCAGAAGGCTCAATTTTTGGCATAGCGTCCGTTGATGTAGATGGGCCTGCTTGGTTGGGAGCCGGTGTTTCAGAGCCATCTTTGCCTTTCTCCGCCTTGCCTTTCTTGTCTCCTTTCTTAGATTTTGATGTCCCTTTGCCTTTTCCACGGCTTGTGGCGGGGTCTGGTGCAGTCTCGATGGGGAAAGGGGCATTGGGATCCACTTTTCGAGTGATCAGAAATGAGGCGAGGATGGTGTCCTCATTAGGGAGCCATTCCAGGATTGAATACTCCGGGAAGAGATACCGATCACCAGACCCAGCATGACCAGAGGTCACGCTTCCATATGGAGTCAATGGGGAAGTAAATTCAAAAACGACAGCTTTGTATGATGGACGAGCAGGAGTCGGTGCAGGTCCAGGTGGGCGGTAATAGGGTGCTGGTGACCCGTACTGGGGCGGACGTGACTGGAGTGGTGGCTGAGTGCCGTAAGCTGGTTGCTGATAGGGAGGATAAGGTGGCCCTGGTCGGGGTGTCGACTGCTGAGCAACATTTGGAGGCGTGGGACGCACCGCGGGACTCTGCTGGGAGCCTGTAGTGGGAGCTGGCGTGGCAGGGCCAGGAGCTGCGGTGGGAGTCGACACTGGCTGGGAGGGCGCAGATTGGAGTTTGGTGGGCCCCTTGGCAGCTGGCTCTTGCTTGATAGCGGGGTCAGCCGTCTGAGGGGTGTTGGATGGTTGGCTAGTATGAGTCGGTGCGGGAGTCTGAGGCTGAACTGCGGATTGTGGTGTTCCGTCGGGCTGAGACTTGACCGTTGCTGCTGCGGGCGTTCCAGACGCTTGTGATTTTTGCAAAGTGTCCTTAGACGGCGTTTGCGCCGGAGCCACAGGCTGCGACTTGGAGCTTTGTTCTTCTGGTGCCTTTGAGCCCGAATCTGGTTTGGGTTGGGATGCATTTGGTGGTGGGTTCACTTTGTTTTGCGGCGCTGGAGTTGCTGGCTGCTGCGGTGGAGTCCCAGCTGAACTTTGTTGGCGCTTTTCCGAAGGCTCTCTCGCTTTGATTATTGCGTTCAGCTCATCGATGTGGGCCTGGAAAGCCCGAAGTTGTTCTTGGGATGCCTGGCTAGATGCGACAACTCTCATCAACGCCTTGAGCTCGGGGTCGGCAGCAGCTCGCGTGGCAAGCATCTGAATCACAGGGTCAGGACTAGGCTTCGCAGGCTGTCCTTGTTGGTTTTGTGATGGGCGTTGTCCAGCTTGCGGTGATGGGGCATGGCCGGGTTGATGTGGACCGCGGGGCGCAGGCGAGTAATTGCCTTGCGGGCGTCCGGGAGGGCCGGTGGGATAGGGTCTGCGCTGCTGGTTGGAGGGATGTGGTTGATATTGCTGGAAGTTGCCTGGGGGACCGTAGTGAACCATTCGTCCTTGTCCTTGCGGAGGAGTGTATTGAATCGGTTGCGGTGCCGCGGGATCCTTGACGGTGTATATCATCGCGTCAAAGAGATGCGGGCCAATTGTCACATCACAAAGGCCGACCTTCGACATGGACTCCTTGGGCGGGTTAAGTTTCTCAATCTGTTCGCGTTTGGTCTTTTTCGGTTTTGTGTAGTAGCGGACCAGAATGCCATCGCTGAGCCATTTCTTTTTGGATCGTTCGAGGGATATGAGAAGTACTGAGCTGTAAAGACGAGTCTTTTTAGTATTCTTACTTGTGATGCAGACATCAAAAATCTAACCTTTCAGCGATGGACTGGTACTCCTTGTCCGACAAGTTGGTTGGTTGTCTTGTGCGCCTAATCGGTAGAGGCTCGCCCTCTTTTATCTTTGAAGGCAATGGCGGCTCGACAGGCTCAGGGGGCGGAGACGGGGCACGAGGGGTTGCGGCTTTCTTCTTCGAATGAGACTGAGGTGCGGCGGCGGCTTCGGAGACGCGCTTTTTGTTAGCGGGCTCGCGCCCAGCGCGAGCGGGGAGCTTGCGCTTCTCGGCCATGATGAATGATCACGAAAGAAGTCAAGCTCAGTGGGTCGTCATAATCTCTTCTGATGGTGGTTGACGCGGAGATCGGGAGAGGTGGAAGGGGGGAAAAGCGTGACGCGATAGTCGCGAGTTCACCGATAAGGCTTTGAGTGGCGTTTCATGAGTTTGAAACCTTCCCTTCAAACCGCTTTTCTATACCGCCTATCATATCTAGCTTACCGCTTATCAATACGTCATACGCTAAGTGAACACAAGTAAAATACTGTATAAACACGTTCCTTTTTGCCAACAGAAACTCAAATTGTCCATCTTGAGTCATCAATAATGTTATTTACAATGATAGGTGGTACATTAGGTATTGATTGTGTTCAGGTGGCTGTAAAGTAGAGCTTGAGGCTTTTGCTGGCAGAAAGAGTGGCAGAATATCATGCAAGGAACGGGCTGAGTTTCAAATTCATGGAACTCCACTATCGAGTTGCCAACTTTATTCTCTCCACTAACCACCTCCATCATGGTTAAGCTACAATCCATCTTCAAAAAAGCCTATTGGACACTAGCAGCTGGTGGCTTGCTCTATGTTTTTTTCATTTGTGCTTTAACTTTTCCAGAGGTCCAGCGCTTGTGAGTTTGACAATGCGAATGATTATCGCAATATTGCTGACGCTGGTACAGTTGTCTTTACGCCCACAACTTTAATCCAAGTTACTGGGAGGATCTGAATCAGGTCGAGCAATTTGGATTCCTAAGTAAGATTCAGAGCCAATTTGAATATGTTGTGATATTGACATGAGCTCAGAGACCCAGGTTCAGCCCTTCAACTTGGTGACGCCTGATAATGAAACACTCTACGGCTGGCATCTTCTACCTCTGCATCTTGTGCATGAGCATGAGGAGGAGCTGATGCAAAACACACCGTCTGGCCCAGCAAAGGACTATACCGAAACCGTTGCATTCCAGACATTGGCTAACGATCCGAATGCCAGAGTTGTGGTGAGCTGTAAGTCCTATCAAAAATCAAGCACTTATCACCACCGTCTAATCTTATGATCACAAAGTCCATGGAAATGCAGCGCATCTGGGCTCTGCCAATCGACCAAATGGATACAACACATTACTGGCCCTATCCACTCCGGAAAAGCCCGTTCATGTATTTGCAATTGACTACCGCGGATTTGGTGTATCGACTGGCAGTCCTACTGAAGAAGGTCTCATAACCGACGGTGTCTCCCTACTTAATTTCCTTACGGCGGGTCCATTGAATATCCCCACATCACGAATTGCTATCGTGGGCCAGAGCCTAGGCACAGCAGTCACAGCAGCAGTTGCTGAGCGTTTTGCATATGGCTCACCCGACCCGAAAGCCATTCAGCCAAGCATCAAAGATGCCGAGCCATTCGCAGGTGTCATCTTACTTGCATCTTTCAGCAGTCTGACTAACGTAGTCGAGTCATATAGCATTAAAGGGTTCACACCACCGATGCTCTCTCCGTTGATTGGCTACCCTCGGTTCCAAAAATGGGTGCTGAGCCACATCATGGATCACTGGGATACAGCCGGCAGGGTCGCTCGCTTGGCAGGCATCAATGTGTCCGAGCCGGATGCCTTTGGCTTGAAATATTCTCAGAAGGATCTTGATCTTACGATTGTGCATGCCTTGAATGACGCAGATATTCCCTGGTACGAAGGACGCCGGGTCTGGGCTGCTGCCACTGGTGAGAATATTGAAGGGGCCCCTGGAGCCTTGACTTTTGAGAAGACTGAGGTCGGCAGCCCCAACCAGATCCAGGTCTGGGAGAATAGGTTTGTTGGCGCAGATGGGGCCGAGGTTGTAAAGAAGGTGCGATGGGAGCGTATTAGATATGGAGGTATGTGGAATGCTGTGTTTGATGTATCTTCCCATGGTGATGATTACTAACTTCGTGGGAATTTTAGGCCACAACCGTGTTGCTTCTTCCTCTGTTGCAGGTCTCGCAGTTCTAAGAGCATTCGAAAACTGAAGAAACTCTCCCTAGTTCTTTATATGACCTACAATATACCTACACAAATAGAGGAACGCAAGATGAAAACTTCAGTATACCGCCCCATTGTGAAGAATAGCATGTACCAGAGTCAGGTGATTGCTTTGAACTTTTGGCGCACTATATAGAGCGGCTTCCGCACTATTGTTGTCTCTTCTTCCCCCTGTATTCCATACGATCATGTTTTACATTTTGATTCCTTAGCTTCTTCTTACACTTAGCTACCCTTCGATCTCTCTCTGTCTTTCTCAACACATACATACTGAAAACACATCCCCATTTCTCACACTTGGTTTCTTCTACCATTATAATAGTGGGATTGAACTGAACAGAATGCCCTTTACATCTTTCATTCTTCCTTGATTTCATGACGGAAGATCACGCTCAACTTATACACGGGCATTCTAAACGTTTTACAAGCTGATGCCATTGTACATGTCATCAAGTCTTCCTCGGAGGAACGGTTAAAAGAGATCCCGATCGCAACAGATAAACTGCAAAAACCCTGAAGTCGTGCAGGTGGGGCATCTAATTTCGAAGAGAGAATTCCGAAGACGAATTTGGGCGCTGCCTACGTGCAAATAAATAGCCAAAATACTTCTAATATTGGGCGAGTCAACATCTATGGTAATTGGCGTTCTTCTTATTGGATCATTGCATTTTTGATTGGTTCTCTAAAAATGAAGAACAATATAGTTGGAGCTTCATTCACAAGTGAGAATTTAAACCGAACATGTCATTCATATATTTTATGGCCAAGGTCAGAATGTGACAATTGGTCTACTCAATGTCATTTTCGTCTCAATGCCTCGTCTTGGACCGATTTCTCGACCCTGTAGTTCCCTGTCTCGGTACATCGCTTGCTCGATCCCAGGATCGATACTCTGATCGCTGACGACGGGAGCGTTGAGCCGGGGCACCACGACTAGTCACGCGAGAATGGTCTGGCGTAGTGTTTTCTTGTTGGTCGGGATCCTCGTTGGGGTCCAGGCCGAGGATCTGGGCAAGGTTCTCGGCAGATCGGTATGGGCTGACGGATCGGGATGTCATTATTGGGATATGGATGAAAATTTTCCGTTCGATTTCGGTGGTTTGGAAGAAAAGAAGGTTGAGAGCCTCTTAAGTTGGCTATATTATGGTGGTGGCGCGCTGGATGGCGAATATTACATATCTTGACCTGAGCCACCATGACCACACATTGATGCAACCTATTGAGACTCAAATATGATTCCCAGATCAACATTTATGACCTGATAGAATTCATCTAGACAAAATTTTGAGATTCAGCATAAGCTTGCTCCGTGAGGACCTTCGATGTGACTTAGTCGGTTCATCACCCGTGCGTATATAACTCCAGAAAGTATAATCCTCCTATTCACCTACGTGTAGCAACTGAAAATAAACTAAGACTTTGATTTGTGGTGAACCCTTTGGTTCATCATTCATGGTGTAGCTGCAAAGAAGAATGGCTTCTATGTTGACAGAATATGATGTTCACATGCAAGAGATCTATGAACATGAATAGTGGAATAATCAGAGGTTAATTTATTGAGGGCTTACAGTAATCTTACTGAAAGCTTCAATTTGCCCCCAGAATTGAAACCGAAAGGACTTCAAATAGCACGTATTGGGATGAGATCGGCATGAGCTTGACCTCATTTTCTTGCAGATCAGACGAAGTTGTTCCCAAATATCTGAACCTCGGCTACGCTTACTCACCGACCCTGGTTGCGGGGAACGGAGCTTAACACCTGCAACCCAAAGTCGTTGCCTTCTAGATACAAAGTACATGGCGTGATTGAGCCCCGAGACGACGCGTAATATCTCAGTCATGGCAGTTCCAAAAATTACTCTTTACGTGGATATTGTCAGCCCTTTCGCATATATCGCTTTCCATGTTCTGAAGGCACGTTTTCATCTAATCTCGATTCGAAAAGGCCTCTAACCGAAGATCAGAATTCACCTACCTTTGCGAAATGCAATGTTACCTACGTCCCGATATTTCTGGGTGGCTTGATGCATGCTTGTAACAACACAGCGCCAATCAACATCAAAAGTATGTATTCATCAGCGAAGTCCCCCATGTATTACCAGCAGCGCGGAACGTACTGATCTCAGTTACATACAGACAAAGCCCAGTGGACCAATACGGAGCGGCTGAGATGGGCCAAATACTTTTCAGTCCCGGTCACTGAGCAGATGCCCGATGGCTTCCCAATTAAGACACTTGCGGTTCAACGAGCCCTTTGCTCTGTTGCACAAAAAGCACCCGCAAAATTGGCCTCGGTAATCGAGGCTCTTTACCACTCTCTCTGGGTTGAACGATATTCAAAGATTGGAGAGCCCGAAGGCTTTGCGCTAGTATTGGAAGCCATCCTTGGGAAACAGGCCACGCAGGAGATCCTATCAGCCGTGAGCTTTCTAGTCTCCCATTCTTTTACATTCAACAACTGACCAGCTTCCACCAGACAACTCAAGCAGATATCAAAGCCGTTTTGAATTCAAACACAGATCATGCTTTCAAGGTTGGGGCTTTTGGTCTCCCATGGTTTGAGTGTACCGACACAAATGGCAACACCGAGGGATTCTGGGGTGTCGATCATCTTGGACAAGTGGCTGACTTCTTGGGGCTGGATCGCAGTCGGGATTCAGGTTTCAAAGCCCTTTTGTAATGAATTTAGATCTCCTCAAGATTGCCAGAAATACCCGTGGTCTTTGTGCAAATTGCCATCCAGACACGAACGGAGATATATACCAACCCCATATTACAGTATAATTCCTGCCTAAGCCCCTATATTTCTTTTTTTCCCACACACCTCGCCCGAATAATAAAACTCCATATCCCTTTGTCAGAGATTCTTTTACTGGCTTGGGCATCTCCACTACGTTGAACAGCCAAATATCCGACGTTTCTTACGCCTTTTCTGCATTTCGGCAGTCTCTACCTGAGCCCATGCATTTCTATACCTACCACGCATCTCGTCAGGTTAGTCAGCTTGCACTGCCTCTTTTATCTCTAAGTTATACTGTCTTTCTCGGGTTCTCCTTCTAATACCTTGATCTTCTGAAATCCTATCAGTAGTATATAGATCTATATTAATTTATCATTGGCTAAGTATAATGTTAGGATGACACAGTCGTTTCTTGAATCTCTAAGAATATTTTGCACAAGAGATATAGAAAGCCCTATACTGTGTTATGTAGGCTAGAATTGATAAAAAGAAACATATGCAATTTAAGACTTCCGCATGATTTGATATAGGTCCAAGAGCTCCTAGATGGAAGGACTGACGGGAATGGCGGAGCTCTTACCCTTTCGGCTATTGATATCTTGCCAACCTAACAGATGTCAATTGGTCTATATCGCTGCCAGGGATTTAAAGGTTCAGTCAGCCAGCGTATAGTCGGTGCGGGGGAGCTTTAACTCCGGTTTTTACACATGCGCACTCGCTAGTGACGTGGTAATTCCATTGAGCCAAAAGGTATAACCAGATCTTCTATTTAGAGTCAAGGTTCTAAGATGTTAGCGATATATATACTAGAGGTGTTCTAGTGGCCCGGTACTGGCCCGTACGGACCCTAAGTATTATAATCAGCCCGTAGTTTCAGTATTGTGCGCTTCACGATCCTACCAACGCCATACCAGTATGATCAGATATGATACAGGCTATTCATTGAATTCTTGCTACATTCATATATTTATTCATCACTCTATGCCTTAAATAAAAGGTTCAACTTCATCTTTCCTTATTATGAAGGACTTCCTGATTGTCTGGATACAATCCTCCATGGTCACATGACATTCAACAATATACGGGCTTGAGTCAATGATATGAGAATTGGAGAACTGTAGTCTAAAGAACCAATCCAGAGCACCAAATCGGAGTCTCAGCTCTCCACCTGCCCGAATTCATAGCCATACGTACTCACCTTGGCGTTCCACTGGATTTGGATGTTGTAACCACCCACATAGGTGGGTCCAGCGACGTCATTTCAGGCACGATCAGTGGCCCTGAATAGAAATCCCTCCACTATCTTGGACACGAAACCAATGCGCCATGATCTCAGCCGAGATCCTGCTGCCTAATTTGATGATCGGCAATTGATGTCAATGGTCAGATTATGCCTTCCCTGCACATCATCGATGTCATAATTCGACGCTAGAACCGTCCAATCCTTGTACAACTCTTTCCCCTCAGCCCTACGTCAAACTCAGCCCTACGGTGCCTGCTCTGAAGGTCACTTTTTCCCCAACCTTAATCCTCACGCTTTTCCATCCCAGGAGCTTTCCCTCGCTACACATATCACACTATGGGCCCGAACCGCGACTCCATCTCCTCAAATGACGTACAACAACAGATAGTCGAGACGGACGCATCAGTCACCAACCCAGAGTCCTCGGATGTTTATGGTGGTGTGAAAGCGCAGCTCGATCCTCTGACGGAAGGCAATTTGATATCGGAATTTCCGAGCAAAGCCACTGCTGTGGCAGGAGAAACGGCTTCCACTATAAAGGATATTGTTGTTGAAAAGGCAGTCCCTGCGGCTGAAGAAGCTTTGCAAAATCTTGGAAGTCAGATCCGGAACCTCGCGGGTCAAGTGGAAGAGACTGTAGAAGAAGGTAAGGTTTCGTTGATGCAGTATTTTCGCTCGAGTCTTGTTCGTTGACCTTGGATTCCTCTCTAGATTTGGACTTCGAGAAACATTCTGAACACATTGATAAAATGGATACAGAACAGCTTTGTGACTTTCTGCGAGAAAAGCATAAGAGTACAGCGTCATCTTTCCAGACGAAATAGGCTGTTTTTTGAGCGCTGGAGTCTTTTACTGGCGTTCAATATGTTTTGCATTTCGGGGTGTGTTCCAAGGTTATGTCCTACCAGATGCCCTGTATCAATAACGCAAAGTTGATGTAGCGTCATTTTGGTTATCTTCTTTGTATTTAAATTTTTGGATAATGAACACCTGCTGGACAGAGGGCTCAATGCCAATTGAATTTGCATGATATCACGGTTGCCAATCTCATATTCCCGGCATCCTCCAGTGAACTGGGGGTGGCTGCTTCAAAATATGTAACGATTGATTTAAGATTGAGTCAGAGCAAACACCGGGATATGACAACTTAGGATTATAGAGAAAAAGTATTCATTGAAAACAGGGAATTTCTAGTTTAAATCAACTAATTTAAGAATGCCCATATCGTTGCCCTTCATCTCCAATGATGCCCGCCGTCTCCAAAAGCCACCGAGCACTCTCCTTTGCTGAATCACCTGCTCCAGCTTTAAGGTTGATATTGCGTCGTCTTTCCGCCTCCCGCGCTTCAAACTCCCATTTTGCACGCTGCGCCTCAACCGCATTGGAGCTGGGGTCAGAAGAAGACGCCATTTCTGGATCTGGGACAACACCCCAGATTTCAAGGTTATATAAGTCCAGTCGGGCCTTGATTGGCTTGTCGTTGATAGAAGCAGTACCCGGGGGCAGAAAGACACCGTCTTGGCCGACTGGTGCGACGTGTAGCTCAGCCGATTCGAGGTTGACGTCGATGAGTAGACTGCCTGCACCGTGAGGACTCGGAGGGGTTTGGTGGGTGCGGGAGGTAGGAGGGATTTGACATCCGATTGCAATGCCGGAGTGCGTAGAGAACCAAGCTGTAGGCAAATTGGTCTTCTGGGCAACGGAAGGGGATGAGTTGCCTTGGAGGACTTGGTGAGTCGGAGATAGTTGGAAGAGATATGGTAGCGGGCTGGTGGATTGATTCGAGGAACTACTGCTGCTAGACGAGGACGACTTCCAGGACTGCGGTAGATATGCTCCTATGGTTATTATTTCCTCAGATGAGCCTTCCAATGCTCCCTGTAGAATGAGGAGAGAAGCAGATTGCCATGTCAAGACGTGGTGGGAGAAAGAGGTGAGTGAGGAGCCATGGGCAGCAGTGGAGAAGACAGGGTGGAGACGAACACCACTGCGAAAGAGATTCAAAGACGCTGATACAGAGGGCAGGAAGAATGACAGATGGGACAGGAGTGTCGGGGTCAGAATGACCGATTCGAAGCTGCCAGGGAGCATGACCGGTGCTGGGGGATGAATTTCCTCAGGTTTCTCGGTTGGTTCTTCCTCTGGAGATGCTCCTCTTTGTCGCCTCTGGGAAAGGTTCAAGTTTTTGCTGAAAAGAAGATGTTCGAATAACGGTGTTAAAGGATCAAAGAGATATGGCAGCGAAGACGAGACCGCCCTGGCGAAAGCCCGATATGAGATGCCCCCATCAGTTTCCTCTGGGGAAAACGCGGCAATAATACTATCAGCCTCTTTCTGAATGGCATCGACTCTTTCGGGGCCAAAATCGGAAGTATAGGTCTTCACAGACTCCAGGGGTCTCAGAGGCGCGATAACGAGCAGCAGCATCAGCAGCCGACGGAACGTATCAATCGAAATCCGTGTTTCGTAAACTGTCTGGTCAACCCGATGATCATGCTTAAACACTTCAATTGCATCAAGCGACTCTAATGCAGCAAGAGCAAGATCGTCATCTTCATCCTCGTCATAATCATCATTCGCCGGTTGATCAATCGAAAAGCCAGGCGCATGAATTTGAATATCAGGAGCGTCCTCTCTCTCCTCTATAGCCGCTTGATCATTATCTCCTTCCGCCTTTGGATCATCTTGTCCTATGTCTTTCTTGCCAACATCGGCAAGACTCCCAAACAACAGCTTCACTCGGTCCTTGCGTCCCCGTCGCAAGGCTTTCACATAACGCTCAGTCAAGAGCACGACAACTTTCACCATGGCGTCGAAGGTCAAAACACTTGGAGCCAGAGTATTCTGAAACGGAAAGGCACCAAGGTATGAGACCATACGGAACAAGACCGGTCCCGCATCAACTGGGTTCTCATGAGTGTCAGCGAAACTTCCATCGGGAATACCCAAGAAGTCCGACAAAGTCTTTTCATTCCAGTATTTAAGACCGCCCTGTTCCGAAGCGCGAGAAAAGAAATTGTCTTTGAAATGCGTGAGCTCCAACGGGGTGAAACATTTGGTTGCGAAACGTTCCGCAAGAATGTAGCTCAGCTCCTCTGTTTATAGTCAGGTAAGGGTCCGCCGATACAGTGTACATAGGGAAAGGGACACTCGGGCCAACGGGCCCGGTGTAATCTACTCCATACGAAGCCTCAAAGAGGTACCTCTACTTTCAAGGATCCAGGATCTCTGTCATACTAACCTGGAGTTGCTCCACTATGTTCGGTGGACTGGCCGGCACCCATTATTTCGCCAAATGCGGGGACTTTCCCCGCTGTTTCACCTCGGTATCTGGGGTGCGACAGTAGGTATAGGAATGAGAAATGATGAAGCAATCTGTTCAGATAGTTTCAGAAGATAAAATCCTTTGAAAGGTAATTGAAGGTAACAACATGGAGTGGAGAAAGCGCAACGTTTCAGATGACGACGTCAGATATTGTTGCCTGAGGTGTCAGTAGTCAGCGCCATCGCTTGGAAATAGTATAGCGCATGCTTTGTGAACGACTTTGGCAGATTGTTCGCTCAGTTTCAAGCTTGCGCACATTTAGAACCAATATTTACTTAGGTGAGTATTTACTTACGTGGAAATGTATCTATTGATTTAGTTTGGTATTTCTGTTCTTCATAGCAGCATCAGGACATCCGTTTCTGGGTATTCGGGATTCATATCCACCATCCCGCCAAAGCCAAGTTTCTTCCAATCTACAGCATGACAATTCCAACACCTCCCATTTTCTTCTCATCGGGCTGGTTCTTGTCATTGATACCACCGGGCACAGGTGCCGCGCGGTAGTTGTACAAATAGAAGTGGAGCTGGCCATCGCCGGCACCAAACTTCAACTGCTCGAGGAAAAGAGGGTTGTCGGCCATAGTGAGCGCGTTGAAAACATCAAACTTAGCCTGTATATTGTGTTAGCAGGAGGGCCTAGAGCAACAAGGGCCAATAATCTAAGCCATACCTTCTTGGCGCAAATCAGGGCATCGTTCATCAACGACAGCAATCGCTCCTTCAGAGCCTTAGAGTTGTCGGTGAAGGCTGTCTCGGTCGCATAGTAGTAAAGGTAAGCGGCGCGCACAGTATCGTGCTTTGGATTATTGATGACAGTAGACTCGAGGTTATAGAAAGAGAAGAAGTCAGTGATCTTGTGAGTTTGTGGATCCTCCACAACGTATGACCAAACAACCTGGTCCTTGCCTTCAGCCTCCTTGTACACGAGCCAGTGATCAATCTCCTCGCGTGTGAAAGCCTGGTTGAGCTGGAAACGTTGCATGTATCGTTCCAGAAGGTCATATACGGCATCGATATCCTTAGCCTCCATAGGCCGCAAGCCAGGAGTCGCGGTGTGGTCCGGAAGGTGGTTCTTGGTGATCTGGCGGGCCTTGGTAGAGCCATGAGGAAGAGGCGAGAAGCCGACCTCGTACAGCTTCAGCCAGTCCAGCGAGCGGTGGTAGTACCGGCACGAGCTGATGGGTGTTGGCAGAATAACACCGCCAGTGTAGATAGCCTGGTAGATACCGTTGAGGTAGCAGCGACGAGTGATTTCCTTGATCAGGATGGGAGTCAGACGCTTGGAGCGCAGCTTCTTGTGGATGCAGAGGAAGTTGATCTCCGTCACTTTGATCTTCTTATCGCGGACACGGACTTCGGTGGGCACACCACAGATAGAGGCGACCAACTTACGCGACTTGGTGGCGCGCACACCGACGTGCCAGTCTTTCTTCCAGCCAGGAGACATCAGAGCCCTATATAGTTGGAATGATTACAAACGGTCAGTCTTGGGTCGCAAATAATAACGGACAGGGTCATCGCACCAGTGCAGGAATGACTGGGAGTAGCTGAATCGGAACATGGCGTTGTCATCCTCCACATAATGGTTGTTTAACAGCTCGTACAACTCCTTCAGCTCCTCCGGGTTGGTCAAGTCCAGAGTGCACCACTCAAAGCCTTCAACAAGGGTATCGGGGGTCTTCGAAACCTCATCCGGGTTGATCCTCTTGATGGGGCCCTGAGTGACAGCCTTTTTGCTCGCTTGGTCATCAAAACGGGGCACGGGTTGTGTCTGCCAGAATTTGTATGAGGCCATGTCCTTCTGGTTCTTGCCGTCGAGCGAGAGTCCCGTCAGCAATTGGGAAATGTCCATGTTGGCGAGCATCTGTGCAGCCTTGTCTTTGTCCATGTTGGCGAGCTCGCTTTTCAACGCAGGGTTCATTTCCATGAGAGATTCGATCATCTTCGGGGGGAGCTTCTTCGTGCCGGAGCCTCCTGGTTTTCCATTGGTGTTAGGTGTTGTTCTCTGAGCGCTGGTGGTGTCGCTTACCCTTGTTCGAGGCGTTGGCCTCTTCGCCCTCCTCGGGGCGCTGGGGAGCCTTGCCCTTGCCCTTGCCCTTATCGTTGGAATCAGACATGACCGGTTATTGAGGAGTTGGAGTAATGTTCACTGGGCGAGGTTGGGAGGAGGGAGGATTTCACTTGGGCCCCACGTTTAACCGTAATCTGCGGATCGGTGGGGTAAAAGTGACTTTGGACCAATTTCTAACTGTTTTTATGAAACGAAGGAACGCAGCTGGGCAGAAATAATCGATGTCAATAATTTAGAAGCTGGACCATACGGTAACAAGTAATTATCTCGCATTGTCAGCGAGGCGACTAAGTAGGAACATGTAATCTGACAAGCTCACAGATTGAACGTGCAAACGAAATTAACCTCGGGCAAACATCACGTACTAAGTATGTATCCGTACCTTGGATTCCTCGATCTTTGATTGGTTAATGAATTGGGGAATCTCGAATTGTTGAAATCGACTAAAAACTAACATCAAACACCTCTATAGCCACACCATATATATCATAAATCTCAAGTGTTGATACAAGAATCAAGATTTCCTTGGAAGCAACTAAGCATCCTTGGAATAGGGCTTCGTCTCGATCACGTCAAGGAATCCACCTACCAAGTGCAAACTGCCAGTGACAAAAGTCATTACTGGTGCCTCATCCTTCTGCAGGACCTTACTTTCCTGGGCGGCCACATCCCTGGCGAAGTCCACAGCCTCCTCAATCGTACCAAACACCTGTGTTTTTGCATGAGGATCAATTGAGGTCCAGGCCTCGGCAAGTGACTTTTGAACTCGGAGATGGTCAATATCATCTGCATTGGTGTTCATGCTGACCAAATCAGGGCGATAACCTGCTTGCTTATAGGTGACATTCGTACAAAACACAGCATGGGTGAATGGGATCGTAGAGCCTAGAGCTGCGGCAAGAGTCTCATGCAGAGCACAAGCCAGAGCAGTACTGTCCCGGGTCTGTTGGTTGAAGATCAAAATGCGCGGCTTTTTCGAGGCCACGTCGCTTGAGGACGAGTCTTCCTGGATTCGAGATGCAAACCATGAACCGGCCAGCCGGATACTCTCAAGCGTATGTCCTCCGTCAATGTACCACGACACATTTTTCTCATATCGAGTCTCGCAACGGCCACCAAGTCGCGTCTTCTCAAGACCCGCCTTGAATTTGGCTGGGAGAGGCTGGGTCATGATGTCCTCAGGGATATTCGCCACGCCAGTTCTTCTCAAATACTCGGCGGCCGCTGCGGTGGCTAACGATGCATTCGTGTATTGGAAATCACCTGCAAGCCCAAGCTTTACTTCGGTACTACCCACTCGAAGGTCGGGGTGAACGGACACTACATCCAGCTGGGTATTCTTCTCCGCTGCACGCTCCGCTAGCACCTTCTCTGCGCTGGGCGCTTGAGGCGCGGTAAAGGCGCGGACCCCAGGCTTGATAATTCCACCCTTGTGCCATGCGATTTCCTCGATCGTTGTACCCAGCATCGCCGTGTGATCAATACCAAGACTGGTGATCGCCGTTGCCTTCGGCTTCTCAACCACATTGGTACAGTCATACTGTCCTCCAATACCGCATTCAATGACTGCTGCGTCTACACCTTCACTAAGGTAGGTATGGAACGCCATTAAGGTCAGGTAGCGGAAATATTGAGGCTTCGTTCCCGGCGCGGTAGGGTCCTGGCCAGCCAGCTTGGCAGCCTCCTCGAGGCGGTCCCATACTTCGAAAAAGTACTTGGCGAATTGGTCTTCCGATAGCGGTGCGTTGCCAATCTGAATACGCTCTCGTGCGAACCGAAGATGCGGGGAGGTGTATAGGCCGACCTTATGCAGGCGCGGGGTCGACTCATCGCTCTCCGACTGGACATACTGAGACAGAATGGTCGAGATGAAAGCAGATGTCGATCCCTTGCCTTTAGTTCCAGCGACATGAATTGGGTTTAAACGATCAAGGTCGGAGGGCTAAATAGACAAGAGTTCCAATGTCAGCCCCCGCATTCGCAGGACAAAATCTGCTAACCACCCCCAATTTGAATTCAAAAAGCTGCGCGAACCTGATATCCAATACGCTGAAGCCATTCAACCGTCTCTGGAATGGAGCGTTCATTCATCTCCTTCCTGGAGACGGATTTTCGGAGCTCCTCCACAATCGCATAGTTCGTCTGCAAGGAGTTGAGTGCCACAATAGCAGCCTAGAAAGGGAAGCGCATTATTAGTAGCTGAAATTTTGGGAACAAGACCACATTGATATCTAGGCCAGCCTGTTTGCTGCCGGGCGGCAATTGGTGCGTTGGCCGGGAGCACTTACCTCATATGTGCGAGTCATCGCGGGCGAGCGAGTCGAAACTCCCCGCCGTGGAAAGGACCAACGAAAGGATCTCCAGATCCCTCTCATGGACAATTGAAGCCCGTGTCTGCAAGTTACCAAAGAGCAGGCGGGGTGTTCGCAATAAAGAACCCCGGAAGCTCGACGATTATCTGGTTCAGTGATCCAAGCTCCCCTCGGGAAAGCGTTACATGAATGGATCGGCCATCGGGAATATCACGTGAGGAAAGCTTATCTTCGGTGCAGATAACAAACTTCAATTACTTAAGGCTGTCTACATCCAAACATGATATTTGATCAATAGATATTTTGGCTAATATTTCTACCCCAGATATCGTCTACCTCTTTGGGTGCTAAGCAGCAATAGGCAAAAAAGCCCTTTCATAGAAAATGGTGGCAACCAGCTCAAATATGGAGCCATGCAGAGAAAAATAGAAATGTATCAAAAGATAGAAGCGAAAGGATAAAGAAACGAGAAAAAGAAAAAGGCATGACGATGCCACCAGAAGGAAGCGAAAAGAAGAAAAGGAAAAAGGCTAGTTGGGGAGCCAGGGGAAGCAAATAGTAAAACATACAGCCATGAAGTGTACATATGAAGGCAAAAGGGGCAGTTAGAAAGACGAGCCAATTGAATGATTCCACGACGGATTCATTCAATGCGAGTTTTACCTTCCTCCAGAAAGACAAGACGAGCATTACTGACACCACGTTGGTGTCGTCTCGAAGGGAGCCATTGGCCAATGATCGGATCACTGCGGGCTTTAATGATAGCATCCTGGTATCCTTCGGCACCAGCAATGGGTGTATTGAGCTTGGGCCAGTTGACCTAAGAGCCAGTTAATCACCTAGTAAACACGGATTTTGGAATCGAAAGGGAATCAACTTACATAAAGCATGCCATGCCCATGGATGAAGCGCAAGCAGTAGGCACCGATGATCAACCAGAAGATGGTAAAAAGACGGAGCGGCCAAACCGCAGCATCCGGCAGCCGGCGAGTAATGGTCGCGACCAAGACCATGAACAAGCTTGCCGCAAATACATACGGTATAGCTTGGATCACAAGCGGCCGTCGGTCAAAGAACAGCTGGATATTCACTGCCATTGAGTCTGATGGAAGATAGGTGCCCAAGAAAACATCGAATCCATCTTGACGGGGACCATCCATAAAATTGTTGCGCACATATCGTGTGATCGAGTTGTTTAAATCTTGAAGCGCGCCAGCCCGGGTGCGCTTGCCTGTCCTAGTGAAATCCGTTTTCAAGGCACCAGTGCCAGAGTAGGACTTAGAGACAACGTCGGCATTATCAGCCCAGATATTGCGGAACAAGTCCTCGAATGCCCGGTCATCATTAGCAGTCTCTCCTGTTTGAAGGACGCCAGCATCCGTCAACTGCCGGGTAAGAGCCCATCGACCAAGCATACTCTGCACAACATTGGTTCGGTCAAGACAGTCCATACAATTGGTGCGCACAACGCTTCCTTGTGTTGAACGGATATCTAGCTGTCCTCCTGGAGCACCAGGGGCTTCCACACCACGGAAGTAACCGCCTTGCGCCAAGCCCTCTGACAAACGGCCCAGCAGAAGTTCAGCACGGTGCCACTTAAGGCCCTTGGTCTCGTTGTGGAAATCAAAATACACATAGTGCAGACGATCCATCTCCTTTTGCTTCAGGCCGGATTCTAAAGTATGCATCTTTTCGGGCGTCTTCTCACTAGCCTCGGTACTCTCATGGGACGATGTAATCAGAGTGCGAATCATTTGCTCATAAGCATTCTTAACCCGCTCTTCGCGGCCTTTCTGGTTGACGAGATTGACGAGATAGTTTTCTCCATAGAGGCGAATCTGCTCAGAGAAATGTTTGCGTGCGGCTTCAACGGCGGTGTCTACTCCCCGGACCTGTAATTTCGGTGTGTACTGAAGATTATTGACTTCGGCCCAGAAAACAGGGACACTGCCACGGGTCTGTACGAAGGAGTACACCTGGAGATCCTGGCCCTTCCTACCATCAGACATGGACTGTCCTCCAGCAAAGCCCGACATTCCACCAGTTGAGTCGTTAAGAATTGCAATTTGCTCTGTTTCATTGTAGTTCGCGACATGGCCTTCCTCGTCAATTCCTCGGGAGAAGTATCGTGTGCCTGCTCGGTGCCTGGATCGGCGAGTAATGAGTGCGAATGTGAAGGAAGTAGATTTGACTCGAGCGGGAGTAATGCGCAGCATGCCGAACATGACAGGAAGGATGTAAGGGTCCACGCCAGGTTGTGGACCATACCGGATGCCGCTCGTGTCATTCGCCCCCAAGCTGAAATCGATCAGATCGGATTGGATGAAGCGGTTCCAGAAGAAACGATCATCGGCGCACTTCCACATGGGAAGATCTGTGGGGTTCTGCGATTGGCGCTGGAAGCTGTTGGTGAGGTCTAAGGAGTAGGAGAAGTACATTGGACCGGTGCGAAGCAGGTTCTTGACCAGCGCAAGGTACGTATCCTCATCAGTATCATGAAGTGGGCGTTCACGCATTGGCAAGAATTCGGTTGAAGCGACCTTGTACACCATATGACCACGGAGTCGTCCCATGGGCTGCGCTTTGGTGATCACAATGAGGTACTTGTCTGTTGGTGGTCAGCGCTGTTATTTAGCTCTCATTTCTCCGGTCGCAATTTACCTAGCTTCAGCTTCAGAATTCCCAGGATTCCAGCAATGCTAGAGATTCGCTTCGCACCGGCGAGGGGCCCATCGTTGAGTCGGAGGTCTCCAGTTGGCCGGTCCACCACGAGGGTTGGTGCCTGGGGGGATGAGGGCGACGTGAAGGCATAATGGGAGGGGGATGCATGTAAATTGACATCCCTGAAAGGAAGGAGTGGAGGCGCCATAGCGAACAGCCCCCTCGAAATTGATTTGAAGTAGTGATGGTGGGGGAATCAATAAGGGGAGGAAAGGAAGGTGGGAGTATGTTATCGCAATTCAGGAACACATGATCGACCGCGGCGCAGTCAATACACGGCAGGCGCGGGCCTTATGGGCAGTAACGACGTAAAGCTGTTCATAGTGAAAATGCACCAGTCATGGTTACAGTACCCGCCACACCGCCCCGCTACTCATTGTGGCTGGACCAACTTCCGTCATCCACTTCAGTCTGCCTTACCTTCTGATCTTTCTTCGATAGTGAAAGACCTTAACTCGCCGTTGGTGAAGACTTTCCTGTTTTTTGCCTTGATCGATTTTACTTTGAACTTCATCCGGTCATCCCGACTTTCTGCCCTGAACAGTGATCATGGCCTCCCGACCTCAAGCAGGCGCCCGCCCCGGGGCCAAGTTCGCTCAGTTCAAGCTCGTCTTGCTCGGTATGCTGCCCGATTATCTTCATGTTTGACTTTATGATATTTTGTCTGACCGAGCTTTGATTATGCTTAGGAGAGTCCGCTGTGGGAAAGGTTCGACTTCCGTTCGCGATGTTCTGTATCAGGCGCTAACATGGTCTTCATCCTCCAGAGTTCGCTGGTTTTGAGATTTGTGAAGGTAAGTGAGCCGATAAGTGTTATCATAGGTTTTTGAATGATAAGCTGGGTCCTTTCAGAGAATGAAGATGCTGACGGGACTGCTCAGGACCAATTCGATGATTACCGAGAGTCGACAATCGGTGCTGCCTTCCTGACCCAAACGATCTCCCTCGATGAGAGTACCACAGTCAAGTTCGAAATTTGGGACACTGCTGGCCAGGAGAGGTACAAGTCGCTGGCTCCGATGTACTATCGAAATGCCAACTGTGCTGTTGTGGTTTATGACATCACCCAAGCGGTATGGTCGACTCCTTTGCGCTCCTATTTTTTATACGCCTTCCTTCACCAACCATACTGACTTGATAATAGGCTTCTCTTGACAAGGCCAAGTCCTGGGTGAAGGAACTGCAACGCCAAGCGAATGAGAATATTGTGATTGCTCTGGCAGGAAACAAGCTTGATCTGGTTACCGAGAGCCCCGATAAGCGGGCCATTCCTACTGCCGACGCTGAGGCCTATGCCCGCGAGGCTGGTCTTCTCTTCTTCGAAACCTCCGCCAAATCCTCGACAAATGTGAAGGAACTATTCACAGCCATTGCGAAGAAGCTCCCTCTCGATCAAGCCGGTCCTCGGAATATGCGGGCCGCCCCACGACCTGGCGTCGACCTGCGACCTGAAGCCCCTGGAACCCAAGGTGCAGGTGCATGCAACTGCTAAATTCACGATGCATTCTCTCACCCTCTACAATAACTGTGCTCTCGAACCCCCTCCCAACCTTGTGGTGCCAGAAGGAGACACTCTTCGAACGACCGACTCCAGTATACTGTTCTGACTTCGGAGGCACTCGGTCGTACCTGTGGCCCGCCCCCCCACCTTATCTTCACTCGAGAGGATGACGCTCGGTTTACTGTCTATCTAGTCGTCTCGTTTTCTTCATGATTCCTCGATATTTCGCTCGCCTACTTCTCTTTCCTGATAGTTCTCCACAGTCTTCCGACCGGAGAATTCCGACTTTCTTCACAGACGCATCTGGAATTTGGCTTTAGACATGCTGTGGCAGGACCCGCCTGCTTTTTTTCCCTGTACTTCTTGTCCCTTTTTTAACCCGGCGTCTGCATCTGCTCTTTCACCTACGTCCTTGTTCGTCTCTTTACCGGAGCTTTCTTTAAGTATGCTATGCCCAGATAATACATTTCTCTTATATTGTACCTAGCAATCCAGCCGGAGACTCTTGCTGCATTCGCCATATCTATAATCTTTCGGCTTCTTAAATTCCGAATCTTCCAAGGTTGAGAGTGACAAAATTCAAGGATATAAATCCATGGATGCTCGCGTGCCGTTAAGAATCTTGTGCTTTATATGTTCGTCGGTCTTCCGGACCATTGGGAGAACCTTGGAAAGCATGGGACCGTTTCAAAATATTCTGACATATACAGAGCTACCTATTGGAAACACATGCATCCATGAATATGTTTATCAATTTGAAATAATCAACTATCGGTTTTTCCTCCTCAAGATCCATCATCGCATACAGAAGTAAAAGCTCCAAAATGCGGGCGATGGTTGAGGAAACCCGTCTGACCGCCTGCAGGATCATCGGGGCGGATCGCGAGCGAACATCGACTTCCCATTTTCCTATCCATCTACCTTTCTCCAATCCCTCCCCGCTATTTGGCGATTGTGCGGCTAGTCATGCTGCGCTCCTCATTTGCACCGAGTCGGCAGCTGCTGTCGTCTCCTGTTCGCCAACGAATTCCGTCGCAATGGCTATCTAAAGCTGGTGCGAGCAGCCAACTTTCGGGTCAGGTACGGCAACACCACCCTACACATTCCAGTACTACCTTGCTAACAATTGTCCCTTCTATAGCGATTCTTTGCCGACTCCAAGCCTCCTACTGCCCCGACACCCGCTACACCTTCCACTGAGTCGACAATTCCCCACGGGAGCATCCCGAAGCCCACGGAGCAAGGTACCGCCAGCCTCTTTACTTAATCCGCCATCTATATTATGTATGCTAATCTAGGCTCTGTTCAGAAACCAAGGCTATCAAGCCGCCTGCACCTGTCCGTAAGACCGGCCGCTTCCGTCGGTTCTTGTTATACCTGATTCTGACCTCCGGTCTCACCTACGGCGGCGGCATCTTCCTCGCTCTGAAGTCCGACAACTTCCATGACTTCTTCACCGAGTATGTCCCATACGGCGAGGAATGCGTTCTCTACTTCGAGGAGCGTGACTTCTACCGTCGCTTCCCTAATGCCTCCAGACACTCCAACCGCGTTATTGCCGCTCCCCGGGAGGAGGGCAAGCCCGTCACAATCCCCAGCAACAGCGGTCTGTCGTGGAAGGTCACCAGTGAGGAGTCGGGAAGTGATGTCTCCAAGACTGGCCCTCACATGAGCTCCAAGGCCGAGGAAAAGGCCGCAGTTGTCAAGGCGAAGGACGATAAAGCCTCGAAGACAGCGACCAAGCCTGCGCCTAAGGAAGAAAAGAAGGAGGAGAAGAAGTCAGTTTCTCTTGATGAGCCCAGAAAACCCGCAGTCGCTACTGTGAACACCATTGAGCTCCTGAATATTCAGGACGGTGATGAGGCCGTGGTTCAGGAGCTGGTCAAGACCTTTAACGACATTGTCACCGTAATCAGCGCCGACGAGAATGCTGGCAAGTACTCTGCACCTGTTTCCAAGGCCAAGGAGGAGTTGCAGAAGATTGGTGAGAAGATCTCCGCGATCCGCACCGAGGCTCGCAGCGCCGCCCAGGAGGAGCTCAACAAGGCTCACTCCACCTTTGACGAGTCCGCTAAGGAGCTGATCCGTCAATTTGAGGAGATGCGTGCCACTGATATTGCCCAGTTCCGCGAAGAGTTTGAGGCTGAGCGTGAGAAGCTTGCCATGGCGTACCAGGACAAGATCCACGTCGAACTTCAGCGCGCCCAGGAGCTTGCTGAGCAGCGCCTGCAGAACGAACTTGTGGAGCAGGCCATTGAGTTGAACCGTAAATACGTTCACGATGTCAAGGATCTGGTTGAGCGTGAGCGCGAGGGTCGTCTGAGCAAGCTGAGCGAGCTTTCTGCCAACATCAGTGAGCTCGAGAAGCTGACCACCGGCTGGAGCAATGTCATTGATACTAACCTGAAGACTCAGCAACTTCAGGTTGCTGTGGATGCTGTTCGCTCTGTTGTTGAGCGCACTGAGACTCCCCGCCCCTTCGTCCGTGAACTAGTAGCCGTCAAGGAGCTGGCTGCTGACGACCCAGTTGTCGATGCCGCAATTGCCTCCATCAACCCCACTGCCTACCAGCGTGGTATTCCCTCTACCGCTATGATCGTTGAGCGCTTCCGCCGGGTCGCTAGCGAGGTTCGCAAGGCCAGTTTGTTGCCCGAGGACGCTGGTATCGCCAGCCATGCTGCCAGCATGGTGTTGAGCAAGGTCATGTTCAAAAAGGATGCCCTTGCCGACGGTGACGACGTGGAGAGCATTCTGGTGCGCACCGAGAGTTTGTTGGAAGAGGGACAGGTTGACGCCGCGGCTCGTGAGATGAACGCTCTTCAGGGCTGGGCTAAAATTCTGAGCAAGGACTGGTTGGCTGATGTTCGCCGAGTGCTCGAGGTCAAGCAGGCTCTCGAGGTGAGTTACATTACTGTATTCCTTTTTTTTTTTTTTTTTTTTTGGAGTGGATCTAACATAATTTTCTGTCTAGGTGATCGAGACTGAGGCCCGTCTCCAGTGCTTGCGGGTGGAGTAAGCGCATTTTCTGAGCGATCCTGATTTCAATTTATCCTGTACATCTTCGTCTTGTCCACAGGAACTGTACGTCTAGTTGTACTTTTGCGTTAGACCCAAATGCTAGAGGTTTTCCTATGTCTCATCATCGCAAGATACTCTAAAAAGCTATATGGGGTAGGTTGATTAGAAGATAGATCCAGGAATCACCTGAGTTGGTCGCTGTGTCCAAGTAAAATCCAGGTTGATATCATTTTTGTTACAAAACAAGGGTTTGCTGGCTGTTGATTTATTTGTTAGCTTCCAGCCAATTTAGGCTCGACAACAGACGCCAGTATAAGGCCTGAATCGAAATAAAAGGCCAATCAGCAACATTCATAGAATGAACTTGTGGTGGGAGAGGTATAAAATGCTTAGATAAGCTCGACGCGCAACAGTGTAGATCATTACGTCCTGCAGACCCTCGCATTAGGTCCCGCCAGTGTCACATTTCTTGGCTTTGGATTTGAGCTTCTCTTCTTTTTTTTCGCATCCATGCTTTACTGTTGCTGACAAGCCATGCCTGTTGCACCCCTAAAGGGCGTGGCAATCTACATCGTTTGCCCTTCCCTTGGCTTTGATGTCGTCACGAGCGGACCACCCTCCCGTGCGGGATTCAGGGTCTCCGACGGGTGAACAGCATGGCACGCCCGAAGACAGACGACCGCAGTATCAACGATCCAACGGTGGCTCATTTGGTCGACGAGCTATCCCACCGAGCGATGGCCGCGCGAGTGGTGAACTAGAAGGGAGTACACTAGGCAGCAGCTCTCGTGATGGGGATCGAAGGACTCCGAACCAGCGCAGATCGCAGAGCTCCGGTGGCTTCTTGCTGGATTCGTTGCCTCGATCCAACAGTATCAGAATCAGTTCGCACCGTTCGCGTCCATCGGATGCGCCCATCGAGAGACGAAATTCCCCCGACCCTGGTATCGTGGTACCTAAGAAGCGATCCCGATTTTCGTGGAATCGCCATAAGAACTCTGCCTCCGAATCAGCTGCTGCTGCTACAACGCCGACTGCAGCAGCCGTACAACAGACTTCGACGCCGCCTCCAGATGATCAACGATCTCACACTTCTTCAACGGCCGAGCCATCAGCGCACGATACGCAGCGAACTACAACGGGGCTGGATAGAGACTCCTTGCAGATTGTGAACTTGGCCTTGAATCTCAACGAATCTCGAAGAAGAAATGCTTCTGGATTTCCTTTGACTTCTAATGGACGCAGGCCGTTGTCTGTGTCTCAGCCTATAGCACCACCCGTGGACCGACGTGGCCCATCTTCAATAGGAAACCGTGTCTCGTACGACTATTCACAGCGCAATTATACCCAGTTTCCAGAGGACGTGCCTCGAGTGCCACAGCAAAGCGGTCAGTCCCCAGTGGTGGAGTATCTACCAGCTACTGTGGTGAATGACAATCGGGCCTACGAGTTCTCTGATAGCACTCTTGCTCGGGCGGAAAGGGCCCGTCGTCATTTTGATCTATTTCACGAATATCTACGACTCCTGCCTTTGTTACCTCCTCTTCGGAATGGCCCACCTGCGGGGGATGCCGATTCGTCATCCATTTCGGGCCATAAATCGGCAGCTAACCGTGGCTATAATCCCTTGCAAATGATTCGAAACAGAAGGATCAGATATCGAGAGAAATGTCCCATTCACGCAGAGGCAGAAGGTTGGCTTGACACCGGGAAGGTCCATGATTGGATCAGCACCATCGAGGAACAGTACAACCTTGATTACTACGATGAAACACAGTCTATCAAGCTTCCTTCTTTCAAGTCAGGCCAATCGCATATGTCCCAGGGGGATCCAGAAGATCTAGAGTTGCTGGCTGCCTCGCCCCCGTCAAGCCTAAGGCGTGTGAGCCGTACAAACAGTGTGAAGACACCTCGGCTACGCCTCGACTGGAAGATCTCACCTGCCGAACTCATAGCAGATGTTGCTTGGATTGAAGATTTATCTAACAAAGCCAAGATCGTCGACAAGGATGGTAACAAGATCTACCCAGATGCCGGGGAGCTCTCTTTGATTGACCCCGAGGCCGAATTTGCCGCTGCACAGAGAGAACACCTGTCTGTTGATGTGGGACATTCTGCAGACGACGGACCCCCTTCTCGGAATACATCCATGTCAAGTTCCCACCCTGCCCGTGCTCCCGAGTTCAAAAGTCTGAACCGGGGTCGCCATAGACACAGATTCCAAAGCCACACCCAAGGCTTGCGAAGCCGTAGTGCTTCTAGTTCGCGGAAGCGCTCGCGTTGGGACAAGATGAAAATGCGTTCCGGCAGCATTTCAAGTGAGTCCAGTGCAGACGGCCGCAGGTCAGTGGATCAAAAAAATCCAAGCCTGGAGCATTCGCGCAGGGATTTGGAAAAATTGTTGCATGGAAGTCTGGCAGAGTCATCTGAATCTCGAAAATCCCGCAAAAAGTCCTCAGCGGCCGGGGCGGTGCACACGGACCGTAACAATCCAGCCCAACCTCCATCAAATAATACGAAAGCGAAGTATGCCGCGAGAAAGGCATCGTTTTCCTCGGCTGGGAGCATAGAAGATCGATCTAACCAAAGGATGTCTCTGGAGGGAATGGACAGCTCAGTCCCCAATTCTCCTGCCCAGCCTAGTTACTTTCCCAGCATCGCTGTGAATTTATCCCCACC
Source organism: Penicillium frequentans (assembly GCA_028828275.1). NCBI lineage: Eukaryota > Fungi > Ascomycota > Eurotiomycetes > Eurotiales > Aspergillaceae > Penicillium > Penicillium frequentans. The sequence goes on along the minus strand of JAQIZY010000001.1, from coordinate 3,376,252 downwards.
TTCAAGTCGATCCCCCTCGCCTGCTAAGAAAGGTCTGCGGCACAAGATCGCCTCGCGCCATGAACGGAGCAAGAGCAAGCAAGGAGACCGAGAGCTTCGAGGATATGAGGATGAGGACTCTCGCTTGGCCAGCGTAACTTCTAATCCCTGGCCGCCTCCATCTGAGCAAGCTGAAGGTGCCTCGAAGCTTGAGCCAAGCCCTCTTCCCGACATTGTGTCTTCTTCTTATACCGACGATGGTATGACTGAGGGCCAAAAAGTCGACTCTTCCAGAGGACGAAAGGGTCAGAACCCTCCTGAGTCTAAGCTGCGTGGAATTCTAAAGGGCCCTGGTCGAATCGCAGAAAAAGTTGGGAATGAAGTTTCCAAGGTTGGAGATCTCATCTTGAAGAAAGATGTACCTCCCGACTCCCGGAAATCCTCGTCAGCAACGACCCTTGCGTCGGACTCTAGCGACTCGGAAGAGGATGAGAAAAGATCTGATAAGCGGAGAGGTCTTCTGCGGCGCCTTCCGACCCTCGGAGATGAGCCCGGGCGCCTGACTCGTCGGGAGTCGGATAAGGGAACTCCTTCGAGAAGCTTCATTTCGACGTTGCCCAGTTTCACGTCCCCATTACGACAAGATGAAAGAAGCGCATCGCACGAAGCAATAGACTACAATAGTCCTCGTGAACGTGGGCCTGCGTCACGGGAGGCTTCCAAAAGAATGACTCTGTCCCGAAGCAAAACCTTCGACTTCGGCCCAGCCTTAAGCGCAAACCGTGGTCACACAAAGCCACACGAAATCAGGGATTCTTCAGTACCTTTTAGTCTCACCCGTCCCCCCGTCACTGGTCTTGCCAAGGCTTCACCCGGATCGCCGTCAAAGAAAAGGCCACCTCTCTCGGGCTCTACCCGCGCCTGGAGTATTTCTGGCCGCAGTCTTCAAACCTTGAATGACTCTGGCATCCCTGGCAAGACGGAAGTTGAACGAACTCGAACGCTTCTTCTATCGTCTGGTATCAAAGCCCGGGAGATTGTACGGCGAGCACATACTGTGCGCGACCCACCTCCCCCTTGGCTTCAAAGCTCGATGGGCTCCACCGCATCTATTCCACGAGTATCCAGGATTGGTGAATATGACCTTGCTGCCCAAAATTTCCTGCGTAGGTTTGAAATGACTCAATACTCTTTTCAACAATCAATGCATCACTTCACCACCACTACCTCCTCTCCTCTGCACACGCAGTTGAAAGACTTGGAAACTCTCATCAATCAATCCCTCACACCTCGCGTGCGAGCCACAGCCGATGATGCTGAGAACCTTTGTGTTCAACTAAACACGACAAGCACGCTGGCAGTAAAATCACTGAGCGACGCCCTCGATAGAGGTGTTAGAAAACGTCGTCGCCGACTGCGCTGGGTACGACGTGCTGGTTTCGTCGTACTAGAATGGGCTCTTGTCGGTATGCTGTGGTGGGTCTGGCTCATCGTTATGGGCTTCAAGCTCGTGCGCGGTGTCTTTCGAGGGGCCATCACTGGTGCAAGATGGGTCCTCTGGCTCTGATCGGTTTTGGGAATTCTCTAAGACGCTCATATCTCATACCATATTTTCATGACTTCATCCCCTGCCTTGGTGCTTTCCATTTCGGGTCTCCTGCTTAGCGTGCTCATTATACCCTTCGGCCTGATGTTGCTGGCCTTTACATCACTTCTTGTGGACAATATTATTCGTTTTAATGAAGCTTTTGACGCACCAGTCATTTGTATATAATGATTGCTTATGCTTTCTTTCTTGCCAATGTCTAATTAGAGTTTCAATATGTAATGCATACAGTGTTCTTTACTTTATAATACCGTCATACCATAGACAGTGATTGTGACGTACCCGCGGACGTTAATTTGCACGTGTCGTAACCACTGGTTTTTACCTGTAATGTTTGCGTCTGTTATTAGAGACATTATATTTCCTTTCTGTTTTGATCGACATGTTGCCCAGATGGGTCTGTGTCCAGCTAAGAGAGGATGGAAGTATTCACGTGCTTGCCTAACCAGGATAGTTAAAAGATGGTATGGGAAGTTAAGAGTATCCGCAACAACTTTAAGTGAGGAATCTTTTTGCCAGATGGACTTCTAACGTTTGAATCAACCCACATGCATCAATTAGCCTGTGCATGATACAGCTGTGGAGGAAATAACATACTATACAATATCTCCTCTCATCTATTGTGATATGTTATCTTAGATATCCTCCCAAGCCTTCGATGTGCGGCAACCCACGCTACTTGGAAACCCACAAACTTTAAATAATCCAATTTCAAAAGACCGAGTTAACAAAGCCCCTTATTATGTATTGTATGTATTCGGATCCCAAGATGTTCCATAATTGTATAATTGTCAACAATAAAGTTACGTCCATGGGTGTTCATTGATACGCGAGTCAGCCTTTGTGCTATTCCAAGGACTTCCTTTCATCGCAACAATTCTATTTAGCTTGCAGGTGAAAGGACAAGTTCATCGTAGCCCCTCGTGCTCCAAGGCCGGCTTTGTCTTCTCTACCTTTAATGCAGCTCAAAATAGAAATTCTAAACAATGGTGGAATATTGGCATATATAATCTTTACTCTTCCCGGGAAAAAAAAGTAGTCCATTTGACCCTAGACCAACCTTTAGACTAGATAACACTGAATCAATCTGATTGTCATTTTATTAAAATCTACCTAGCCCTGGAGGTACTGGGTACGTCCTCGCAATGAGCGATCATCAACTCACCACCCACCCTAACAAGACTCGCCCGAACTTCCCAGCCCGAGCTGGTGCAATCCGCAGATCAACTAACCCTCTCAATAGGTGTGCAGCAACTAGTCCGGTCACTCTATCTCCAGGAGCCGATCAAGGACACGCCATGGGGAAACACAAATCCCCAATCACTGACTGCACACCCAGCTCAGGCAAGGGGAAACACAAACCCACGAAAATCACCACCTCACCTGTTCCTCCTCAAGAGCAAGACTGGGTCATATGCTCCCCAGTCGGTGTAAGCAAATCTGCTTCCAAAGCCTCACACATGTGGACTGCTCACTAACATAGACTGAAAATACACAGACGCCGAATCGTGGCTGGAAAGATGAGCTGACCTGGGACCTCGACGGCGTCCGCGCTCTCCGCGAGCTTCTCACAAAATGGATTAGCTTAGGCGTCACAGCAAGTGACATTGGAAGTTTTCTCGAAAGCGTACTCTATAACCGAGATGAGCACCTTAGCGGCCGCCTAACCCAAATGGTGAACAACCACGAAACCCACACCGAGATCGCACTAGATGTACTGAAGCACTACCAAATCCGCGACGACGCTGGTCAGCCTCTATGGGAAATGAAAGGCTCTCAGCTCGGTAACAAGTATTCACGTTCCGGGGAGCCAAGCACACCAAGCACACCCGGACCAAGTGATCTCAGCGAGCCGAGCAGTAAACCCCGACCCAAACGCCCAAAAATCAGAGTACCCCTTCTCTTTCGAGTTGCGTCCAAGCCTATCTCAGAGCCCGAACTGAGTCAGACGCCGAAGCGCAATACCTGGTACCAAGTCCCCGCTCCCAAACCCCTCCGCATCTTCAAAAAGCCCTACTTCATGAACAATGTCGAATCAATACCAGATATCGAGGACGCGAGTGAAAGACTTAGTGGGAAGGCTTGCTGGTCATTTAATATCAGCGAGGATCTTACAATGCTGACCATCGCGGAGAGGAGAGCACTGATGGCGAATACAGGGGCTTTGCCTCCATCATTTGCAGCGGAGATTTGCGATTCTGCTCCGATTATGAGTTTTTCTTGTTTGGATAGGACTAATGCTTCACAGAATCAGGCGCTAAAACAGGAAGAAAGAATGATAACGAGTGGTGGTAGAAGGGGATCCTATTCCTCTTCTGATTATGGGGGGTATGTTTCTATTATTTTGATAGACGGTTTCATGGCATTGAACTGACTGATCTTAGACTGAAAGTCAAGGCTTTGACATATTGCATGAATGGTTTCGTCGGTGCAATTAGGCATTATTTTTGGAAAGGAATTCTGGCCTGGCCAATAGCATTTTTACTTTCCTGTCTCTTATGATGGATTGCTTGTATTCAAAGAAGAAAGAATGAAACCTCCATTCCCATATTTTTGATTATTTTGTGGGACATTATATGCGTGTCTTGACCTCATCTGGTACTTATGTTTGATTTGAATTGGCATCTAATTTGGGTCACCTGTTATGTCAACTACCCAGAATGCCTGCAGTCTCTGAATTTTGTAGTCAGTAGCCCAGCCCAGATCAGTCTCCGCAGATCTTAGAACATTCTGACAGCCAGTCTTGCTTCTATCGCCTAGTACTACTAGTATCGAGGTCGCGAGTATCTACGTGATCGATCCTGCAAATCCACTGTCGAGAAGCAGAACTCTGGTTTCCAACACTGACATGTAGACGGATACAGCGTGGCTAGCGTGTCCAGTAACGCACGTAAATAGCGTAAAAACCATAGATATCGATGCGCCAAGAAAAGTGATGAAAGGAAACTCTAACACTCAAGAGTCAAAGCATAGTGGGTCTGCCCTCGCGGATCTATATGTTAGCCAATTAGAGAACCTAACTTTTCCTTGTAGCCAATAAGGGATACATGATCATCATAAAGGGAAAATCACAGTAGATGGCAGACCGCCTATAGAGGAACTGGATCTACACTATGGTATTGCTTTGACGAGACATTCATCGATGCCTTCTTGATTGCTTTGCAACCTTGGAGGGTCCGGTTGGGTAGACAATGAGGAGTAGCTTGAGAAACAAGGAATGAGAATGATCCTCCGATGGGTCTCGGTCAACTATAAGCTCCCGTCCCTCGTCCATTAGCGGGTGTAGTAAAAGTGGTGGAACTGGTGCGGATAATCACTGGACCCGTTATCGGGAGTACCCTCGCAGCATTTAGGGCGGACGTCATGTCAACTGCAGCCGGCTTTCTGATCTCCAAGTAGGTCCTACAACGGCTAACAAAATTCAAAAAATTAGTCGGTCCAAGTTTACCCCAACACAGAAGTGCGAGAAATGGACAAATGACAAATGACGAAGATCTACAAAGATAGATGAAACTCGTCTAGGGCGTGGATATCTCTGTTCAAGGCTGCCGTCCCGGAGTCATCGCTAAAAGGGGCCCAAGTCTCCCGACCTCCTAGAAATGCCAGGAAAGGAATGGGTATCGTTCATGTCGAGAACTGCTACGGGATGGTTCAGTGCTCGGCCCGGGTAACAGCAGGTGGGAGATGCTGCATCGGGTACGTCATATATGTGACGGCCCGATCGATGGGCCACACGGATGGCAGATGTGTTCTTCCTGCGATGTCGATCCCCGATATGACGACCGGGCTTATAGGATCGCTAGGTGCGTTGATGTCAGTTCGAGACCGTGCGCGAGACGGAGGCTCATATCATGTTTTTGCCTCTCTTGCTGCGGCAGCGCCAGATTTATTGGACCCCGAGGTCGGCTTTTCTCTCCTGGGTGAAAAAGGTCAAGAGCTTCAAGTGGGAATTGATGGGTCCATCCCTTTTCGTCTTTGAACTTCTGGATGTGGTGATCAGGGGGTGGAAGGGCTTTTAATATTCATTCTCCTGATTCACCCTTTTTATCACAAACACTCAAGAGTGGGGTACTTTTGAATTGCACAAGCCCGTGGGCAATTTGGGGAATGAGGGGGTGACGCCACGGTGGCTTACTCCGGTACCGCATTGTTGTTATGACCCTGTCCGCATCTCGTGGCCTGATCACATCATGCAGGGTGCGTATGAGGTGGTATGCAGCTTGTTCTTTGGCCTTGTTTTCTCTCGAACTCCAAAGCTTGATTTCCTACCAACGGAACCAGAATGGCGCATCTTGAATGACCCTGAAAGGGCCTGGCCTGAAGGGGTGCAAATTATGGAGCCTTGATTATGAGTTATGCATCATCGTTAGTTCCACCATTTTCATTGATCCAATAGCGTGGCATATGGTGTGAAATGTGGATTATTTTAGCGGGAATCGGCCTCAGCCGGAGCGTGTATACCAGCACGTTCAGAACGAGCTTGGCAGTCTCACCACGGTCCACGCATCCATTAACTCCGATTTTGAGTTGGCATCTATCTCCGTTTCCCTGAGACCCTTTTTTTCTATTTTCCAGTGAAGCAAAACGTAATCGAACGGGGGCGGGACGCCGAGAGTCCGCGTGGACGAATATCCGCGCAATCCCGGCACTAGAAGAAACCGGGAATTTTCCTCCGTTCCCCTTTGCTTTTCTGTCGCCTAGATTTACGTGGAAAAATGTCGTATTACAAAACTATCGCTTAGTTTAACCGTCGCTTATGCCTAATTATAGTGCCATTTGATTACATTACACAGGGTCCACGACTGATCTGGTCAACCTGTAACGCCTTTTCCTCCTTTCTCACCCCAACCTGTCACTCGTTTTTCATGGCTGGGTGTTCCGGTAGACTTGGAAATGCGTCTACCCTTGAGAGTCTCATCTCTCTGGGTTTTACTTCTCGCTGAATTGGTCTCTGCCGCGGATTACATCACAACCGATGCATTGGAAATATGCCAGCCCAACTCCGCTATCAGCGTGAGCTACTTTACCGCCCAATTATCACGAGATGGCGAGCTTAACCTCGCTTTCGTTGGAAATGTCGGTATCTCCGGCAAAATCACAGCCGACATCCAGCTGTTGGTGTACGGCTACATGGCTGTCAATGAGACTATCAACCTTTGTTCTTTAGGTGTCGATAGTCTCTGCCCGGTCTCATCCGGCGCTCTTGATATCCCGCAGGCCACCGCCAACATCTCCTCCATCCTTTCCGACATTCCCGGTTTGTTTGCACTGCTTCCGATCTACCTAACTTACAAGGCTAATCATATCCTACAGGGATTGGATACACGGTGCCCGACCTAGACGCTACCATCGTGATCTACGTGAAAAATGAAACAACGGGAGGCAATATCGCATGTCTCTCCGCCGATCTTGCCAACGGTCATACCGTTGATCAACCCGCAGTCTCCTGGGTTCTCGCAGTGATCGCCGGCCTCGGTCTCTGTGGATCCGCACTCGCTTTCATGAGAGGCCACCTAAATACCGCCACACACCTATCTTTTTACTCACTAGCTCTTCTAGAGTTAATGCAACAGCAGGCAACGATCGGCCTCAGCTCCGTCAAACTCCCACCCATTGCACAGTCATGGACACAAATGTTCCAGTGGAGCATCGGAATCTTACATGTTGGCTTCCTACAGACCCTCTGCACCTGGTACTTGCGTTCAACGGGTGGCACACCGTCCGATCTCATGACCGAAGCAAAAAGTGTCTCTGTGATTACGCAAAAACGCAGTCTTATCGATGAAAACACCCACATATCAACGAATCTTCTCAAAAGAGCAACATCCGCCATGTCAACCACTTCAGCCGATTCAACCAGTACAGAAATCACCGTGAAGGGAATCCGCCGCATGGCCTACCGAGCCAGAATCGAACCCACCAACATCTTCATGACCAGCTATTCCGTGTTCATGTTCTTCGGCTGCATAACGGTATTGATAGTACTGGCTTTCAAATTCATATGTCAAGCCCTGGGGAAATCGAACAAGCTCCCCGACCGACTTCGATTCGTCGCAGCAGGCTTACAAACCACCAGCCGAGGAATCTTACTCCGGTTTATCACGCTCGTCACGCCGTCAGCAGCAGTGTTCTGCTTCTGGGAATTCACTCGACTCGATTCAGCCGGCGAACTCGTCCTAGCCATCTCATGGTGGGTCGGAATCACAATCTGTCTAGCTTGGACAGGAGCCAAAGCCATTTTCCACGTTCAAAAATCCCGAAGATCAGGCATCAGTGCCTCATACGTTCTTTACTCAGGTCTGGACAAACTAAGTCGGAAGCTGAGTTTCCTTCACGTTCACTACACCGCCAACACCTATTACTTTTTCGCCATCGCACATCTCTACACCCAAGTCAAAGGCATCGTCACCGGAGTCTCTCAACACGTTCCAAAAACGCAGGCCGTCATTCTCTTGGTCATAGATGTTATCATGATGGGACTTGTCATATGGCTCCGCCCATACATGGATAAAAGCATGAATCGATTCGGAGTCGCAACAGCCATCTTCGGCTTCCTGAATTCGCTTTGTCTCCTCTTTTTCTCGGAAATCTTCACCGGACCCAAAATGATGAACAGTATCATCGGAGTCATATTTTGCATCTACAATGCGGTCTACATGCTTGTTCTGGCCATTTTCCTTATCATGTCTCTCGTCTACGCCTTTGCCCTAAAGGACCCTGAACGTCGTTACCAACGCGTCAGTGACAACCGCGACTCTTTTATCGACTTGCATACCGCTGTTCCTGATGAACTGGAAGATTTGAGTGCCGCTGCTCAAGAGCCCAAACTTCCTCCCCAGTCATCCTCGAGCCTCTTGCTCAATTCCCACAATGGGGGGCACCCGAGGTCTCTTGATACATAATCTCCTTTACATAAATTTGCACATATTAGAAAATTTTCACATATAATTTGTTATTTCAAGATTGAAACGCAAGTCATCGATTTTACAGACCTATAGTAGATAAAAGATAGCTTATATGCAAGCACCTGCTGTCTCAAATCGGAGTCTATCTTGCGGCTACAAGAAAAGATATTAAGTCAACGTACAAGACATCGTATTGTTCAGACAGGAGAGTAGAAAGTAATATCTAGAAGTTTAAAGTACATATCCCAAAAAAGCCGCGCGAGATGATATAGTGCCATGACGCAGAAAGTACATGAGAGATTTTGAGTCCACGGCAAAGCCGAGAACAATAACAGAAGCCTGATCTTCTATAGAAATACAACAGTCTATGCTGTACCTGATCTCCATTTTAGAATGGTTGAGGCCCGCCGGGCCATATGAGAGTAATGGGGGAAATAAATGTTACATGTGTCGGAGAGAGGGCGGATGGAGATCAGACCAGACGGTGATGCGTCTGGTGATAGGCTTATTTCTTGTTTCGGTCGGCCTGGGCCTTGATATACTTGGCAATAAGCTCCTTCCTGTACGGCGAGAACTGATTAGTATAAAGAAAATCAACAGAGAAGGGGGTAAAACGTACTGCACCTGCGGAGGAGCCTTCTCGTAGTGGCTGAACTCCATCTGGTATTCACCCTTACCCTGGGTGGCGGCGCGGAGGTTGGAGCTGAAGCCGAACATGCCGTTCAGACTGCAATCAGCGTAGATGGTGAACTCGTCAACACCGGTCTCAGTGTCGTTGATGGTGGCACCACGCTTGTTCAGCAGGGCAATAACATCACCCTGGAACTCGGACGGGGCGGTCACCACGGTCTTCATCAAAGGCTCCAGAATAGCGGGCTGACTGTCCATGAAAGCCTTACGGAAGGCCTGTTGGGTGGCATTCTTGAAGGCCATTTCGGAGGAATCAGTCATGTGAGTAGCACCGTCGTTGATGACCATGCGGGTACCAAGAACCTTGTGGCCAACGAGAGGACCCTTCTCGGCAGAAAGGTTGAAACCCTTCTCACAAGCGTACAGGAACTTCTCAGAAATGCTACCACCGACAATCTGCTGCTCGAACTTGTTCTCCTCGAGAGTACCGGTGGGCTCCATCCATCCCATAACACGGGCGTAGTCACCAGCACCACCAGTCTGCTTCTTGAGCAGGTGGTCGAATTCAACACGGTGACCAATGGTCTCACGGTAGGCGACCTGAGGCTGACCGGTCTCGCAGTCAACGCGGTACTCACGACGCATACGCTCAACGTAGATGTCCAAGTGAAGCTCACCCATTCCGGAGATGATGGTCTGCTCACTCTCGTTGTCGTAAGTCACCCGGAAAGTAGGATCCTCTCGCTGGAAACGGGCCATGGCCTTGGAGAAGTTGGCAGCATCCTTGCTCTGCTTGGGCTTGATGGAAAGAGAGATGACGGGCTCAGGAACGAACATGGAAGACATGCTGTAGCCGAGCTGTCCATCAGTGAAGGTATCACCGGAGGCACATTCAACACCGAACACGGCACAGATCTCACCAGCACCAATCTCGTTGACCTCCTCCATCTCGTTGGAGTGCATACGCACAATACGGGGAATCTTGACCTTCTTGTTGTTGCGGGCGTTGAACACGTTGGCGCTCTTGCGGAGAGTACCCTGGTAGACACGAATGTAGGTCAACTGACCGAAGTTGCTCTCTTCCAGCTTGAAGGCCAGACCGACGAAGGGAAGGGAGTTGTAGGGAACAAGCTTGACGGAGGCCTCATTGCGCTTCTGGTCGAGGGCAAGGTTCTCCACTTCAGCAGGGTTGGGAAGGAAATCAATAACACCATCAAGCATGGGCTGGACGGACTTGTTGGCCAGGGCAGAACCCATGAAGACAGGAGTGAACTTAAGACCAATAGTGGCGCGACGGATAGCAGCGCGGATCTGGTCCTCGTTGGGCTCAATCTCATCGAGGAAGAGCTCGGCCATCTCGTCGTCGACATCAGCAAGAGTCTCAATGAGCATGGCTCTGCGCTCATTGGCGATATCCTTGACCTTGTCGGGAATTTCATCGGTCTCCTTGAGCGTCTCACCGCTCTCACCAACATTGTAGATGGCCTTCATGCGGATCAGATCCACAACACCCTCAAATTCATCCTCGGCACCAATGGGGACCTGGACGGCAGCAGCGGGAATCTTGAGCTTAGAGTTGATCTGATCAACCGCCTTGAAGGGGTTGGCACCCATACGGTCCATCTTGTTAACGAAGGAAATACGAGGGACATTGTAACGACGCATCTGACGGTCAACGGTGATGGTCTGAGACTGGACACCAGAAACGGCACACAGAATCATGACGGCTCCATCCAGAACGCGCAGCGCTCTCTCGACCTCGATGGTGAAATCAATGTGACCGGGGGTATCAATCAAATTAATGTGGTACTTCTGATCCTGTCCCTCCTTGTCCTTCTTGACCCAATCACAGAAGGTGGCGGCAGACTGGATAGTGATACCCTTCTCACGCTCCAAGTCCATGGAGTCCATCTTGGCGCCGACACTGTCGCGTCCTCGGACCTCGTGAATGGCCTTGATACGACCGGTGTAGAAAAGGACACGCTCGGTGCAAGTGGTCTTACCACTGTCGATATGGGCCTATCGTAGAAAAGTCGTTAGACACTGTAATAAACAACAGGAAGTCGTTGAGATAGTATATACCGCAATACCAATGTTGCGAACTTTATCCAAACGAGCCGCCTCCACGGGATCGAGGTTGTCGATAATAGCGGCTTGCGACAGGGTGTCCGGGCTGGCGGCGGCGGCCTCAAGACTATGAAACAAAGGACCAAAATTAGTGTATAGCCTGTAAAGAATAGAGCTATAGACTTACACCGCAGACGCAGTAGCGGAGGCATTGCGTCGTTGCTCCCATGTCTTCAAAACCGACTGATAAGCCGGCGCGACACCGGAAGACCGCAAAGCGGCCGTAGATGCGCATCGCGACTGCAGAAGTCCCTGAGACTGGAAACGAGAGGATCTGGCCAGGCCAGACACCGCACGGTACTGCAACCGTGCAAGAGAAGGAGACCTCATGGCGATAATCAACTCAAAATAGAATTGATCGAATCAAGACAGATTGATCAGCGCTTGTTTTTTCGCGGAAAAAAAGTTCGGGGAAGCCAGGAACGCAACACGTGACCGCTGGCCTGTCAGGAACCACGCATTACATGCCCCAGTATTTACAACATGGAGGCATGTAGATCTGATTATATGGGCAATTTTGCACGTAGAGAATGATACTGTATAAGATGGAAGATCGATCGTTCCGACTTCCAAAGGCATGAACCATGTATAGACCAATAGAGTTGAATTGATTCAGTATAGAGACCGCAATTCTGGTCCCGAGACTATTGTACAAGAAAAGACCCAAGCGCCGCAATAATGTCCCAAAATACATCTGGACTAACACATATGCAAAGTTATAGGCAGAGGCGGAGATCGAAGGTATCAAAGTCGTGCGTGCCGAAGAATAAACGAAGCGAAAAGGCATCTGCCCACTCTATTTGCCCTGTCGCTGCTTGTGCTTGGCATTTTTCGAGCTGGAACAAATGTATATTAGTAGTTGAAAGAATGAGGCAATCTCAGTTGGGAATGTATAGATCGTACCAGATAATGAAAACGCGGTTCTTGCGGCGCACGGGCTAGAGAATTGAAATCAGTACCTAGACATAGATCCCTCTAAGATTCCTCTTGGACATCTTAGCAGAACTAAATATGCAGTTCAAACATACCTTGCAGCCGTCACACAGGCGCTTAACTGAAGACCGAGTCTTCATTCCCCGAATCTGAAGCTGCCGGGAGGTACCAACGGCGGCAGTGACAGCATTGCTAGTTTGTGATTGAGCGCGCAGCCTCGTGAGGCCATTCTGGACCATGTGCGAAAGAGGACGGACAGACGCGACTCCGGAAAATGAACGACGGGAGACGGAGGGGAGAAGCTGGCGGAGTGCACCGGGGGCGCGGAGAACAGTTCGGAGGGAGAACATGATGGTGGTGGTGGATCTTTCCTCGGGAATGGAAGGAAATTGTCAAAGGCTCGCAGCCTCTAATCTCGTTATGAGAAATGGACAGCTAAATGCAAGTGGTTGTCGTTGGCTTTGCTCCCGGGGTTCTCGCTCTTGATAGTGCTTGGAAGATTGTTGCCGGAGGTTGTGTTTTGCCGGGCCGATCCCGCTCCGATGTTGATTGGTGGATTTGCAACAATACTTATCAGACAATACTAATTTACATCAGGCTCGACCTGAAAATAAATGAAAGAATTAAATAAAGTGTGAATTGACACAGAAAAAGCTATCATACAATCCAAGTTAATTCTCCATAGTCTATATGCTCAGAACCCAACGCCAAATGAAGTACAGAGACGGGGTTGCACTTTTAAGCCGCTGAAAAAGAAAGAATAAAATCACTGTTCATCATATCCCGGTATGTCTCCATCCAATATGTACCAAAAGCATCATAGCGTCATATGATTCCATTACGAGCGAAGGAAAGTCTGGTAGGTAGGGGAATCGGTGTGCTCGCTGAAGGGGTAGCCCAGGTCGCGAAGGAACGACTCGAGCTCATCCTTCTCTGTAGTAGGGCACTGGATACCACACAGAACCTTGCCGACATCACCGCCGTAGTTGCGGTAGTGGAAGAGGGAGATGTTCTGGTTGGGACGGAGAGTGGTCAGGAACTTGGCCAGAGCACCTGGTCGCTCCGGGAACTCGAACATGAATAGACGTTCGTCCGCCACGTTGGAGCGACCTCCAACAAGGAAGCGAACGTGGCGCTTCACAAGTTCGTCATCGCTGAGGTCCTGAACTGACATTCCTGAGCTCTCCAATTCCTCCATGATCTTCGCCAAGTCATCCCGACCAGTCACAGCAGATAGTTGTATGCCCATCAGCACATCAGCAACGTGCTCCTGTGCAAATCGGTAACTGAAAGCGGTCACGGAGTGAGGCAGAATGACCTCAATGAGCTTAGCAAAGGCACCGGGTGTCTCGGGGATCTTGACACTCAGCAGAGCCTCCTTCTTCTCGCCAAGGGCAGCCCGTTCGGCCACAAAGCGGAGACGGTCAAAGTCCATGTTGGCGCCGGAGGTGATGGCAATCAGCTCACGGTTGGTGTCGGGGCTAGGGTTGTTGGCAACATATTTCTTAAGACCGGCGAGGGAAAGAGCACCGGCGGGTTCGACAACTGTTCGGGTGTCCTCGAACGCATCCTTAATGGCAGCACAGATCTCATCGGTAGAGACCTGAACAATCTCATCGATCACATCGCGGCTAACACGGTAGGTTTCCTCACCAACGGACTTGACCGCGGCACCATCAGCAAAGAGGCCGACCTCCTTCAGGAAAACTCGTGTGCCCTCATCCAATGACTGAGCCATGGCGTTGGCATCGTAGGCCTCCACACCGATCACCTTGACATGAGGCGCAATGCGCTTCATGTAAACACCAATACCAGCAATCAGACCACCGCCACCAACGCCACAGAAGACTGCCTCCAGCTTATCCAAGTTCGCCTGGCGCAGCAGCTCCATTCCAATCGTACCTTGACCAGCGATAACGTACGGGTCGTCGAATGGCGGGATATTGGTCAAGCCGTGCTGCTTTTCCAATCGGTGGGCCTCGTCCTTGGCCGCATCGAAGTCATTTCCATGAAGAACCACACTTCCACCAAGACGAGCGACGTTGCGGTGCTTAATAGCCGGAGTTCCTGAAGGCATAACAATAGTCGCAGGGATCTTAAGCTTGCGGGCAGAGTAAGCGACACCCTGCGCATGGTTTCCAGCCGAGCATGCAATCACACCCTTCCACCGCTGCTCGGCGTTCAGGTGAGCCATTTTGTTGTAAGCGCCACGAAGCTTGAAGCTGAAGACCGGTAGCAAATCTTCACGCTTGAGGAGGACTCGGCTCTCGAGTCGGTTACTCAAGTTGACGGCATGGTGGAGGGGAGTTTCGTCGAGAACATCGTAAACGCGGGATGTCAAGATCAGGCGGAGATACTAGATACCATAATGTAAGGAATGGGAGGAAACAGCGGGCAACTAAATGGTTCTCACATCAGGGTAGCCATTGGGGAGCAGGCAAGATTCGGGAATTCCCCAGTCTGGGGGCACTCCAGGGAAACGCGGGTTGCGCTCTGAGGGAGGCGTGGGAGCGGCGGTGTATTCGGTCAAAGCGAAACCATTCATTTTGGGAGGAGTGACTGGTGTCTTAACGCCATTGGCGACAGGATGGTCAGACATGTTGATCCTGTGAGAGATTGACCAATCTGAGAGTACTCGACAAGAAAGTTCAATGACTCAAAGGAGGGGGTTTGTAGTCCGAGAAATTCTTTGATCTCTGACTCTTTTTTCCCGCGGGGGAGCGGGATCGGACCTTATGTCATCAACGCCGGTTCCACAGCCCTAATCATAATATGATTACAGTGTGACCAATAAGCCAGATTTAATTTGTTAGAATGAATAAAGAGTCTATAGGCTCATTAGTGCATTGTCTAATTACAGCGGGGTAAGTTTGGAGTATGCGGCGTGAGGAATGTATATGTCGAATATATTCAAAGGTGGCGGTCAGCGGAGATGCGATGGCGACATCTGCATAGATTTTATTATTGATTGATGACTTTTTAATTATAACTTTCAAGACTTCCCAGCCTAGCCTAGTCATATTAGCTAACTCAAAGGTAGATGTAGATTTTCAACATTGGTTTCAAAATATTGGCCCATATGTCAAATAGCCCATCAAGCCCAGTATACAAATTGCCTGATAGGCTCATACAATGCGGCGGAAGAAAAACTCCTTGGCAAAAACCTCGCGACGTCATGCTGTACTGAACACCTCTCGCGTGCCCCAGATAAACACCATCACCGAGCTTTAATCACTTCCGGAACTGAGTTGGAAATTATCCGATCACTCCGACAGCTATTTGCTACACCAAAATCCCCCTGCAAACCGTCCGATCCAAGCTCCCGCGACCCCAACCGTCGGAGCACCCAGCTCTACTGATTCGTACAATTATCCGCCATAATGAGCCGTGAACCCCTTCCGTCCTCAATGGATACTGCGGAGAGCAGCCTGTACGTGCAAATCTCATTATACACCAAGCTCTTTGAAAAGCTGGAGACATTACCTTGGAAGAACATGTGAGGGGGCGGAGACCAGTCCACTAACATCGATATTCTCACCAGCCAATTCCGCGAGGAAAGCGGCATGCAGAAATTTACCAGACGTCTTAAAGAAGAGCCCTTGGTCCCACTAGGTATGCCTATGAACTTCCGCAATTCTACCTTCAAGCAGCCCAACTAAGCACAAAATACTAACTCATGCCTCCATCGCCACAGGATGCGCCGCCACATGTTACGCCCTTTACCGCGCCTACAGATCTATGAAAGCCGGCGACTCCGCCGAGATGAACCGCATGTTCCGCGCCCGTATCTTTGCCCAGGCATTCACACTAGTCGCCTTGGTGGCAGGCGGTATGTATTTCAAGACCGAGCGCCAGCAGCGCCGCGAATTCGAGAAGGCTGTGGAGGAGCGTAAATCACAAGAGAAGCGCGATGCTTGGTTGCGGGAGCTGGAGGTCCGTGACAAGGAGGATCGTGAGTGGCGTGAGCGCCATGCTGCTATTGAGGCTGCGGCGAAGGAGGCTGGACAGAAGCCCCAGCAGCCTGATGCCGCTCGCGCGTCGATTGAGCCGGCAGATGAGAAGAAGGTCGGCGTTTTGGATGCCGTGAGGGTTTTGCTGGCGAAGCGGAGCTAGGGTGATCCTTGCCCGTGTAAAATACTATGACAAGTTGTAGTGATTGATCTGTATTATTTTTGTATATAGCTGCTCCAATCTCCACCAAGCATTTGACGTTTCTAGGTTTACGTGAAGTCACACTGAGTCACATTGCATTACAAGCATGATGTGTTGAAACCATATTTACCTTAATTTTTGAGTTTCCAGGCGGTTTGTCATGGTCAATTGCATGTGGGACGGTGCCTGGCGTGGGCGTGGACGGGATATTGTCCTCCACTGTAGCTTCTCGCCCCTCTGATACGTGGGCTGACCTACCGTGTTAAAATATCACGGGTTGACACCACTTAAGATGCATTAGCGTCCCTCGCAGTCGGCCAAACTCAAGTATGATCGACCCGGTTGTAGTAATTCTTGTCGCCGATTCTACCTCGGACTCATGTGAGCATGTGAGATCGACACTTTAGCGTCATAAAATCGCCCCAACATGCTTTAGCAGTTCTTGTTAACCAGCTAGTTGGCCCTAAAAATGAGTTTTCAAATTAGCGCATAGTCAGAGTAGATGCTTCATTTACCCCAAATCACTGAATGCTTCATCTATACGACGCTTGGGAGAAACATAAAAATAGTGTAAACTGGCAGGGTGCGTTCTTGATGGATCCCCGGAACGCACCCGTGGAGGCGCTAAAACTTTGATAGTTCGGGCCAAAAAGCCCTGGACAGAACCCCTGTCAAGGTTCCGTGCTCCACTATGCTCGGGTTCGTTCCTGTGTTGAGAGCATGCAGGGTCTCTTGCCCCGGTACCTTGCCTAGGCATTGATATCACACCATGACGTCTGGCCACACTAGTAAACCGCCTCGGTCTATTGAATTTTCTTTTAGTGTAAACTTAACCCCAACAAGATCCCATTGCCTATATAAGCTTTGGATCTCCCCCGCTCGGCCTGAAGTGGATCTTGCTCTTTTCTCTTTCACATGAATATTGTTTACTGTAACGCGTGAGATACCTTCGACTCTGTTTCACTATACAATCATCCAGGCCGACAAACACCTGGACACTGAAAACATCCTGCATTGCAGCAACCAAGTTCACATACATCTATTCGATATGTTGTCCTGGGTTTATCCTATCCGGATCGTCCAGGCTATCTTTGCCCTGGCGACCATCGGTCTCACTGCATACGGTTCGTCACGCACACAATACAGTAGCTAGCTATGGCTAAAGCTAATGGATATCAGTCATCGGATCCCTATATTCTGAGTGGTCCTTCTCCAATGTGATCTACTTCATGCTCTTCAATGGCTGCTGGACAGCCGTTGTTGCCGTCCCCTACCTAGGCCTCGCTCCACTCTGGCTCCCACGCATCTCGCACGAGTTCGTCATCCCCGCCGTCGAGTTGATCACCATGGGACTCTGGCTCAGTGGATGGATTGCCATGGCTGCGATGATCCCTCACCCGAGCCAGTGCACCTATGCCAGCTGCCATGCTCTTCAGGCGCAGATTGTTGTTGGGGCTATTGAATGGTAAGAAAAAAATTGAAAACTTGATTACTGAAGACCGCATTTCTGACTTTGGGTGTTAGGGCTCTTTTCTTGTTCACAAATGTCTATGCTGTTATGGATGTTAAGAACTCGAGGAGCAACCACAGGGCTCGTGAGCAGCAGGAGCAGCAGCCTGAGATCTCTCAGGTGGATGCTGCCGAGACTGCGTAAAGTATACGGAGATGATTTTCATCATTCTGTTTTGGCTCTCCTGCTATGATGGTTAATGCCTTATGAAAAAGTGGCATCGGAGGCAACACGAAAATACGATACGATGGATTATTTAATGGAATACGCGGGGAAATGATATACCGTTCCTGTGCCCAAGGGGCTCAATCTTTTTGTTATTATCATAGCATACATATAATGTTTACCATAATTTAATGGATATATCGAAAGTATGTTCACCATCTTATACTCTACAGGTCTTTTTAATGCCATGCCGGCGAAAAAGACCGTAGGACCTATCGCAAGACAGTGTTCCTTATAACCTGAACCCACAAGAAATATACATTTGCCCAAAAAACTGTAACATGCTGTGGTACCTGATGAAATCCGGGGTTTTGATAATTTCAGGGTTGTTTTGGTCTGATCCAAGCCATGGCTACTGAAAATCTCTCAAATCCCCAGCTCCTAACAATAAGCCAACGAAGATTCCTCTAACTTATCGAAGGAGTTAAATATATGACTCTTTTATTTATCGATGGATCCTTTGAGATGAATACAACATTTCTTAACTTAGTACGTGGGGCTGGGATTATAGTGGCTTGGCATGAGCCGGGGATAGTTACAAGGCAACCAGCGTGCTGCCAATCTTCACCTCCTTTCTCTTTCCTTTCAAAGTTACCCTTGCAGTATTTATCTCTGGTTGGGTGTTCAACAATGGACAGCCCTCTCGTAGCCATAGTCACTGGCGCCGTAAGTCTCCTACTCTTGTAGCAGGTCCATTCTCACCATTATCTCAGAATCGAGGCATCGGGCTTGCTATCTGTGCTGCGCTGGTCCGGCAATCTCCAGGTCCTTTGGTTCTATACGCAGCCTCTCGCTCCGGGAGTCCTATTGACTTGGCTGGCCTGTCTATTCCTCCAACCGTGCAAATCCGCCCTGCTAAGCTGTCCCTCACCGACAAGGCCAGTATCACCGCTCTCAGCACAATGGTCGGCAACGAGCACAGGAGTTGCGACATTCTCATCAACAATGCGGGGCTCTACTATTTCCAAGAGAAAGTTACTGCCGCACAACGTCAAGAAACCCTCGACGTGAACTATCGCGGTACCCTTAATGTAGATTACTAGGTCTCTCATCTTCTCCTCGTCAAACTCACTAACTGCCCTAGGTCTGTCAAGCTTTCTTACCAATCATGCGCAAGGGCGGCCGCATCGTCAATGTTTCCTCCCAGTCCGGCCAACTCAAATACTTCCACCCTCGCTTGCAGGCGCGTTTCTTGAGTCCCGATCTCACCTTCGCCCAGCTGGACACTCTGATAGGCGAGTACAATGTATGCTACTTCAAGACTTTCTTACTTCTCTTCTAATCTGCCCCTAATACCCAACTCTAGCGTTCAGCAGACCAGCACAATGAGACCGCGTCGGGCTGGCCCCCCTTAGCCTACTTCACAAGCAAGGCCGCTTTGAACGCCGCAACTCGGATTCTGGCCCGCGACAATCCTGACCTGCTGATTAATTGCTGCTGCCCAGGGTGGGTGGGTACGCCGCTGGGTGCGCAGGCAGGTCAGCCGCCCAAATCTGTTGGTAAGTGTGGGGGTTTTCTCTCTCTCATACGTATCACTAACCATTTGTAGAGGAAGGAGCGAGGATCCCGCTGCGATTGGCGGTTGGTGATATTGGACAGATTAGTGGCCGGTACTGGGCGAACGATTCCGTGGCGAGTACAGGCCATGGGGAAGTTTGTGATTGGTAGCAGTCTAGCATTTCAAAAAGGAAGCTACATATAGGTAATTCAAGTCAAAGCATTTTCAAGCACTGATCATCAAGACCGATTATCCTTTATATTAAATGTCCTTTTCTTGCAAGGGTTCCCAGGAGCTGTGTATCGATTCTAATATTCTTTCAAGAACAGGAGACCCTTTTTATTGCGATCCCGAAAGTACTCGATGGACCCTAAAGATCCTTCTGTAGTACATCATGAGATCATGAGAGAGTGCATCTCCTAATAAAAACCTCCCCAGAAAGACACGAGGATATTCAGATTTCTCACGCACCGCCGGCAGCGGCCGAGACGTTGCAACGGGTATACTACGCACAATATCAGTAGAGTATTTTGTACACTAGGAGCGCACTCCACTTACCGCCATAAAAACCGAGCATACTAAGCTTGCCGCAGCGGCCGCATACACACAGATAAAACTTGCACCCGAAAGATCAGCATCTTGTCTATCAAGCATGGAAATCAATGACACTTACATGTTATGCCATGCAGAAACGATAATGATAAGTGCTTGCTCCCGCAGAGTTTCAGACAGCGAAGAGAGCAGCTGGCTGCTGGTTCCGGAGACAATCTGCCTGACTTGGGATTGCGGGTATTCCGGGAGCAGGGCAAACAAGTCGTTCGACGCGATATTGACGAATGCAGCGCCGCTGATGGACAACCCCAGCGTCATGCCACTTAATTGGGCTGCACAGTCTGTGTCAGCTGGAAATTTGATAGGGGAGCAAAGTGACGAACCAAGTAACATGAGAGTCAGCCCGTTGGGCGCATCGGCCGGAGCTACCACGGCTTGAATGACTGCAAAGGCGGCCTGGGTATAGGCGCCAGCACCGAGTCCGAGCACAATCTCGAGACCATATATCACCCCTGACGGGGTATTTACATCAACAATGGTACCTGTTGGCTTGGAAGTTAACATATTGTTAGAGAAAAAGCGCATGCAAATTGAGACTTACTCATCAAGACAGCCGGAATTAGGGCAATGATGCTGCCGCCCAGGTACCAAGGTTTGTAGTACCCGAAATGAGACATCATGGCTCCACTAGTCGGAATCGTAGTGATTAGCAGGAATATGAATGGCAGTAGGCGGACGGCAGATCTGATCGCGTTGTCTCCTTGGGTAAATTGGAAATAAATAGGAATGTAATAGACACTGATGTAGGACACAGCGCCCACTGCCGCACAAGAAATGAATAGCAAGACTGGCTCCTTCTGAGCAAACAGATGGATTGGTAAAATGCGCCTCTCGATTGAGGTGGTAATTTCGAAGCCTTGTTGGAGGCCGAAGATAATCCATAGAGCTCCGGAGACAACAAACAAGGCAATTGTCTGCCCGCTGTTCCATGGGTAAAGGGTCCCGCCAAAGTTTATGGCCATGACCAGCGTGGTGAATGATCCGACACTGAGTACAGTGCCCATCCAGTCGAAGCTGGCCAGCTTGCGCCATCTCGAGGTCCCTGGTAGGGGGTCGTTAGATGGTATAACGAACAGATAGGTTGGCAGTAAGATGGCGCCAAACAGCAGGTTGATGTAGAATGCCCAGCGCCAAGTATATAGTTCGAAGCCACCGCCGACAACAGGACCCAAGACCGTTCCAAGACCCCAGACCAAGCCACTGGGATTGATTGTTAGTGTACCCTCAGGCAACTCTCGGAAAGAGTAGGCTCACCTCAAGCTTAGGTATTTCGGTCGTTCTTGGCTAGTAGTATTCATGGAAATCAGAGCAAGCAGGCCGAAGTACATTCCATTACCTCCCGCACCAGCAAAAACTCGCCCGATAATCTCGGCATCCATGTTAGGCGCCCCGCCACAGAGTGCAGAGGCTGCCATGAACACGACAGTGGATACAATGAACACCCACTTGGCATCGAAGAGCGCATATAGTCTACCAAATGGCAGTACCATTGCCATTCCCCCAATCATGAACCTAGATAGAGCGGCGCTTGTCAGCCGTGGACTTCCCTCAAGTGCTCACTGTTATCGTCCATCACGTACCCCACCGATAGCCATGGTAAATCTTCGACCGCGTTGAAATCGTTGACAATTTTCTAACAAGTCAGATAAAGTCTCGTCAGGATATGCCTGTCTTTTCGGGGAAAGGACCAGGGGGGTAATAGAAACCAGGAATAGGGAGTATATGTACTGGAGCGATGTTGGCGACAATTGTATTGTCCAGAGAGTAAACGAAGATGGCCGTCAATGTGCTGACCAAAAATACGAACCACTAATGCAGTCAGAATCTTCATGCTCTAATATTTCAAAGCAACAAAACTAACCTTGAAGCCAGTAATTTGCCGCTTTTCCTGCGAATCTCGCGGTGAATCACTTGGGGTGAGCTTTTCGGCATCGCGTAGGAGCTCGGGACCGGACAACGTAGAAACTTCAGCCATAACGACGGATGAAAGTGATCAAATCTACTCAAACCCAACATTATGCGATATAAGCAAACATATTTTATAGCTTGAAAACAAAATATACTGCAGTATACTAAATACAGGGTCCAGATGGCGATTAGTCAATTCGGGCCAACCTCTTGCCGCCACAAGCATTCTGACAAAGAGCCTTGCCCTGGCAGACCTATATTGGGTATAGGACAGGATTCCATTGCTACACAAAAGTTGCCGACTATACACTGGCCTGCTTCATGATTGGTCAATAGCTGCCCTGTGGTAGATCTTCGGCAGATCTACAGGCCGACCTGGGGAAAGTCTCCGCCTTTACAAATACAGCGGAATCTTGGCGACGCTTGGCAATTGTCTCAACTACTTGATTTACAGAAAAAGAATGGCAGTAATGATGATGTATATTATACAATTTTCAAACGCGTGGACGAAGAAGGAAAGAAGGAAGTGGGCAATGAACCTTCAACGGTGGCTTACTCTTAACATGTGCTGCCCGTCATGAGTCTCACCATTGACCTCGGGAGTCTCAGTTGCAAACGTACAGACTATCTAACCTTGTTTGGAATACCAAGACAAGCCAGCATTTGTCAAATTCAAATCCGCTCTCTGAAAAGAATCTTGACACACACTTCATCGTACATAGCAGATCGCGAGTATGCAACACCGTGATCCTTCTCCGGCATTCAATAGGCGCTTCTACACTTTTCAAAGACCACTCGATAGGCCCTGCTGCGCCAGCGAAACAAGCATAACCCCATGTATAGAGGACACAATGCTTATTTCGTCTCTTTGTTACATTGATTATGCCTACAATTGAAGACTACAGTACCCAACGCAACGCAGAATTTAATAAGTTGAAAACTCCGTAACACTTTTCTACGATATGCTCGTGAATCAAGACTATGCCGTCTTGTTCAATGGGAAGCTGTCGGATATCGTTTGGAAGCCTGGCGAGTGGTCTGATTGGCCTGATGGGGCAAATTGGCTTTGGGGATGGTCACATGGAATCCCCACCGCAAGAGGCGAGTAGAGCGCAGCGGCGGTAAGCGCATTGCTCAATCACAATCAAGCGCCATGTTAACTCTCTCCAGATACGTCATGGTTGGTCAATCTGAAGTATAGAAGTGGATAAATCTTGTAGATTCCTCGCATGTGTCCTCAGCGCCACCGGCATGCTTGTCTTCAGGCTCTTAGTATCTGTGATCAAATTCCAAAAATGAATGTCAAATTGCATTTGAATAACAATAAATCTAGCAAATCTTTCCTGGTATCACTGCTCTAACAATCTAAGTAGACAAAAAGAATTCATAAAAAGTCGTCAAACTAGGGAAACCCAATTGGTTGAACTCATAAAGATTGCACTTCATGCCATATCCATTCCTTCGTAGTCTTGTGGAGGCGAAGGCGTGGAACCTTCCTGGTGATATCCCAAGACCTCAGCATACCTATTCCCGAGTCAGCTCTGTCCCTGTGCGATAATACTAATCAGACTTACATAATAGTCTTCCAAACATCGGCTGGTAGGTTTGCGTCAAGGAAAGACCAGTCAATAGCCTCTGCCGCTACCGGCTCATCGTTAGGATCATGATATGGAGCAAGGTACGTGGAAGCGAGTGCATCGGTGGCAGATATCCTCTCATCGGGATCATATTGGAGCATCTTGTCCAAAAGCATCGTGGCTGCTAACGTGTCAATTCCTTACATACTGAATGCGAGGGTGAACTAAACTGCATACCTTTCGAGTTTGCTCCTGGAATGAGGGTTGTCCAAGGTTTGCGAGAGTACTCAGGTAAAGAGCGGACGAAACTCATAGTCTGTAGAAGTATTAGTATCCTCGACATCAGAAGTAGCCTTGCACGGGAAGGAACGCACGTTCGGACTAGTGATATGGGAGATAACGTGATCAGGGAGAGACCCTAGAAGCTTGGTGATTACACAAAACTGGTCGATATGGTTCTTGCCCAGGAAAAGAGGCTCTCCAAGTAGCATTTCAGCAAAGATACAAGCTGCGCTCCAGATGTCGGCTTTCTCATTGTATCGCTTCCAGGTGAGCATTATCTCTGGGGCACGGTAGTATCTAGTAGATACGTAGCCGGTCATTGATGCCTCTTGAACTCGGGCTAGACCGAAGTCGCATATCTTAAGGTCGCAATTTTCGTTGACCAAAATATTGCTTGGCTTCAGATCACGATGGATGACACCAGCAGAATGAACGTATTTGAGCCCGCGCTGTGATATATTAGCCGTAATTCAATGACTGTTTGAGGGAGAGGTTAATTACCATTATTTGGTACATGAAATATTGTGCAAATTGATTATCCACTTTCTTAGATCTTAAAAGAGTGTGTAAATCGGTTGACATGAGGTCTGTCACAAGGTAGCTAAATTCAAAGGTTGTTTGGTTAGTTAATTTTCGCGGTATACATCAAGATGTAGAAGTTCATACATGTCTTCCGAGGGCGAAATAAAAATGTCATTCAAATGAATAATCTGTTGAAATGAGTAGTTAGCAGCTTGAGCGCGTCAAAGAAAACTCTTTGGAGACAAACGTTTTCATGTTTAAGTGTTTTCAGCAATCTGACCTCTCGGTACATGTGCTTCGCAATATTTTCAGATTTGAAGGGCTGCGCAAGTTTCTTGACAGCAATTGTGCGCTTTGTAATCTGATCTTTGGCGGAGCTAAAATGAATAACAGTAAGTGGTAAGCTTCTGTTGTAATTTGAATATTTAATCACTGGGTATCATACCATACAAGTCCCGAGACACCAATTCCAATAGGCTCTAGGTAACTATATCTATACATGATTCATTGTAAATATACTATACATCCATGTTTAATTTGCAGAATGATAGGTGTTCACAAACCTTTCGGTTGTTTCAAATGAAGAGCCTAGAATTGTCTTTGTGGTAAACCGAGCCATATCTTGGCCGACGGTTGGGTCTTGAGTCACAGACGGCGACATTGAAGTTGTTGATGTCTTACTGGGCCACAATCATATAAAGTAAATCTGGGGGTGTGTTCAAGGAATATTTGATTGCAGTTGACTCTGAAAGATGTCAAAGTAATTTGGAGGAAAAATGACCCATTGCGGAGGACACAAACTGTTTTTATTAAAAGATCTCATGATCCACAAAGCTACTTCGATCACATTCGGTGGCGTACGGCATGCTTTGACATAAGTGGCTTAAGGAAAGTGCAGCGGCACCGCAAAAGTCTCCAACAACCTACAGACCGCCTTTGGCACACGTGGATACCGCCTTGGAGATCCAGTAAAACCATTGAGAGAACCCGCCATGATTGGTGGAACACTTTCCCACTCCGATTAAATAACCTATTCAACCTTGGCACTAGCCGTACTCTAGCAGCAAATCAGGGCAGAAAAGTGGCAGAAAGTTACCTAATCAAGAGGTTGTCGGACACTTTTGATTGTGGCACTGCAACCTCCCAAGGTGTATACGGTGCCTCAGCCACAAGTAAGGTTGGTACGGCGGCCATTTCCAAGATCCACATAGTCCGCAACGAAAGCAATGCGATTGGTCGGGCCATTTGCCCGCTAATGGAGGTGGGTCTATATGTAGACTCCCCACATGTCGCTCAAAGTGGATATTGCAGAGCTCTGCCATCCCACACGGACAAAGTTCGAGAACCCATTTGTGTGCGGTGGCGATTTCTGCGCTTTTTGCAGTACACAATATGCCGATCACTAGGGTCTTACTGTAGTCTCCGGAATAGCCTGATCGGATCACGCATACTACTGTGATAGCGGGTCCCGAATGATCACGATCAATCTTCAGCCTTATGTATCACGCGAGCCGTGATGATCTAGTACATGGCTCGTAGATTTGGCTGCACACATAACAGAGTATATTGATGTGCCTTAGGTACCCGTGGACAAAAGCCTAGATACACATACTATTTTGGGCAATACCGTCGATGACGTCACGACAGTAGCTAGAAGCTTGGAGATCTCCGCCACATTTTTAAATTCAAACACAAAAATTGACATTAGGCCTATAGCTAGTCCGCTTCAATGAATGTCTCAAAAATAGTATCGGGGTATTCGTCATAACTTGTTTTCGGGGCCGTCATCGTCGCTGGAATAGCTTCAAGGGGGCTAGATTCCTGGCTGGCATCTCGGCTTGAATTCTCGGAGAATGTACTGACCGAGAATGTGGGTGATGGGCATTGGAAAGGAGCATTATTAATTTGAGTGGCACGTTCGCTTATCATGGCAAGCTGGAGGTTGATTTGTGGATCGTCGCATCGTGCGTGATCGAAGATCGTGTTTTTCAGGTGCCAGACCTCTTCTTTGAGACTGGTCACCACGGACTGAAGGTGTTCGTGCTTCGCAGTCTCATTACTTAAAACTTTCTCAATTTCTTGGTGTTGTTGCTTTTTCTTCAGTCGACATTTGTTTGCAGCGATTCGATTGCGCTCGAGATGCTTGGCCCGCTGGGGACTTGAATTGGCATGCTGTGAGGATCGCCGCCTGGAGGGAGCCGACTGGGATGGGGAAAGCTGAGGTGCGAATTGATTGATCTCATTTAATGGTGGTTGTAATTTTGGCACGGGTTGAGCCATTGGGTATAGGTCAGATTGCAATATAGGGTCGATATAAGGAAGCTGCGTCGGATCTGATAGGGATGAAGACATCTCGACGTAGAGAAGTTCGAGAGCTACAGCTCTGAGACAGTATTGTATTTCAGAAACGTGATGTCGGGTTCGATGGTGAGATGTTATATGTTGTGTCTGCAGCTTGGGACGAGGGGAGTGTGCGGAGAGGGGGTGCGACGGGAAACATGTTCGACTTTATGGGGCCACCTGGGCAGGGCAAAGACAAAATTCTAAAAGATATGCTCGTCATCAGCCGCGCCAAGTTTCATTTGTGTTGTTATAAACAACTTGAAATCAAGATTCTATGATGTAAATTGAAAGCTTACAAAGATTAAGGTCTCGCCACATTGGCTCTAGCTCGGATATATCAACCGCTCAAGGGACCGCCATGGTAATCCTTGCTGATAACCGGGTTCATTTCATGCTCCACCCGCAAATCATATGACAGGTGGCTTCTTGGGCCGACCCTTTCACTTTTCCTTGGATATGTGATGTCAATGATTGGACAGAGATGCACATATTGTTAGGGATCATATTAACAGGAGCTAGTCTATGATGCAATCCATCAACTGGCTGACCAATTTCAGCTTACAACTAGCTGCGTTGCTAACCGAACGAATAAGATGCTTGGTCAATCATTGTTGGTACAGAATGTCTTCTCAAATAATAGATACTAATACACATGCGCAAAGAGCGTCAACCAGCGACCTGCTCGTCGATATACCGCCTCATGGTATCAAACTCCGCTTTTCCTGTCTTGTCAACCAGTCAGCACATTCCTCTAAACCCTTAGGATTGGAAAAAGAAACAAAGGTAGTCATACCGAAAGCAAATATCTGATATGTGGCTGTGCGTACCATTCAGTAATGACTCAAACGGATCACAATACGAGAAGAGGAAATTTCAACCTACCACATCCTTCACATCACGATGTCGCTCGAATTCCTGCCGAGCGTATGAATGTAGCTCACTTCGTGTTGTTGAAGGAGGAATTTCTAGATACTCGTGTAAGCTGGTGCCATGGGTGGGCTTAAGGAGCATAAGGCTAGACCATACTATTCAAAGCTCGGACGATCTCGCGCCATAATGCCAGGACACGCTGTCTTTGGATGAACTGTGGATCCCATTAGTGGATTTCCGGAGATCTTCATGTAGTGGCTCATGGATGCATCCGATGCCGTCTACCTACATGGTCTAGACTGATGGCTGGCTTTTTCAGTTTCGAGGGTTGGCTGCGAGCAACGGCAGCTAATAAGCTTAGAGAGGACCTCATCGGTGCTGGCTCATATCATATCTGGCGAGAGACTTGTTCGATATGATCGGAGGATTGTTTCAGTCTGAGTTTTGATGTTGCGGCTGTTAGCTTGCTTTGAGTATCGAGTGCAGATGAAGGCGGTCGCATGAAATTGCGTGTATTTGTATTTCGGTATATTACATATCATGTGATCTATTATCTGCATTGGAAGGCCTATCGTTACAAATATCATGTTATATGGATACGCGACTTTGGAATCCGATCGCCGGCATGAACAACTAGTTGGGAGATAGATAAGGCAATATTAATAAGAAGTCCGTTTATAGAGGGTGTTCAGGAGATTAAAAATATTAGAGTGAATTCTAAAATACAAAGTAGTAACTAGTTGGATATCATATACACAAATGCACTGCACGTCGCACGCCCCGGTCAATTTCAATACCTCGCATGGGCTCGACTCTGTCATAGCATAAGAGACGCGAAAAACACTCAAGTTTCGGCTTGAGGATGTCTGTTCTTCATGTGTTGATTGTAATTCCAGGTCCTTGAAAAGCCTTTCTTATTGCGACTGCAGGAAGGGAAAGGACAGAGAAGGACTTCCTGTCGACGAGAACTACTTCCAAAGCCAGGCTGTTTGGCCGGAATCGGTTTCTGTGCCACCTTTGGATTCGAAGAGCCGGGATGAGAGACTGTTATTGGTGGGGGCGCCGGAATAACAGCTGGGACCACAGCTGGAGCAGGATGAGGTTGTCGTGATGGTGACCGTGTAGCGCCTCTGGAGCTATTCCTACTTTGAGCTCTGCTTTTGGGTATCCGGCCTGAATCGATATCGGATTCGTCATTGGATTCGCTTTCAATATAGTCGTAATCCCAAGTCTTATCTGGGAGACGTCCCACTTTCTCTATGCGGCCTTCGTGGAATGTTCGGAACGTCATATCTTGCTCGAGTAGATCCGCACAACGCTTTGCGGCTCGTTTGACTGCGTTGGGTGGCAGGCCCACCATTGAAGCAACGCCCATGACCTCGCTCCAGTCCCGTAGGGGAAATCGCTGCAACATTTTTAACATGAGTGCCCCTGAACGATCCATTGACTCTTGGTTTTCATCGACGTCATGTTGTGTGTTCTCGGGCTGTGGAGATGACCTTAAATTTGATACATCGCGTGAGGATTGCCCAGAGGATCGAATCCCTCGACTTGGCTTCCGACCGCGGGGTTGGCTTCCTTTCCGAACCTTGCGTCGGGATCGTGATCGTGATCGTGACCGTGATCCATCATCATCAGTGTCAGTGGCGGAGTCGTCGCTGTCGTAAAAATTTCTGCCTCGATTTCTTAGTGAATGATGCAACCCCATTAGCAACTGATCTAAATGCGAGATAGCGGTGCGCGAAAGAGGCAGTAATTTATGGCGAGCGGCGATGTCGTCTTCCAAGCTGATTGGCATTTGCCTTCGTCTCTGATCAGATTCATTTTTTTGGCCTTCAATTTTGTTTTCGTCGTTTGTTGTGTCACTATCAATCTCCATCGCGTCTGGATCCGGGATATTTTTCTCTTCGTGAACTTCCGCGTTGTCATCGTCGCTCACATTGTCCCACTCGCGAGCCGTGAACCTTTCCCTGGCGGTCTTCATCATCGTTGCAATGACGCACTCTTCCAACTCGCCACTGGGGCGAGTATCAGACATCTGGAATTCGTCAGGGTCCTCCAGCTCATCGAAAGCAGTTTCGCCTGCACGAGGAACCCAGATATCTGGCATAGGCCACGCTACCCATCTTTTGCGGAAAGCCTTTTCCTCTTCCTCTGAGACCCGAGGGTCGCCGGAATTGTCCTTTTGTTTGGGTTGTCGGTAAGCCACATAAGTATTGTAAAGGTGAGCAGCAAGGTCTTGCGCACGAGAATCCATCAAAGTCTCGTATACATCACGCTCTGCTTCAATGGCTCTTTGGTATTTAGCTTGGGACTCTGTCCACCGATTTGGGCGCTCTTGTCCCGGCGGGAGATCTATTCCACGATGGAGGAAATAGGTTGTCTTCTGCGCTACTTCTTTAGATGGTTGCTTTTGAGATGGCCTCTTTTGACCGATCGGGGTAGAGGAAGCCTTAGCAGAAACGATCTTCTTTTGGGGCTTTTTAGCTTCCTCATCATTGCTTTCTTGATAAGAGCTGTCCGAAGCAGAGTCGTAATGGTCAACCAAGGGTTCTTCTCGGAGAATCAAATCGAAGTGGTCCTCTTCTTCATCGGGGACAATCTCGCTCATAGGTTCAGGCTGATTTTCTGACTCCGGTGTAACATTCTGAGAGCTAAAACCGCCGAAGATCGACCTTCTGGGCCGGAGCGACCTCGATGACGGTGGATCGGCATCATTGCTGGGTCCGCCAAATAACGATCCACGCACTTGAGCTGACTGTGGTGGTAGTAACTGTGATGATGACGGTTGGTCTTCTGGAAATGAGGACATCCCTCAGCCTTGTGGTCGAATTATAGGCACGTTGATGAGGCTGATACCAGGCTCATGTCATATGCGGGTACCTGGCTTGAAAAACGCAACTTGAACCGCGATGGGAATCAAGCATCACGGGAACTCTCGAAATACAGCTGATCTCAAAAGATTTGAACATATGGTATTGATGGTTGAAGATTGGTAGAAGATGAAGATCTTCAGAAATTCTCAAGTGGAACCATGTCACGTGATATAAACCATGCAGCAGCAGGTCTGCGACTGACATTCATTCACGACAGCACTTTTACAGGTAGATTACATGTAGGCATTAGAATACGGTTTGTGTATGTACTATGTTTGGTGCAAAAAAACCATTAAATTCGATGGACATAAATTTTTTAGGACATGCATATACAGGGGACTTTCCCAGCCGCAAACGCCAACAAATAAGTACTCTTGATAGTGTGACAAATCGCTCGACTCTATTTCTCGCCCTTCTCGAGCTTGCGCCGCTTCGAGCGGAGCTTGGCAGCCTCTTCGGACGTCTTCTTGTTCGAGTGCATCATCTTCTCCAAAAGCTTGCGCTTCTTCCGGCTCATCATCATCTTCTGTCTCTCGAGTTCCTCTTCCTCCTTGCGCTTCTTGGCAGCCAGCTTCTTGGTCTGGGAGTTCTTTTTCTTGGATGCCTCATCGGTGGCACCCTTAGAGAAGGGCAGACCAGCAGCCTCGGCCTCAAGCTCACGCTGGTGCTGGTTGCGAGCGGCCTCATCATCGTCGTCCTCTGACTCAGATGCGGCTTCGTTATCCTCGAGTCCTTCGAAGTCCTCGTCTTCCTCAGACTCCTCGTCGCTGCCACTCTCGTCATCATCGGTGCCAGCAACATCCATACCACCATCGACAGACTCCTCCTCAGACTCCTCGACAGCGGGAGCGGGCTTCTCATCTGCGGAAGCTTCCTCCATCTCCTCGTCGCTGTCTCCAGTCTCGGCCATCTCAGCCTCGCCTTCCTCTTCCTGAGAAGCCAGGGTAGCCTTGGGGTCGTAAGCACCACGGTTGGGCTTGACCCATGGGCTCAAGTGAGGGGGGAGAGTAGCACCAGGACCGTAAAGATCAGGGCGGCAGAGCTTGCCCTCGTTGATGCAGTCCCAAACCCACTGAGGCTGGACGTAAGTACGGCCAGGAATGCGAGAGCCGGGCTTGACCTTCTGGCTTGTGCTCTCGCCAGCAGGGATGGCGGGGAGAGAAGACTCTGGGAGTGGGGGACGATCGACAATCTGGTGGGTGATACGGGGATCGGTCTCATCGTGGGTGAAAGCACCATCGCCCAGCACGGCATCCCAACCAATACGCTTGCAGCCGAAAGCACGCAGGATGAACTCGATGGGGGCCTTGGGGGCCTCACGCGAAACGTAGAACACGAATGGAGCAAAGAGAGTACCTGCATCGTTACCGCTCATGTCAGGCTGGGGGAGGGTGTCGGCTTCGGGAGCAGCGGTCTCGAATCGGTCGATCGCATCAGTGTTTTCCTCGGTTGTGTCCATGGTCTCCTCATCATTGTTCTGATCCAAGCCGGCGGACTTGATGACCTTGTCTACCTTGGCCTGGACAGCCTTGGAAACCTCCTTATTGGAGTCACCGTTGATCTGGGGCTTGCTAGCCTCCAGGGCCTTGGGGACCTCACCCACATTCCGGCCCTCCAGAGTGAAAGCAGCCAACTCGGCACCATTTTCGTCGCTCCGGGTGTCGAACTTGGGAGGGTATCTCAAGCCAATGGAGGAGTATAGGCGGAAGTTGACGAAACCCAGCAAGGTGGTGTAGAAGTCGACAAAGGTAGCCATGATACGGTAGTCGACATCGCCATTGACACGCTGCACGAATCGGTACGGCACCAACCACATGATGTCCTGGCCCTGAATAGTAGCCTGGTAGTAGATACCCTTGATTGACAGGAAGGATTTACGCAGCGAGTTAGTGGTAATCAGGTAGTGCTGGAACTCGTGGCAGACGCGCTGGCACAGGGCAATGGTCTTGTGGGGAACATGGGTGGTAGAAGGAAGTGTGGCGAACAGGAAGAGCAGAGACAGAGCATCGTCAAGGTCGCGGAGGGCGTCAATGAAGGTTGGGTAACGCTCCTTGATGACATGGTCGAGAGTGAGCTTGGGGGCATGGTTCTTCTCGAGGCGCGCAGCGTCGCTAACTTCACCACGACCGAGGGAACGAGCGATCTTCTTCGCAAGAGACTTCTGGTCACGGAACTTGTTCAGCAGCGGCTCGTGGAGAAGGTACTGGATATCCTTGGTGTAGTAGAAAGTAGTGTTTGGCGTCGAGGTCTTGGAGGCCTTCTTCTTGCTGCGAGGCTCACGGGGGTAGATTCCTTTAATTCAAGTCTCAATCAGCATCACAACGTATAAATATATCATAAAAAACTTTCTTACCCTTGAAAATGCAAAGTCGACGGAAATCAGGCAAAGAAATCTGAAGTTTGCGCACGGCCTGGGTACGGGTGATATAGTTTTTGGCTGCGCCAGAGGTACCTGAGAGAAAAACTGTTAGCCGTGGCATTAAAGAAATTGAAAACGGTCAACATACCCTTCTTCTTAATCTTCGCCATGGTGAATTCTGTTGGAGCTTTGAAGTTGAAGAATCCAAACAGTTTCTGCTGATAAGAAGAGGAAAAATTTCCAGATAACTTTTTTTTTCTGTCGGAGGCGGTCAGTTGGCCCGTGCGGGTGCGGGCGTCCGTGGTTCCAAGGCAACGGGAGTAAAGGGACAGATCAATGAGTTGATCCCGCCAATTCCACATCTCCGAACTCGCTGTCATGGCGGTAGACCGGCGCAAGGTTGCTGTGTTTGGTGCAGCCTTTGTGCTGCGGCTACTTCTTGTTTGTCTTTTCCCATCGTTGCCTGACTTGCTCACAGGCCGAGTGGAGGTCTCAACCCCGGTCAATAGCTTCAAGCGACGTACGTTATTTTACCCCAATGCTCTGATCGACAATCAATAGTACTGGTACTAATTTGGAACAATAGTTCAAGAAGGTCTCTTTCTCTACATCCGAAATGTATCACCCTATGATGGAGGTGTTTTCCACCAAGTAAGCAGATCGCGAATGCTTCATTGAGACTCCAAATAACACCGATTGTACTCTAGGCACCACTCCTCCTCCCCTTATTCGCTTTGCTCCCAGATGTGAAGAGCAGCCCATTCCCTACCGCCATATTCTACTTTTTTGTCGATCTCGTAAATGCGCATGCATTGATCTCCATCTCGGAATCGGGCCAATCGGTGCAGACCCGACTACACTCAGCTATGCGAAAGCATATTCGGTGGGACGGAGTGTCCATTGCAGCTTGGTAGGTGCTATCCGATAATACAATGGGAAAATATGGGCCCCTAATCATGAACAGGTTTTTGTTCAACCCCTTTACCATCGCAACCTGCTTGGCACGATCAACGAGCGTCTTCACCACGACCGGAGTCCTTTATGCTGTATCGAATGCCGTCGATGGAAACAGTATCAATGCTGTGCTGGCGTTAGGATTTGCGTCATACCTGTCACTTTACCCAGCATTACTATTTATTCCGCTGGTGCTGCTCTGCTATGACCAACAAGCCCAGTCATCCAAGGCCCCCAATACTGTGAGGTTCTTTGTCCAACACGGGGCGATACTTCTGGCTAGCGTCGCCGGCCTACTTGGACTGTCATACCTTGTCACTGGGAATTTCTGGGAATTCATGTCCGCTACCTATGGCTTCCATCTCCTGGTCCCCGATTTGACTCCTAATGTGGGTCTGTGGTGGTATTTCTTCATCGAGATGTTCGACTCCTTCCGGGAGTTCTTCCTGGGCGTTTTCTGGCTTCACCTAGCCAGCTACGTGGGAGGCTTCACTGCCCGTCTGCGACGACAACCCTTGTTCATTATCACTTCGCTGCTGGGTGTCTTTGCAATCTTCAAGCCATACCCTAGCATTTCCGACGCATCTCTTTACTTCGCGCTGCTACCTTTGTACCGGCACCTCTTCCCTTGTAAGTTTTGTCTTGACAGTTCAATGGGTATCTTCGAACACACCGAACTGACCATGAACAGTGATGCGATACACATTTTTCGCAGTCTCCGCACTGCTTTACTCCAGTCTTCTTGGCCCCGCGTTCTACCACCTGTGGATCTACGCTGGATCCGGCAACGCCAACTTCTTCTATGCGATTACTCTTGTCTGGAGTCTTGGCCTTTCCATCCTGTTAGCCGACAGCATCTTCGCGGCTCTCAGAGATGAATGGGAGCAAGCCAACCCGGAGTCACAAGGCCAGGAAGTGAAACAAATATAATATAAGAAATGCCTGCATTTCCATCGCATCATGATTTCATTCATGCTCAAAAACTCATAGCACATAAAAAGCATTAATCAAATCCAACTCTAAATTTTGATCTTCACTTTAAACTCTTCGACAAAATCATATAATCAAACTCCTTGATTGTCCCATTCCGCAATTTCCTCGGCTGAGGCGAATACTCATCAACAACATACCCGACCTTCTCATAGAACCTGCACGCAACCACATTAGATCTAAATACCGTAAGCATAGCCTTCTCCACTCCGACCGACCGACCAATCTCCTCCATCCGATCCATCAGCAAAGCCCCAAGCCCGCGCCCTCGGCCCGCTGCCGCTAAATGAATTTCGTAGCAGTAAACCACCTCTTTCCCATCTTCATAGGTAACCATAAAAGACAAGAAGCCGAGAACACCGCTCTTATTATTGGCGTGCTCATCCGCGCCTCCTTCCAGACCGCCATTCGCATTCCCCAAGCTTCCCGCCTTGACCTTCGGCTCGTCGGCTTTATCGGTACCGGCACCAACGCCGGCTTGCCGCATATCAGCCGAGGACGCGCAGTCGCGCAGGATCAAGTACTTCATATCCGGTAATTTCATCTCCTTCCGCTTCTTAGGCCGAGACCAGCCCGCGCCGGAGGCAGCATAGTCTTCGCTGGACGTGAGTTCGACGAGATCTAGACATGCGTTTAGATCCGCGGTAGAGATGGTTGCGGCGGAATAAACATCCAGCGACGTGTCGCTTGCTGCATTGCTTTGTAGCTTCAAATTTGGCAGTACTGGGTCTGTTTCAGTGACTGGTTCCGTTTTGGTGGTTTGCTTTGGTGATGCATCTTTATGTGGAGACACGTGGTATGAGATGAAGTCTTGGATGCTTAGCGCATTTGTACGCTCGACTAATGGGAGACCTTGAGAGCTGTGATTAGCATGTATGTTTTTACCGCTGTCCAGGTGGATACTCGAAAATAGAGTACGCCGGGTAAGAACAATTGACGGTTGTTGGTTACATTGAGCGTTGTTGATGGATGTCTTACTTTTTCGGCTGGAGACGCGTTGCGCGGACGGTTGAGATCGCCGGGCTTTGAGCTTGGTGACTCGGCCTTCTTGAGTTGGCATTGTGGGTAAATTGATTGATATCTTGGAAATTCTTTTATGTACTCCAGCCAGTACAGATTGTTTTGACTGCGTTGCGCGTCAGTGGGTGGTAATGTAGAGGTTTGAGTGGGTAAAACGTGTTCCGGGATCGATCAATTCTGGATACGAGCGCTTAGAAAGTCGCGTTGTTTCAAGATTTATTACTCTTCAATGGTAGTTTTTGCTCGAAAATTATTTACATGGAAATGTCGCTATATAGGCGATTAGGAACTGCTTTAGGTATGCTTATCTCCCCGGTTCTAGCTTTGGCGACCTCGGGAATCCCCTTATGCTGGATAACCGTTGGAACTGCGAAAATATATATATTCATTTTCTCGTACTTCATACATGTCTACCTATTGATTATTCAACCAATAGATTTGAATGACCAAATTACCTATTAGTCAAACATTTATCGCAGGCCAGCAGCATGCTCTTCAGCCCGGCGCTCAGCCTCCTCAGCTCCCAGCTCCCCAAAGACGTCCACTCCCCAGCGGAAGGGGTAATTGTATCGCGCGTTGCGGTTCAACTTGTTAAGAGCCTCAAACTCTGCGTCGGGAATGACAAAGTCTACAAGTATATTAGTCTCATGTGAACACAGTCATTCATTGTCATCCTACCTTCGAAGTTGCTCTCGATGCGCGAGGGCGTAACGCTCTTGGGCAGCACGGCAGAGCCCCGCTGGACAGCCCACGAAATCAGCAGCTGAGCGGGGTCCTTGTTAAGCTTCTTGGCGATCTCCGCCACAGTCGGGTCGTCGATAACACTGCGAGTCTAGAGTTAGTACAATGTAATACGAGCGATGTAAAAGGTTCAGTCTTACCGTGGAATACCAAAGGTGTTGTTTCCAAGGGGACTGTATGCTGTAATGAGAATGTTCTGCAATGGTTTCTTTAGCTACGCTGTTATATAAGAAGTACGAGAGAAGAAGGTTCTTACCTTGTCCTGCAAGAACTTGGTTAGTTCTGGCTGCTGGAGGAAAGGGTGCGCCTCAATCTGGTTTGTAGCGGGAACGATCTTCGCAGTCTCGAGCAGTTTCTTGGTAGCATCGATGGTAAAGTTACTAATACCAATGCTGCGAATCTTGCCTGCCGCGACAAGCTTCTCCAGAGCGGCCCAAGTGTCGGCCACCGGAACATCGGCTATGCGGAATCGCTTCGTGACCGGATCGGTCGGTGTGAGAGTTTCGTTGGTGTGCTCAAAAGCGACAGGCCAATGGATCTGCAAAATTTAATCAGTAAAAACTCTTTAATTGGTTTGTCTTAGATTGTAGATAGCCTACCAGGTATAGGTCCACGTAGTCGGTTTGGAGATCCTTCAGGGTCTGGTTGAGACCCTCCTCGACGTGATCGGGGTGGTGGTGGGTGTTCCACAGCTTGCTAGTGATCTAAAAAATGAAAGAGTAAGTGTTAGCCGCCATTGAAAACCTTGAATCTACTTGTAGAAGTTGGTCAACTCACAAAGATCTCCTCGCGCGGCACGCCCGACTTCTTCCAGCCATTTCCGACCTCATTCTCATTTTGGTAGCATGCTGCAGCATCAATGTGACGGTAACCACTGCGCAAAGCGTGCTCAACTGCTTTTTCGACTTCGTGGGGCTTGGAAAGCTGTTGCGCATGAATGAGTTAGTTGCGAATTTGCTACATAGCTGGAAGCAACGTACCCAAGTACCGAGACCGACGGCCGGAATCTCGTAGCCCGAGTTAAGCTTGTAGGTACGCCCGAGAGACATTGTGATCAAAAAGATGAAGTTAAAATGAAGCAAGCTCTGGTCAATTAGAAATGAACTTATCAATAAACAGAGGGAAAGTCGGAGGAATCGCGATCTATTTATTTTCGACGCCTGCCCCTCCCAGTTTTACCCCTCCCCCTCCACGCCAATAGAAAATCATAATTGAAATACTTTGACACGCGGTCTGTTGATCTCGTGCTTTTTGAAACCCGGGTACTCGTCTACCACAGATTAAGTGGATGCCATAATGTATTGAGTGATCTTAGCTTCGGATTGCACAATTGCTGGGCCCCTCAGTGGATACCGAGCTATATAAGGCCCGGCAGTTAGCTCATCCATGGTTGGCCACCTCTTATTACTTCACCTCGTAAAGAATGTATGTATTTAATTAGACGCATGATTTTTGGGAAGTTTCCCCTGTTCACACTTTTCGTTTTTCATACTACAACAGATACTGGAAGAGTAAGGTGTGAGGTTACAAAAAATTAAAAAGACTTTCTTCGAAGATATTTGGAAGATCAGAGACCGCGCAGTGTGCAGAGGGGGATCCCAAAGACAGGATCATAACAAACAAGGTCATAACAACAGAAGCTTGCTGGAACGGTCATATCCTACTCTACCAATCTGACGGTTTTGACATGAACGGAAAATTTCGAAAATTGCTGAGGACACTTACAGTTGGATTCGGAAAAACTGTTCCTGCAGGGGACTAGTTGTGATGTGTCCTGCGCTAGATGCTTGGGAATAGCAGAGCTTTTCGCTACCATGATGATCGTTGTATCTGCTTCCGCGTATCACTGGGGTATTGAGGAAGACATCCTGACAATTCAAGGGACCTTGACTGTATGCCCACGTGCATACACTAAGCCACCAAGGGAAAAAAGGGAAAACTAGAGGGCTGAACGAGTGAGATGAGGAACACTATAATAAAGTATCACAAACTTAGTCACACACCCTTACTTTTTGCATTTGAGAAGCGCAGTATTCGAGATTCAGAGAGCAACATTATCAAGTACATACCCGGGTACCTACTCGGACAACTATGCCGTAGCTACTTGTGAAAGTGAGAATAATTAAGGAGTGATGCCCACTGCCGCTTTTTTTCTATTTTCAACTTTATCTTATCTTGGCGTCAATGATGCATTATACATCTTAACGTGAATCAAGCGAGGTGATGCGATGTTCTCTAATACTTGAGATATCATTTTTTCTTACTGCGCTACATTCATTGCGGGTATGAGAGTGTTCAATTGATTGGTGAGGTTCGATTAGAGGGGTTCGTGAGATAAATGAGCCATGCATTAGGATCTTAGTAATGCATTCTTACCTCAGAGCTGGACATCGTGCAGCCAGCAATTTTCATATTCCTAAACCATGAAGAAATCTAGTACTAGTGTACTGACGTATTAACGTGCTCTACAGCAAAATAAACAGTGCTGCTCAAATTTCAGTCCTAAATTAGATATCTAGTCAAGTTATTTGGCTCTTGATTATCCCCACGTCAATATTCAGGATAAATGCTTCATCACTATCTTTTTGAACTCTGTTCATTGTATTAAAAAAGACCAATCTTTTTTTGCTTATATTGAAGAAATGTTCGTACCTATGTGCGCACCCAAGCGCTTCTTCACTGGGATATATCTAGAAACCAGTGTGAGAGACTGGAGATAGCAAAAAGTCACCGATCGGATCGGCGAATGGATGATTGAGTTTGTCCGACCAAGCACGGAGCGGAGACTTTTGGGTTTCTTAATAATTGACGAAGTGGGCCGTCATGAAGTGGAGCCCTGGGCACAAAACGTCGTGACGTCAAGCACACCACACCGAGTATAAAGATACGGTCATCCTTGTACTTCTAGTGAGATAAACTTTGGAACTTACCATATCTGGCTTACTCTCTAATATTGAAATGGCAGCCACAATCAAGCAGTGGATCGTCGAGAACAAGGACAAGGGCTTCGATGGCCTGGTCTACAAGGAAACCTCGATTCCGCAAGTTGGAGAGAACGAGGTGCTAGTGAAGCTTGAGGCAGCTTCGCTGAACTATCGGGATTTGATTATCCCAAAGGTAAGATTTTAGTGTTCAATTGCCGAGCATAGATCAGTTAAATAACCTGCGGTCTTTATTTCCGGCAGGGCATGTATCCATTCCCGACCAAGTTCCCCGTTGTGCCTGCATCCGACGGCGCGGGTGAAGTCATCGAGGTCGGATCCAAGGTGACCGATTTCAAGAAGGGCGACAAAGTGGCGACCCTCTTCAACCAAGGCCACCAATTCGGTTCAATCGATATCCCTGCCACCCAAACCGGGTTGGGCGGTGTGATCGATGGCACGCTTCGCGAATACGGCGTTTTCGCCGAAAAGGGCCTTGTCAAGGCTGCGAAGAATCTCTCTGCAATTGAGAACAGCACTCTTACATGCGCTGCACTGACAAGCTGGAATGCTCTGTACGGCTTGAAGCCTCTGAAGCCTGGTGAATATGTCCTGGTGCAAGGCACAGGTGGTGTCAGCCTGTTCGGTTTGCAGGTAGGTGCACGAGGAATAGCATCAATCGGCGGTGATCATGGCTAATGCATGACGATGTGATTATAGTTCGCCAAAGCTGCTGGTGCGATCGCGATTGCGACCACATCTTCTGCACAGAAGGCCGAGAAACTGAAGCAGCTAGGTGCGGATCACGTCATTAACTACAAGGAGGATGAGAACTGGGGTGAGACCGCTAAGAAGTTGACTCCTGATGGTGCTGGCGTGGATCATATTATTGAGGTTGGTGGTGCGGGGACGCTAAAGCAGAGCTTCAAGGCTATCAAATACGAGGGAGTGATCAGCGTGATTGGCTTCCTTGGCGGTGTCGACCCAAAGACCCAGCCGAGCGTTGTGGACACCCTAGGCCACATTTGCACCGTTCGTGGTGTGTATGTTGGTAGCAAGGCCTTGATGAGAGACATGATTCGTGCCATTGAGGCCAACGATATTCATCCCGTTGTGGATGAGAAAGTGTTTACTCTTAGCGAAGTCCGAGAGGCGTACGACTTCATGGTAAGCAGTAGACCTCTGATTTGGATGCCTCCAAAGATTACGTACTAACAGGATGCACAGTGGGCCCAAAAGCACTTTGGAAAGCTAGCTATCAAGATCTGCTAAATGCCGAGTGATCAAAAT
The DNA here is from genome assembly GCA_028828275.1 of Penicillium frequentans. Lineage (NCBI taxonomy): Eukaryota > Fungi > Ascomycota > Eurotiomycetes > Eurotiales > Aspergillaceae > Penicillium > Penicillium frequentans. The sequence goes on along the minus strand of JAQIZY010000001.1, from coordinate 3,335,422 downwards.
CACCTGCAATAATAATACTTCCCCTTTGGACACGGAGACTAGCCGGGGCAAAAGCCGTTTTGTCTTTAAGAAACATGAATGCGTTTTAGGATGAAATGAATTAAAAATGTTTCTTCTCAACTTTCAGAATATCCAGAGAAAATAGCTGGTGGGATACGTAGACATGGAGGTCAGGTACAGAACAATGAGAGTTGAGGTGAAAATACAGTTTGGGGGAGCTTCCCCTCTTTCTCATAGCTCACGAGTACACTCTACAAACACCTCTACCAAGACCGATATTCTGAACCCGGCCATTTGGAATCAAAATCCAACTGCATAATACTTCTCCAAATTACCTCTTAGCGCTGAAGCTACACATCTCTTTATCCAATCTTGGTTGGCTAGTTTCATACACATCTGATTACCCCTCACAACCCCCAATGCAGGGCCTCATTAGAAATAAGAACTCCACCCTTCCCATTGTTGGACCAGCCGATCGCGTAAAGCCATCCCAGATCACTTTCATTCGGCCAGCTCAAATGAGTCTTTTCGCTCGAGTAACATCTTACCCGCCCCTGGGGCAAGTGACCTGTCTGCAGCGACCCCAGAAGACATTGCAGCCTGAAGAGGACGATGCGGTGAGTAAAGCAATTCATGGATGCACCATCTCAAACACCCCAATCTACTAAGATTTTTCTGTGTAACATGCTGACTCTCGTATCAGGTACGCTTTACTGTCGTGATTGAGTCCAGCACGTCACTTCCACAGCAATCGTGGGAAGCACAGATCTGGCACAATATCACCAGCCCCGACTGGAAAGCTCTTCCATTACGCAAAGTCGACTCCACAAATGCACCGTTGCTGACAGGCAACGAAGCCGATTATAATTTTTATCGCCATGTATTCTCAGAGAAGATTGCGCTCCCCGCAGCTGGTGGTCACGCTCAGTTCACCGCACGCTTCCGGACCAATCCCGACACCGAGTGGCAATGGGCAAGCCAACAGCATCCAGTCAATGACGGCGAGCTGGTCTTCGGCCCCCAAAACTCAGAGCTTAAGAGAACTTCAGTATCTGATATTTCTTCTCTGAAAGCGAAAGAGGAATTCACGAAGTATATCGACGGTCTCTCGTCTGAGGTGCAAGTTGAATCTCGTCGCAGTGAGTGTCCGGGCTCCTTACTTTGGGCAGTCTCTGGAGAGGCCAATGCGGCTCAAAAAGGCGTTTCTGGTTTGACGCAACTCTCTCTCGGGACACCATCATCTATGCTCAGGTACTTCTCACTGGTGCGCATATGGAGCCCGTGGCTGGGTCCTCGGCATGGAAAGGACAAGTTCCATTTGACAGAGGAGGCGATTTTGTGCTCTTTTCTGCGGAAAGATGGAACAAATCTCCTTCTCTTGGCCGTATCGGGAGTCAATGATGTCCTGACTACTTTCCGGTCTGGCGAGGATGGCGACGTGCTGATCAATGCTAAGAGTGATAATGAAGAGCCATCTCATTTCCACGTTCTCGCCGCGGTAGCGGAGGACTTCGAGGTTGCCATGTCGGCATTAGTGTATGAAGCAAGGAAAGTTGTGAACCCATTTTCCCAATCTACCAGTGGTGCATCGGAGGAACAGCCTCCGCTATCTCCCCCTGGGGATGATACGGTAATTGTTGAGAAGGACATGAACACACAGTGGCTCACGGAATGGTTCGATGGCTTGACATACTGCACTTGGAACGGACTTGGTCAGAATCTGACCGAAGAGAAAATTTTGGGTGCATTAGATGCCTTGAAGAACCACGGAATCAATATCGTCAATTTAATTATTGATGACAATTGGCAGAGCCTTGACAATGAGGGCGAGTCTCAATTCAAACGCCGTTGGAAGGAGTTTGGGGCAAATCCCAAAGCCTTTCCTCGAGGTCTAAAGCAGACTGTTGAGACAATACGCCGGTCTCACCGTAATATTCAGCATGTTGCAGTTTGGCACGCCTTGCTGGGCTACTGGGGAGGTATCTGCCCCAATGGTGACCTTGCGAAGAGATACAAAACCAAGGAAGTCAAAGTCAAGGATCCTGCAGCCGGAGGACCCATTGCACATGATATCGCAGACGGAATAATCCTTGCCATTGACCCAGAGGATATTCAACGCTTCTATGAGGATTTCTATGACTACCTGACCTCTGCCGGCGTGGACTCTGTCAAGACTGACGCCCAATTCTTTCTCGACCTTCTCGATGATCCGGAGGATCGCAAAAGATTCATGACATCTTACCAAGACGCATGGTCCATTGCTTCACTGAAGCACTTTAGCACCCGTGCGATTTCATGCATGTCATTGATTCCACAAATGATATTCCATTCGCAGCTCCCGACAAGCAAGCCGACGATTGCGCTGCGAAATTCTGATGACTTCTTTCCGGAAATCCCTGCGTCTCACCCATGGCATGTGTTCTGCAATGCACACAATGCGCTCTTTACTCGGTACCTTAATGCCCTACCAGATTGGGATATGTTTCAGACCAGCCACCCTTATGCATCTTTCCATGCCGCTGCTCGCTGCGTGTCGGGTGGGCCAGTATACATAACTGACGAGCCGGGCAAGCACGACTTGGAACTGCTAAATCAAATGACGGCACCGACAGTCCAAGGAGGTACCGTGATCCTTCGTCCTAGCATCATTGGTCGCACGATCGATGTCTATCACGATTACAACGAGGGCCATGTTTTGCGTGTTGGAAGCTACACTGGCTGGGCTAAGACCGGCAGCGGAGTACTGGGCTTATTCAACATACACTCGGCCGAGACATCGTGCATGGTCTCGTTGATGGACTTCCCCGGAGTGCATGAGGACTCAAATGGCCAGTACATAGTCCGGGCGCACACGAGTGGCAAGCTCACAGAGCGAATGCAGCCAATGGCGCAGAACTCTCATGTGTCTGTCGTTTTGCAGGAGAGGGCCTGGGAGATTCTCACAGCTTACCCGACCCAATCTTTTACAATCAGAGGAAGCAACACTTCCAGCGAGAGCCAAACTCATGTGGCGATCCTTGGTCTGCTTGAAAAGATGACTGGTGCCGCTGCAGTAATTAGTTCCGACATTTTCATTGTTGAGAATGGTCGTCTTCGGGTTGATGTTCATTTGAAGGCGCTAGGGACCCTTGGCATCTACTTATCTGATCTGAAGGACCGAGAGATCGCCCAGGACTTCATGGTAATGATCCTCGGAAAGCCAGTGCCCCAAAAGACTGTCTGGAAAGAAGGTGGAGAAGATAGCCAAGTGCTGGCCATCGATGTCCTTGCGGCTTGGAAGGCCATGAAACTGGACAGCGGATGGAGCAATGAGGCTTTCATCCAAATTTTTGTCAGTTAATGACTTGCATTAGATTATCTAGATTTCAGGATTTAAACGTCACATCGTAAAAGGAGCAAAATATGTCAACAATATGTTCGAAGGTTGATTTTCTTTTTCAGCTCGTTTCATAGCTAAGGATGCGCCGCATCAACAATGTTCCGATTCCTTATCGGTGTGATTATCGGAGTCGCGGACAATTTCAATCGCTCCCCAAGTTACAATTGCAAGCTCCGTTGCGTTTCATTACAGTCAAGGATCAGCTCAATGCGGTCCCGGTCGGTTCCGCTCCTTCGAGCGCAATGGTACAATCCTCGTGCCCTTCAACCAATGCCACACGGAGCGCGTAGCTTTTCCCAAGCAGCGCAAACAAATCCACTACTCCGCGAACTGCGTCGTCCCGTGTCATTGTCCCAGCACCCCGAGCGTCTATTACAGCAACAACAACGATGCATTACACAAAACTACCTGAAGCGCATAGAAGATGGGAAGAAGGAGTGGGCAAAGCACGCTGAGGAGATCAAGGCGGGCAAGAGGAAGAACTTCGCTGCTCATTTGGAAGAGCGAGGTCTACTGCATGATGTTGTCGGGTACGTGTGACAATTGTTCTACCATTGATTGGTACTATACCGCTATACGAAATTTGGAACCTTTTCGCTGACCTGTTTCGGATTCCAGAGAGCGCGAATTGCTACACAAGGTGTTCACAGAAAAGCGGGCCGGAATTTACGTCGGAATCGACCCTACAGCACCCTCCATGCATGTCGGGCACATGCTGCCCTTCATGGTTTTGGCCTGGGGATATGTATGGGGTCTTCCGGTTACATTCTTGGTGAGTTTTGCATATATTGCATACAGTGGTTGTATAAGACGTATGACTAACTTCATCTAGTTGGGTGGTGCGACATCTCGAGTTGGCGATCCTACCGGCCGACTGAAGGGACGAGAGCAGGTTCATACCTCAGTCCGAAAGGCGAACATGGCGAGCATGCACATGCAATTGAAGAAGTTGGGCACAAGCATCGAGCAGTATGGCAGAAGGCATGGCTATGAACGGAAAATGATTTGGAAACGAGCTTTGGTCAACAACAACACTTGGTGGAACTCCACGCCGTTTATTGAGGTCTTGCGCGACCTTGGAGCGTATATGAGACTTGGTCCTATGCTTGGCCGGGATACGTGAGTCTTTTTTTCTGCGATTTTCCATGTGTACCTTTCTGACATCATTTTCAGTGTCAAGACCCGACTGAATCAAGGCGATGGAATGTCCTTTGCGGAGTTCTCCTACCCACTTCTGCAGGGCTGGGATTGGTGGCACCTGTTCCAAAAAGGAACCCAAGTACAGGTGGGAGGCTCTGATCAGTATGGAAACATCCTTTTTGGAATGGACGCGGTGAAGTCTATCAGTCGCAACACCGCAAATGAGCAAGCTCGAAACCCTCTGGACTCAGAATTGGACCGTCCCATCGGTTTTACCACGCCGCTGTTGACAGCAGCGTCGGGTGAGAAATTTGGAAAATCCGCTGGCAATGCGATTTGGCTTGATAAGGACATGACGTCGACTTTCGAGCTGTATCAGGTAAGCTCGGATTTTGCGATCGCTTGATATCTGTCTGACTCTGGATCTAGTTCTTTGTTCGCACCCCTGACGACACGGTAGAACGCTATTTGAAGCTGTTTACCTTCATTCCTTTGCCCGAGATCGCCACGCTCATGGAGGAGCAGAATGCTGATCCTTCCAAGAGGGTTGCTCAGCATCGCCTAGCTTATGAATTTGTGGAGTTAATCCACGGCAAGCAAGAGGCGGATGCTGTGTCCCTCCAACACCGCCAACTGTTCCGTTCAAGGTCCTCGAAGGGCGAACCTTCACCTATGCCTCGGACTTCCAATCCCCCTGCTGGCCACGCTCAATCACCCATAGCTGGGTACGCCACCCCGCAATCCGGCAACGCCTTTGCTCCCCAGACCAACTTTGCCAACATGCCCAGCGCCAAAGTGATCCTGCCGAAGTCCCTGGTCTACAACCAGCCGTTCAACAAGATTCTTTGGTCGGCCGGGCTTGTCGCATCCAAGGGTGAGGGCCACCGAGTGATCCTCAACAATGGTGCTGCTGTGGGCAGCCGTCCTGGAGATAGCGGTCCTATGTCTGATGATCTTGCTTTCACTCCTATCCGGCCCTGGGCTGCGGAGAAGACACAAGAGTTCGTTCTCGACGGAAAACTTCTCATGCTCAAGTTGGGCAAGTGGAAGTTCAAGATGGTTGAGATTGTTAGTGACGAGGAGTTCCGCGAAAAGGGACTTACTGCGCCTGGATGGCAACAGTCGCCCGATCCCGTGCAATAAGTCTGGAACCCTTGGAATAACATCTCCACTTTGTAGTTTTAGTTATTACCCTATATGTAGCGTATAGCATCTGTATATTATCTTGCATTGTGAATCATATTGATATTTTCTGTATCATTTTTTGGAGGCTTATAACCCAGTCATGTGACTATGAACGTACTCGATCGAAATACAAATACCATCTTTTCCCAATATGGAAAGTGTTATGTCCTACTAGATAATTGCTATGTCCGAATAATAAAGCTCATTTTTGGCGTAATACTGTAAGGAGGTTGTAACACGTAGGACCCGCCAAGACCGCACACCACTTTACGCGTCGACGCGACCCGCGCTTCGGGTCTTTATCTCCTATCACTTTCTACCCTCAGCTGAACTTCATCCGACCAATTCCTATACTATACCCCATCGCTGCTTCAAGTGGACTTCTATATTTGCATTATATAGTCCTCAATTGACTACATTATCTGCATAAATAACGGATTGCCAACAATGGCCAAGGCCGATGCCTCATCGCCCACCGGGACGCCGCCCTCAACTGCGCTAAAGCGAACGACTTCCAGCACCCAGAACATGAAAAGCCAAAAATCGATTCTGGGTTTTTTCCAGAAATCATCCCCTGCCACTCCCTCATCCGCCAAACCCCGCGAACCTGCATCGTCACCCGCCCAGCGAGCCTCCGAGAACCGCGGTGCTAGTGCGACAAAACAAACACCTGGAACGCAGAAAAGAAGCTTCTCGAGTTTCGCGGCAGATTTGAGTCCTGTACCAAGTAGTGATCTACCTGTTCCGGACGAAGATGAGGAGGATGCTGGTGTGAAGGTTAGTCTCAGCCGATTGTGCACCTAGCAATCCCAACGCTGACAATTTCGCTCTTTTTAGACAAAAGGCGATAAAGCGCAAGATACCACAATGTCTCCCTCTCGTCGGGTATGTCAACGCCCAGCAAGTTACTTACAGCGCCCTCATACTTACGATTCCTCCCAGGCCAAGAAGAAGCAGGTCAGTTACAAGGAGTCTGATTCGGAGGGCGAAGAGGACGACGAGGTCATTTTCCGCCCAAGCCGGAAGAATGGTCGGGCTAGCAAAAGACAAAAGACGGTTGTGGAGAGTGACGAAGAAGACTTTAAAGAGGCTGCGGATGATGCTGGATACTCAGATGATGGTATGTTTTGTCTCGAGCCAATGAGTGCCCGCACTATAGCTGACCTGTACAAAGATATGGACGACTTCGTTGTTGCCGATGACTCGGATGAAGACGCTGCACCCGCGCCGAAGCGCAAGAGACCCGCCACTCAGTCACGCAAGACTTCGAACCAGTCGTCATCTGCGCCGCCTCCTCCACCAGCGGACGATGATATCGATCTTGACATCCCCGAGGGATCAGGCGGGACTGCGCAACAGTGGAAGTTTGACCCCGAGAACAACGCACCCCGAAAGGAGCGTGTGGTGGAAACGAAATCAGCCTCGAAGACTCCCGCGAGAAAAGAGAAGGCCCACGTCAAGGAGCCTGAAGACCGATATCCTTGGCTTGCGAATATCAAAGATATTGATGGTAACCCTCAGGGACACCCCGAGTATGATCCTCGAACTATCTACATTCCCCCTCTTGCCTGGTCCAAATTCTCGCCGTTCGAAAAACAGTACTGGGAGATTAAGCAGAAGTTTTGGGACACCGTGGTGTTCTTCAAGAAGGGAAAGTTTTACGAGCTGTACGAGAATGATGCCACCATTGGTCACCAGCTATTTGATTTGAAGCTTACTGATCGAGTCAATATGCGAATGGTTGGTGTTCCGGAAATGAGTTTGTCTCACTGGGCAAATCAATTTGTGGCCAAGGGATTTAAGATTGCCCGCGTTGACCAGTCCGAATCTGCGCTGGGCAAGGAAATGCGCGAGAGAGACGCCAAGAAGGGCGGGAAGGAAGACAAGATTATCAAGCGTGAGCTGGCGTGCGTCCTCACAACCGGTACCCTCGTCGAAGGGTCGATGCTCCAGGATGACATGTCTACCTACTGTGTTGCTATCAAAGAGGCTATTGTGGATGACCTTCCCGCATTCGGTATTGCTTTTGTTGATACAGCGACGGGTCAATTCTTCATGTCTGAGTTTGTCGACGATGTGGATTTGACTAAGTTTGAGACCTTTGTTGCGCAGACCCGCCCTCAGGAATTGTTGCTTGAAAAGTCTTGCGTCTCGACGAAGACAATGCGCATTCTGAAGAACAATACTGGACCCACCACGCTTTGGAATCACTTGAAGCCAGGCAGAGAGTTCTGGGAAGCCGATATTACGCTCAAAGAGCTCGAAGCAGCGGAGTACTTCGTGTCCCCTGATGATGAGAACATCAAGGCTTGGCCTGAGACACTTCGCCAGGCTCGTGAGAAAGAGCTGGTTATGTCGGCTTTCGGTGCTCTGGTTCAGTACCTGCGCGTTCTTAAGATTGACCAGGATTTGATTACTATTGGCAACTTCACATGGTATGACCCTATCAAGAAGGCTTCCAGCCTGGTGCTGGACGGCCAGACTTTAATCAACATGGAAATTTTCGCCAACTCATATGATGGAGGTATCGAGGGTACTTTGTTCCAACTTCTCAACTGCTGCATCACACCCTTCGGCAAACGAACATTTAAGCAATGGGTTTGCCACCCGCTGATGGACGCAAAGAGAATCAATGCCCGTCTAGATGCCGTTGACGCTTTGAACGCCGATCCAAGTATTCGCGACCAGTTCTCCTCGCAATTGACCAAGATGCCTGACTTGGAACGATTGATCTCTCGAGTCCACGCTGGGCAGTGCAAGGCCCAAGACTTTGTGCGTGTCCTGGAGGGCTTTGAGCAGATTGAATATACCATGGGTCTTCTCAAGGAATCTGGTGCTGGCGAGGGTATCATCGGACAGTTGATCTCCGGAATGCCTGATATGACCGAACTTCTGGGTTACTGGAAGACGGCCTTTGATCGCCCTAAGGCCAAGGAAAATGGCATTCTTGTTCCAGAGCCTGGTGTTGAGGAGGATTTTGATAATTCGCAAGCGGTCATTGAGCAACTGCACAAAGATCTGGATAATATCCTCAAGAAGTCACGCCGTGATCTCGGCTCTACTTCCATCTGCTACCGTGACAATGGTAAGGAGATTTACCAGCTCGAAGTGCCCGTCAAGGTGAAGAACATTCCCAAGAACTGGGATCAAATGTCTGCTACCAAGCAGGTTAAGCGATACTATTTCCCAGAGCTCCGAAGCCTTATTCGTAAGCTGCAAGAGGCCCAAGAAACCCACAGCCAAATTGTCAAGGAGGTAGCCGGCCGCTTCCATGCTCGATTTGACGAGCACTACGGTACTTGGCTCGCAGCTGTCCGCATCATCTCCCAGCTGGATTGCCTGATCAGTCTGGCGAAGGCTTCTTCATCTCTTGGTCAACCTAGCTGCCGACCTGTATTTGTCGAAGACGAACGAAGCGTTTTGGAGTTTGAGGAGCTCCGCCATCCTTGTCTTCTTTCTTCCGTCGAAGACTTCATTCCCAACGATGTCAAGCTCGGTGGAAACAAACCCAACATTGACCTGCTTACCGGTGCCAATGCCGCCGGAAAATCCACCCTCCTTCGCATGGTATGCCTCCCTTGAGTTGCTTTAGTCCCCCTTACTAGTCGCTAACAAATTCTAGACCTGTGTTGCCGTAATCATGGCTCAGATCGGCTGTTACTTGCCCTGTCAATCCGCACGACTCACCCCAGTCGACCGCATCATGTCGCGTCTGGGAGCCAATGACAACATCTTTGCCGCCCAGTCCACCTTCTTCGTCGAACTCTCCGAGACCAAGAAGATTCTCTCCGAAGCCACACCGAGGTCCCTGGTGATCCTCGACGAACTTGGTCGTGGAACCAGTTCGTACGACGGTGTCGCCGTCGCACAAGCCGTGCTCCACCACATTGCCACACACATTGGTGCAATGGGCTTCTTCGCTACACATTACCACTCCCTCGCTGCGGAGTTCGAGAATCACCCCGAAATCGCACCGAAGCGCATGGCTATCCATGTCGACGATACCGAGCGCCGTGTAACATTCCTATACAAACTTGAAAATGGTGTTGCGGAGGGCAGTTTCGGTATGCACTGTGCAGCTATGTGTGGTATCTCCAACAAGGTCATTGAGCGTGCCGAAGAGGCTGCTCAGCAGTGGGAGCATACCAGTCGCTTGAAAGAGAGCTTGGAGCGCCGTAAGGGTGGTGGTTACGTTGGCCTTGGCTGGTGGAGTGATGTTGCCTGGGCGTTGCGAGAGTCGACTTCTGGAGGCGCGGACGAAGTTACTGACCTTGGTCTTGAGGTTTTGCGCAAAGCTATCGAGTCACTTTGAAATGCATTCCGCGAGCATCTTGTCGAGGAGTAGAATTTTTGATCGGATCTGTTTTCTTTCTTTCTTTTTCGCCATTTCGACCACCCGACCATCTCCATTATCTTGTCTCCTTTGTTCTGATATCTCGGGTTAAGGCGTGTACGGAATTTCCTTTATGTTATCTTCTAATGCTAGATATGTTTGAATACCAAATTTTGAAATACCCTGCGAGGCCAATATCAAAATCTAGGTGACTCTTCCTACATGAGTACCTACATTGTCTGGTCACGGAATACACAAATGTCACGTTTTAGGTGCAGTAGCCTTTGGTATTATATGGTTTCATTCCTATACTGAATCAATCAAGAATGGAAAGAGCCAAGATACGCTCAGGTGAAATGTTGTGAAAGACCTTTGAACGTAAGCTCATTGTTGGTTGTAATGTCGGTTGCGTTACTTAGTACGAGCCAGAAGATTTTTATGGTCAAAGTAGACCCAAATAGATTCCTAAAAGCTAGATAACTTGCAAAAATAACTGCAAAATTGAAGATAAAGTAACTTGGTCATGAGCACGCTGCAACTACACACGAGGTGAACGGTGCAGCATGAACAAGCATAAACGTATCCACTGGGCAAGTACAAAACGTGAGGTCAACATGAAAAATCAAATGCCCGAAAAAATCCTACTCGTAGGACCTGAAAAAGAAAACCCTTAGATCAACTGTGAGTAAAACAGAAAATCAATTAAACGTCATCTTGGCACTGTTCCAGGGCTTCCTGCTGCTGCTCAGGCTCAGATGAGTCCGCTCGGACCAAGGCCTCGAACTTATCCTCCTCCTCATCATCCTTAGGCTCGGCCTTGCGCTTCCGAGCGCGCTTGGCAACGGGAGCCTTGGGCGCGGTGGACTTATCAGGAGCTGCCTTGGTGGGTTTGGCGGAGACAGGCTTCGCGGCGGGAGACTTGAATGGGATGCTGCCGTCGTCGATATTGGCAATGAGCTTTTTCTTAGCCTTGGGAATCAGAACCTTAGTACTGCCCACGGTGAAGTTGCACATCTTTGCAATCTTCTCGGCATCGGGCTAGTGAAAGCGTGAGTCGGGATGTCGGATGTCAAAGTCAAAGTCAAGGGCTGGGGGGTATTTGAGATCTGAAATCAAGTGTGACATACCTTGCCGTCTTTATCCTGGACAACTGAAGCTAGGAGAAGAAGGCGGACCTCCGAGGCTGACATCCCCAGAAGTTCATCCTGGGTAATATGGCCCTTTTTGATAGGAGTCGGGGTCTTGGAAGGAGTAGACATTTTGGGGTATGATTCACGTAATGAAAAAGTTCGAAGTCAAAATCAAACCTCAGAAGGAGAGGAAGTTTCACGTAATGAAAGGATTCGAAATCAAAACGTAAAAAGAGATGAAGAGTAGGTTTCACGTCATGAAAGGTTGGAAACCAAACGAAAGAGATGAAGGACGCAGCAAGGTGTCAAAATGTAAACGAAAAGAGAGAGGCCAAATACAAACCATGATGGAAAAAAGCAGACTCAAGTGCAAACACCAAACCCTCATCCAGATCAGTCGGAGGGTTGAACATTTACAGATAGGCAACGGCAGTGTATACTGCTCCAAGCTTATTTCCTTCTCTCAAAAGGAGGTTCCTCTCCTAGCCCATGCATAGACATAACATTGACCAAGAAATGCACATCTATCCAAGGATCTAAACGTAAATGTATTCTTTTGAGATTTAATAGGCAATACAGTAGCATTGCCGACTATGTAGACTTCACTCCTAATATCATACAGATCAACTTCAGCTGCCAGTAAATATCATACAGTCAGCGTCAAATATAGAGCCCATTTATCACTTCAACGCTTGCCCGGCCCTGGTGTTCTGCCTTGGATGCGCTGGAAGATACTTGGCCAGACCTCAGGATAGAATGCCGAAGACTGGCGTCCCGGTTGGCTATGATCACCAGTATAAAACTGGGTTTGGTGTTTCCCCATCCACCAGGGCCTCTCAACGGGCTTTGTGTTCCGGAAAACGACTGGACGGAGTCCATGCTTGTCTGGTACAAGGTCACCAACACGCACTTGGATTGTGCGAGGAATAGTGTTGAACCGCATGGTGTTCAAATAGAGAATTGCCGTTGGTGGTAGGTCCTTGGCATAATGAATTGCCGCTTCACGAGACCTCCGGGCAAAAGCCGGAAGAGCCAAATGAACAAAGTTGACATAAGGTGCTGATGTGAAAGCGACAAAAAGCATGGGCATTGCACCGCCCGCAATCACTGTACGTAGCCTGGTTAATGCCAGGTTCGTTCAAAATTGGAGTCAAAATGGCCAAGACAACTCAGAAGACTGGATAATAACATACCTAGTGGTGTGATATACCATTCATTCTCATCGTTATAGCAAGATGGTGCCACAATTAAACAAGCGGCACCAAACAGAAGAATGGTAGATACCCGTAGCATGCCTAGGAACATGGCTCGGCCAGTTCCTCCATAGTAGACCAGTATACGCTCCGGTGGCCCTGGAAGTCCTGGTTAGCATCTAACCCATGAGCTTGTTCCAAGGGGATTAAAGTACCTCTTCGAAGATTTGTTTTGGAGGCACTTGGGATCGGTGCGCGTGCCGAGGTTGGGTTCAATTCTTTGGATTCTGGCGCTGCTGGCGCTGCTGGCTCATGGCGCTTGGAGGGTCGGGGGACCTGGGATTTGAAGCGAACCCATAGTTGAGTTCGCAAGTCCCGTTGGACTGATTTAGGAAGCGCCGCGCGCAATTGAGGGTGGAGGAGAATATGTCGCATGGTGTTGGAGAAAGTTTGGAGTTTGTTTCCCCGAGCGGAAAGCGGTGCTGGGTGACGATATGGCGATCGCGACCGCCTTGGCGTTCCTTCTCTTTGGGACTGAAGGTTGTCAATTCCCTAAGCCCCCCATTGCTTCTCATTCCCTGAAGTGCCGGGCCAGTCTGTCACTCTGGCTGTGCACTAACCTTACCTGATAAGCCATGAGCTTATGACAACCCGGGCCGTCTAGTCGTCATGTCTTTGGCTTTCTCCAGCCTATGTGGCCATTTCATACTCCTATGCTTCAGCTTACTACTTGTTCTACGCCCCGGACAAGCATACGAAGGACTCTCCGATGAGACGTTGAAGGCATTGCCACGACCAAGTCAAGAATTTGATATTCATAATGGTGCCATTCTGTCTCCTATCCTCCAGACCCGTGTCCCTGGCACCCCCGGCCACGATGCGGTCCTCGATCACCTAGTCAACTACATCCGGACCACCGTACCCAATTGGGAGCTCGAGCTTCAAAATTCTACGTCGAAAACACCTTTATCTCGTGGGAAAGAGGTACCATTTGTCAATATTATCGCATACCGTGATCCTCCAGGCGCCCCCGTCGGAGACATCGAACGACTCACCTTAGTCGCCCACTATGACAGCAAGTTGACACCGGAGGGTTTTATCGGAGCCATTGACAGTGCTGCACCATGCGCGATGATTATGCATGCAATGCGCACCATCGATGCCGCGCTGGAGAAGAAATGGGCTGCCATGCGGGAGAAAGGGACCGACCCTGCATTTGAGGAAGAGCGCGGGATCCAGGTGCTTTTCCTCGACGGCGAAGAAGCATTTGAGGAGTGGACCAACACTGACTCCCTGTACGGTGCCCGCTCTTTGGCGGAAACATGGGATCAGGAAATGAACCCGGCCATGTCCACATTCAAAACGAAATTATCGTCTATCTCGCTCTTCGTTCTTTTGGATTTACTGGGTTCCAAAAGTCCCAATATTATGTCCTTCTACCAGACTACTCACTGGGCCTACCAAAATATGGGTAATCTGGAACAGCGTCTGAGGTCATTGGGCCAATTTAAGTCCTCATCAACCGACCCATGGTTCATTGATACATCCAAAAATTCGCAACAGGTCGTTTCTCGTGGCGGTATTCAAGACGATCACATCCCATTCCTGGCGCGAGGCGTAGATATTCTGCATATCATCGACTTTGCGCCGTTCAAGGGATTTTCTCCCGTGTGGCACACTATGGATGATGATGCAGAGCATCTGGATATGGATACAGTTCAGGACTGGACTATGCTTATCACCGCTTTTACTGCGGAATGGATGGAATTGGAAGGTTTCCTCGGTCATTCAGAAACTGTGAAAGCACGCAGGGACGAGGACCTTGAAGAGGAAGCCATCCGTCTGAACAAAAAGACCGAGTTGTAAGCCTTCTCCACTCCTTGCCACCCTTTGGGCTTTTCGGTTTCTTTTTTTATACGCTTTATACCCTATACGCAACGTCTCTGACCTGAATCCCACGCCTCGCATGAATCATGCTGATTCTCGTATACAGTTGATGATTGAAGAGAATTGTTATTTTTAGGCCAATGCAGCCTACGTGTCACGCATATCATCGTTATCATTAGATACACCCCAGCCTTGGAACAATTATCTTACAAAACTATCATCTCATCGTACTTGTCTTTCCAATCCACGCTAGAATGTGTTTCCAACTATGTACCCGCTCATTGTTGCAAGTCCCCAAGTGGGCTGAAGGATTGTACGCAGGATTGCCGGCCCAGGACACACTCCCCTCAGACCCCAAGCCACCCCAAATGCCACCGCACCGGCAACGAACCGCCAGTCAATATCAGCCACCGTGGCCGTGGGAAGTCTCCAGTTTTCGGCAAGCGTGGGTTTTGTCTGTGACTTGCCTTTGTTACTTATCTGACGGGGGCTGTTAGACAGATAGGTCGCCATCGATGGACCGATGCCAAACAAAATGATCAATGCTAAAGAAGGATCAAAGCGAGAAAAGTCTGTAAGAAAGGCAAAGAACCTTAAGACCTTGGCAGGGTCAGCCATCCCGGATATCAATAGTCCGAGTCCAAACTCCAGTCCTGCGAGATAGGAAAACAATGTTCTCGACTCCTCAGATCTTGTGAGTACCTTGGGCACAACAAAGAAGTTCGTGATGCTAGATAAGATCAAAGCACCAGACATGAACGCCAGCTCTGCTACCGATGGGTACATGGGAGTATAGCAAGGGCCCATCTCACAAGGTGGGATACCAGATCCTCCAACGAAGTTGGCCGTTATCAGAGCAGTGGTGAAGAATATAGCTGTCGCGATCAACGAACGAGGAGACAGGCGTGATAAGCCACAGAGCATATGTCCTGAGGTACATCCGCGGCCATTCTGAAAGAAACAAAACAACAACTGTCAGTGCTCGTGATCACCAATTCATCAAAGAAATAATGATTACCTTCGTTCCCCAACCCATCAAAACGCCAACACCGAACGTTGCAGCCACCGAGGCCAGAGAATTAGGCGCAACAGGGTAGTTGGGAATGAGAGAGGGAGCCAAAGCCCACACAGGGACGATACTGGACACCAAACCCGCAATAATAGGCACATTATCCCTACTCGGATGAAGTATAGACCCCGAGACTAGAGACGAGATACCAAAGACAGCACCATTATGAAAGAGCAACCCCGAAGAGCCCTGGTAGAGCAGTAAGGCACCCAATGCAGTGTGAACCGGCGTGAACATTATGCGTTTCGGAGGAGAGTAGTGGGCTGAAAATAGACTTTGACGGGAAATTTGGAATTGATGTCATTGATATGGGATGCCGTCGATATCCCGAAGTGGGCAACGAAATGGGACGAAGTGTTGAGAGCCCAACAAGAGTATAGGTTATGATATACAGTAGGAGTAAAAGACGAAAGGATTGATTGCCTCACTATCCTGGCGACTTCTAGGGAATTACCCGATCCGGGGACCATCGCGTGGTCCCCGATCAGGAACCCGCATCCCCGATGTGGATCTGAAGAAAAGGGGATTGCAACTTTGGGTTCAATTCGAGGGAGTCGGCAAGTTCTGGGCCGGATACTAATGACAGAACTGAAGGTTCGAGGCTTGTTTTATCCCTGGTTACACAGGAGCGCATGGAGACAGGGGTATGCTATCACATCCATGATCCATGAATATCATTTAATCCCTGAAGCAGACAATGAGAGATCAATTTCAATCTGGGCTTTGTTCACCAGAAGTATGCAATTGTTTATAACACTGCTGTCAATCCCATAGTTTCGAGAATTTCGCATTTTGCTTTATATGAGAGCTGTATATACTTGGTTTGAGGCTCGGTTCGTTATTCATCCGGTTAGGGCGCCACTCCTTTGTGAGGGCCGATGGCGTTTAATGAATGCTCGGGCTCGGGGAACACCCTGGCTCTGCTCGCCGACTACTTGGACTGCCCGGGCTTAGCAATCCTATAGCAACGCACAGACATGATCGCCATGCAGCCTGGAAAAGAAGGCATAAAATCCATGGATCAATTGTTAGCCATCTATTCTGTGATGCTAGCGCCAGCAACTGGAAAAACATTCAAAATTTGACTGGCCTTGGATATCGATTGCTCTTCTTGCTACTTATAAAGGTCTTGACGCGTATACTCCGTACCTGCAAGACTCAATCAAGTGTCAATGTACAAAAGGTATCCCTTGAATGATGTGAAACAAAATCGCATTGACCTCGGGATAAGGTTCTCTAATTGACTCCGCAAATTACTGTTCCTGCATTGGCCATCTTAAAATTATTTTCCGATAAGTCTCCTCATCCTATACCCAAGCTTGGCGCCCTTAATCAAATCTAGACTGGTCTCTAGCATTTTTGATCTAGAAAGTACTATTAAACTCCTGCTGGTACCACTCTTGACCCCAATTTCCTTAAGGTGGGCGATCGGCCGTTCACGGCATTCCCCTTATCTGGAGACGGCTGTGGCGTCGCGTCCGTCGTTGCATACTTGGACTGCGCCCAGCGCACTTTACTTGTAGAAGACGAAAGAAATGGGGCATGCACTAATCTTATATGTGGGCCACCCTGAAGACAGCCTTAAAACCTTACTGTAGATTATCTTGAAACCTTATCAACACATCAATCTATCTATCGAGGACACCACGACAATTAGATGACCTAATTTATTAGCAGCGGTGGGTAACCGCTGTGAACACCTGGTCCTATTTTCATGTCTTTTTCTTACATCTGTCTGCACCAATTTGACACTTCAAGTTTCCACAGGGTACCTTTCTGAGCAAGGAATTCATGCTCCAAAGATTCATCTATCTGCCAATCACTATCTACCAATCACTCAATTTTACCTAGCCAATGCTTAGGCCGACGCAGAAGGCCCAGCTGTGTAGTTATCGGAGTATTCAGACTTGTCATCATACTCCTCGGGGGTCAATCTGCGCAGATATCCACCAGCCAACAAATCCTTAACGCTCTTGTACGACAAAAATTGCGTGCCCATGCCCGGCTGCTCGAACCACGGAGCAATAGGTCCTAGTCCCACCTCAAAGCTCTTTGTCACCTGGTACACATAGTAGTTGTACGGATAATCGCCGTCAAATGTGTTGAGGTTGCTAGGAGGAAGCGAACGCTCAATGTATGGCGCGCCCAGGGGAGCCAGGAAAGATCCATACTCGGAACCGAAACGATCAAGCTTCTGTCCGACAGGAAGGGTGGTGTTGCCCAAGATTGGAGCACCGGCATTGGTGACAACAAACCCATTCTGGGGAGGATATTCGTATGAATCTGAAGAGTTGGTGGACCCGGCCCACTTTTCCAAGAATTGCGCTGGGCACAGAGTGCCAAATCGTTCGTAGGTTCTCAGCTCGTTATTGAGAGGAAATTTCTTTGGTGCGGTGACGGGTCCGAGGCGGTAGTCTCCACAGACGTAGGTAGTGTTTGTTGAGGTGATTCCTTTGCAAGGGTCTGGGTAGCAGTGGTCAGGGATTTTGTACTATTTATTGTAAATGCTGTTAGGCCCTTGATAAAGTCGAAAAGTCGGGAAGTAATCATACATCACCTGAGGCCCGTTTTGCCTGGGGCAACGCAGTGATAGGTGCGGCCAAGGTGCTGAGCACCACAAGGGCTGTGGTAAACTTCATGTTGGTAGAATGGCTTAGGCGCGGTAGACTTGTGCTGCAACGATCCAGAGAGGGTGTCCAGCTGGCTGTTTAAATAAACCATCTTCTGGCCAGGCTGAACATTCATTTCCCACGCTGCATGATACTAGTGAATTAGCGCATCATAGCTGAAGCCGTGCCAAGCCCTCCTTTGACGAACCGGAAGATTTTCTTGGATGGGGCGTGCGATGAAAATGCCGATCTGGTATCGTATTTGGTCTTATTTGGCATCATTCTTATGGGGAATGTCCACACAAATAGCGGGAGGGATTGTCACCGCAGCTCAGCTCAGCTTCCGGCTCCAACCATAGTCCTCTTGGCATCCACAAGTAATATCTGGCTGAGACATGTAATAGCTGTACAACATCATCCCTTAGTACTGCTGTATGAGGGAATGCCGACCGGACCGACCCGGCCCTTGTGTATGATTGTTGTACTGTTCCTGGACCCCTAAGAGACGTGACCAATAACAAAGCATTGTTATGTACCTAGTGGGGCACACTAAGGTGATCGGCAAACTATTGATCCCACGCGATTCGCGCCATTCCGGAGGCCGGGGATATCATCTCATCACCCTTCAGGCGGCAGGTATGTTCAACTTGAATTATTCTCATGCCTTTACGGAGTAAGATGATGGAATTCAATCGTTGATTTAATATGTAAGCCTGACTCATGCATACGAGACAAGCCCTGAACTAGAGTACAATGCGAGTCACGACTGAGTCCTCGAAGACGAGATCTTCAAAGGAATGCAGGGTCTACAATGCGCAGTGACCTTTGCTTTGATCTCATTTCTGATGGTGAGATCCCTCTTCACCAAATTCATTACGAGAAGCGGATGTTTCTGCCTTATGCGCCAAGCCAGAAATCCGGATCTGCCTCTTGGCTAAATAGAATCCTCCATCCAACAAAGATGTGACCTTGAACTCACTATCAGCCTACAGAACATGGATACACACGATTCGTGCACATTTGTCAACGATGGTCCGATGGGCTAGAGGTTCTTCGTTCAAAAGCAGCAGACATTCCCAGCCAGCCTCAATAGCATCCCCTCCAAAGACCCCCGATGGCTACATGCTCGACACCTGAGCAAGTTTACTTATTTCGCGTATTGGTTACTAGATAGGGATTTGTATATCTTGTGTTTAGCTTGTTTAGGCATAATCAACAATAAGATATCCACCAATACATTGGTTTCGAAACATGGTGAATTGAGTATTAGGTCTGTGTCGCTTCGAAGCGAAAATTTCTTGTAGAAATTAAAAAAGAACTTGAGATTCAATTTACTTATAGTGGCGGAGGAGTACCTTCCCCAAATCGCTCATTCCTATGGAATGCAGGGACCAGGCTTTGCTTTTCCCAACCAATCCCTTGCAACATTTCAAAGCTAAACTATCTTTAATCTCTCACCTTTCCTTTGTTCCATTCCTTGCATCGCCACCCACCTGGACATTCGTCTCGTCATTCACGGCTTGCTCCACCGCGCAGCATGGGTGTTACCCATAGCTCGGTCGTTCACGACTGCTTGCTCTCCGCCGTGGGGAACAACTCCAACCTGCTCGCTTTTCAGGGTGATTTTAGGTTTTCCTCGAACATTCATCCCTACAACTTGGAATTTCCCGTTGTCCCTACCGCCATCACTTATCCGCAAACTACGGAGCAAGTCGCCGAAATTGTCAAGTGTGCAGCAACTCACAACATCAAGGTTCAGGCTTGCAGTGGAGGCCACAGCTATGCAAATTATGGTACGTCTAACCTCGTAGGCGTAGCGACAAGACTGACTCGGATTTGTGTTGCAGGCCTTGGAGGAAACGATGGTGCGGTGGTTGTTCATGTGAAAAACCTCCAGCATTTCTCCGTTGATGAGGAAACTCACATTGCGTCCGTCGGCTCCGGTACGCTTTTGGGCGATCTTCATAATCGTCTTTATCATGCCGGTAGAAGGGCCGTCGCTCATGGAAGCTGTCCTCAGGTCGGCATGGGTGGTCATTTTACCATCGGCGGTCTAGGCCTAATGTCTCGCGAATGGGGCACGGCTCTTGATCATGTCGAAGAAGTCGAGGTGGTTCTGGCAAATGCCAGCGTGGTGAGAGCCTCTAAGACACAATATCAGGATATTTTCTTTGCCATAAAAGGTGCAGCAGCCAGTTTCGGAATTGTCACAGAATTCAAGCTTCACACGCATGAAGCACCATCGGAAGCCGTTCAGTACACATACGAAGTCAATATTGGCAACGTTGCTGAGAAGGCGCAGCTTTTCAAAGATTGGCAGCATCTCATTGTGACCAAGAACCTCTCTCGGAAATTCTCCAGTGAACTGGTCCTTTTCGAAGGCGGCGCCTTGCTGTCTGGCACATTCTTCGGATCCAAAGAGGAGTTCAATGCCTTCGGACTAGAAGAACACTTTCCAATCAAGAATCATGGTAATATCTTGTACCTGACGGACTGGCTTGGCATGCTTACCAGCCAGGCTGAGGACCTCATAATCGCGGCCATGGGTGGCACTCCAGCGCCCTTCTACGCCAAATCGCTGCCCTTTACGCCAGAACAACGCATAACCGATGAGGGCATCGATTCAATGTTCAAATACATTGCCACTGCAAAAAAGGATACTGTCGCATGGTTTGTGATATTCGACCTGGAGGGTGGTGCTGTGAATGACCACGCCGTGAATGCCACTGCTTATGCCCACCGAGAAGCCTTCATGTGGATGCAATCCTATGCAATCAGTCTTATCGGCCCTGTCAGTTCTACCACCAAAAATTTCCTCAATGGGTTAAACGACGTGATAATTTCTTCTCGACCTGGAGTATACGGGGCATACCCTGGGTATGTCGATCCCTACCTGAAAGATCCACAAAGGTCTTACTGGGGACCCAACCTTGAGAGGCTTCAAAAAATCAAAGCGAAGGTTGATCCAAAGGATATTTTCCACAATCCCCAGAGTGTGGGGGTGGGTCTCTATAGCAATTAGGAGCGGGAGGAAGTATGAAAGGCCACAGTGCAAATGATTGCCACTAACAGGAATCTGTTTTTATTAATACCCATCATCGATAGCTTGTGGGCGTATTTGTTTTATCTTGTTTTGATACCAGGGAATTCGATTGAAACTTGGAATATTATCCATGAAAAAGCCCAGTCGCTACTGTAGATGACTAATCTATGCAATCAACTTTCGGGATAAATGTCAATCGACGATCGCTTCCTTGTGCGCATGCACATTGGATTCTTCTCGTTCATTTGACATGGCACGGCTCAGTGAGTGAGCCGAACTACAAATTCGCAATTCTATGTCAAATTGAGGTCTCGTAGACTCGCTTGCAGGTCTTCAATTATGAAACGCGCGGCGAGTTCAGACGTCGGTATCGATACTCCAGCACAACAACATCAAATTCCAAAGCCAGCATCATCCCTATCCAGTCTTGAAACTCCAGTATCCCCCCCTCAAAGAAAGCGCCAGATTTGCTCTCAAGCCGTCGATGCTTCTCAAAGATCTTCGGCGTCACCCAACAATGAGCACAACCTTGCTGCCATCGAGGCAGGCGAGGTCAAAGTCGATGACCATCTTGGCATTATCTCTACAAAGTTGCATCAATTTGTTCGACCATCCTTGACATCTCAATTAATGCCTCGTCTTCCTATTGCGGAATGGGTCGATCTATACCAACGCAATGATCACCCGGAAGGCCGCCATTTTGTGATCCACCAGCACGACCACCCCGTCGCTGGTCCCCATTATGATCTGCGACTGCAGTTCTCAAAAACAAGCTCCGTGAGCTGGTCAATCATGTATGGGCTACCGGGAGACCCGAATAGCCAGCGATTGAACCGAAATGCAACAGAGACTCGAATTCACTGTTTGTGGGTACGTCATCACCCGCTGTAGATAAAACTTGTACGTGAACTGATGCTTCTCCCAGAACCATCTTATTGAGACTGCATCCGTGAAAACGGGAAGCATGATTATATGGGATACGGGAGAATACGAAGTACTGCCATACTACGCGGATAAATCCCTGCCCGAGACGGATGATTCGAGATCAGAAGATTCTGACGATGCAAGGTCGCCGAAAAATTTTGCCTCGGATAGTGCCAAACTTCAAAAAGCATTTCAGAATGTACGTATTGGTTCTTTCTTATATAAGCACAGTTTCTGACCCTAGGATCAGCGCAAAATCCGGCTCAGACTTCACGGGACTCGCCTGCCGAAGGACTATACGGTCATGTTACGTATGGATAAAAGCACTGATTACGCAAGGCCAATTCGGAATGGGCCGAAGCGTCGTAGAAAACATGTCAATTCTATACGCATGACACCAAGGGCACCGTCTACATCCGATTCTGACATTGAGCCTTCCTCAGCGTCGGCGCAAGGGTCAGCTACAGAACCACCAGAACCCGAAAATGCAGAAGCAACCCACTCCAACGATGATATCGATCTTCAAATCCAGAAGAACAATGCATACCCCGGCTCAACAAACACGATCGGCTCGATCCATCAACGTCGGTGGTATCTCAGTATGGACCGAGCCAATTCTGGGTTCGAGCCAAGAAATACATCCAACGGGACTGGGGCATCATTATCGACATCAAAGAAGAGATTATGGGTTCGAAGTCACAGCACTGAGAACACAATGCGCGGATTCGACTCGTTCCATGTGCGTGGTCCGGACGTTGAGAGGAGCATCGTGACGGGTCGTTCGGGGAAGGATGTGCTCGAAGATGAGAAGGTGGAAGGATTTGTGCCCAGGCAAGGATGGAGACCTGTTTTGAATTGAATGGAATGGGCTTCAAATCTGTAGTACTACATCTGTGGAGAAGCAGCGGAGTAACACACATGTAGCTATAAATCTGAACATAATATTCCATCTGAAAGAACTATGCAAGGCAAATATACAGATAAAGAACTTGAAATCATAGACACATAGAAAGAAGAAACCATTTCCCATTGCACTCATATCAATCCCCATGTTCACAGGTCTATCAGACTGACATCGACCAATTCCCGGCTTCCATGCTTTTAGGTAGAATGCTCTCTGCCTTTATCTCTTTTCTTATCTCTTGCCGGCCTTCTTTGGCACCGGAGGCTTCCTCGGCGCCCGGCCCTTCCCTTTGGCCTGCTTCGGCGCCGGTCCCGGTTTGTAATCAGGATCATTTTCCCCTACATCCACATCCATATCCACATCCATTTCTTGGCTTTCCCCCTCTTCTTCCGCGTTTGTTGCCTTCTTCTTTGATGGGCCCGCCTCTAACTCCTCTTCTGCCTTACGTTTCTTAGACTCGCCTGCCTTCTTCTTCCTTTTTGCCAAGGGCTCTGATGACGACGTCCCCTCTGAAGCCTTGCTCGACCCAGAAGCCTTGCTCGACCCAGAAGCCTTGCTCGACCCAGAAGCCTTGCTCGACTCAGAGTCTAAGATATTAGGATCCATGTCAAGAGCTTCGAGCAGAGCAGCTTTGGTCTCCTTGGCCAACTTAGGCATCTTGACCAGATCCGCTGGTATTTCATCAATCTCCACCATGATGTTCATCTCTCCGGTCCCGTTCCGGCCCCCCAGACAGGTCTGAATATTGGAAACATAGTGAGTGCCACGAGGCCACGCTCCGAGGACTATGTTAACTGCCACCGAGCAGATGGGAGTCGTCAGAAGAGCTAGGTATTCTGGTGTGCCGTATGGCCAATTCTGGATACCAGCTAGTCCCGAGAAATCGAGACCATTCTTCTCAGTGTAAAGCTCTTCCATGAAGAAATCAACAGTATCAGTATTGACGACATTACAGAATAGAATCTGTTTCAGATTATTTATCTCATAGAAATTCCGGTACAATGCCAGAGCTACATCAGACATATGAGCCCCCGTATCCGTTCTGAAAATCTTCTCGATAACTAAAAGGCCATCTGAGACGAGCCCTGCAAACATACTCTTATTGTTGAAAATAACAGTAGACGTGTAACACCAAGCTATCAAAGCATGGTAGTCCTCCCGGAATGGGAGATCAAATAGCTCCAACGTGTTCATCGTACTGGCAGAGATATCATCTTTTCCCGACTCATACCACGGGAGATCGGCTATCTCAAGCGTGGACTGTTCAACCTTGCACTGGACAGCAGTCACCGGTTTAAGCATCCAATTCATACGGAAGATTCCCCGGATTTGGCGCTCGCCATATTTCAAAACTGCGCCCTCTTCCATTTTGATCAAACAGAGAAGTATAAAATTCAAGCGAGGTTATTATTATTTCCCAAGGTTGTTGTGTGTGTGTGTGGTTTGGTGATTGGCACCATTAGACATACTCGAATGCATCTTATAAGTCAAAATTACAGTCTTTGATCTACCTAGATGATTAGAAAGAACCAATATAGGAGACAATTTTCTAAATTTAGTCGAAACATATAAAGAGTGAAGCATTCGGGCTTCCATACCTCTAAGAGAGCCATGGATCTTAGAAAAAGACAAGGAGTATCAAGCCATCCACATTTCCAATGAGCTTGAAAAATTAAAATAGCCAAGGAGACAGCCTTGGTAGCTTTCAAATACTCCAATACACCATACGAACTGTAGACAGGGAATATGGCCACAGAACAATTGGTACGTGGACTGCGAATTGCATACAGAAGCATAGAGAGAGTTACTTGATTGAGATGTGCTGTAGAACGAAAGCTTGACACTGATTTTCGAATATTATCTCATAATTTTCTAGCTGTTATCACAACGCATTGAGCGATTTCTTTTTAAAGACTTGGCTTGGCATGCCACTAGTGTAGATCGGCCAAGATATATGCAAACCTTGGAGACAATTCTGTTTCTTTGTGTTGATCACATACAGTCCAGTCTGTCCGCTTTGAGCTTACTGAATCCCCTTCTTCATCAAACAACATGTTTCATGTCGGCGTGCAGCCCACAGGTGGATGCAATCTTAGATCAGGTTGCAGTCAAGTGATAATCAACTTCTTTGGGGCCCCACACTAGTGGATCACTAGTGACAGGTTTGACCCCACGAGCTGGGGAGTCAGCTTCTCGACCTCAATTTTGACTCGGGTCCATGAACAGAGGATACTAAGTGGTCAGAGCCATGAAATGTCAGTATAGAGTGAGGGTCCTCATATGATGCCTGGTCATGATTAGATCGAGCTCTCAGTATTACACACAGCGTGGCCCTGCAGGCAGTGGGTCCAATGACAATGGAGCCTTTCAACTTGTTCTGCTAAAAATAACGACTTTGCGAGGGAAAATGCGCTTTCTCAAATGGCAGATTCAGGCAAAATTCACCACTGCAGCTAAAGTGCAATTTCCACCATAGGTCGTTATCGCTGACCTTACCAGAAGTGTTCGCCCCACTCTCGGCTTTTTCAATGGACCATGCCTGAATTGGTGCCCGCTCCCACGGAGCTCCGATCATGTACCATGCAAGCCGCTGGAGCCGTGAGTCATGAAACCAGCCAATGAGAGCTGCGCTTGTACCCTACACCGTTCTTTTATCCTCAGACCGCGGGCTTGGCGGCATGCACTGGCGTTGCAGAGTCATGAGATGAATAGGGAACCGCAGTCAAGCATTACGAGACACCATTGCCTAGACCAAGGATCAACATTGTGAAGTGAAGGATTTGACTCACAACGACTCACGAAGAGTATACGCATCAGCACTGACCTCCCCCGCTCGATTGCATGGATGTGACCTTAGTGGATGGCGAATGCGCTATGACTATTTTGTCGGATTAAAGATAAGCACGGCGTTTCATGCTCTTCTTATGCCTCTTACTTCACTCGCGCCTCATTTTTCTTCTTTTCTTTATTCCTTCAGTGATGGTATGAGGCATGTCACCTAACACTTCCATTGTGACCGGCTCGGTCGCCCTGGGATTGGTCGCCCTTGATAGCATCAAAGCAGTCAAAAGTATTGCCGATCGCATTAGCCGACGCCAATATGATGAAGCCAGTCTAGCAATTACTGCTTATCGCGACGAAGATGGTGAGGCTACTGAGGAATCACTCCGCGCCTTTTCAGACAAGTGGCAACGCGTTTCAATAGCAGTATTCTCGTTAACTGGTTTATCGACCTCCTTGGCACTCTCAATTCTCTCAACTATAAGCAGCGATCTAAACGATCCGCTAGCTAACTGGCTACAGTTTGCGATTTGGGTACGTACAAACATGCGCCAATCACGTTCATGCCCGCTTGGTACTCGGAACAAACAAAAAAAAGAAAAGAAACAATAACAGTTAACATGCGGTTTCACACAGGTCTTACTTTCAATTCAAGGAATTGCTTTTTTCACCGAACCGCGTCCAACTACCCGATTCCAACTGGGTCAGTTCGCCTTCGCAGGAAGCATCATCTCTATTGCTGTAGCGGGCTTTGAAATTCAACAAGCATGGGTTTCTCAAGATGGTCTTCTCCTAAATCGTACATGGATAGGCCTGGTCGGTGCGAACATCGGCAGTGCTCTCCTGCGCGCGATATTCAGTATCCTTCTACCGCGTCGCCCAAATATCTTCTTCGAGGGCCAAGCAGTAGATAAAGAGCAGACAGTTTCGACTGCTGGTCTCTACTGCTTCGTATGGGCCAGTGATCTCCTAAACTTTACAATCGGCCACAAGAATCTGGAGTTGACCGATCTACCTAAGCTGCGAGCTGATAAGCGTGCACACCGTCTTCGCGAGAACTTTGAACGCGCGAAAGGAAATGCAAAACTTTGGAGGGGCATTATGATTGCGCACTGGCGCACATTCGTGCTCCAGTTTTGTCTGGTCTCGGTCATGGCGTTCCTAACATTTGGCCCCCAAGTTGCGCTTTTCAACATCCTCAACTCCCTAGAGGGTCGGGGAAGTGAGGGATGGTCTTCACAGCGATCATGGGTTTGGGTCATTCTACTGGGAGTCTTTATGGCCTTGTATTCGTTCATCGAGGCATGGCTCTTCTGGTGTGTTTGGTCCAGGCTTGCGATCCCCATTTACGCGGAACTTACGGCTGTGGTGTTCGCCAAATCGATGCGCCGAAAGGATGCCAAGGACTCGAAAAAGTCCAAGGAAAATGACGAAACACAAGCTCCTGCAAAGGCGTTGCTACCCGAAGATAAGAAAGACGAGGAAGAAGAAGAGGAGGAGGACATGAAGAAGAGTCGCCAAAGTATTGTCAATCTTGCCGCCGTGGATGCCCGCCGTATTTCCGATGTCGCCTCTTTCCTCTATTTGATCCCAAGTGCCTGTTTCAAGATCCTTATTGGATGCCTCTTCTTAATCCGAGTTCTCGGATGGCAAAGCGCTCTTGCTGGTCTCTCGATCTCTGTTTTAATTGCGCCGATTAATATTGCTGTTACCAAGCGATACACGAGCGCACAAGACAAACTCATGAAACATCGGGATCAGAAAATGGCTATTGTGACTGAAGTCCTCCAAGGTATTCGTCAAGTAAAATTCTCTGCCTTGGAGGGACAGTGGCAGAAGAAGATCGGACTGGTCCGAGAAAGCGAGCTGGGTGCGCTGTGGACTTCTTTCTTTTATGACGTTTTCCTCATGGCAATTTGGATTCTTGGTCCTATCGCTTTCTCATGCGTATCTTTGACAGTCTATGCCCTTATCCACGGCGAGCTATCCGCTTCAGTTGCTTTCACAGCCATGTCTGTCTTCGGTTCTTTGGAGATGGCATTAGCCATTCTACCAGAAATCATCACCAACCTACTGGAAGCTATTGTCAGTGCGGACCGTATTGACGAGTACATGGCCGCCTCGGAAAAGGTTGTCAACACTCTCCCTGGAGATAGTATCTCATTTGAGGATGCCTCGGTGGCATGGCCCGCAGAGCATCACCCTGGAGAGAAAAAAGATGAGGAGGAGCGATTCCAGCTGCGTGATCTGAACTTTGACTTACCGAAGAAGGGTCTCAGTGTGATTTCTGGCCGTACTGGATCTGGAAAGAGTCTTCTTCTGGCCTCTATCCTCGGTGAATGTGATATCTTGGAAGGTACCGTGAAAGTGCCTGTCCCACCCGCTCTTAAGGATCGGTTTGATCACTTGGCTACAAGTGCCAATTGGATTATCGACGATGCGATTGCATACGTTGCCCAGATTCCTTGGATTGAGAACGCAACTATCAAAGCGAACATTCTGTTTGGATTGCCATATAATGAGTCCCGCTATCAAAAAGTGTTATTCGCCTGTGCGCTGGAAAAGGACTTGGAAATGCTCCCTGATGGTGAACTGACTGATATTGGTGCGAACGGTGTCAACCTCAGTGGTGGTCAGCGCTGGCGTGTGTCATTCGCCCGCGCATTGTACTCTCGGGCTGGCATTCTCGTCATGGATGACATTTTCAGTGCTTTGGATGCACACACTGGTCGACATGTCTACGAAAATGCCCTGACAGGCGAACTCGGTCAAGGTCGCACTCGTGTTCTTGTTACCCATCACGTTGCCCTTGTTCTTCCCCTAACAGATTATTCTGTGCTCTTGGAGAATGGCCGTGTGAAATATGCCGGCACAATTGACGACCTTCGGAAATCTAACCAGCTGGAGGACATCCTTCGCGAGGAACAAGCTGCAGAGGAATTGGACAAAAAGATTCCTGACGACCAAAAGGATGCTAATGATGTTGATGGAGGAACACTTCAAAAGGTCATCTCGAACGCGCCACACCGACGCCAAAGCAACGCAGCCAATGGAAATGCTACTGCGCCACCGAAAGATGCTCCCAAGAAATTCATCAAAGATGAGGCAAAAGAAAAGGGATCTGTCCGACTCACTGTGTATAAAACCTACTTCGGAATGGGTGGTCGCCCTCTTACTTGGGCTGTAACAATCTCGATCTACGTTTCCTATGCCATACTAATGGTTGGACGAGTAAGTTTGAAGACTCAGGATGCCGCTAGTGCAATTGTAAATTGCTAACTATCGAATTATAGTCATGGTGGATCAGTGTCTGGACCGGTGCTTCCGCCAATACGCATGCCAATCCCGAAACAACCCAAGTGATGCTCCAATACTCTATGATGCAGACAAACATGTCTACTGCAACCCAGGGCAATGGCGAACTCGGCATGTATCTTGGTGTATATATGGGCATCTCCGTTGTGGCATGCCTGATCGGAACCGTTCGATACTATTGCATCCTATCTGCCAGCATTCGCGCCTCCAGAAACCTTTTCAACTCCCTCGTGTTTGCTGTGTTACGTGCTCCGCTCCGCTGGCTGGATACCGTGCCATTGGGCCGAATCCTGAACCGTTTCACAGGAGACTTCCACGTTATCGATTCGCGACTGGGATACGAATTAGGTTTCCTATTGGCCGAGACATTGGAAGTCTTTGGTATTATCTTCGCAGGCATCCTCGTCTCCCCACTTGTTCTCATTCTCGCGGCTGGTCTCCTTTTGATCTGTCTTAGGCTGTCTTTGACCTTCCTCACCGGTGCTCGTGAAGCCAAGCGCCTAGAAAGTACTGCTAAGAGTCCCGTCTTGGAGCAGTTCGGATCTAGCTTGGCTGGATTAATTACCATTCGCGCTTTCAGCAAGAGTGGTGCTTTCATCGAAATCATGTATGACAAGATCAATGCCCATGCTCAGTCTTGGTGGACGGTGTGGCTGTTCAACCGCTGGCTAGGAATTCGCATGAACGTCGTTGGTGCAGTCTTTTCAACTCTCACTGCAGCACTTGTGATCTCTCTTCCTGGCATGTCAGCTTCCATGGCAGGTTTCGCTTTGAGCTTCGCCTTGCAATGCAACTCAGCAATTGCATTTGCCCTGCGCCAATACTCCAATATTGAACTTAACATGAACGCTACCGAGCGTGTGATCGAGTACTCCAACATCGAGCTTGAGAACCAAGGTGGTGTGGATGCACCAGCTGCTTGGCCTACCGAGGGACGTCTTGAGGTCAATGACCTGGTTGTGGGCTATGCGCCAGATCTCCCGCCTGTACTCAACGGACTGAGCTTCACCGTCGAGAAGAACCAACGAGTGGGTGTTGTCGGCCGTACAGGTGCTGGTAAATCGTCCCTCACGTTGGCGCTATTCCGCTTCCTTGAGGCCCGCCAGGGCACGATCTCTATCGATGGTCTGGATGTTTCCAAGATCAAGTTGCACGATCTCCGAAGCCGGCTCGCTATCATTCCCCAAGATCCTGTCCTCTTCTCGGGCACAGTGCGAACCAACCTGGATCCGTTCGAGGAGTACAGTGACACTGAACTGAACGATGCCCTGGCTCGTGTGCACCTGGTTGCTGGGTCGGATAATGAGGCGACTCTCACCTCCCAGAACGCGTCTGGCAGCTCTACACCGGATACCGCTACTGTTACGGCCCAAGCAAGCAATTCGAACATCTTCTCGTCGCTATCAGCGCCAATCTCCGAGGGAGGTCTCAATCTCTCGCAGGGTCAGCGACAGCTCCTCTGTCTCGCTCGTGCTATTGTCGCTCGCCCCAAGATCATGGTTCTGGACGAGGCTACCTCGGCAGTGGACATGGAGACCGATGCACAGATTCAGCAATCCATCCGGGCTGAGTTTGGTCGTAATGCGACTACCCTGCTCGTCATTGCGCATCGTCTGAGCACAATTGCTGACTTTGATCGAATTCTCGTGCTGGATGCCGGCAAGGCGGTTGAGTTTGCTTCACCCCAGGAGCTGATGGGCATTGAGAACGGAGTGTTCAAGAGTCTGGTGGAGAACAGCGGCGAGAAGGCCGTTTTAGAAAATATGATTTTTGGTCAGGGGTAGAAGATTTCCTTGGGTTTTCTTTCAGGTTATTACATGTGATATAGAATGGATTTCAGAGTGTGAATAATATATTATTTGTTTCATTATGACCTATTTGTTGTTCGCATATGCCAGAGGTGATGAGAATGAGCACATTGTCATGAAAGCGCCCTTGGATTTCCGAATAGCAACCTTCCATCCAAGAAACAGCCTTTCCACGACCCAGTTCTCTCCTCCAGGCACAGCTTTATATCCCATCTACGGCGTCTTGCCAGTAGATATACACCTTCAAGTTGAAAAAGAGGATCAGAGATGCCTTCATCGCGTCCGTTGGTTTAACAAGGTGGTATGCCGAACGCAGATTTCACTCTCCCTTCTCCCGAGTCTTGCAGCCCTTAAGCCCTCAAAAGAGAAGGAGAGCCACAAGCCTCAGGGAGTTGAGATATATCATATAGAACACACTAGGCTTTCATCATTCTGTATAGGAGGTCAGTTTCAAGAATTCAGTCAAATTTGGAAAACAGGTAGACTCACGAGTATTAAACTTGGAAGGATGAAGAAAGAAGAAAAAAAGCGGTGTTGACCCGCAATTATATGAAAATCACCCGCGCTAGTCTGCTTTGGGCGGGCGGGTTCCGCGCTTCCTTTTTCTGCCGTTTTTAATCGTAAGACAGTCATCGACAGTTTATCGCATATTATTCATACATAATGCTGAGTGCGGGCGTCCAGCTGCCATTGCGGCTTCGCTCGAGCTTTACTATTTCCTCTTTGATTCGTGGCTCTCGGTCAACACCATGTGTGCGATCTATTGCGGCGTCGCGGCGTTTCCATCGTCCGGCTTGTCTCCGAGAGCAACAGTCGCCGGAGCTTCCTAGCTTCCTGGAGGCCTATAAAAAAGCGGGTTGGTTATATGCATATAGATCTTTTTTTCAATCGCTAATATACTGTTCTACTCCGTAGTTGAATTTCCACCTGCCACTCATGACTTCGAGTCGTTCTTCTCGCAGGCCGAGCCCAACGCCGAGGTCGTCCTGCATGGATACCTAGGCCATAGATCAGATCTTTCAAAGAAGCTCTCCTTCGTCCGCCTGACCGATCCTACAATGAAACACAGCTTGCAGGTTGTTGCATTTGCCAAGAACGAGGCCTTCGAACAGCTCAAATCGCTCAATGTTCACAGCCCCGTTGCAGTGCGCGGAACGGTCCAAAAGAAGAAGGCAAAGCCTACTGAGGGAGATAAACCTGCCGAAGATACATGGGAGCTGGCATTGGAGGAAATCCACCCTCTCAATGATTTTCCCAAAGAGATCATCATGACACCGGAGACAGTATTCTCGCCTGAGCACCGGTATCTACAGCTCCGTTCGGATGCGCAGCTGCGCGACGCGCTGAGGTTCCGGGCTAAAGCTCATAATATCTGTAAACAAGAGTTGGAGCAGAGTCAGCCGCCATTTACGGAGATTGAGACTCCGTTGCTGTTCAAGTCCACACCTGAGGGTGCCCGCGAGTTCTTGGTTCCCACGCGCCGGGCTGGCTTGGCTTATGCCTTACCTCAAAGCCCGCAGCAGTATAAGCAGATTTTGATGGCTAGTGGATTGCCTCGGTACTTCCAATTTGCGCGTTGTTTCCGGGACGAGGATCTTCGGGCGGATCGTCAGCCTGAATTTACTCAGGTATGTTGACAGTCAGGACCGATTATTGAAAATTTTACTGATTTTTGATATAGCTTGATCTCGAGATGTCGTTCGCGAAGGGTGACGATGTGATGCGTACAGTTGAAGGTGTTATTCGACGCCTCTGGTCGAATCTGATGAAAGATCCTGCCCCCGATGGCCCTTTCCGCAGAGTTCCATACCAAGAGGTTATGGCGCGCTATGGATCTGACAAGCCAGACACCAGATACGGAATGGAAATCATCAAAATCGACCACTTGCTGCCCGTTGACCTTGTGGGCAAGATCTCAGACTTGAATGACCCAATTGTCGAGGCATTCAAGCTCGAAGGCAATGAAAACAACCCAGCCGAAACACATCAGTTTATCAGCCAGTTCCTTGGTTCCCCAGCTGGTGCACCATTCAACAGCAACCCCGACGGTGGCCCAGGTGTCTTCGTATACAACGGCAAGCAGCCACTCTGTGGCCTACAGCCCTTCGGCTTCGAAGCCGCCGAGCAAGTCGAAGAATTGCTGGATCCTGATCACGGCGATCTCATCATCCTTCAAGCTCGTCCTCGCGCCCCCTTCTCCGGTGGTTCCACACCAATCGGTGACCTTCGCCGCGCCCTCCATGCCTTTGCGGTTTCATCAGGCTTCAAGTCCGCACCTACCGGCTTCGACTTCATGTGGGTCGTCGACTTCCCCCTCTTCTCCCCCTCATCCGACTCAGAGCCTGGCCAAGGTGGCGCAGCTGGTCTCTCATCAACACACCACCCTTTCACCGCACCCAAGACCGCCGCCGATGTGGATCTCCTCCTGACAGACCCCTCCAAAGCTGTAGCAGACCACTATGATCTTGTGGTCAACGGCGTCGAGCTTGGTGGCGGTAGTCGTCGTATCCACGACGCCGCCGTACAGGAGTTTATCTTCCGTGATATTCTGCAGATGCCCGCCGAACGCCTCGGTGACTTCTCGCATCTCCTCGATGCTCTGCGCGCGGGCTGTCCGCCCCATGCTGGTCTGGCGTTGGGATTCGATCGCCTGGTTGCTGTTATGCTGGGTAAGGAGTCTGTGCGGGATGTTATCGCATTCCCTAAGACTGGTAAGGGCGGTGATGATGCTATGGTTGGGGCGCCTACTCCTATGACCGCTCAGGCGTTGGAGACATATCACTTGCAGCTGCGGAAGTAAATGCGAGATGTTCATATAGTCTGAGCATTTGGTTGCATCTGTCATATCCACTTGGCAGCTTTGTACTATAAGTGTACCATATATTTAGATACCCGGTCACAATCCCCTATCAATGTATTGAATTCGTAAACGGCGGACCTATGAATTACTACATGCGGTTAGTTTTGCTTCTTTAAGTTTAGCGCCCCAATACCTCGTTCTGTATAGTCCCCCATTTAAGCCCATTTTTATAGGTCTATATTATATATTTTCAGAAAATATGCAGGAAAAGTGGTTTTAAAGGCGTAAAATACCACTTCAAATACCTCATATATTATATATAGATAATACAAAGCCAGCTTTTAAAGGTATAAACTCTATAGTCCTACCTTATTTTTTTAATTTTTTTTTAATTTCTTTTATATCAAAGTAAGATCTATAAGCTATCGATCACTCAACTGAAAGAAAGCTTTCCTTCGCTAGTCAGAAGGGTCGGTTAGTCCCCAACGGCCTGCTTCATCTGTGTCTCTTCAATGGATGGAGAGACAAATTGATAATGACAGGTGTCCACGGGTTGTCAATTGCGCTTCGAATTTCCTGACATCATCATGCCTTTTCTCCCATATCCCTCTCTCCCTCTTTTATCTCTACACCTTATTACAAGCCAAAGTCTGCACCTTCTGTTGGATGGTCTGTCTGGTTCTAACGGTTCTGACATACATAGTGGACAGACTATGCCCATCCTTTGTTCCACGTGAATTATCCGATGGCCCAGTGTAGAGGGCGATGATGATCGCTTTCCAACCTCCCGCAATCGGGACGGTGATACCCTACTTAGGCGATGCTCAACGAAAAACCCGGCTCATTGGCAAGACCGGCGAATCAGCATGCCTTGGCCCGAGGTTTGCATCGAAACGGTTGGGGCCAAGATGCTAGTGAGCTTGGCAGGGCAACAACGACCGCCCGGGTTAAACCCCGTCAATGGGCACCTCATCAACGGTCAACTTCCAAACCTCAAATTATGGGCGAAAGAGAATCTAAAGATGATGGAGCTCCATTCGGAACAATTCAGCAGGCCGCCTCACGCGGTCGCATTGAGACAATGAAGGTGATGCTAGAAGGCGGAGCCGATCCCGACGAGGTGGATCAATGCGGATGGGGGCCGCTTCACTTTGCCGCCGATAAAGGTCATTGGAACATTGCGAGGCTTTTGCTGGAGAAAGGTGCAACCCCCGGCTTGGTCAATGGGAGTTGTATGACGCCACTTGACTACGCGGTTGCCGGGGGATATCTGGAGGTTGTCCGACTACTTCTCGAATGCGATGCTTCATTAGCGGACCGCTTCACTGGGAAAAGCACTTACCCAATTCTCGTTGCAGCTGCTCGTGAAGATTTACCTATGCTCCGGCTTCTCTTGGGTGCAAATGTTCGCACGACTGTCACGGATGTCCACGGCCGAACCCCCATCCATCTAGCTGTCAAGCAAGGCAATCTGGAAATTTGCAGGCTTCTTCTAGAGCATGACGCGCAGCACCCACTATCGGGTCTAAGCCGAATTTTCGGCTGCAAACCAGCAGTCCTGACAAAAGACACTAGTGACCACTTTCCTCTTTTTTACGCGGTTGAGAGTGGGAATTCCCCAATGGCCGAGCTATTGCTGAGTAGTTCCGCGGCCTCCCCCAAAGCGCGTGATTGGCACAAGAAGCGGCTCTTCCACGAAGCTGTAAAATCAGGGAACGTCGAAATGGTCGAAATCTTCCTGAGAAATGGAGCTCCAGTCAATTTGAGAGGTCAGGATAGTACCAGCGCTCTTCACATCGCGGCATACGAAGGTGACGTGAATATGACAAGACTACTGCTGGAATGGGGGGCCTCCACCACCCGAAAAGATGGTGGTCTTTCAATCCCAGAGAAGGTCTCACGGAACGCGGAAGTGACTATGATCCTGAAGAATCAAAATCAAAGTCCGCGGGGCTTAAAAGAGAGCAAACAGAAGCCGAAGCCCTCAACCAAGGGGGTCTCTGTGCCTCCACCGGAATATTTGGCGCCCGCTGAGAGCATGGCTTCAAGGTTGAAAACTTAACTTTCATGAGAGCATATCTCAATGTGCGGTGAAAGCATGCCCACAAGACCAATGGAATCTTGGTCCTCAAAAGTAGGATGAAATTCGCCATATGCGCCTCCACAGCTAGGCTGGCTATAGTTGATCGATAGAGGTAGAAGAGGTAGAAACATAGTATTGATTCACATTATTTTGAAGAAAGTCTAAGACTGTCAACAGGATACTGTAAAATATTCTCGTTGAAGAAAATATATCAATTTGCTTGCTCTTCCGTTGTATATGAGCAAAATTACACCAATCATGAATCAACCGTTAAAACCCTCTGGGCCTGCTGGCGGCTTTGCTTTGAGTGCAAAACCCCTTCTAATTGTAAACGGCGGAGGGTTGTTACAACTTCACAAGATTACTGAAAGCATAAGTAAAGATGCCCAACCCTTCAGTATTAGTAATATGGCGATGTAGGCGCACTCAGTCTGGAAATCTGCCAGATGGTAAGTTCCGGAATTACGTACGCCCTCGAACGTTGTGGAGGCCCCCCTGATCCCCGGTCCAATTCCAACGCAATCTGCTCCTTTTATTGCGCTGATCAGCCGTTGCTTGGCATTCCGAAAAAAGACGCGTGCAAGGCAAGGCTGAGAGTGCTTGAAGAATTGATAGATTTCCATTGGAGGAAGATTGCGGGTCCCTGCAACTAATTGCAACCCCAAGACTGGTGTTGGAGAAAGATCTCCAAGAAAGGTACCAACATGATGAGTCAAAAGGGAATCCTGGTAGTCAAGTACCCAACCCAGAGCAACCCCCATAAATCAAGCCTGTCTTTCGGCTGAGGCTTCCTTTCATGTTTTTCTTGCTTCCCTCCATTCATACGTTCTCATCTTTACTTTGGCGTCCTTGGCAGCCCCAATGACTGAAAAGGATACGGAGACTGGCGTGCCCGACACTCCATTACAACCATCAACAATTCCTGATCCCCCACCGCCACCAGATGGAGGTGTCCAGGCATGGACCCAAGCCGTAATGGGTCACTTGGTGTGTTTTAACACCTGGGGCTACATCGCTAGCTTTGGTGTATTTCAAGCCTACTACCAATCCGAACTTGGAGTTTCACCATCCGCCATTTCATGGGTGGGATCGGTGCAAATATTTCTCATCTTCTTCATCGGGACCTTTTCCGGCCGTGCTCTAGATGCCGGTTTCTTTTACCACGTGTATTATGCTGGGGTGTTCTTACAGCTGCTCGGGGTCTTCATGACTTCCCTCGCCACCCGCTATTGGCAGCTTTTTCTTGCGCAGGGGATCTGCACAGGCCTTGGCAGTGGCTTGCAGTTCTGTCCAGTAATGGGAATTGTGGCCACATACTTCTCCAGCCGAAGGGTCTTTGCCCTGGCTTTTGGCTTGGTCGGAAGTGGAACCGGTGGTATGCTCTTCCCGGGTCTTGTCAAATCCCTCATATCCAGTATTGGATTTGGATGGACAGTGAGAGTACTAGGCTTTGTGATGGTGGCTACAAGCATCCCAGCGACTCTCCTACTACGGCCACGCCTACCTCCACGTAGATCGGGCCCATTGGTCGACTGGGTCGCTTTCAAAGAACCCACCTACATATTGTTCATCGTCGGGATGTTTTTCAACTTTTGGGGGCTCTACTTTGCATTTTATTACGTCGGGGCTTTCGGGCGCAATGTCTTAGGCTTGACTTATTCGGATTCGGACACGCTCATCATCGTGACGAACGGAGCAGGTATAGTCGGACGGCTCATCCCTGCCTACCTGGCGGATCGCTATTTCGGTCCCCTCAATACCATCATTCCCCTTACCATTGGGGCTAGCATAATGATGTTTTGTTGGGCCGCCGTCGACTCAAGCGCGGGTCTCTATGTTTTTGCTGTCTTGTATGGCATTTTTTCCAATGGTGTCCAAGGCCTATGGCCTTCCACACTTTCTAGCTTGACACCAGACCTCACCAAGACCGGAACACGTATCGGTATGGGCTTCACCATTGTCAGCTTTGCCTGCTTGACCGGTCCACCTCTTGGCGGCGCTCTTATTGCAAGGTCGCATGGTTACATCGGAGCACAGGTTTGGGGTGGTTTGTCTTTTTTTCTTGGCGCCAGCATCCTCGTTGCTGCTCGGGTTTTGAAGACTGGAACAGAGATCAAAGCCAAGATCTGACTCACTTGGCATTGTGTCATCTGCGCAGGCCTGCATTGTCTTCATTGCAAGGTTGCCTGTGTAACTTCGGAAAACTCTAGGGGTAAAGTAAAAACTTTATATAAGCTTTAATCTGATCTCTCCTGAATTTACAATTTAGTGAATAGGTAAACGAAATTCACTCAAAACTCGGTACGTTTGAGAAGGAGATAAATTGAATTATCATTGCCCCTCGAGGAAAAGAATGAGCAGTAAGCTGCCTAAGATGGAAGCACCTTGATGCACTGGAGAAGATTGTCCAATAAGGCAGCAATAGTCAAGTTCCCAACGCGGGGCACAAATTTAGAGGCCACTTCGAGGACTTCCGCATCAAAGTTCTGCATAATGAGATTAATATAATTTCGTCACTCGCATGAGGCCCACTCACCTTGGCGGAAGCAACGTTGATGCAGATCGTCCCTCTCTGGATCCATTTCGTATCCACCTTGAACGTAGGGTGCGGAACCGCCGAGATGATCACGCCAGACCTTTTCACAACATCCTGAAGGGTCCACTCACTTGGCGTACTCCGCACCTCGGGTACCCCACTTGTCAGACTAGCCTGGTAGATCTGGACCCCTAGAATATCAACACTATAGACACGGGCGCCTTGGCTCGCTAACAGTTGGGCGAGAGGCAACCCGACAACATCGGACCGATTGATGATGCAGATATCCCATCCGTTCAGCCTTTCCCCCTCAGCTAGACTCCGATCATAAATACCAAGCCAATGTAAAATAGATTCCACTGCTTTCGCCGTGCATGGCACTGTAGGGGCCAAACGGGGCTGGGCTCGATCCTCCGTTACTCCATAAGAAGAGTGGGACCGATTGAGTCCCTCCACATCCTTTCGGGGATTAACCATGCTTTTGATTTCATCATCTCTCGTGTCTCCGAAAACCGGATAGTATACCATAATGCCGTGCACAGATGGGTTGTCATTGAGCGCCTTGATGTACGTTGCCACATTTCTGGGCGTCAAACGTACCAGGCAGAAGTCGATCCCACTAAGGTTCATCAATTTGAGGGATTACAATATCCAATGTTATGTTTGGTTACTCACATATTATGACAGATTTCCCGAGTGCATTCTGCATATTGATGCGACCCAGCATCATAGCTCGCTAACAGGGCAGTCAGACAAGGGCGGTTTGGAAGGCTTTGAACTTTTTGCGCAAGCTGAGCATATATATCCTTAGTCAAGTCTTCTGGGAAGATAGTTGCGCCGACAGCCTGAGGAGCACGCATGATGATATCTTGAGTTGATTATGCGTAAGCTGCACCTGAACAATTGGTATAGCGCTATTGCCAAGTGGTGAGCCTTGGTGCTAAATTAAAGGATGAGAGTTTTGTTTATTCGATATGCGCGACTTGGCAAGCTATATGTAGTAATACAAACGCCAGGTGATCTTCATTCTCGATGCAACGTAAGAGGGCCAAGATCTTTGAGATGAGTATTTGTCTTCCTCTTACTTGCCTGAAAATTAGCATATTTCAAATTATGATAATTCTTGGAAGTGTGGAGACGTCAGATATTGCGTTTTTTTTCTTTTTTACGTAAATATTTTGACCTTCTTCAGACTTATTTCTGCATTGTTACGTCCTCTCATGCGTCCTGATCATTGGCATTTGGTAATTGAAACTCGTCATCCCAGAGATATAACGCTGAAATGTGGGAACTCCTGCAAGTAGCTCATTTTGTAGACGAAATAGTAGCATTTTACTCTGGATCCGCCGCTATACTGCATGCTCCTGAAGGATTCATTGACACGGGTGTTGTGCATTGGTGGGGAATTCTCCAGTATCAGATTTCCTGTTCTCAGTTGTGGAATGATCTTCAGTCTTCATTGCTCGCATGAATGGCGTATTCATGAATGACTGCATAAGAAAGTGGGTATGACTGTGCTTTTGCTCCATGTTGGGGCAATCACATCATCCATTACTCCGAATGCTTCATCCTGGCGCCTGTAGTTGACTAGATTTTACCTCACATCCTTGTACGACAAATCCTTTGCCCTCAACCTAGAAACTGCATAGTGTGAGGGGTAGTCAGCCGGATAAATGTGTGTGCTTATGTTGAGATATAAAGTTGGACTTCTGGGCCCGGACCAAGACTATGTTCTGAAGAAACCTTGAAAAGAATATCAAAACATCCTCCACAATGGTTCAGATTCTACCTCAATTATTTTCCTCTTCTTCTACTCTTCCGTCCCTTCCACCACTCAGCATTACGTTGGTGGGGAGCGGAGCAAGCGGACTCGCCGTATTTCTTCAATTGATTGAAAGGGCCAGAAATGGAGACCATCTTGGAAGAGTGGTTATCCTGGAAAAGGGTCAAATTCCCGGCCCTGGCCTAGCATATTCAAGTTCCTGTTCAGGAACAATCTTAAACATGCATACCGACACGATGGGGCTGTATTATGATAAGCCTCAGCACTTTACGGAGTGGCGGACAAGCTTGAAAGAAGGCGAGTTTCCCTCACGGCTGAATTATGGAGAGTACCTTCAACATACATGGGCGCAAGCAATGAGTGCAGCTGAGCAGGCTGGGTTGAACGTTTCCGTCATTCATGAGGAAGCCAAAGCAATTGAACGATTGAGCGATGGTGCTTTTTCTTTGGCCCTTTCCAATGGAACAACACTAGTGTCACAGGCTGTCGTTCTGGCCCTTGGTAATTTTACCTCGGTGTACAATTCCCATCTGCTCAACTTACCGGGATTTTTTCCAAGCCCATGGCCTCTATCACAATTTAAATCTATCCCTCCTCGCTCTTCGGTGGTTGTCGTTGGCTCTCGCTTGTCTGCTATCGATGCTGCAACCTACCTCTGTGATAATGGTCACAAAGGGACGATCACTTTGATGTCACGCAGCGGCCGTCTGCCTCGAGTTCAAGGAGACCAGACTACCTATTCACGTCGGTACGTCCTGTATGAGCTTGCCAAACAACTTGAGTCGGACCCAGACGACAGCCTTCTTCAAGTCACAAGCGGTCTAATGGCTGAACTGTCACACGCAACAAACGGGGATTGGAGCTGGATCATTGATGATCCATCTCCAGAGAAGCAACTACGACAGGACATCAAGGCTGCAATGACCAATCAAGTGCAGTGGCAGGCTGTTCTTCGAGGCACGGCTCCTGTTGTGGAGCGATATTGGAATCGACTGTCCCCACGAAGCCAACAGCTATTCATGGAGAAATACCACAGTACATGGATGAGGTTCCGTCATGGAATGCCTGTGCAAAATGCACAAAAAATCGCCAGGATGCTAGAAAGTGGGCAGCTCAAAATTGTCAAAGGAGAGAGTGTCAGATGGGATGGTACGTTCAAAGCAGAGACCTCGTCTGGGATTATCGAGGCCCCGTATATCATTGAGGCAACGGGCCAAGAGTGTAGTCTCGAACGTATTCCTTCGCCGCTTCTCCGATCTGCATTGAAGAACACGCTGATTACCCCCATCCAAGGGGCGGGATATCTGTGGATTTTGACGACTTGAGCGCTTCACCAGGGCTTTACGCCATCGGATCCCTCACATGTGGTTCACATTTCTATGTGAGTGCCATCGACCGTATCGCAGCCCATGCTTCTCGGATCTCCTACAGTTTGACGCAAACCCCGTCTGCCCGATCGTTACATGTGGCAATATTCTGTGGATCAGATCTCTTCTCGCACCTCATGGTGAGCAAAATGGTCCCTCAACTTCTTGCTGCTGGTCATGTTCCGTACGTCTTTCTTCCGGAACACAAGGCTAGTCGCAGTTCGACATTGTTCGACCTTAGAGAGCTGGCATTCTTCGAACGAGAATTACTTCAGCAGTATATTTTGCCCTACTTCAAGGATGATGTTTCGTACGGCGCAACGCATCAAACAGTGGACCAGCTTCGCGCCAAATACGGAATCCTCGTTGAAAAAGTACCCAATGTCAACAAGATGTCTTTCATAAAGACGCTTGACAGGCACCACATTAGTGTCGGATTGTCAGTGCGCTGCTATCAGCGATTCAAAACAGACATCATTCGATACTTTTCCAAGCCCCGCCGCCTGTTGAATCTTCACCCCGGCGCTCTGCCTGCCTACCGCGGAGTTATGACGACCGTCCGAGCCATGAAGAACAAGGAGACTTCTTTCGGGTATTCGCTCCACGATATTGATGAGGACTGGGACGCCGGAGATGTGATTGATATTCGAGAACATCCCATTGACTATTCTAAATCAATGCTAGCATTTATGGCGGATGTCTACCAAATGGGAGTGGCCGTTTCGGTGGCTGCATTGGATAAGATCTCTAGGGGAAAAGAACTATCCAAAACCCCTCAGAAGACCGAAGCAAGTGGATACTATACTTTCCCAACTAAGGAGGAAATGGAAGATATTAAGCAAGATGGAATTCGCTTGGTTGATTCTCAGAGCATCGTTAATATTATCGTGGATTCGTTCGCGTCGCCGAAGGACCAGGAGAAATTCCGCACATATATCGAAGCGGCTGTGCAAGATTGGTATAGGCGGAACTCGGTTTGAGGGTTTTCCTGGAGAAGGGGTAACGGAGTTATCGAGTCCAATTGTTGAATTGCAAGTCATAAGTACACGAAATGCATGACCATTGGGCCCTTAACAGCAGAAATGCTGACTACATTACTCGTAATACGACGCTTAAAAGCATATGTTTTGCGATCAATCATGATCAAGCTCGCGGGAACGGACAAGAATTGCATAAAAGCGCTGTAGATCTGCGATTCCTGTGTGTTGGCGCGCACTCCGTAGATATCCAGTACAGCTTCATCAGTGCAAAAGGACACTCCATTCGGTCCAAAGCGAACTAATTAGGCAAGGGGTTAATAATCTTGATGAGATTGGAGGTAATTCAATTGGCTCCATATGGACATGTTATACAAGAAGAAAATGGAAACAAAAAACGCCACTCCCAACCGCTGTATAAAGTTGAACCAGACAATTCAGAAAGGAAACAAAAGAAATTGTGGAAAGGTATGTCTATACCAATATTCCAACAATGTATACCTGAAAACTGGCCATGAAGTCTCTCATGCAGTAGACAAAGCGTTGCTCCGGTTCGCTGACGGAACGGAAGCATCTTGTGACTTGGAATTGGTTCCAAGATCTTCCTCTTCATCTTCATAATACAGATATTCCTCGTCGTCTTCCTCCTCTGGCTGTCCAAAGATGTTTCGCCAGACACCATCCCACAGGCCCTTCTTTGTAACTAGTCCACCAACAAGCAGAATAGGCAATTGCCAAATGCTAGCCCAGAAGAGACCACGTGCAGTGCCCTGCGCACCCTGATGTTGCCAGAATCGATAAGCTTCACGAACGAGCCAGCAGTTGGCCACAGTGCTTCCAACCAAGAAGCCGTGACCAACAACACCGATCCACCAGAGACCAATGGACATGGGGAACATCAGCACAGAATACCGCAATGCAACACGAGTATTCATAGCCGGGTTTACCCAGGCAAGCATTCTGTAGCCTGCCCCCTTGTATTCGTCGCGAATAAGGTGTGAAAGGGCGTTGAAGTGAGGGAATTGCCAGGCAAACAAGATACCACCGAGCAACCATCCACCGATACTTTCTTCGCTAAACAGCATGTCACGCCAGGTGTCATGCCCTGTTGTAGCGACCTGGTTTTGCGCAGCAATCCAGCCCATCAGCGGCGGGATA
Organism: Penicillium frequentans; assembly: GCA_028828275.1. NCBI lineage: Eukaryota > Fungi > Ascomycota > Eurotiomycetes > Eurotiales > Aspergillaceae > Penicillium > Penicillium frequentans. Next base: position 3,292,018 of record JAQIZY010000001.1, on the reverse strand, counting down.
CCACCGACAATTGCTCCGATCCACGTATTGATTACATGAATACGTTTCAACGGCGTGTACACGAATGCATACAGAGCGATATTCGCCGCAGACAAGGCTGTTGTGGTGGGGTTTGTTCCAATGTACAGAAGACCAAGACCGATGACCGCGGTACCAATAGCAAATAGCATAGCACCACGATGCGAGACCAGCCCGCGGACAAGTGGGCGATTCCGTGTCCGAGACATCAATGCATCATACTTCGGCTCAGCCATCATGTTCAGAGTATTGGCACTGCAGCATGAGAGGAATGTGCCCACGGTCAAGTAAATCAGTGTCAAGGTTGAGGTCGAGAGCGTAGGGAGAGGGGTCATGGCCGGGTCCAGGGCAAGCAACGATGAAATGGGGTACATTCCGTATGCAGATGTAGTGGTAAGAACAACCAGGAAGGAGAGTCGAGGTTTCGTCAAAGCGAGGTATGCAGCGAATTTGCGGCGGAGGGAGGTGGTGGGGAGAGCGGCAGAGATGTTCGACAATTGCGTCGACGCATCCAGTGGAAGTGACTGCTCCGGTTGAGCGCTATTAGACTCCTCCTTCAATCGTTTCCTCCGTCGATGTGGCAATTCACTTTGGGCAGATTCCGGCGCAATTGGAGTAGCTGTCTCGGTCGTGCTGTTCGGAGTTGCGGAGGTATTCGGGGGGGCTGCGAATTGGAGGAATTGGACTGGGAGTTGGCATTTGAGGATGCGATTGATGAAAGCAGCCCGCCGGTGGTATTTGAGCCATCGTAGAGTCTGTTAGGAGAGAAATAGGTCTTTTGGAGGGGCGAGGTGGATTGGTTCGCCATGATGCCCGTTCGCCGATTTGACGACGTTAGGAACCCCCGAATTGCTGAGGGGGTATAGGGTCGCGATCGGACTAGACATCGCGAACATAGAACCGCCTCTTGAGGCGGTATGGGCCTCAATAGGGCGGACCGTAACAGGATCATGGCGCGTCTGTGATCCTTAACAGGTGAAGGGGAGAAAAGTGGAACGATGCGAACTTTCCCCGGCGGCGGCACGGACCAAACCCGCAATTTATTCGGCTTCAATGTCAGATCTACTCCGTACTATTCCGTGTTTACGGCATCAATATACTATTGCAAGGGTCTCAATATACTTGAACATATGATACCTTATATATTCATACCTATCGCCAGGCATGTAAAGCTTCGTTAGCACCTCTTCACGCCAGGATAATAAGATAACCCCATGGCTAATATGTATAGAGACCAGGGTAGCCGCAACCTGAAAATCCAAAATGGCTCTATGGCTTAGCTTTGAGTATCTTTGTAATACTCATTTATATTGTATTTATGTACATTTACTCAAAAGCATTGACATTGTGCTGTAGTTCCTTTGTTGATGTTGACGGCTTTCTGAACCGTGATTATGTCATTTTGTATCTAATCGCTGTTCGTGGGAATGTCAACACAAACATTTCTTTCCAACCACGTTGTCCTCAACCAACACCGTCACCATGGATGTCTCCAGCCTGCAAACCACTTTGGAACCCATCTTTGTGCACCTCCGACCAATCGTCGCACAGGTCCCTCAACCCATTCACGATTTGGCCATCTCGCTGATCGGCGCGGATTGCCACAATGCGCTTGTCCTCGATCTCGACCTCACCAAGGACCCCGCCTGTCTACCACTCGCAATCTCCAAAGCCCTCGGACTCGCAATCGTCGGTGCCAGCGCGGTGGTCAAGCTCCCCCAAATCCTGAAGCTGATCAACTCGCGCTCCTCCGCCGGTGTCTCCTTCATTTCATACGCGCTGGAAACTGCCAGTCTGCTCATCACCCTCTCCTACGGTGTGCGCAATCAGTTCCCCTTCACCACATACGGCGAGTCGGCTCTTATCGCCATTCAGGATGTCGCCGTTAGTGTCTTGGTCCTGACTTTCGCCGGCCGGTCTGCTGCCGCCGCCACCTTTGTCGCTCTGATTGCGGCTAGTGTTTACGCTCTGCTTTTCGATCAGACTCTTGTCGATGCGCAGACTATGTCTTACCTGCAGGCTGGTGCAGGAGCTTTGAGCATTGCTAGCAAGGTCCCTCAAATCTATACTATCTGGCAGGAGGGCGGAACTGGACAGCTGAGCGCATTCGCGGTATGTGTCGCATCGAAGTATAGCTTTTTTTTACGTGACTGACATTATTTTGTGATTAGGTCTTCAATTATCTTATCGGTTCCCTTTCCCGCATCTTCACCACTCTTCAGGAAGTTGACGACAAGTTGATTCTGTACGGATTCATGTCGGGTTTCGCTTTGAATGTTATTCTCGCTGCTCAGATGGTCTACTACTGGAACAGCCCTGCGCCCAAGCAGAAGGCCTCCCGCAAGTCTGCGGACCAGATCGCCTCAGGCCAAAGCACTGCGGTGCCCAAGTCAAGCTCGAAGTCGCCTACCACACGGCGCCGCGGTTAGAAGACTTGTTTCACTTCTTATACTGCGCTTTAATTTTCAAATTTCGTTGTAATTCGTTTAATAATACAATTTCGGAATTCATGCAGTCACCTTCATGGGATCAACCCTTCCCCATTCCATTCCTGTATACCTCCACCTACACATAGACCGTAATTCCTCAGTAGGATCACCAGTCAGTGACTGTGGAGACAAATCTATGGCATCCGCCCAGTGGTCATGTACCTCAGGATCTCCCCAAGAGGCACAACAGGCTCAACAGCATGCGCATGATGGACAGCAATATCATACTCCAACCCAGATCCACCCCCAGACTTTCGATGAACCCCGATAACCTCCATCTCATCCTCACCCTCCTCCTCATCGTCCTCTTCTTCATCCGAATCCCCCTCATCATCCTCCAACTGCCTCTTCAACCCCGTCACAACACCCTGAATACCCCCCGGCCCCTCCCGCTCCTCAAGCGTGAAATTGCCTCCCCAATTCCGTCTCCTTGCCTCCTGATTCGCCTCAAATGGCGCCCATTCCCACAGCTCACTGAGTTCCGCCTCGCTAAGCGGCTTGTTTTCCGCAGTCGTGTTGAATCCCGGTGCTTGCGCGGGATCTGTACCAGCGACACGACCGCGCGCGACCCAGTCTTCGACACGAGGGTCGAGTTTCGTACGGAGGAGTTGCTCCAGGGTATTTGCTTGCGTGCGCCCGGGGTATTCAGGGCCTGGGTAGGCGACTAGGGTTGAGAGGAGGTCGCTATGTTCGGAGAGGTGTTCGGAGACGCTGATGAGGTTATTGGAGATGATGCTTGCTTGGGATTGGAGGGAGGACCTTGGGATTTGTTAGCTGGTTTTGGCTGGAAGGTGGGTGGTGGTTCGCGCGTACCATTGCGGGAGAGGGTCGCTTTGGTTTAGGCTTGCGATTAGGGAGCCCAGGGAGCGGGTTAGTTGGACGAGCCGTTGGCGGGATTGCTCGAGGACTTTTATCTGGTCTTGGCTGAGGGTTGACATTGTGGGGTTGAGAGGTTGTTCTGGTGGTTGGTATGAATTGAGGTTCGACGAGGTTAAGATGCTGGAAGCTTTTGGTGGGTCCACTCTGAGCTTGAACTATAGGAATCAGGCACTTTGGCCATTTCTTTCCAGTCGGTTTCAGCGATTATTGGAGGCCTTTAATTGGTTCTGAAATGATTTTTAATTTCTCTCTATTTCTAAAACAAAGAAAAATGATATATGAAATGCCTCCCAGCCACCTCAAGAAAAGGTTGACTGGATATGCATTCGAGTGTACTGTAGATGTCTCGCTGAAGGACCCTGGGCTTCTACTCATCTAATTACCGACCTTGGCCTATAAGAAACGATCCTATGAGATCTTAGTGGAGACCTGATCGTATACAGAAATTCCTAGGATATGCCATGACAGCCGTGTCCATACTCACCTTATCTCCTCCTTACCCCGCCAGCGCACTCCCTATTAATAGGTCCCGTCTCTGGGACTTGTACGGAGTCACCGAGTATCTCTCCAGCAAAAAGCCCATACCTATCTATTCTCACGGTAAACACAGGCAGCCCGAAGGATCACTCTCGCCCAAAAATAGCCTCCCCGCATCCCCATTGGACCCTTACCCTCTCGACCTCTTGGCGGTGCGTGCTGAAACCCACCCACCAACCAATCTGACGAGGGTGTGGCGGGCCGGTAAACTGTGATATACAGATACGAGGTTGATCGGTGTGAAGAAGGTTTTTGTGAGGTTATTTTTGGGAATTTGGTGCTCTGAGAGCTATGTTTACCTACTTTTCGAAGGTTTGTGCGAGGGAGGGCGGAAGCTTGGTTAGGAATAAATACGGCGCTGTTTCTCGCTCCAGGGCTTCTCCTCCTCTTTGTCTGGGTCCCTTTGCCCTTAAAAAAATAAAAAAATACAAAAATTTCAAGATTTACAGTGTCTCTTTCTATTTACTTCAACTTGGTTTTCTGTGGGGTGTTCGTTCATGATGATTCTTTTGCATTGCGGTTCACTACCTAGTAAGGTATTCAAGGAATGTCTTTCAGTCCAGCTATCATCCATCCAAGATGTTGGGATATATTCATCGCACGCAAATCAGAAAGGAAACCAAAACGCCATGAATGAGGGGTCAGGAAACCCAAGAAGCCAATCATTATTTATCGCCAACAAACATCAACATCAACATCAACATTCGCCGTGAGGATCAATCGATATCTCAGGACTATTTTGCTGACTTAGGCATCACCAAGATGCACCGTTCACTCTTCGACCATATGCAGCACAGGTATCAACAGAGATTATTACATAGCATGCTTCTGGTCCGTGCCAATAGCATGAGGAGCCTGCTCAGGGCCTGGATGAGGCCCGGGAACAGTGATCTCCGTAGCCTGCGGCTGGAAATCCTGCTTGGGCTTGAGACCATACATCTCATGAGCCTGGCCGTATTGCTCATTGAAACCATGATGTTGCCCGTACCCAGCAGCGTGCATCTGTGCAAACGCCTGGTAGTCGGAGTACATTTGTTGCTGCTGCTGTGTCCAATCACCCTGGCCTTGCATAGGCGTGCTGATGGTTGTGTCATTATAGCGGGCATACAGGTGGTCCGGGAACCGGTTTTGGCGGTTGCGCTTTCTGCGGTAGCGGATGTAGAAGAAGCAGCAGGTTCCGATGCCGAGGCAAATGATGATGAAGGCTAGGACAGGGAGCGCGATTACCAGGCCTAGATTTACGTGGGAGGAGCTTGCGCTCGGGGTTGTGAGGGACATGCTTGAGGGGAGGAGAGACTCCGTGAAGATTCTCGTTGGGGAGACGGCGAATTCGTCGCCACTGGTTGTTGGGAAATGGCAGTTGTATCGGATGGACTCGAGGACTGCATTTCGAAGGTCAGGTAATTGTTTTTCATCTTTGCTGCTGACAAGGGAGTACGTACAGTTTGCCAGGTAGATCTGGTTGCTAGTGAGGTTGTAGCAGAACTCGCAGGTGTTGATAACATTGTCTGCAAAGGATGCAGTATCACACCATGCACCCAAGTTGTCCGCAGTTGGGTCCTCAATCTCGAACTGCACGGCATCTTGAACCGTCCCACACGCCACTGGACATGGAGACGATACATTGGAGATACTTTCAGGATATCCGAAAACGCAGGTCGAGAGCGCAAATCGCAAATTATCTGATCCCGTTAGCGCTGTCAAACTCGACGGTTCACGGAGGAACATACAGAGACCCCAGTTCACATCAGTTTCCCCAGTCGTATCATCTTCATAGGTGCTTTCTAACTCGCAGGTAATGCAGTCTTTAAAATCTTTGCCCTTTGTTGTGCTGTTGAACGCAGTGTCCACACACGAGATCTCGTCGGCCGTCGTGTTAGTGGCCGCACCCCATTTATTACAGCTGTCCGTACATGAGGAGCCAGATGTGACTCGCAACCCCAGCACAGCTGGGGTGCTCAGCAAGACCGCGAGTGCTAATGCCGACATCTTGGACTGCCAGAGCCCAAGCATGGTGGATAGGAAGCAGACCGGTGTGAGCTTGTTCCTTCGACCGCCAAAAAAGAAGCAGAAGGCAAGCGCCGCAATATGACGATCACGGTTTCATGGAAAAGCTGACGGGAAGCACAAGTCAGAAGATGAGCGTCTTCGGGAGGAAAAGCTTCTTTTTTCAGTGTCCGAGAGCTCTCGCACCAGAGGGTGTGACGATTGAGTGGAGTGGTCCAGTCGCAAAAAGGCTGGCGACCGAGTGATTCGCCATGCAGTGTGAATTTGCCTTAGTGCTTTGGCGAAGGATGTGCCTGTCGAATCAAGCACACCCCTCGCAGGGTGACCACTCGGCGCTTAGAGCTCATCGCAGAGAGGCTGGACAGGGCCACTCATGAGATTAGTTGCAGACCAACGGTTGGTTGCTGGAGCGGGATCGACCAGTTACCCTTGTTCAAGTGGATCCGTTCGGGGCGTGACAAGTGTGATGAAGATTGAGGGGTGATTGGCGAGTGGGCGGTTGTGACTGTGACACGAGCTGCAGCTGCATACTGCACGGACCGGCGGGTGTTCACCATTGCAACCCCTCATCTTTTCCACCTCTGGCCTTGAAGCTGAAAGAAAATCAAGAAATTGAGAAATGCTAACCGCCAAGAGTCGTACACAATTGGGGGGGAATACAGGCTTAGTTCAGCGGAATTTATGCTAAGCAGTAACAATGCTGAATATCTAGCAGGAATAGCGCAATGTTCGCTTACACGGATAAAAGATCAAGAGTCAAAGGAAGTATTGTATTCGGACAAGCACAAAACTTGGTGCCTGAGAAAGAAATTATTTTCACGTAAGGTGAGTTACATCCCCCAAAAGATGAGAAAGATGAGATTGTCGAATAAAAGCAAATTTGGCCGCCCTCGTTAAAAACACAGTTTTTCTAAATCAAATGAAAGTGGAAAGAAACAGAATAATAAAGATATTGTCCTCAGATCATCCATAAAGCTCATCGTAGGATGGTACCAACTCAGGTTGAGTAGGAGTTGGCTCGGGGTCCCGGGTCTTCGGACGAGGGACCGACGGTCGCTTCTCTGCATGTGCAGAATGCATGGCATGGGAGGCAAATCGGGGAGTATCCGGAAGAGAAGGTGCAGAGATAGAAGAAGCCGCAGTGTAACTAGTCCTTCTAGAACTACCCGCAACAGAGGACGCTTGTGTGGTTGAGCTTTGTATACTGACTCGACGCATGCGGGAAGTGATAGACAGCGCCGGCGATTTTGCTGCGCGATCGTATGAGCCGCAATCATCGTGGCCCCCACGTGGAACTTCTCCGGTCGTGTAGCCACGGCATATGAGCTCTCGAGGGTCACCCAGAGTATCGCGTTCCTCGTCTTCTTCGTCGCAAGATTCCTCGGCTGGATCGCAGATGCTGTCGTCGTCCCCGTCGCTCTCCCTGATGTCGTCCCGTATATCGTGCCGAGGACTATCGATCCCTAGGCCTTGAAATTGAGGCCTCATAGTTTTCTCGGGGCGGCGACGAATGCTTGCATCAAAATATCCCTTTGGAAAATTGGAACCATCGTGTATCAATTCCGGTGGGGTGTGAGTGTGGATGTGATGGGGATTGAAGTCGTTCCAGCCTTGATTTTGTAGAGGTGGAGCAGAGGGTCGTCCATAGTGTCGGTGATCATCTGGCTGGAGGCGATGAGGGGCCTCTGTCGATATAGAAGCATTGGCCACGAATCCTGATGTTTGGCTCCACTGGTTCCAAGATCCCTCGTTGGGGTAACTGATATCAGGATCGCCAAAGCGGTCATGATATTCCGTTGAAAGCCTCTGCTTCTTCTTGAACCTTTTCATAAAGCGCGCCATGATTTGGGAAAGTTTGCCCATGAAAGGAACTCGAGTAGACAGCTCTGCTGCCTACAGAAAAAAAGGTATATCTTATTTTCTTTAGTGGGAGGACAGATCCTTCCCCAAAGCGGCGCTCATTTCAGGGCTGGTCAGATTCCCCCCACAGAAGACCGTTGAGACTTGGCCCAAAGAGCGACAGACTTAAAGCCGACGTCAAAGGATAGAAAAATAAGATGGCGAGGCAGCAGATGCGCCCGCATATGTTGGAATTATATCGTGAAGGGAATCTCTGACGAAAAATTGACAAGCTTCCGCATGTTATGTTGGCTTATTTGTTGGTTTATCCAAGACAAGAGAAGATCTTCCGGATACCTCACGGCTGGTGCAAGAGGGCCAAAATCCATCCAGCCAGCGTTGAGGAAATCAGGATTGTGGCCCGACACAATGGTTCAACCCCTCTGGCGGTGGCCCCCGGGCGCCACTTGGAAATAACGACGATGCAAATTCAAGCAATACAACTACACCTCAGGTAGTAGCGGGTGAACCACAAGCGCGAGAAATGAGTGGGTGAGAGAGGCCAACGGGCTGTAGTGAAGTGGGAATGCTTCGACGACTGCAGTATCGGGTGCAGATAGCCTTGGCTCAAGAGGGGTAGAGCGAGTAGTTGTTGTCCGCCCCCAAATTTCATCACCCCGGTTCGTCTGATAGCTTGCACTTTGCGGCGCAGGCTACTTGCAGGAGACGGAGAACATGATGGCGAGTCAGGACGAGGGTTGCATATAGTATGGCTGCACGTCGTCCGCCGTCGTCTTGGCATGGCGCTTGTTCTGGGATCTGCGCCTGCGTAGTATGCCTGGACGTCCAGAATAGGGAACAAAGATCAGCCTACTGGATGCATATGATCTTAGATTGGCCGTTTATCTTCCACCGACTTGTCCAGGGGTTGTCAAGAACAAAGGGAGATGATTAGCACCAGGGGACATCCCGCGGCCGCCTGACCACTATCACTTTCGGTCATTTTGACGGGTCACTTCTCCGAAAGGGTCTCTGGTAGGAGGAGAGCATTTTCGAGCCAGCAGGGATTAGAAGAGGGGGTGGACCCCCTCTGAAGTTGACCAAGAAGTACTACAATGTTTCACCATGGCGCAGTCTAATCCCTGCCAGAGTGGATTACCCATCCCGCATGTGGAGATGTAGTCGAGACAAAAGGACGTTTGAATGCATTCACGGAGATTTTTGCAGTTGATGGGTGAAATATTGGTTCGGAGAACAACAAGGTTGATCGACCCGTCGACCACGAGCTTAGGCGCCCAAAGCTTCAGAGCTCGAAAGCACCCGGATTGAGGCAAAAGAGGGGAAGTGGGAAAGTGGAAGATCGACAAGGGGCACAGACCTCGAGGCGTTTATGAGTCTCGATCTCTTCGATCATCGAAGTGGAGCAGGAAATCCAAATCCACCAAGGACAAGGTTGTTTTCGTACTAAATCCGAGTCCATTTCAAATCATAGACAATGTCATTCATCGAAAATCGAAAATCAAAAATCTTATTAAAAATTGCCAAATGTAGCAAAAACACCAAAACGCCCCCAATCCTTCATAACGGTCATATAGATAATCTTCACAGGCCGTCTCCACAGCCGTGTTTTTGAGCAACAAGCAACAAGCCATGGACTCCCTTTCCATAAATTAACCGAAATTGGTAATCAGCCGCGAAAGAACGGGCTTCTGCCGACGCCGATTTCCTTGGCTATCAGGACCTGCAGGCATAGGTTCAGAACGACTTCTTTCCCGAGCCTCTGATCTAACCCGCTGCTGAAGCGAAGCGGCTGGTCGGGATGAATTAGGCATAGCAGTTTGTCGCCTTGCAGGCGCCACCGACTCACGCGGTATCCTCGGTGCGGAGTATGGGTCCGGAGCCGGGGCAGGCTGATAGATGGAGTTCCGGGCATTATAGTGTGCAGCGCTCAGATTAGAAGATTGTCCGGCATATGGATTAGCGAGGAGATCCGAACTTGGGGTCGAGTTTGGTCGGATTGGTTGGTACTTTGATGGATCGTAAGTGGGCAGTGGGGGCTGGTCGCACGAAGCTCGGGGGAGTGGGTACTGGTAGTAGTGGGACTGGCGGCTTAAGTCCGGAGCAAAGGATGATAATGGACGGGGATGTGCGGAGCGGGGTCCGGTGGGCGCTTCATAGAGATCGGCTTTGTAGGCTGGTGGCACACGTAGGTATGGCTGTTGCTCTTGTTGTGCCGCTAGCTGTTTTCTCTTTGCTCTCTCCTTACGAGAGAAAAGATGCAGGAAACCGCCAGTCACTTCGGGCTTTGAGTTAGCGTGCATTATCACCTCGATGGTTTGCCCACTTTAAACTCACTTGCAAGGATCAATTCAACGCTTGCAGCGACCCACGCCAATGATAATCACCGTTGCAAAAGAGGATCCTTGGTAGCTCGTGTGACGGGGAGAATTCTATCCCAAACCCCTGGTCGAAAAAGAGAGCTAGTGACTATCACAGTGCAGAGTCACCAGTAGCTCCAGGGGAATTGAGGAGTGGTAACCTGTCAACACCGGCTCCAACGTTTCCCCAAAATTAAGCAATGGGGAAGAAATTTAGAATTCTAACTCAGATATAAGATTGGCATATCACTCCTTGATATATGGTTCAATCAACCTTCTGACATCGGGACCCTGTTTCAGAAAAACTATAGAACTATTTTGAGAGTAAATTAAAGATAGAATCAACAGATAAAAACTCCAAAATAGCATCCAAAGGCCCATAATTAGTCCACAATTAAGCCCAATTAAACCCAATTTGGTGACCAACGCACAACGCCAAGCCCAACCCCACTTGAGTTCATCTTGTAGTCGCAGGAGCAAAAGCGCCCCGAGTCCACAAACTTGGACTTTCATGCTCTCGTGCATTACCGTGCATGTCCACAAATCACATTCAGGTGGTGGCGTAAACCAACACTCCGAACGCCTCCTGACTGGTTCGTTGTAAGCGCTTCGACCATACAACCAATCAAGGCCCCGGTTTTAGCCAAAACCAACAACTACAAAGATACGATCGGTGATCACCGCTTGTGATCTGCGTGGCTTCTTATCCGTAGCTGAATGTGATCCAGGGCAAATTTTCCTTGGTACATGCGTGGCACGCATGGCTTTGACAACTGGATCGTTAACAGTCTCACGACAGCGATTCAGGACCCTGAACACATTGTTAGTAGATATTCAAGTCTGGAGGCGCTTTGGATCTATGCATACGCGCGGTTAAATGCCACGTCCTGCGCCGTGCAGAGGGGTTCAGCGCAACGCTCCGTTCCACACTTTCCACGGGACATAAATAATTTAGTCAATTGATTAACTACGTCTCCTAGCTCTTGAATCTAGACCCGGGCCAATTGGGTGTGAAACCGGCCGAGAAAACGCGTAGAGACTTGGGCTCGAACGCAGGACAGATCTAACTATTGTAGGAAGGCGAAATTTAGGCCTAAAGCACAAACAAATATGCAGTAATAGCGTGATCACCGCTTACAGGTGATTCATTGCAGATTGTTAACTCATCTCCATTCTTGAGTACTATCTAGAAAGAAAATCCGGTGGACGCCGCCAACCTAAACACCTGAATATGCCGATTCCCAACGCCGCGCAATGATTATATCAAAAATCCCACAACCCGTAGATACGTAGACAAATCAAAATAAAGCACTGATAGACATGGATCATTATAATCATTCATAAAGATCCTCGGGATCAGGAACCATCGCCAAAGTCATGGGCCTCATCAACGAACCCCTTCTCCGATCAGCCGGAACAAAGGGAGAAGTACCTCGTCTCGGCATATCATAGTTGCGCCTCGAGCTCGAACTATCCGAACTATCACCAAGACTTGAGTGAAGGCTGCGACGATCATCTTCCTGGTGCGAACCACGTCGGGAAAGTCGTTCGTCCAGCGACTCAGCAAGCGAGTCTCGCCGGCTGTAAGAGCTGCGGTGGGACATCGCAGACTGACTGCGAGGGGGGGGCAGCAGCGGGGATCTCCTCCAAATAACGTCCATTTGTGGGGATGTACTTGAACGGAGTGGTGTCGGCCTGCTTTGATTTCTCGGTCGCCTTGGCAAGGTAGTCCTGGCGAATTGGTTTGTAGGCGAAATCAGTCCGCTGGGCCTCTTGCTGGTGGGTATCTCGCTCAGGTTGAGATTCACCTCGAAGGTGCTTGGGGCGAGATGCCAGACGCACAGAGAGACGACCCGTGCGCAGAGTTCCTATCGAAAGGGAATTACGGCGGGAATTATGCGTTGATGAGCGAGACGGTCTGCCCATACTATCCTCCTGATGATGGTTCTTCTTATAGGAACCGTCAGTCCTGCTGGAAGGACGGTCCTGCGGGACAAAGCCCGGACCATACGTCTGCCTTTCTTCTTGTGCTGGACGATGAGGATTGTTGTATTGGTTCCATGATCCCTCTGTAGGAACAGATATGGCCACATCACCCCATCTAGCATGAAGTGGCCTGGGGGAATCGGGCCTGCGAAACATGGCAAGAGGTTTGTTGACGATGCCGGACATGATGACTATCGTGAGAGCAAACGAGTGATCTCCAGGAGTGTTATATGCCTACTCTCCAGTGAGAGAGCAGCAAGGAACATTCGAGCGGAAAATTAAATAACAAAAAGCAGGAATGTCCTCAATGAGGGGTAACCGATATGATGCAACGCGGCTTGTTCAAATACAAAGCGCCACGTCCAGAGCTGACGACAAGGGATCAATAAGCCCTGCTCAGAGGAGCTTGGCAGATAATCCGGTGTCCTTCAAGATTGCCAGTCAAGGTTTGCTCGTCTGCAGGGAAAAAACCAACACAAACAGCGGGGATCGTTTCGGATTGGACACGGGCAGGACAGGGGTTCTTTCGGCCGTGGAGGGGTCACCGGCCACTTGAGTCGCAGCAACCAGGGAACAGGATTCGAGGCGTACACACCAAAAAAACAAGGCAAACAGAAGCGAAAAAGAACAAAGAACAAAGCCCCAAACAGCATCCCTTGCCAATACGACGAAGGTGGAGTTATAACTCTGTTTCTCCAGAGAACATCCGTGGTTTGAGCAGCGGGAGGCGTTCGGATATAAAGCTTGGTGGATGAGAGACTTGGCCGGTGCTTATTAGACCTCCCGACGTGCATATTCTGAGGCGCTGGACAGCTGCACAGCTTCATGAGCAGCTGGACTCGGCGAAGGCCAATGAGGATCATGCATTGCCGCCGGAACGGTAATGCAGCATAGTGGAGTAGTTCCGCTTGACAGGGAAGTTGTTCCTTAATTAGCACACTCCTCACTCGTGAACGCCCAAAATAGAAGCTAATTAACATGGATTCATAGTCTGCATTTGGATGTAACCCATTAATGCAGGTAAATTAGTTATATTTTTAGAAAGCTTAGCAAGCACAATAAGCACTTTTACCCCTGTTCTCACATTTCATTGTGATTTTAACTACCTTCCAGGCAACAGATCTTGTTTACTATACTGTTTACTCCAGTGTTTGCCATCTTGTGAAACATCACAGTTCCTTCGCAACGTCAGAATCTTCCAGTTCTAGAAAAAGAGTATATTGCCAAAGCAAAAAGAATGTATTGAAGTTAAGCACAAAACAATGAACCTACGTATATTGAAGGTCATCATGGATAACATTGAAACATCCAAACCATCTATACGCGTAAGTCCATGAAGGGAAACAAAAGAAAATCCTGTACCGAGCCCTGATCAAATTCAATTTAGAAAGTCAAGACCTGAAAAACTGTACAACACGTCGTATATAGACGTTCTCACCATGTAGGCATGGCGGTCCCTAGTACCGCCCATGCTGGTGTGCGCTACTAGTAGCGCGGGGAATTATTTAGAAAGGGGTAGGGATGGGTCCACTGGGAGTGGGCATAGGTCCGGTGGGAGCAGGACCGGAAGGAGCAGAGCCAGAGGGAGGAGGGGGAGGAGCACCACCGAACTGACGCTTCTCAAAGCCACTGAGGCCACCGAGGCCACCGAAACCGCCAGTGGGCTCGGGGAAAGGAAGGCTGAAAGACGAGGGGAAGCCGCCGAACTGGCGCTTGTTAAAACCACCGAATCCCTCGGAGGGAGCAGGGCCAGTGGGCATAGGGCCAGGGAAACCACTAGGGGTGCCCGAGGGAGGAGGGCCGGAAGGAGCAGGGCCGTCGAATTGGCGCTTCTCAAAGCCGCCGAAGCCACCGGAGGGCTCGGGGAAAGGAACGCTCACTGTGGGAAGGCCACTGGTGGGCATCGGACCGGGGAAACCACTAGGAGTGCCCGAGGGAGGAGGGCCGGAAGGAGCAGGGCCACCAAACTGGCGCTTCTTAAAACCACCTAGGCCACCGAAGCCACCAGTGGGCTCGGGGAAAGGAAGGCTGAACGAAGAGGGGAAGCCACCGAACTGGCGCTTGTCGAAACCACCGAATCCCTCGGAGGGAGCAGGGCCAGTGGGCATAGGGCCGGGGAAACCACTAGGAGTGCCCGAGGGAGGAGGACCGGAAGGAGCAGGGCCACCGAACTGACGCTTCTCGAAGCCACCGAAGGCATTGGAGGGAGCAGGGCCAGTGGGAGCAGGGCCAGTGGGAGTAAGGCCAGGGGGAGGAGGTCCAGAAGGCTGGAACTCGCCCTGGGGAGCGGGGAGGGCGAGGGCGCAGCCCGCGAGGCCCATGAGAGCGAAACTGTACTTCATTATGAAAGGATTGACGAGTAAAATGCAATTGATTGTATATGGGAAAAGAGAGGATGAAATTGGACCAAGAAACACAATCTTGATAAAATGTATAGTTGGATGGAGTACCAGAGAAAATGCGGATGCAGGCTTCTTTATAGAAGCATAGCTGAATGAATCCCAGCCTCAGTGTGCTGGGGGGCTCCACTCATGGCTCACAGAGACGCCGGGATCGGGCAATGATCTCAAAGCTTTGCCTCTGGTCATGGCTGGGCCGCCATTTCCACGAGAAGGTCGGTGTCGATCTCTGGAGCCCGGAGGATGGGTGGGTCAGAGACGAGACGAAAGGCAAAAACTAGGAGAGACCGGCACTTGAAATCCAGGGTCGAGATGATTTTCCCCAGCGTATAGCGTGATAGCTGCTGGCCAGACAACCAAATAAGAACCTGCTAACCGTTTCAGGTAAAGGAGAAACAGGCAAAGTGGATTTATCCAATACAGAACGAGGAAGGTATCGTCGCTTCGCTTGAAGTGTTTGAATAGGCACCGTGGTACAGCCATAGGGCGACGATCATGTTCCGTGTATATCACTGGTGCCGGGTGGGCTGACGGGATCATGTTTCTCCATTGAAGATGCTCAGGGCCACCTACCTGATCGGGATGGACATGCTCGAGCAGGGTCAATGGGTCCGGCCGAATGAAGTTAAAAGGGCCGACGAGCTTAATTTTTTTCCCCCGGGCAAAGCGCCCTGTTTTCTTGGCTTTCGGGATTGTTTCTTTACATGGCAGGAATTGGCAGCTACCTTGGAAGGTGACGGATTCTCAAGAGTGTCCTGCCGAGTCCAAAATTGCGCCAGGCAAGGTTCAGCGGTTATTTGATGTTTGAAACGTTGCCCCAGCCACATGAGTTCATGACTTGGAATTTTGATATCATTTGAATGCCATCCATGAGATCATTCCAACTTTGCCACAGTGTGTTTTGATACAGCCCCTGTATCAGGGGAACAGGAGCCCATGCTTTGTGGATTCAGCCACGGGAAAAGTGGACATTTATTGAGGACTTTGTAGGGAAACTGATCGACGTTTCCACTGATTGATAAAGTGCCCGCCAATGAGTATCAATGATACGAGAGGATCGGCAACATGTGGAGCCAGGTCGGCAACAATTTGGTTTGTTCGGCATTTTGCTGGGAGCTGGAACGAGAACCGGCCTTCCAGGGCTCATGAGCATGTTTTTTCTCGCGCAGAGCACTCAAGAACACCTCATTAAGATAGACACTGAGAGGTCCCAAATGATGTGATCTGCTCGTCTACAAATTGGTCATTTGTTCGAACCATGCTCGTACCTGCAGGAAGGAAAATGTAGAAACACTGGCGGAGCAAACCCTGTTTCATGATGAACTGTCAATTCAGTCAAGATGCGGTGTTGTCCAGTATTTCCACTTTCCCTGTAACGTCGTCGTCAGCCTTCATTCCTTCGGGGCTAGCGTGAGCGGGTCCTTGCAGTCTAAACCTCTCAAGATGCTTTTAGCCCCAAGAGTGGGTCCATGACTTCAGAGATCGACCTGAGGACGGGGACCCAGAAGGTTTCCAACCCTTGCACCCTGCAGGTTGGTAAACCAAGAAGACAGGCAGAATTCATCGAATGACAGAAAAATGCGGGACACACGTGTTGCACCAGGCCTGTGAGGGAGGTCGCGTTCTAGAATTTGAGCAAAAGCAATTGTTTTCTCCAGCATGTGTTGTATCAGATAGATTCTTCCCCAACCACAATGCCGATGCTTCCCGTTTCTGGACTACCGATCTCCACCCACGACCTTTCTTTGGCCACTGCACAGGGTCACTAACTTTTTCTCTTGCGATATCCACGTTTAGGCTGTGTTTTCCCCGGAAGCTCGGCCCTTTGGTCAAGAAAGAGCTTAGTCTCGTCACGGACAAAGGCGCCAAGGGCGGAAAACCTCGTACTGATAGCTGAAATTGTCATGCGGATCTAGGCTAAATGAGATTATATTGACTAAAGCCAGGAATCTAAAAACCTTATTATATACATTGTCAAGGCATATGTCATACTTTCGATAGCCGGGTGGGGGCTTCGATGAAAGCTCTGTCTAATCTCAAAACAAGATCCCGAAAATGTGAAGCTGTCATCCGATCTAGACAAAGGGGGAATCATAAGCAACAAGTCATAGACGGCGGTAATCATGGCGGTCATGCAGTAGAGGTGAAACGCAGGTGAGGATCCCCTCCTAGTGGCTCGAGGCTAAAATTTCCTTTTGACAAACAAGCCAGTTGTACGGAAAAGGATTTGTAAAATTTCACCGGTGACCCAATTATCTCCCGGCACACGACGGATTCGCGGGATGAGCAAAAGAAAGTTAGTGGTGCGGTTTGCGCGCGATGGGCTCAGGTGACGTCGGATGAACTGACGGCGTCATGCTGAGTAGATGGCGGGATGAAGGTGACAGGGCCATAGAAATTTCTCGCGCCGACGGCCCCAATACCTGCTTGGGGGAAACTTGTCGGCCTGGAGCGGACCGCTGTGACCTGCTAGAGAAAGATGATCGCCGGGATCGAACAGGAGAATGAATTCCCTGGGTCATATACTCTTCGTGGGACGATGCATCCCAAGAGTCTCGGGCCCAGGGCTGCCGAGGGTGACCAGAGAAGGAAAGACCAGTCTCCTCCTCTCCATCGCTACCAGACCCAGTTGAAAATATCCCGCCGCCAAATGATATTGATGATCGGCGATGGTGGGCCTTTGGGCG
Organism: Penicillium frequentans; assembly: GCA_028828275.1. Taxonomy (NCBI): domain Eukaryota; kingdom Fungi; phylum Ascomycota; class Eurotiomycetes; order Eurotiales; family Aspergillaceae; genus Penicillium; species Penicillium frequentans. The sequence goes on along the minus strand of JAQIZY010000001.1, from coordinate 3,274,799 downwards.
AGGCGGCACGGAGATTAGATTGTTGGCCAGCGAATTTTGTGGGTTTTCAAGCGACACAGTGCTCCGTGCCTTTCGAAGCTCTCGTGTGCTTTGACCCCTTGATGCACCTTTTGACCGTCTTCTTTCCAATTCATGGCCGTGAGAGCCCCTCCTGCGATTGTGAAGACGTCCCCGATTAGCGATACTTTCTATCGAGTCGGGTGAGTGTTGAAAGGAGCCTTGCAAACGCAAGTCAACTTGGCCCGGGCTGAAGGCTACACGGGCTCGCATTTGCTGGATAGCTTGGTCAAGGGCAAGCTCAATGGCACAGTGGTTCCGAAGACGGCTTAATCGGGGCCATGTTGCTCGCTCGCCACTCAAGCAAGCCTCGAGCATGAACTCTGTTGTCGGATTCTCCAATATTCGCGGGAAGTTGGAAGAACTTAATTCAGGGTAAATGTTGATGTCGCCACTGTACTTCTGGTTCACAATTGACGCGACTTTGGTCATGGATGTTGGGAAGATTCCAAGCTCCAACAGGACATTCATTCGGTGCAACACTTCGTCCTTTGCCAGGTGCGTCATTGTGTTTATCCACCGAGGAACGAACGATAAACCTTGTTGAAATTCGTTGATCGGTCCGTCTTCCTTGGATAGAAATGGCACAACATGAGGATTCACCTGTGACACAATAAAATGATTCACATTGAACATCTCAGATAAGCGTGTCATTGGGAGATCTCCATCAACTGAACCATCAATGTATTGCCGGTGTAAGTCATTCCAAGGGACTGGTAATCCTGTGATGGGATCTTTGGCCATCAGAGTGTATGGCCTAAAGACTAGAGGCACTGAACAGGACACCGCTCTGCAATCATATCAGAAAAATGATCCATACCAACTTGAAGAGGGTTAAAACTCACACAGCAGACCAGATCATGACGTTCGGAGCAGAAATGTAGTTCAGCAGTCGTGGAAGCTCATACATACCGGCGCTTGATACGCAGATGTTCAAAATCCTGCGTGTCCGATTGTATGCCTCTTGGAAGGTGATATCTCCGAGCCAAGCTCGCATGGTATTTGCCAAGTGGGAGATATCTAGAAAGGAGCCGAACTTCAAAAATCGTGCTGTTTTCTGGAAGATGTTCTCTTCTCGTCCCGCTTCGTTAAAAACGTCAAATTTGCCGTGGGCGTAGGTGTCAAGGAGCCCTGGCAGTTCCTCATCTCTGCGGGTGCAAAAGACTGCACAGACGATACTGCCCGCAGATGCGCCTGAGATAATGCGAGGGATGAGGTTGGCTTCGTATAAGGCCTTGAGCACGCCAATATGGTTCATTCCAAAGGTAGCACCTCCTGAGAAGAGCAATGCACTGCGACCAAATGCTTGCCGGGCTGCCAACAATTGATCCAGGATATACTTCAATTCCAGCCCATCGCAGCGATTATGTACCGACAAATCTACCAGGTTGGTGATCGTATCAAGCGCTGTAGTGATGTATCGATCGATCAAATCCTTAGTCCCAATATGTGAGTGACGATAGAGCGACGCGTTACTCATCATTCCCAAGTCCCGACTGAGCGCAGTCCTAATCAGAAACAACATCCGGCTCACATCGCAGCTGATGCGTGCCTCTTCCAGCTCTCTTAATCGTTCCTGTACCAACTGAGGATGATACTCAGAGCATTCAAAAGTCTGTTTCCAACTGTTATTGTCTTCTAGCGCGTCGAGCTCATTCGCGCAGCTACACCATTCCTCGTACGACACTGCCTGCAGTCCCAGAGTCATGATTAGCACGGTGACGCAACAGATGCAACCGCCCGTCCAGGTACTGGGGCGCCACGCCTAGGGTGTAAAAATTACTGACATTTTTTATTTTCAAATAAAGCACTTGTTTCCGATCCTCTATATCCGCCTGTCGCTTCTGCTCTTCGGCCGAGGGTCTACCGCGGTAGGCACCAAAGGTGTCGCCGGCCCAATTCCACGAGTCCTTGACAATCGAGGATACTGCTGGAATAGATATGGCCCTGCGCAGGGATCGACCGGGCGTCGAAGGAATCCGATCCGAGTCATGTTTGGAATAGCATTTTGAAGGGACTATTGTGGAGTCGCCCAACACCGATATCGAAGGCTTGTGCATCGGGAACGCGCCATTCGGGTCTGTGACGCAGCTTGGAGTCCAGGTGAAAAAAATGAAATAATTTTCAGGAAAATAAAGTGATATATGGAAGTCAAAGGCGAAAAACGAAAGAAGCAAAGATCAAGGGCGGTCTGAAGAACGTCACGGGGACCAATTTTGCGATCCGCCCGATGACCCCAACTACCCCGGGCTGCCCGAATGTGGGTTCCCCACGTTCTGGTAGATTAGGTTGCAACTACTACATGGAATAGATTTATCCGCCAAGGATGCATAACCTTCACTAAATGACTCAGAAATGACTATGATCTCACTGTCATCTGGACATGGATGATCAATGAATCGATGATGTTCACATGCATGCATGTGAGAGCGGGACTCCTAAAAACGCCACGGAGTAAGGGAAGTATGCAGGGAATCATCCGTAGATCTTAACTCTGTGCCAGGATCAAAAGACATATAGAGTTCGGCTCATTTGGTACTGCATAGAGACAGGCTAAAGGGCTTCAAATCAGATTACCTTGGCTACAATGGTTCATCATGTATAACCACGGAGCCATTCCCGCAGTATCTCCCTCGCCTCCTGTTCCACTCCATCCTCTCGCCAAAAATGCCCCGCGCCCTCAATCTCACACCCCCTAAACTGACTATGCGGCATGCGGCTTAACTCGGCTGACCATCTCCGCAATTTACCTACAGAGGTAAAGGTGTCATCATCCCCAAATAACGCCAGTGTCCGGTGAGCACTCAGCTGGTCGGCTGGACGAGCGGGTCGGGCCTGAGCTGACCGGTCCCCCACATTTACCGAAAGAGTGGTAAACGCTGTCAGAAAAGAACTTACTGGGGGTAGTAATGGCGAGACAAGGAGATAAGAGATCAAGGTTGACGCGCGGAGCCCCTCGTCATCACGGTCCTCTACCCTTGTTGCTACAGAACCTGGTATTGTCGCTGCAGCGATCTTCCTTGCCTCTCTGAAGATCCGATTAATGGGCGTGCCCGGAGATACACTGCCGGTGCCAAGGCCAGGTCGAAATAGATCAATCATGACATCAAGCGTTGGGACATTGGAGGCGATCATAGACCCGTAGGAGTATCCACCGAGGATGAGATCAATACCTCTGTCTTGGTCACCTTCACTAAATCCCTGGACAGATTTCAGAGCATTCAGGTAGTATAGCATGAACCCATAAAACGAAGTATAATCTCCCAGTTCGGGTTTGGAGGTCCAGCTAGTTTGTCCTTCGGACCCTCCAGCTCCCCTGGGTCGATGTTAGCCGGTCCACCCTCCACACAGACTCAGAGATAGGGCGTTACCGGAAGTTGAATGTTCCCACGATAAAGCCTGCATGCTGGAGCTCCCCGCCGATAAAACCGACCACGGGATCATCGTAGCTGCCACCCAGTGATGCGTAGGGGTGGGCGAAGATAGCGCCCTGAATGCGTCTGGGAGGTGTCGATTCTATATTTTCAAAGTGACGAGGCAAATAAACACGGCATTCGAGTTGACGGCCATCATGGATTGAAGGAATGGTGAAGGAAAACGTAGGTCGGTAAAGATGCATTATGAATACAGAGATCTTTTATTGATCTCTCCAATTCAAATGCTGGCGCAGTGTGTTCGGGAGGAAGCACTGAAGCTTGGCCGTTCATGTTTTGGGTTGAAGATTCCGGCTTCCGCCCGAACGCATCGATGAACCCCAGATATTCATTGATCCATATTCTACGCAAAGACTCAATAAAAATTTATACAACCGTGAAAGGAAACAAATTTCATGGCCGAGAGATAAAGACCTAGTCTATTAATTGATCGCTATATGCATGTATTTATCATGACCTTAGGATTCAAGAAGCCATGCTGGATCGGGCTCGTCATCCTCTGACCTGGACGCTGTGTCTGTATGGTGGCTATCCTCATCCTTCAATAAGTCTGCCGGTGGGTCAGAGTCCTCATTATCCAACGGGTCCACGAGGGCTTCTGCATGCTCAATCGTGGCTTCCTCCGGGGGTGCTTGTGGAGAGGACGACGATGAGGCGACCGGCGACTCGGGCACAGGCAAGCCAAAGGCGGGAAGTAACATTGCCCTTGCTTCTCGGAGAGCTTCCAGCTCTGCTGCAATGCAACAGACAAGAAGTTTCCAGTCCTTCACTTCGGCATGCTCCAAATGGGATTCCAGCCGCTGTGTGGTTTGCTCTAAATCATTCGAGACACTGGCTGCCACATCTTCTTTGCTATCCCCTATCGGTGCGCCATTGTTCGCCTGTACATCCAACTGCATGAAGCGTCGCATATATACTCTAAGCCGTTTCTCGAAGCCACACACGTCCGTCATGGCTTGCTTCCAGACTCCACCTCCTTCCTCCAGAGCCAGAATCTCTGCATCCACCTCTTGTTGTCTCTTGCGCAAATCCTCCTTTTCTTTTTTCCAAAGCTCCTGGGCCATCTCAAGTGTGCGGCGTTTGGGTTTCAATGAGTATAAAGTAGACTCGCTAGGTTGCCGCGAGAGGGGCTGAACCTGGGGATCGCGGAGGTAATTTCGAATGTCTGACTGTAGAATGGACAAGGATTCAGTATAAGAGGATAATTTAGCATCGACGGAGTTCTCGATGTCCGCGATTTCGCTGACAAGGTGTCTGTGTTTGGCTTTCATCTCATAAAGCCTGGTTTCCAGTTCATGAATGTCAGTCTCGAGGCCACGGGCCTCCTCTTGAAGCTGTTTAGCGCGCCCATTCTCTCGGTCATTGTGTATCACAGAAATAGCTTCTTCCAGACCGTTTCGCCTCGAGGTAAAACCTTGGATCTCATGCAGCGCATTGTCTCTCTCATCTGTCTGAGACGAGAGTATTCCTCGCTCTTCTTCTCGTAGCTTAAGTAGATCATATATCGACTGAAAAATCCCCTCACGTGCAGCTCTCAGTCCTATCTTTTTTTGTCGGGGTTGTCTTGCAGGAGTTGTGGAGGGAGACCGCGACCGACCAGCTTTAGAGGTGGCCGGTGTGAAGCTCCCGTCAGAGGTATCGTCTGGTTGGGGCTGAGCAAGTCCAGAGAGTAGACCCTCACTTTGGGCATCAATTAAAGTCTGGAGAGAGCGTTGGATGTGCTTAGACTGTCGCTCAATGTAGAGAAGGGGGTCGTGATGGTATGTGGAAGCTGCTGCAGGTACCGGCGGCAGCCGTTTATCTCGAAACGGGAGTAGAATGGACATTATGATTAGGAAGAACAGAGGCTTGAGATATTGCAGAAGAAGCTTCAAAGATGAAAGTCCTGCACGCTTCTCAGGGGGGCAGGAGGGGTATTTAAATGTCAGCCATGATCATCATCTTCCAGATGTATAGATGGAGCACCAGACCTCGTTCGCGGGCAGCTGATGCCCGGAGCACGTGACCGTACAGTCAGCTCCGTTGACGTTGTCGGGTCTCGCGCCTGCAAAGCTTCCGCTGTCTGCTTCCAGCTTCCATTCGTACCTTCACTTCATTCCATCGTGTCTTCTCCCCTAACTTGATTCCTGTGCCTCTTGCCATCATATTGCTTGGGGTTTAACTTTCGCACTTTTCCGAATTCCACCTGTGTATTGGGGCTCGCTCGCTGTTCTGCCCCCAAAGCTCCCTCTCGGGCGACAGTGCTTCGTCACATCGACAACAGCATCCTTATCGGAGCCTGAGCTTCATTTAACACATCTAGGCACCCGCTGTCTTACACAATCAAGATGGTCGGAGTTATTTCGGCCGCCGGTCTGGTCGGCTTCCTCTCCGAGCCAGACCCTGAGCTCAAGGTGTATGCTTTGAAGTCATTAGATTCACAGATCGATCTGCTTTGGACCGAGGTTGTGAACGCTGTTCCTGAGATGTAAGTTGCTAGCATGGGCTGAATTGTCACGTTGGTCGCGCTCGATGCGGCCTTTTCTGCCCGGGTCCTCGTTCTACAGACGCTGACGACATCTATCCAGTGAGGCCCTATACGAAGATGAATCATTCCCGGAACGTGAACTCGCTGCTCTGGTTGCCTCAAAGGTGTACTACCACCTCCAGGAATATAATGAGAGCATGGTTCTTGCTCTGGGTGCAGGCAAGCTGTTCAAGCTTGACAACGGTGGCGAGTATGAAGAGACTATTATCGGTAAGTCAGTCGGCGACAATGAAATCCACGTTTCCGTTGCTAACAAATATGCCTTTTACAGCTAAATGCGTCGATACCTTCATCTCTCTATCTGCCGCCCAGAACCCGAGCGCCGGCGACCACTCTGCCCACCTGAACCAGTCTTTCCCTGCATCTGGCGAAGGTGCCACAAGCACATCAGCAAGCCTGACCTCTCCGATTACACCATTCACAAAGTCTGCCTTGCCTTCCAAGTCCTTGCTATCGCGCCAAGAGGTCCCTGGCATCGACGCCGCTCACCCCGGAGGCGAGGACATCAGCATTCAACACGCGGACACTCCTCTTATCTTGAAGCGTGGTGTTCAGGGCCAACTACAGGCTATTATTGAGCGATTGTTCGAGGAGTGCTTCCGCCAGAAGCGTTACCGCCAGGTTATTGGAATTGCCATCGAGGCAAAGAGCTTGGATGTTCTCCGCATGTCTATTATTCGTGCCAGCGAGGACGAGAAGAAGCAACAGGGCGAATCCCGTCAGAGTGAGGAGCTCATGGAGTACGTTCTGGATATTTGCATGGGCATTGTCCAAGAACGAGCATTCCGTAACGAGGTTTGTCCAGTGGTTTCCTTGAAAGTCAAAACAGTGCTAACTGGTTCCGTCATATAGATCTTGAAACTTATCCTCGAGCTACTCAACGAGATCCCTGCACCCGATTATTTCTCTATCGCGAAATGTGTCGTCTACCTTAATGAACACTCGATGGCATCCGTTATCCTCCGCCAGCTTGTCGAGAAGGGCGACCCGCGGTCCCTGGCCGTCGCTTACCAGATTTCCTTCGACCTTTATGACAACAGTACCCAGGAGTTCCTCCAGAAGGTTCGCCAAGAGATTGCCGAGCTTGTTCCCGAAAACGAGGCCGACAAGGAGAACACGCACGCAGAGGCCAATGAGTCGGACCCATTGCTCGAAGACCAGTCTATCTCTATCTCCCGGCAATCGAACGAAGATGACTCGGATGAGCTGCGCAGTGCATTTAAGAACATTCTTGCCATTCTGGATGGCATCAAGACCATTCAATTGAATTTGGAATTCCTCTACCGGAATAACAAAGCCGATATCGCCATTTTGAATAAAATTCGTGATAGCCTCGAGGCTCGGAATTCTATTTTCCACACTGCAGTTACTCTCTCGAATGCTTTCATGCATGCTGGTACTACTCACGACAAGTTTTTCCGTGATAACCTGGAGTGGCTGGGCAAGGCTGTTAACTGGTCCAAGTTCACTGCAACCGCTGCCTTGGGTGTCATTCACCGTGGCAACTTGAGCCAGGGCCAGAAGCTTTTGCAGCCTTACCTCCCCCGCGAACACATTGCTGGCGTTGGTGGTTCCGGCTCCGTTTACAGCCAGGGTGGTTCTCTTTACGCCTTTGGCCTCATATACGCCAACCACGGTGGTATGGCCGTGGACCTCATCCGTGACCACTTCAAGAAGGCCACCGAGGAGGTTGTTCAACACGGTGGTGCTTTAGGTCTGGGTGTGGCAGGTATGGCTACTGGTGATGAGGGAATTTACGAAGACCTTCGAAATGTTCTTTACACCGACTCTGCTCTCAACGGTGAGGCAGTTGGCCTTGCCATGGGTCTCGTCATGCTTGGAACTGGCAACATGAAGGCATTGGAGGATATGATTCAGTACGCCCATGACACTCAGCATGAGAAGATTGTCCGCGGTCTGGCTATGGGTATGGCTCTGATCATGTATGGTCGTCAAGAAGCTGCGGATGAGCTGATCAACGGTCTTCTTGGGGACCCTGACCCAACTCTCCGCTACGGTGGTATCATGACCATTGCTCTGGCATACTGTGGCAGTGGCAGCAACAAGGCGGTTCGCAAGCTGCTCCACGTTGCCGTCAGCGATGTCAATGATGACGTTCGACGAGTGGCGGTCATGAGCTTGGGTTTCATCCTGTTCCGCAAGCACCAGAGCGTTCCTCGCATGGTCGAGCTGCTCTCTGAATCGTACAACCCTCACGTCCGCTACGGTGCTGCGATGGCGCTTGGTATTTCGTGTGCGGGAACCGGTCTGGATGAGGCCATTGATCTTTTGGAGCCTATGCTTAAGGATTCCACAGACTTTGTTCGCCAAGGTGCCTTGATTTCTCTGGCTATGGTTCTTGTTCAGCAGAACGAGGCTATGAATCCTCGCGTTACCAGCCTGCGCAAGGCTATGATGAAGATGATGGGTGACCGCCATGAGGACGCTATGGCCAAATTCGGATGCGCCGTGGCCCTTGGTATCATTGATGCCGGTGGTCGCAACTGCACCATTAGCCTCCAGACTCAGACCGGCAACCTGAATATGCCTGGCATTGTCGGTGCCGCTGTGTTTGTGCAGTACTGGTACTGGTTCCCTCTTACCCATTTCCTGTCGCTCAGTTTCACCCCGACATCTGTTATCGGCGTGGACCAGAAGCTGGAAGTGCCAAACTTCAAGTTCCACAGCAACACTCGCCCCAGCTTGTTCGACTATCCCCCAGAGCAGCAGGTGAAGACAGAGGAGGCCCCGGAGAAGGTCAAGACAGCCGTCCTCTCTACCACTGCCCAGGCCAAACGTCGGGCACAGCGTCGGGAGAAGCAGGCCCGCCGCGAGAGCATGGATATCGACCAAACACCTACCACCCCTAAGGTGTCAGACCAGCTACCCGACAAGATGGATACAGATGAGACTGTCCCTAAAGAGGGAGAAGAGGGCAAAGATGGAGAGAAGAGCACTGGAGAGGGCCAGAAGAAGAAGGCGGAGCGGGAGAAGGTTGGGTATGAGCTAGACAACATGTCAAGGGCACTACCCGCACAGCTTAAATACCTCACTTTCCCCGACCCGCGATATGAGCCAGTCAAGCGCGTACGTTTTATCGCCCCCGTTTTGATTAGTGCACGAGCTAACTTATTTCTACAGCCTACCGGTGGTGTTGTTGTTGTCCTTGACAAGCAGCCTGACGAACCCCGTGATATTGTTGAGCTGAAGGCCAGCAAAGAGCAACGGCAACCGGCTCCCGCTACCGAGACCCTTCAAGATCGCCTTCAGGCTGCCATTGGCAACGCTGCTCTGCAGACCCCTCAACGGGCTTCTGCTCGGGCTGCCATGTCCGATACTCCGGCTGGCGCTGCGGCCGCCGCAGGTGTTTTGACAGCTGTCGATGAGGATGAGGAGGGCGTGGAGGACGCGCCTCTTCCGGATGAGTTCACATATGAGTCGGATGGAGAGGATGAGTAGAGGATTTCTGCAACATAACCTCTTTTGACGTTGGATGTATTACTAGAGCTGTCAGGCTTTCTCGGTTCCTGATATAGTAGTGCGGTTTCTGCCGCTTGTGATATGAAGTGAAGCTTTTCATTTACATTTATTGAATTGGAGACCTGTAATTGTTCCACTTGAAAGGCTAAAGCGACATACTAGGTAAATTTGGAAAGGTTCAGGAACTTTCCACCGGTCGTTGACCTCAGTTGTATTCTGGCTTGGTTTCTCTATCTCTCAGTAGCTGCCCTGGTACTACCTCATAAACGTGTTAGGAAGATCTAATGTTAATCTGAGACGGCCTTGAGCTAACTACCAGAATTCAGAGAGGGCAATTCAATATGCATCTATCCATAACTCGAGATCATCGCTACGTCGAACCCTGTCTTCACATGCGCGATTAGATAAGCCTTTCGCCTCGGCATCTTTGTCGCGATGACGCACATTGAACCAATCATGCGGCGGACATACGGCGATGACCGATATGATCAGCGGCCGAGGAATTGCAGCTGAAGAGTAGAATCAAACCGACACGAGCACAAGCTAATACTCCGAGGCCCCAAAATAAGAAAGTGGACGTGAACACGGGGTTTTCTAAATCTAGCTTGTCCCCCGGACCTATATAGCGCGTTCTCCATCTACCCCGGACTTGATCCATTTTTTATTTTCGCCCCTAGGAAATCTTTCTCTTTCACCTGATCACCGTACCATACATTTCTTACTTCCGTTCTCAACCCTCTTTCTCTCTCTTTCCTCCTCTCTCTCTCCAGCCCTCCACCATGTCAAAAACTTTCACCAAGGACGACGTCGCGTCGCATAGCAAGGGCGACAGCCTGTATATTGTGATTGATGAGGACGTCTACGATGTCACCAAGTTCCAAGATGAGCACCCTGGTATGCTTTCCATTGTTTAATCGGGCTATTTATGCGACCACGGTGGTAGAGCATAGTGATCACCAAACAAGCATATGCTAACGGGATATATGCGAACAGGCGGGAAGAAAAGTACGTCATAGTATCCGGGCCGATGTCCGGGGAAATTCAATATTGACATTTGCATAGTTCTCCAACGAGTTGCCGGAAAGGATGCCTCGAAGCAGTTCTGGAAGTATCACAATGAAGGGATCCTGAAGAAGTACAAGGCTCAGCTGCAAATTGGTTCCTTGGATACGAAGGCCGCACCGGCACCGGCGCCGGCACCCGCCGCTCCAGCCCCCAAGGCCGAGCCGACACCGCAAGTTGCTTCGGGCGATGTGAAGCCGCCGGCAACTGCTGAGCCGCAGGATCCATTTGGCGAGTTGATTCCTTTTGCCGACCCTTCATGGTACCAGGGTGTAAGTTCTGTACGCCAACAGTTAGTCGTATGACCCAGATACTAATGTCTGGCGTGTGATCGCAGTACGCCTCCCCCTACTTCAACGAGACCCACGCTGCTCTTCGCGAGGAGATTCGCCAATGGGTCGACACAGAGATCGAGCCTTTTGTTACCGAGTGGGATGAGGGCAAGGAAGTCCCCGCCCATATCTACAAGCAGATGGGCGAACGGGGCTACTTAGCCGGTCTGTTGGGTGTCAAGTACCCCGAGCAGCACACTCCATACCGCGTGAAGGCCGTGACACCGGACCGCTGGGACCTGTTCCACGAGATGCTGCTGACTGATGAGCTGTCGCGCGCCGGCAGCGGTGGTCTCGTGTGGAACCTGATCGGTGGTTACGGTATTGGCTGCCCACCCCTCGTGAAATTTGGAAAGAAGGAGCTGGTGGACCGCATCCTCCCCGGAATTCTGGCTGGTGATAAGCGTATTTGCTTGGCCATCACTGAGCCCGATGCCGGCAGTGATGTTGCCAATCTTGGCTGTGAGGCCAAGCTCAGCGAGGATGGCAAGCACTACATTGTTAATGGCGAGAAGAAGTGGATTACCAACGGTATTTGGGCCGACTACTTCACCACCGCTGTGCGGACGGGTAAGCCTGGCATGAACGGTCTCAGCGTTCTGCTTATTGAGCGCGAGGCCGGTGGTGTCAGCACCCGCCGCATGGACTGCCAAGGTGTCCTGAGCAGTGGCACCACCTACGTTACCTTTGAAGACGTCAAGGTGCCTGTGGAGAACCTGATTGGGAAGGAGAACCAAGGCTTCAAGGTCATCATGACTAACTTCAACCACGAGCGTATTGGTATCGTCATCCAGTGTGTCCGCTTTGCTCGAGTCTGTTATGAAGAGTCCGTCAAGTACGCCCACAAGCGCAAGACCTTCGGCAAAAGCCTGATTGACCACCCTGTCATCCGTATGAAGCTCGCCCATATGGCTCGCCAGATTGAGGCCACCTACAACTGGTTGGAGAACATCATCTTCCAGTGCCAGTGCATGGAAGAGACTGAGGCTATGCTGAAGCTGGGTGGTGCTATTGCCGGTCTGAAGGCCCAGTCCACCCAGACCTTCGAGTTCTGTGCCCGCGAGGCCAGCCAGATCTTTGGTGGTCTGAGCTACAGCCGTGGTGGACAGGGTGGCAAGATCGAGCGACTATACCGTGACGTGCGTGCCTACGCTATCCCTGGTGGAAGTGAGGAGATCATGCTGGATCTGAGTATGCGCCAGAGCTTGCGTGTACACGAGATGTTTGGTATGAAGCTATAAGGGCTTTGGATCTTAGAAGGACTAGACTCGGTTCATTCCCTCTTTGGCTACCACCTGTGTGCCTCAACTTAGCTTTGCAGGCTTTTTTCTTTGGTTTTTTTTTCCCGGCTAGATATCCCGTCCGGTGTGACGCATTTCCTTACGATCTTGTCCTGTATGATATAACATTGACTGTGCATATTTGCTTTGGTTTCAGCAAATTAAATACATGATTTGAAAAACAAGTTGTACGAATTTCACAAATATTGCTACATATTATGTACCATGCTTCAAAATCACGTTCGATTTGTATAGACGCTGTGGTTCTGGAGGATCAGAGTATCGCCCCCATGAAGTATCTAACAAGTAATACTAGAAGGATGAAATCCATGACCTTATGCTTGTAAGACTTCCACGTGGATCCACTTGACTCGCAAAAATGGGATACTGACATTTAAAAGACGATTTGGATCTGCTACAGTACATAAACCTGGTAACAGGTGAAAAAGTGATTTAAGGCTAGAAGTAATGCACATGGGGTGGTGGTAAACAGTATCCGGGTAGGCACAGCGACCTACTGCGCAGCTTCTGACCTTTGACTTTCGGCGCGACCTGCTTCACTTGAAGAATAGCTCAACCCCCCCAAATCTCTCACCTGACACAGCCAGCGTCTCTGGGTATAAAAGCTCTTACCCCCCAGATCGCTGTGTCTTAATTTCTCTCAGTTTTCCATTTACCTTTGATGCAATCGAGGTTGTGGCCGGTTTTCCTCTAAGTCCCGTCGCTCGGTGACTGTCCGCAAAGCCCGGAACATTCTCCTTGCGCTCCTGGTGATCTTCTTGATTTCGATCGTCTCGAGTCTTTTCCTACCAAATCAAGCCCAATTCGGCTACCTGATCGCCACAGACTAGTCAATCCACAGACCTCCAGGCGTGTCTTTACCCCGAATTTCACTCCTTCGATCTCGAAACCTACCATACATAATGTCGAACCTTTTGAACCATGATTTCGGCTCTGAGGATGAGGACGATGACTTCAACCCCGTCGTGGCAGATGAGTCTGATGCCGAGAATTCTAAGGTCAGTAGCTTCTATCCTACAGGTGATTTGATTTGAACGTCATACTGATAAAGCCTACAATGAACAGCCGGTAAAGACCGTTCGCATTAGCGAAGATGCCGCGAACGACGACGACGAGGATGAAGCCCAAAATGGCGACGATGATGATGAAGAAGGCGCCGAAGAAAATGGAGACGATGACGATGAAGAAGGAGAGGAGGAAGAAGAAGAAGAGGCAGTTGTTAGTAAAACAGGCATCACAACTACGATAACCTTCCCTAACATATGCTTGTTTTTAGGGTCGTCCGCGCAAGCGCAGAAGAGGCGGTGTCTCTTCCTTCTTCGAAGAAGAGGCTGGTGTTGATGAAGAGGAAGATGAAGCCGAAGAGGACGAGGATGAGCTCGCCGACTTCGGTACAGAAATGCACCCCGATGATCTCGATGCATTGCCCGTCGGTGCTGAGACAGATGACCGCCGCCACAGACAACTCGATCGTCAGCGTGAACTCGATGCGACAATGGATGCAGAGAAGCAGGCGCAGATGCTGAAGGAACGATATGGTCGGAACCGTGCCGCTGGAACGGATGCCCTTGTGGTCCCTAAGCGGCTGCTCCTTCCCAGTGTCGAGGACCCCAGCATTTGGGGAGGTCGCTGCAAACCTGGCAAAGAACGGGAGGTCGTCTTCTCTATCCAGAAGCGCATTGAAGAACGTCCTCCTGGCTCTCGTAACCCAATTCGAATCATTTCGGCTTTCGAGCGTGGAAACATCATGCAGGGTTGGTTCTACTGCGAAGCACGCAGACAGGCCGATGTTACTGAAGGCCTGGAAGCTATCAACTTCTATTACCCCTCCCAGAAATTGACGTTGGTTCCCGTTAAGGAGATGCCCGATCTTCTCCGAGTGCAGAAGTCAGAGGAGCTTAACCCTGGTGGATGGGTCCGAATCAAGCGTGGCAAGTACCATGATGATCTGGCCCAGATTGAGGAGGTTGAGACCAACGGTCTTAACGTGACTGTCCGACTTGTCCCCCGACTGGATTATGGTATGAATGATGATGCCGCTGCGATTGTTGATCCCAAGCGCAAACGTGGCGCCGCGAGTGCCGTCCGGGCCCCACAACGCTTGTTCAGTGAGTCGGAGGCCAAGAAGAAGCACGCAAAATACCTCTCGTCTACCTCAGGATTGGGTGGTAAGTCATGGAGTTATCTCAATGACAACTACATTGATGGATTCCTTATCAAGGACATGCGAGTCCAGCACTTGATCGTTAAGAATGTGAACCCGCGACTAGAGGAGGTGGCCATGTTTGCACGTGGAGGAGAAGATGGCACCGCCAACCTCGACCTGGCATCTTTGGCTGAAACGTTGAAGAATACGACTGCCGAAGACTCATACCAGCCCGGTGACCCTGTGGAGGTGTACCGTGGCGAACAGCAGGGCTTGATTGGTCGCACAGTCTCGACCCGGGGCGAAATTGTTTCATTGCAAGTCACCGAGGGAGATTTGGCCGGTCAGACAATCGATGCCCCCGTCCGAACTCTTCGCAAGCGTTTCAGAGAAGGTGATCATGTAAAGGTCATTGGAGGTAGTCGTTATCAGAATGAACTGGGCATGGTGGTCCAAGTCAAAGATGACACCGTCACTCTGCTCAGTGATATGAGCATGCAAGAGATTACTGTTTTCAGCAAGGACCTTCGCATTTCTGCTGAGATGGCCGCCGATGGCCAACTTGGTATTTATGATGTTCATGACCTTGTCCAGCTTGAGTATGTCCAATTCCTACACTTTACCCTGCGATTATCTAACATTGTTACAGTGCTGCCACCGTGGCTTGTGTCATCAAGGTTGACCGCGAATCTCTTCGCGTCATCGATCAGAATGGCTCTGTTCGCAATGTTCTTCCAACCCAGATTGCTAATAAGCTCACTCCTCGCCGAGATGCAGTAGCAACAGATCGCAATGGCGCAGAAATCCGACACGGCGATACAGTTCGTGAAGTGTATGGAGAGCAGAGAAATGGAGCCATTCGTCATATTTACCGCTCTTTCCTCTTCTTGCACAACAAGGCTCAGGCCGAAAATGCTGGCATTTCCGTGGTGCGAACAACAAACGTTGTCACTGTTTCTGCCCGGGGTGGCCGCCCTACCGGACCAGACCTGAGCAAGATGAATCCTGCTATGGCGATGCAAATGCCTGGCGCTGGCCGCGGTGGTGCGATGCCGCCTCCCCAGCGTGGTCGTGACAGACTGATCGGTAAGACTGTGACTGTGCGTAAAGGCCGCTACAAGGGTCTGGTGGGTATCGTCCGAGACTCCGATGATAGTACTGCCCAAGTTGAGCTTTACACATCAAACAAGCCTGTCCTTATCCAGAGAGATATCCTGACACCGAAGGAGTCAGTTACATCATCTGGTCCTCAGACTTCTAATGTATAGTTTGCTAACGGTTTGATAGCCCCATTTCTAAACAGCCATTGGATGTGGGCCGTGGAAGAGGATCACGTGTCCCGCACGGAGGTGCTCCTCAGGGCCGAGATGGATGGCAAGGTGGGCGCACTCCTATGGCTAATGCCGATTCTTCAAGGACCCCGGCCTGGGGAGGCGCAGCGTCCGCACGGACTCCGGCTTGGTCTGGCATGGGTGGTTCTCGTACGCCTGCTTGGAAGAACGACGGAAACCGGACTTCATACGGAGACGGAAGTCGCACTGCTTATGGTGATGGAAGCCGCACTGCCTACGGTGGCATGGGTAACAGAACTCCAGCATGGAACTCTGGATCCCGCACTCCCTATGGCGACACTGGCTCCGGCGGCTCTGGATATGACGCCTTTGCTTCTGGATCTCGTACTCCAGCCTGGGGCAACGCAGGCGCTGGAAACCGCACCCCGGCCTGGGGTGGGGCCGGCATGTCCAACAACCGAGATCAGCGTGACTACGAGGATGCCCCTACACCTGGGGGTTACTCCGCTCCAACCCCGGGTGCCTACGCTGCTCCCACCCCCGGTGCATCCGCGCCAACCCCAGGCGGCTGCGCCGACAATGCCCCCACTCCGGGTGGAGCTTTCAGCGCCCCTACTCCAGGCGATATACCCAAGCGTGGCTACGAAGCTCCTACTCCTGCTGCGTACGATGCACCAACGCCGGCTATGGGAGGTGCAGCTGCCACGCCTGGTGCGGGCTACGGCGACGACGATGCTGGCCCACGTTATGATGACGGCACCCCCAGTCCGTAAACCTTACTTTTTATTATGTTCTTTCATCACACTCAATACCTCCCAACACTTCAAAAAGCGTGTCAGTTCCATAGATATCGGATGGAACTCAGTCAGCTTCGCATATGTATTCTACTTTGAATCGAATGTAATTTCTTCAGAACAGCAAATGAAACTTTTAACAGTTGAAAAGAACATTACATACAAAGCTTCTCATAACCATTTGGGGTCCTTTGCACGCCAATTTGTTCCCTCCAGTATTGTGCAATTCTTCTGCGTTGGACCCCATTGCTCCATGTCGGTCAGTCGTCGGCGTGCTTTCCATTGCGGTAGCCACTGTTCAATATCGGGGCCGTCTTGCGCTAGCTTCAGGTATGGTCTCGTCGATTGTGACCAACACTGTCGATACTGGTAGGCAATTCACTAATGGAGAAGATTGCTTCCGCTAAATGATATCTTCCGAAGGTGATTGTGCCCCGGTAAAACCACTGGGCAAGACTAGAGCAGCTTAGACTTTTTTTCTCATACCACATGTTACCACGATATAAGTTCTGGTTCCTTACTCGTATGTCCAAAGAGAAAGTAGATTGAGGGTGTATTTACTCAGAAAAAAAAAAGGACAATATTGGATTCATAGGAGACTTTCAAAAGTTCCCTATGCACCCAGTACACTGCAAAACTAAGTAGAGAGTACATAGAAAGGCATGCCAAAGAATGGAGACTTCATAAAGAGGTTATTGATGAGAAAGTCAGGTGGTACTTGGCTCAAGACTATGCATACATCAAAAGTTCTAGAATCATTTCAAGGTTCCCAGTCGGATCAGAGAGGGGTGAAAAAGCGTAGGTTTGTATGTACCTGCACTTTTGCAAATCATACCAATCGAATAGCTCGATCGATGATCTCTGAGGCCCAGAGACATTTCTCGTCCTGGAAGCGTGGAGTAATGATTTGAATGGCACATGGTGCGCCATCAACTTCATCTGGATTGTCTGTCTTCTATTAGCAAGGGTTGATAAATAGACTGAATTCACATACAGTCTGGCTGAACTTTGTCATCGGTTTCCATTGGCTCCGGATCCAGCTCTTTCGACGCCTTTCCAAACGGAATGATGCAAGCGGGATACTGTGCATACCAAGATCAGTTACCAGCATTCTGCATCCTAGCCTTAGTTCAAACTTACATCCAACACATTCCACATCACCGTATATGGTGGCCATCCATAGGTATCGTGCGCAACTGCGGTGTTCTGTGCCCCTGGGGCTAGTACCACATCTAGCTTCTGATCAACCCAGACCTGACGCCAAGCATTGTTGACTCGAGTGCGAGCCTGGTGCAGCTTATTGATCTTCGCAAAGGTCTCCAGTTCCATGTCGACAGGGAACGGACCAGTGAACATGGGAGAATCAAATCTGGCCACCGATTTCACTAGCGGCTCACCACTGGATTTGATGTTATCCTCCGAGGGGCCATAGATGAAATATTGAAAGGCCAGGCGAGACAGATACGCGACAGAAAGCTCTTCCTTGTCGCTTTCAAGGTAAACAATGCGGTGACCAGCGCGAGTCAGCCTCTGAATAGCTTGATATAGAGCACGCTTGACAGGGGGGTGAAGCGGGAATTCTTTGTCCTCGGCGAGAACTCCAATGGTCAGACTTCCATTATTCTCGATGGTTGCACGCGGGCTGTCATTCCACGGCGCAGCAAAGGCGGAAGAGTCATATTCCCAAGCTTTACCTTCTCCAAGGACATGTTTCATGAACAGCTGCAGATCCGCAATACTGTGACCCAATGGGCCAGCAGCAGGTATCAGACCCGGTAGGCCTTCCATCGCACCTGAAACCTGTCCACCAAATGGAATACGTTGAGCTGTCGGCTTGAACCCATATACACCGCAGCACAGAGCTGGAATTCGAATTGAGCCTGCGATATCAGTACCGACGCCTAGGACTGATCCCCGAAATCCCACGAGGGAACCTTCGCCGCCGCTGGACCCGCCAGCTGTCAAAGAGGTGTTGTGAGGGTTGAGAGTACGACCGAAGATGTTGTTTTCGGAGTCTCCAGTCTGGGACCTATTAGCTCGATCATTCGAACAGGGAAACTCAAGGTCACTTACCATCATTGTCTGCGGGATATTCGTCTTGACATACAGAACCGCTCCTAGCTCTAACAGCATTGCGACTAGAGCAGAGTTCTTTGTCGCCGGATCATTCTTCAGAAATGAGACATAACCCACGGTTGACTGCAAGCCCTCAATACAGAAACTATCTTTCATACTGATAGGCAAACCATGGAGCGGACCGATAGGCTTCTTCTCTCGCTCAAGGTACTCATCCAAGAACCGAGCTCGATCCAGGGCCTGTGGAAAGCACGTCTCAGTGAGGCATGATGTCTAGACAGAATTAGCACCTCAGTTATTTGCAATTCATGGGCTCACGAGAAAACAACTTACCAGCTGCTGCGCAATTGCAGCTCGTTTGCACAACGCCGTCGTAAGGGCCAAGGAACTAATATTACCCGAGGCAAGTTTCGCCAGCAATTGTGTTGCTGTATAGTTCTCCGTGAGATCCAATTCAAGCTCCGAAAGCAAGCCACTTTTACGGGGAGCATCATACTCCAACAAGTGCGGGGGTGCTTTCAATAAATCAGCACTCAACGTCCACTCGCTTGGGATCTTCTGCTGGCATTCGTTGCGCTTGCGAGCGACCAGCTCCTGCCATTCGGGGATCTCGGAGATTTCGTTCGCCATGGTTGTTCGGGGATTGTAGAGGACAAATCTTGGACGTGACGGTGATTATATACACGATGAATGACTGCGATAACGGCGTTGTCGGGATATCCACCTCCAAGACCCGGTGGCCCACTTTTGCATAGATCGATGCGACGGTGCGTCCACTTGCCTAAACGGGGTAGCTCTTGAATCGGCTATGGCTTCCTCTAGAAACTCATGATGCCCCTCAAACGATGCAACGATTCTCAAATTCTAGGTGGTAAAAAGAGCCGATTTAATGCATATCATTCTTTTATCGCCTCTAGATTATAGCTACGGCATATATGACCACGATTAGGGTATATTATAGGGTGAGTACCTAGTTGCCTAGACACGTAC
Organism: Penicillium frequentans; assembly: GCA_028828275.1. Lineage (NCBI taxonomy): Eukaryota > Fungi > Ascomycota > Eurotiomycetes > Eurotiales > Aspergillaceae > Penicillium > Penicillium frequentans. The sequence continues at coordinate 3,255,308 of JAQIZY010000001.1, read as the reverse complement.
GGAGGTACGTATCTATAGAATTCTGATCCAAACTACGCGTACACCTTGCGTACTACCTGCTAAATCATCCTTCTCTCACTGCGTGGTATTCAATAAAGCTCTCTTATCAATTGAGGTCGGTAATTGAAAAGCTATCTATCTGCCACTGTGTCGGCAATCTATGCCTTCGCCATTACATCTTCTGGCTTGATACCCGGGAAATTCGTGAGGTGATACGCATCAATCCAAATTTTGTCTCCTTCGCAAACCATGACGCCAAGACAGACCAACCCATTCAACCAGTTGTATGGACCCGGTCCAGCCTCGATCCTCAGATGCGAGAAAAACTCCACATCATCCTGTGATACTGTCGGTGGTGGCATCATCATCGGATCACTTTCAACTTGTTTTGCGTAGCTCGTGCCTGGCCCCGGACGATAGAGACCGTGGGCACGAATGTATAGATGGTGGTCATCGGTGGTTCGGACGGTGTAGCGGGCATCAAGGGTCATGGACTGTCATTGGTATCAAATAAAATCTACTAGATCATCACAAAGAGTTCTTGAAGACTTACGTGTGTCCCTTTCACCACAGTTGCCCAGTCTGCTCCTCCAAGGGGCAGAATAGAACCTTCAATTCTGGGGCCTTTTATGCTGCCTCGCAGGATATTTGCAATGCTGCGAATGACACCGGCATCATGTGGAGCACCAATATTGATCTCTTCTTTGGCGATATCGCATTCTAGTCGATAGAGATGTGACAGAGAGGGTTGGCGCATTTGCGGGCCTTCAGGGAACAGGCCATTTCCAGGAGACGGAATCGAAGGCATGATAGCAAGTATAATCCAGCGACGTAGATATTGATTTGCTCATTATTTCCTCGGCTCAATCCCTGCATTTATAGTTGTTGGACCTGCTGCTTTCGTGTATATCAACCCCAAGATATGGAAGTGGGGAATCATCTCCGCACGAGTCCAATTGGGTAGGTGGACGCACCTTATCAATAAAACGGCTCACGCGCAAAACATAAAGAAAGTCAGATGCAAAGTGTGGTTAGACGCGCTCAAAGAAGGAAGTCCAACATGCTGCATGTGATTCGTGAAGGTCATTCGCTATCCTGATAGTGTATTTTAGGCTCCTTTGTCTGCTCTAACTGTAACTTCATATTCCCCCCAATCTTTGCGCCAGAAGCATCATTTCAAATTAAATCAAAATGCCTTTTGCCCAGTTCCTTCTTGAGGATCCTTCGATCTCGGTCTTAGATCGGCAACAGGCTATCAATCGTATCTATTCGGACCCCGGTATTCCCCAAGATATTACAACCTCCTCCTTTTGGACGCAGACGCCGCACCCGCAGTTCGCGCAGCGATCCACGCAGGCCCTTGCATCAAGTGCCGATGTGGTGATCATTGGCTCGGGGATAACAGGCGCATCTATAGCACGGACGCTTCTTCAAAACGGTGTCAGATCTGCATCGTCAGCCACATCCCATCCAGCTGTCGTCATCCTTGAAGCTCGAGACATCTGCAGTGGAGCTACTGGGCGAAATGGTGGCCACATTCTCGAAACTGCAGATGATTATGCCAAGCTAGCGGATGTTTATGGAGAGGATGTTGCCCGCAAGACTATGCGCTTCCGGTTATCGCACCTGCGTGAGATGCTGGATGCTGCGGAAGAACTTGGTCTTACGGAGGAGGTTCAGGCACGGAAGGTACAGTTTCTGAGTGCTTTCTTTGGAGATCAGCCATGGAAAGATGCTCTGGAGCGGCTTCAACGGTTCAAAGAGGGTATGCCAGAAGAATCGGCAGAGTGGATCTCATATGACCGGGAATCTATGCCAGAGGTAAGTTTCCTTAATTAGAGTGTGCATTCCAAATACACTGGCTAAAATGTGCCAATGACAGGAGTTCAAGCTTGCAAATGCAACGGGTGTTGTTGCCGGTCCTGCTGGTGCCCTGTGGCCTTACAAGTTTGTCACAGGTATACTGGCTAGACTTCTCGCAGACTATCCGGAGGAGTTGCAAGTGAACGATCATACAGCGGTCACATCGATTGAAACCGACTCGTCTGCGACCTATAAGTATAAGGTCCAGACAGATCGAGGAATCATCTCCGCTCGCCATGTCATTCATTGCACAAATTCTCACGTCGGCCACTTAGTCCCTGGTCTACGTGGCCGCATATTCCCTGTGCGAGGACAGATGTCCGCGCAAACACCTGGCGACAAGTTTCCCTGTCAGGCGTACGAGCACTCTTGGCTCTTCAATTACCATCGCGGCTTCGATTATCTAACCCAACTTCCTGGGGGACAGATGATGTTCGGCGGAGGATTTGGTCAAGGTGAACTCGGCGGAATTGCAGAGTTGGGAGTAGCTAGAGATGACGAGATGTCTGTATACATTGACATCCACCTTTCTGGAGCATTAAGCGCAGTCTTTGGCCGGGAGTCTTGGGGCCGGGTGCAAGGTGACCCGGTGCAGGCAATGTGGACGGGGAACATGGCGTTCAGTACGGACGGTTTCCCGTGGGTGGGACAATTGCCGGCCTCGGTGACAGGTCGATCATCCTTAGATGAGGGGGTTGGAGCCGAGTGGGTGTGCGCTGCATTCGGCGGGGAGGGCATGGTGCAATGTTGGCTTTGCGGAAAGGCTTTGGCTACTATGTTGCTCCAGCAGGACGGGATGTTGGACCCTGCAGTTGATGCAGATCTTTCCTGGGTTCCAGAGCAAATGCTTGTTTCTGAGGAACGTCTTGCTGATGCTGAGCTGCCGAGGTCTGCGCCTGGCTCTCAACGCCAAGCGCACTTATAGGGGGTATGTGAAGTGTCTGATTTGACCAAGTTCTTGTTGGAGGCCTGGCCCTTGGCTTTTCTCTTACTAGGGTTGCTGGATCATGCATCCACCTTGCAGTTTTTTGAAGAATATTGTGCCAAGGACTTTGACAGAAATGTTCTCTATGCCTGGGCTGGCTGCGTAACAGCGGGTTCAAATGCTATAGAGGTCTGAGATGATTTTCTTTGTCCTTTTTATCATAGTCAAATAAAAATTAGTTTGGTTTGTAGCCTCATACAGTTTGAAGATTGCCAGTCCATGGATGTTCATTTGAAATTATAGCCTTATAGGGTCCTACATAAACTGCCAGGTAAAGTCTCACCCAACGAAAATCTCCGTCTACATCTTCAGACAACTCACACGACAACAACCACTATCCTAAAGCCCGGTACCTATCAATGCCTGACAGTTCCCTGCTTCTCCATGACTCGATAGTACCGTGCGGCCGAGGCACGTCGAGCATCCTTGCCCCAAAATATCATTGGAATCATCAGGGAGGTAATCGCAAGCGAGATAAATCCACAAGCGATAAACATATTTTGGAGTCCATCCCGCTCTATCCAAGGGGAGATAGCAAAAGGAATTCCAATACTAACCGCATTACGCATAAAGGCAATTCCGGTAAAAGCATCACCTGTGATCTAAATACCAGAATTCGATTAGTCACTCAGTTCCAGCGTAAAAGATGATAGGAAAGGAGATTAGATCCAAGGGAACACACCTCACGGTAACTATCAATAACCAGTGTTAGTGCAGCATCACTAATACTGCCCAGTCCAAACCCAAAGAAAACTCCAGCAATACTGGGATAAATCCAATGCATACCCTATAAATCAGAATAATTAGCGAACGAAAATTTGAGAGAAGCCCAAAAAGCCGGGCTCTAAAGAACACTGGCAGACATATGCAAGTAAAGTCTTACCCTAGCAATGGTAGCGCCGAACATAATCAAACCACCTGTCATGAAGACAGCAGGTATAGGCAGAATATAAAGACGCATCTCTGGCTCGAAATAGCCTTTGTTTTTGCGTGAAAAGTACAGAATCGACCAATCACCCAACACACCACCGTAAATTGAGCCAATGAGATTCCCAATGAACGGACCCACGCTCATAAAACCAATTTGCTCGGAGGTGAATGAGTATGGCGGGAGTGGGAATGTGAGTGATAGAACACTAGACAGTATCGTGAGCCATACTACACCCGAGGCATATTGTAAGGCTGTATACATGACAGCGGGGAAGCTAAATGACGCGTAGATGGGTCGATAGTAGTATGGCCAGATCGATTCCTGTGTTGGGGTGGCCAGGGCTAGACGTTTGCGCCATCCATTGATCGGAATGCTGGAGTCTATTTCATGATGCAACGTGCTTGGTTCGACGATTTGCGTAGGCTTCGTCTCCGTTTGAGGTGGTTGCTTTCGATCACTGTCATCAGATTTTGTGATGGTATCGTTCGTTTCTGGCCCAGACTGGGATTGACCCGTAATCATTGGGACGTATTTCGTCTCTTCATATACAAAGATGAAAAGAATTAGAAAAATGACGTTGAAAATTCCCATGGTGCGATAGGACCACCGCCATCCTTGGTTGGTCGCCTGAGTGCCGGCAGCCATGGGGGACAGGAAAGACTAGGCTTCCAATTAGTAGAGGTCCTTCACAGATAATCATGGAGTAACATACGCCAATCATCACCATAATCATATACAGAGCATTCATCCGGCCTCGGTGATGTACAAAGAAGAGATCCGCAATCTATGTGAGGTCAGTCAGGCATACATTTACCAATTTTCATGCTTGGTACCTACTGTGATCTCAACAATAGCTTCGTTGGTTGCACCAGCCAAGCCTTGTAGTAAGTTGGAGACGTAAAGATCGGTCAAGCTCGTCAGACTGGCCGACCAGAAGGAGGTGGCCACCATGAGCATGGTTGATACAATGTATATAGGGCGACGACCAAATTTCTTTGCTAGGGGAATAAACAGATAGCATCCCATGGCTAAGCCGACAAAGTTGACGGACATTGCCCTGTTAAGCTCCGTGTAGGTAACGTGAAGATCGACGACCATTTGCTGCCAGAAGATAGCTTGCACGGAGAGTCTAATTAAAAAGAAATTAGCTGGAGTGACATTTGCATAAGGATGATACTGGTGTCTCACGCTGTAAATATGACGACGGTCATGCCGAGGACGATGGTGAAGTTGACAGTTTTGCGAGCAGTGCTCCAGTTCTTTGTGGATATATTTAGTTTCGAGCACTCGATTGTCCCAATGGGAGATAAACATACCAATGGCTCATTCGGGTCACTAGTAGGAACTGGATCAAGCATCACAATCCGCTGATTGTTGAGATCATACTCATCCTCTGTAGAAATCGTCAATGACGATTGCATAATTGGGGGTCATTCACGTCACAGTACCTCGAATCAACAAAAATGTTCCAGGAGGAAGATCATTCCGCTCCGCAGAAGAAGAAACTTCAATAGTATCGGCCATATTGCAATTGGAAATCAGATTGTTCCGTGGAGGATGAAGAGGGGCCAGAGGATGCTTTTAACTATATCTTTCATGGCAGATATTGAACATAGCGATACACATGATGAACACTTTGTCTGCGCCACTCAAATTGAAAGCATTGGGCTTACAAGCGAACGGTCGTGCGCGTCGTTATCCGGGGGAAATGCGGAGAAAGAACACGTCCTGATTTGCCGGGGTTGCCACATCTCAATATATGGCTGCGGGGGTCAGCCTTCCTCAATCGGCCTAGACTATTCTGATAATATTTGCCAAGGACACAACGCTTGGATCAAAAGCTATCGAACTGCACAGACCCCTATCTTTATTCTCCACATCATGACTATCTAAGCCCGAAATAGTAGGTGGACACACCGGGGAAATAAGTACGAACAATGTTCCTTATCGAAAGTATAACTTCGTGGATCTTGATCTCGCGTAAAATCCCAACGTTCAGCCGACTACATGGATGTTTTTCATGTGCTCTGTCACGTCTTATCAATCCCCAATAGCCACCTCGAAAGCAATCTTGACCTTGCATTGTTTGGGAAATCGGTTATCGAAGCTCAAGCTAGAATATACCATGTCTAAGCCGATCCCAAAAGTCGACCTACGTCAAATTCGAAATGGTCTAAGCCTCCCCCATTCCAAAGGTATCAGAGCTCTTCAACTGATACATTTTGTTCAGAAACATCAATTGCAGCTGCCATCCGCACTGTGAACGCTGCGTTCTCATCCGATCCGCTGATCCAATGGTTGCGCCCAAATGCAACGCCGTGGGCTCAACCAGACAAGTCAGTATGGGAATGGCAGTATCGACGCATTCAGTCGGTGATGGCTCATGGCAGGGTGCTTCACTCGGCCAGTGTCGATGAGATGGCGCTGAAGTTCCCGCGGAAGCAAAAAGACTCCACGGAGTCAGTCGAGACCGATACTACACTGGATACTACACTGGCAAAGGAGGCACAATCTTCAATCACAAGTGGAATATCATGTGGTGAAGATTCAGGTGCCGTGGTCTTCTTGTTTCCACCCAAGGAACAATTAAGCTGGTCTTTATCAAGACTGTGGCTTATGTGGAAGTTGTTTTGGCTAGATATTCTGAAGCCGGCTTATGATACGGGTTGTAAGGAACTGGTAAGTATGATTGAACATGACCACTTAATTCTTCTGTGTACTTCAATTCTGATTTCCTTATCTAAATAGCGTGTCGATCAACTCTTTGCAGCGAACAAGAAAGGTTTGGAGAGTGCACAAGCTCAGTACTCAAAGAAAACGATGTGGTATCTCGAGGTCGTTGCTGTGCATCCCTCCCTGCAATCGCGTGGGATTGGAGGGGGCGTTATGATGTGTATTTTGGAACATGTTGGAGACCAGCCAGTATACTTGGAGTGTACTCGACGAGAGAATATTGGGTTCTACGAAAACTTTGGCTTTCAGGTGGTTGATGAGGTAGAACTGCTGGATGAGGAACAGAACCTGAAGTTTTGGGCAATGGTTCGTCCGGGGAAGTAATCGCCTTCAAAATCAACAGATCCGTACATAAACACCTGGATAACTGGTAAATAGAAATTCTCATCTAGCGCTCGAGTTCTGATAAAACATAAACCAAATCATAATAAACCCATTTCCACTCCCCTTGCTCTTGCTAAACTATCAATACTAAGAATTGGATCATTCTTCTGCCACATCTCTTGTAGTAAATCATACAAGATCTCATCCTGTCGAGTACCAAGCATGCATTTCCGAATAGTATGCTGCCACTGTGGGTTCTGGCATAGTACCGCAACCTCCAATCCAGCAACAACGATAGGAAATTGAATTGCATTCTTAATAAAAGATTCCTCAGCCGGGCGCTCAACACACGCGAGCCGAAGTGCATCAAGATTCGCCAGGATCCTAGTTACAAGAACAGTTGCATCAGCAGGACATGCACTAGGCTGACGCCACGCTGAAAAATTCCGCATATCTCGCGATTGCCGTTCTTCCGCTCGTGCATGGCGACGGAGAGTCAAGATGCCAGCTAGGCGATAGGCTTCCCATAGATAGCAGTGAAGGAAGTTTCCCGGCTCGCCGGGCCAATCCCAGAAACTCTGTTCTGTCGTATCGATGCAGATACCGGCGAATAGGTCCACAAGAGCTCGGGGTAAGCCACTCACGGGCTCAACTCCTTCTCTGGGTAAAATGGGCTGGCAGTAGCGGCGCCAAATACCGATACAGGGGGTCTGACGACCAACCGAGAAAAAGGGCAAGTCCATTACTCCCATTACCTCCACTAAGTGGGTACGAAATGGAGTCTGTGCGGCTGTGCGATGTCTATCGGCTAGGCCATGGCTTTGTAATATATTGTGCATTCCTTCTAGATGGACAGTCCACGGTAGACCATGCATCAGCTGTTTCGAGTAGAGGGTCAGAACCTAATGTGTAAAGATGGACTCAAAATTTGAGGGTGACGTACGCCAATGCTACACAACAGTAGTCCTGCTGTCAGGGTCGCATCCGATAGAATGGTGCTTTGGGCCAGTTCGGATCGAAACTCTCTTAGTGCTGCGTCGAAGTATTCGAAGAATAGAGGTGATTGATAGGATGACAGAGAAAGTTGAAAGGCCAAACATATTGTATACAAGGCACTGGACTCTTGACACAGTTGAGGTAGCCGAGGTTGCAACATCCCTTCTTGGGCAGTGGTGGAATGCAGTACGTTAATACCACCATTCAAAACTTGAAGAATTAGTCTTCTGAAGTTCCACAGTTCATCTCAAAAACTTACATTCATTGAACAAAGCCTCGTCCTGTTTAGACCTCTCTAAGCGAAGCGTAAGGTCTCTCTCGGGACTAGGAACCATGGCGTAATTATCTCTCGGAGACTCATCAAGGCTCGAACTTGAATTCTCAGGACTGGTTGATTGGCCAGTGTCACTAGGCGATGCGTCTACTTTCTTTCTTTCCCTCTTGAGATCTCGTTGACGACCCTTCGGCCTCGACGGGACACTCTCCTTCAGTGGCTTATCTGCCCCCGTGAACTGACCACGGGAGGCAATGCCACTTCCCCAGCGCAATCGTACCTCATAGCCTTCGCAGTCAAGCCCCCGCTGCGTGCAATTTTGACATGTCGGACGCGCCTTATCGCAGGCCCTGCGACGGCGCTTGCACGTCCAGCAACCCTGAGATGAGCGGGTCGACATTCCGAATGTGGGGGATCAAGAAAGGAATAAGGTCAGATGCAAGCTTCTGCATTATGTACAGCAAATGCGGGGAAGTTGAAGTGGAGTTGTTGCTGATAACGGGTCGGGCTGCCTATTCGGGCGATGACAAGCCAAGACTATACATTTTCAATATATAACATACTGCAGATAAACGAATTTGAAATCAATAACAACTCAGATGTCTTTCCAGGTACCTATCGGAGTCTGTGAGGCCACCATCCCCGGTCTAGGGACGGTGGACGGGTTGGAGTATGCCAATGGCGTCCAGCAATTCTGTGGTATTCCGTATGCGCATCTCTCCAAGCGCTGGTCACGGTCAACATTGAGAACAAGCTGGGAGGGAGGTCATCATGATGGAACAAGACTAGGGTAAGGTCATCTCTTAGTTGTACAGAGTCAAGCTTTCATGTTAATCTTTGACTAGAAACGATTGTCCCAGTCCCATTGTCGATGGAGATGATGCCGATGACTTGGTACCTGTTCCTCCGGCAGCACATTTCTCTCATCCTCGATCTGTTGACGAACTGTCTGCTCTCGTCATGAATATCGTCATCCCGTATCCATTGAAGGAAGGCAGCCGAGGACTTCCAGTATTCGTCTACGTCCATGGCGGATCCCTACTGTACGGAGGCGCAAATCTGCCAATCTTCGATGCAGTGAATCTAGTCTCCCAAAGCATCGCCATTGGCTTGCCAATTATCTGCATAAACTTCAACTATCGCGTCGGTATTGGTGGATTCCTCGCTGGAAAAGCCATTGCCGATGAACTCAAGAGTGATGGATATGCAGGTAGCGGAAACTTCGGCTTCACAGACCAACAAGTCGCTTTCGACTGGGTGCAGCAGTATGTCAAATTCCTGGGAGGCGATCCCCAGAATGTGACTGCCGTTGGTGAATCTGCTGGAGGCATCTCAATCAGCAATCAGCTGCTCGCAGCGAGCCCGCCAGAATTTCATCGGGCTGTATGCATGTCAGGTTTATCTGCGGCCATTCCAGCATGGACGATAGAGCAACATGACCGCTTCTTTGAGGCTGTTTGCCATCATTTTGAGATTGATCCTTCTGCGCCTGGAGCCTTGGATCAGCTGCGTGCTATTCCGCAACAGGAACTTGCAAATGCAACTCCGGATGTTCAAGGTGTTCCCTCGGGCACAGGGAATCCATGTCTAGACGGGTGGTTTTATCGTTCTGGTGTCAACCCGCTGGGAGTCAATACCCCGCCATCATGGTTGAAAGGGTATATGTTCGGTGATACCTACCATGAAGGTGTCATTTTCCACTTGAACCTGCTCGAGGATGACTACCATTCTGTCCGCCGGGTGCTTCAAGCTTATATTAGCGATGAGGCTCACACGGATCAAATCCTAAAGGCATATGGGATCACCATTGATTCTCCACAAGAAGAATTTCTTAGTCGCGTGGAGCACATGTGCGGTGATGCGATTTTCAAGATCCCAAATTACGTACTTGCTCAGACAGCTCAAGAGTCATTTCTCTATCACTTTGATCAGCGGTCGCGTCTCCAGAATGCTTTCGAAGGCACGGCGTATCATGCACACGAGCTGCTCTATCTTTTTATGAACTTGGAGAACGAGTTTAATGAAGAGGAAAAGCAGATGGCTCATGAGTTTTCCTCCGCTTGGATTCGATTCGCAAATGGACTAGCACCGTGGAATGTGGAGAGCGAGGACCGTAGATGGATGATTTGGGGGCCAGGTAGTAAAGTGGCGTTGAAGAATGAGAGTGAGGATCAAGAGACTCGTGATTATAAGCGCATAAACATGATTTTGCTGTTAGACGACGGAAAATGTTGGGAAAAGTGGCTGGCTGGAGTGGACGCGTTGGTCAATCAACGGTGGAAGCTATTTGGCAGCGCCTAAGCAGATCTTCTATGAATGAACAGAATAAGATCGTCTAGGTGTGCCAATGATTAAACAAGACTTGATTGATACTCATTGCGATGAAGGTGCTCAGGCCATCTTGGGGTAATGACTTTGCGACCACCTGGGCAGGATAAACACGTAGACACGGCAATATATAGCAAAGTGAACTACAAGGTGAGATGACATAGGAAGCAATCACAACATTCACCGTATAAGATCTTCTAAATACTATTAGGATCTCCCTCTACCAAGGGAGTGGGTAAATATAGCCAGGATACCTTTCGAGAGGTCTATGAGTTTACTAGCGATTCACGTCAAGTATTTCATCCGAACAACCATGGAAAACTGCCGTTCGAAACCATTGTTTCCTCTCTATTACCGCATGTACCTTTTGACCCCGGAAATGCAAATAAACCGTATCGGCACGAGTAAGTTAAGGAGAGTAAAAAATATCATCGAGTAACCCCGAATAAGTCCAGAATACATGTTACAAAATATAAAACAGTTCATCAAGGTGGCACCGCTCGTGCCAGCACGCGAATATTATCCACAAACCCTTTGACCAACTCCTCATACTGATTTGATGGGTCCCCGTTCATTGCAAGTTGACCCTGTCGGCGAATTTCATCAGCGGACACTTCGACTTCGAGCTCATGTTCGAATTCGTTTTTCGTCGCAGGCTATTCGAAAGGTCAGAAGACTGAATATGGTAACACAGGGACTGAAATATGGGTAGCAGTGGACTCACCTCAGCTTTGGCTACTTGGGTCAGATCAACTTGGTAGGCCAAGTGTCGGTAGCTCATGCGGTCCTTGTTCCGCTCGCCACGGCCTCCTTTGGACATGTCCACTAGAGGCAGGTTGCGATGATCACCTTCGTACTCCATTTCTAGGTTCACGCTCACGCGCCAGTCGACGGTTGTACGTGGGCTACACACATCGATATCTGCGACACGGCATTTGACGATCTTTGCGAGCACTTCACCAGTCCGTTGGTCTGTTGTCACCCGGACCTTTGGTTTGTGGCGAGGGTTTAGGTTCTGGCGAATTACTGGAGGCAGATCGGCGGGAGACACTTCGTAAAAGGTATCACGCTCCTTTTTGTGTGCGTAAGATATCGGAACACGGGTGGAGTTTGTACCAGGCATGGAAGCCTTGACTGCCTCGTTCAGGAAATTATTCATGGCACGGTGTTGTTCCTGTAGAGGTCTCATGGTAAGAATTTGTCTTGGGGCTTTTTGTTAATGTCAAAGCGGACTTACAACGGTCATGCTGCTTTCAAACGATGTGCGAAATCGTGGAATATCTCGGTTGACGACGGTTTCAGTAAGAATTGGCAAATTCAGCCTTTCTCCTCTGTCCATGTCCATTACATGGCCCAGTTTCCCTTCTATTTCGATGATAGCACCCTGCCCAGCGGCTGCGGAGCCGGTAGCCACGTCGTTCCTCATCACCACATGTTGAAATAGAAAATCGCAGAGAAGCTTTGTAACTTCTTCGTGAGGAATGAATCCGGTGATTGACGGCTCCCACGGTCCCAAAATTCCTACCGCTTTGGTGCTGGTATTGTTGGTGCTCGGCGCGGTTACCGGTGCTGGAGTCGGTGCTGGGGCTGCAGCCGGGGTGGGAGGACCGTTGGCGCTTGGTGGCGCTGCAACAGGTGTTCGAACGGAGGTAGGAGTGACGGCCGTAACTGCAGGTACAGTTGCAGAGGAAGCCCGACGGCTGAGCTGTCGCTCTTCATGCAACTGCCTGGCGTGTTTCGGAATAGGGGTTGAGGATTTGGGATCATCGGGGGTCTGCCTTTGGTACGCACGCTCCGCTGGGCATAGATTGGAGGCTCATTGTATCGCCTCCTTCTTTTCTTTGGCGGCTGACTTGATATGCGCTGGTTTGGTTCATGGTCAATCTCCATCTTGAAATGAGAACCGCTTCGCGAGGCCGATGGCGAGCTGTTTATCTGCGTATGGGTTGTCGCAATAGGTGAAGCGCGTGAATCTGACCCCGGTCCAGAATGAAATGGTGCTGTAGGACTATCGTTCCACTTGTCTTCAGACGGGCGACGCGGACCAGCCCCGGCGGAATCAGAGTTTGCTGTAATGCTATTCTGCCGAGAAAATTCAGGGCTTGCAGTCTCTGATTGCTCTTGCTTTATACCAGTGGGATGGAAGGGAGGTGCGTGATCGGTCGGTCGGGAATGGGGAGAGAATTGACGTTGTCTTGATGGCGATGGCACTTGTGTAGGATCTCGTGCTTGCCGGTCATGAGCAGTCCGAGGACTGGACAAAGGATTTCGTGGAGAATCGCGACCAGAAGATTTTGGTCGGGCAGATGGTGATTGACGCGATATAAAGGCAGGTGGAGGTCCCAAAGGAGTTCCCGGTACCGACTGATGGGCGGAGGGAGAGAATTGATGCGATGGATGAGGCTGGGGGACGGAAGGCGGACTGTCTCGGGTGATGGGGCGCGGGTTGGCCATAACACTATGAAGAGAATGGGAACGCTGCTGAGCAAAATATGATGCCGGCTCAGTGTGTTGGACCCCTGCGCTCATGGGCTGTGGTGTATATGGCGAGGCCAAGGGGCCCGCGGGGTGTTGGGGATGCGAATTGTACGCCGCTGCACCATATGGGTCAGGCGCCCCGGAACCGTAGGGAGTAGAGACATGTGTAGGGCTTTGCGTTCTTTGAGATTGTACTGCTGTATTTATCGGAGGGGGTCCTGCGTTGAACTGCTGGTATGGTGATTGGGTAGGCCCGTAGGGCGAGGATCGCTCGGGTGAGGCATGCGGTGGATGTTGCAATGGAGGCTGTGGGGGACGTGCTGGATACTCTGTATAGGCCGATTGAGCGCGCTGTTTCTGAGAGAGATCAGAGGCAGGGCTGGACGACTGGTTGGGCGGCAGTGCTTTGGCTTTGGATGCGCCGCCGGCATCAGTATTCATGATGGTGCGCAAATCCATGACGCTGGTATTGGGGGGTGCGACCACGACCACCCAAAAGGGATTATCGAAGAGCGTGCGCGAAGGACCGCGACATCCAGACGAGCACAGAAGGAGTCGCGAAGGTGGAGGGTGGGAGGGCTCAATAAAACAGGACAAAGAGGAAGGGAGAGAAGTTCTCGCCCCGAATCGCGCGAATTAGGGAGCTTGGAGGATCATCGCCGCTTCGGGGAAGTTCACTGGATAGAAACTACAGGCTTAGTATACAATAAACTAGAGGTTCTGCGCTATATATTAGTTTCATCTCCTATCGCTAGTTTTGGAAGATCCTGATATGTTGTTTTTTTTTGTGTCGGAGCTCTCACACGAGAGAAAGCTGAGCTATAGTATAGCTAGAGCTCGATCTATGAGTATATGACAAGATAACCAATCTGACAATAAGAATCACTCTAGATCTCCGGGAAGATATCTGAACAGTGTAGCTTTTGCGATAAATCACACATTTCAGTTTTCTACCGCTAATCCCTTCATTTACCGTAATCTAACATGATGAGTATGGTGCTGAAGCAGAAGCTTCGCAAAAAGGCCACAAATCACCAAAGTCATGTGATGATGAGTCATCGCTCGAATCAGGCATCAAGGCAGACGCGAAGTATACAACCCTTGGAAGAAGTAACTCAGAATTAATGAAGATACAGAGCATAAATACCGTAGAAATCCAAGTAAATCATTATCGAGCACCTTTCTAGTCATTGATGACTATGTCTCAAGCATGGATCGGATAATGCTGCGGTCTTTCTAGTCTATCCGACCCCGACTAATATTCGGTCAATTGCAAAAGCCGGGACCGACGTGCTTATAGTGGTAACATCCACTAAAGATATAAAAGGCCAAAGGCTCATCCAAAATGGTTCCTTACTCCTACACAGTAAATTTCAATGGTAAAAATGACAATGATGAGCAGATTCGTCACTTCAGCTGATGGAACCCAAATTTGGGCCGAGGAAACGGGAGATCATACCAGGCCCGCTATAGTCTTCCTCCCTGGATTTGGTTTTTCTTCGTTAGCCTTTGAGAAACAGTTTGGTGATTTATTCTTACAAAAGTATCATCTGGTATAGTCAATCAGAAGTGGAGCTCACGTCCATTGAGGAACTAATTATGACGGTCAGGTCCGATATGACTGCCGTGGTCATGCTCGTAGTGACCAACCCACGACAGCCGATGCATATACTTCAAAGTGCATGGCAGAAGACTTCCAAGCTATATGTGAGTCGTTTAACCTCCAGAGGCCAGTCTTAGCTGGATGGTAAGTACATCAATTGGGAAAAATTGTGCGTCAAGGACATCTGCTCATGTTATGCACAGGAGCTTTGGTGGAACCATTTCATCCGATATCTGTGAGCATCTTGGAGAAAGTTACTTATCTGGGATCATTTATCTGGGTGGAATTCCCTACTTTTCTGCCTTCAAGGAAGTCGGCAACAATTTAATGGGACCGACATTCCAGACACTAGCCAATCCAGACGCTAGTGCGACTGAACTTTCAGAAGCCATAGTCTTTCTGGTAGACTCTTGTGTCGCCGACGGGTATGAGATCTCCACCGAAAAGAAATGGCTATGGTGTGGTATCATTCTCTCCCAGGTATGCTCTTATCCAGCATCCATACTTGATGAATGCTTATCAGCCTCGGCAGAGCCCTCGCGTACGCCCTCTTATCATAAGTAAGCGACAAAACTCAGACAGCATTCTCGCAGCTGGAGCCAAGCTGCCCATCTGCGTTATTCACGGTGCAAAGGACAAACACTTGGATGTGCACAAGGTCGAGGAATTTGCCAAAGAAAAGTTTGGCCAGGTCGACTTTCATGCACTCAATCAAGCCGGTCATATGCCATTTTATGAGTGTCCGGAAAAGACAAACCAATTGATCTTGGATTTTATGCGTCGTATGGGAGCATAGATTGAGGTTCAAAGTGCCTATGGGGCACATTTCGACAGATTAACATTAACGGTACATTACTTTGTATAGTATCCATACGCAAGTTATTCTGCGCTTCTATATACACTGTAATGGGTGGTGCTTGTGTAGCATTTGAATAACGTCCTGGCTCAAGTTCAAAAAATGGCCGAACACGGGTCACTGTAACCCGTAAAGGGAAGGTGATCGACGCCTCGTGTTGGATTTGTGTTCCTGACACTGTTAACTTCTGCTTTTTACTTTTACCGTTTATCTCAGTTGCTTCGCTGATTTTGGTTGTTTTTTATCATTTTATTTCTTTGGGTCTAACTTAGGTTCAATGGCAAGTGGAGAAGGTGAGACAAGGCATTGCAACACCCGCTGACGTACTTCGGCTTGCGTTCTGCCGATGTGGACACGGCAACGTTAGCTTCTCCATCTCAAAGACCCTCTCGCTGGACGAGCTCCTTCATCCTCCTCGCCTCTTCATCTGCCGTGTATGGCACTCCCGTGGCCGCTTTTGATGATTATTTGAACATAAAATTCGCCCCTGTTGCGCCCCACGTGGCACGAGACATGCTCTGAGGAATTGCGCGCACCTCGACCACCATGGCATCCCACCTCGAAAACCGCGAAAACCGCATCCCAACAACGACCGACATACCCTTGGAAGACCTCGAGGCCTCTAGAACTAGCAGCTCTGATCATTCCTCGCGCTGGAACGGGTTTTCCCAGTTTCACCCCTCAAACATACTAGCCAATTCACATGGTTCGACAAGGTCGCAAGATGACTGGCTGGCCAGTGCAGAAGAATTACTCTTCAGATTAAACATTGCTCTCACACCCAGCTTCCTGCAGAAGTATGTGGGCGTTGAGCCAGAACAGCCGGCCAAATTGCACGCAATCGCTGCGCTCGACGGGCTGCGAGGCTGGGCCTGCCTGCTAGTCTTCAACTTCCACTTTCTCTTCGCATATACATGGAAAGTCGCGGTCGGATGGGGATTCGCAGGCGAGAACTGGGGAATTCACCAGTTGCCCTTTTTTCATCTTCTCATTTCCGGGCATATCATGGTTGCCATCTTCTTTGTCATCTCGGGCTATGTTCTTTCCTACAAACCTATAAAGACTATTCGGTCTCGATCCTTCGACCAGACCTTCACCGTACTAGCGTCCTCAACTTTCAGGCGGGCATTGCGTCTTTACATCCCATCTATCGTTGGCCTTGCCTGTGTCTTTATTGCTGTTCGACTTGGTGTTTACAATTATTCCTGGGGGTGATCAAGGAAGGCCGCACTATTGTTGGCACGAATGAGCAGCATCCGCCAGTCTACAAATCTCTATACAAGCAGTCCTGGGACTGGTATTACACGGTGGCACGCTTAATGAACTCATTTGATTGGTCTCTCTACTACAATAATTACAACCCCCACCTCTGGACCATCCCAGTCGAGTTCCGCTGCTCGCTCGTCCTTTTCCTCACAACCCTAGCGACCTCGCGCCTGGTTTCTCCTGTGCGCATGACCCTCGTCGCGACTCTGACTTGGTTCTGTATGCGCTACGGCCGATGGGACGTTGTCTTGTTTCTGGTGGGCATGCAAATGGCCGAAATCGATCAGATCAATGGAACCTGGGAGCGGCCAGCTTCATCAATTACAGATGACAACCTACACATCCGTTTCCCACCTCGTGGTAAAATATTTGCTACTATCTCTCGCCGGAGCTTGTGGATCGGAGTTTTTGTGATCGGCCTTTACATCGGCTCGTGTCCTAACCTCGGATTCAAGTGGACGCCAGGCTACAGATGGCTATGGGAAATCACCCCATGGACCTACGGGGAGCCTCACCGGTTCCCGCAGACAATTGGTGCAGCCCTGATCGTTTTCAGCATCAACCACTCGCCCGATATCCAAAAGCTCTTCACCAATCCTCTCTCCCAGTATCTGGGCAAGATATCTTACGCGTTTTACATTGTCCATGGGCCCATTCTCCACTCGCTGGGATACTCGCTTATGCCAAACATCTGGGAAATTACAGGCAAAGAAACAAATTTCCAATATTGTTTCGGTTTCTTAATCGGTTGGCTGATTTGTCTACCTGTTTCCATCTGGGCGGGAGATGTATTTTGGCGCGTTGTTGATGTTCCCAGCGTTAAGTTTGCGCGATGGCTTGAGGACCAGCTCATAGCCAAGGGTGCTTCTGCATCTGCAACCCCTAGTCTATTGACTCCAAGAGCGCAAACCCCTCGAACGCAATGATTTCATTATTAGAGATAGATACTTTGCTGTTTTCTGCTCCTACAAGCGTCTTCTCGCTGGTCGAGTAAAACGAAAAACCATATTCTTCTAAGCAATATATCAATTCATTAGAGCTTTATGGCAGACTTTAGGGCTTAACTTGATTTATGTTCGAAGAACAATACTAGTAGTCCTTGAAGCAGTGTAGCTGCTTCATATCCAGTAATAAGATTTATGCCTCACAGGTCAGTAGGTGAAGTGTCAATATTTTGTTTTGCTCCCTAAACTCGTGCCTCTCGGGTCTAAACAAGAACAAATCGTCCGAAGACAAACATGAGCAAGAAAAGGGCGCTCCACAACTAAAAATCCGATGTATCATTCATTCATTCATTCACTCGTGCCAAAATCAAAGTATATCGCGATGGTCACATCCATCCTCATCGCCCAGCTCGTATCTAGTTTGGCTCGGCTTGTGATGCTATGCGCGACGACCACCAGGTATCGGCAATAGGTAGGCGGCTAACAAGACAGCGAGGGATGCAGGGAGATGGGATGTAGCGGAATAGATGCAGCCGCCGAGGCAAGATCGATGGAGATCGGGGAAAGAAACCATCTAATGCAATCGCATATGAAAAGAAGGAAAGCAGAACAGATCCCAGGAGCGCATGAAATGACAGGGCAAAAGAAGACTGCCCAAGAACAGGAAAGGGGGATTACAACCAAAGAACCTTCCGTAGCTAAATGTCTTTTCTTTTCGTTCATACCTACGAAGTTCCGTTTTTCTTTCATAGTGCGACGCCCCATATCCCGCGTCCACCACAAACGCCAAGCCATTCGCGTGGCTGACCTGAGGGGTTGGATCCGCCCTGCGGAGACCAACTGATATTGGAAATTTCATAGTCGCATTGCCATGCAGCAGTAGGGCCACGCTCAGAGGTGCTAGATTGGGCACCAGCGCCATGGGCAGGGGGCAAGCTATTGCTTGGGCTAAGGAGGTCCCAGAGAAGAACCAGACTGTCGTCTGCACCAGAAGCAAGCTGACCACGCCGGCTTGGGGACCATTCTACACAATTGAGTGCAGCAGAATGACCCTTCAGCTCAAGCAAGGCTTGACCGGGTTGCCGCACATCGAGTACACGAACAACGCTGGAATCCTGGGAGAAGGTGGCTAGCAGATGGGCGTCATGTGGGGATGCTAGTTAATAGCGTAAGCTCATGCCATCATTTATATAGACGGGTTAAAGTTTCCATACCTGCAATTCTCAATAGTGGTGGAGGCCAAGATCCTGCCTGTGATCCGGGTGGACTGGTGTTACCGGGACTCATCACCGCTAGGATGTGTTAGTGAACATGGTCTTGCGCAATTCTGGGTAGATACAATGATACATACGCTTGACGTCTGTCTTCTCGGATGGCTCGTAGATGATAGTGCTGTGCTCCAGGCTTCGCAGATCAAACATGCGGACACTACCATCGGCGCCACAGCTCACGAACACATCAACGCTGTTGGCACAGAATCGAACGTCAAACACTTCCTTGTCATGAGCAATCAACTGTGTCTTTGCTGTCAAGGTCGGAATATCCCAGATTGTGCAGGTTGTGTCGATGCTGGATGTGATGATCAAGCTGGGGGAAATCGTGTTCCAATCCAACGAGGTGATCGGGGCGGTGTGCTCGGGGGATTTGGAGTTAGAGAGCAATGCCAAGGGAGAGAGCTTGGCAGTAGGAGCATCCCGTTGATTAGCAGGCCGTGTAATGCTGTTTGAGCTCGGCAGCGGTTGGGAATTGGGGAGTGACCACAGGCGAAGGTGATCACCCGATGTGGCAAGCAAATCAGTGGACTGTTTTTGGGACGATGGTGGCTCCCATAGAATACGGGTGACGGGATATGAATGCGTCGCTTCGGCTGTTTTGACATATTCTAGCTTGATCTCCCCGTTTGCTGCATCCGGGGTATCGGGGTCGGGTTGGGCCCAGTGCGTATCAACAATTTGAATCTAGAGCGCGGTTGTTAGCATTGAATACCTCTCTTCAGCCAAAAATGGTTTCGTACATAGTTATGATTATCCTCCAGGTGACTGCCCAATGCCAATTTGCCACCGAATGAGCTCGAGTTCCCTGAAATTGGCCATTTGCACCAATCAACTGCGTATATAGGCCACGGTGCTATGTAGTTGCTGTTGGTGGGCACCTGATTATCGCTATTGTATGGAGCTGCTCCTGGACTCATAAGCGAGCCACCAAGGTAATGGTCACCAGGAAGGCGAACGTCTGCCAGGCCGAGCGGCGAATACTTGGATCCTTGCGGGGTCTGAGGTGGGAATCCAGCTCCGGGGGATGTGGGGTACTTAGACTCCTCCGAAGCGCTGTGTTGTTTGTACATGGACGGATCTATTCCAGCCGGGCTAGACCGGGAGTGGCCATGAGAGTTTATCATGCTCGACCGATGGTTGGGCTGCTGTGATGACTGCAAGGTAGGAATGACCGACGGGGCTGTGTTGGCTGAAACAGCTTGGGGGCGGTTCTGACCTCCTGGAGTCAAGGCGCCTGGTAGATTGTTATTGCTGTTTCCACTACCGCTCCCATACTGCAAGGATTGCGCAGATGGCTGGACATTGATCGAGGGGACCTGAGTCGCGCCTGCACCTGTGTCTGGGGTCGTGGGGAAGTCATGGGAGGGAGGCTGACGGGATAAATTCTGATTGACCAGACCCGTGGATGGTATATGCAGTTCCTCCGGCTGACGGGCAAAAACGGCGGACCGTCGAGGGGAGTCGAAGGAGGGATTCGACATTGTGCGGAGGGTCCGGGGTCTTTTAGGGGTGTATGGGGCTTAGCTCCACTCCCCCTTGGGACAAAGAAGACTAGTGAGAGGGAGGGGACCCGAGAATGGCAGTAAGCTGCACAAGCTTCACAAGAAGCTCCCGAGGCAGATGAGGCGTAGAGAGGGCAGCGACTGTGGATGTCTTAGCTTGAGAGTTCAAGGTGAAGCTGGGGGTGCCCGCGCTGAGTCAGCCAACCCCGGGTGACGCTCCCGCTCTTGCTTTAATCGGAATACAATTAGGTTCTTTGTCTCTTTCCTTTTCTACGATCTCTTTGTTGATTTGATCCCTGTGATTCGTTAATTTGTACGTAGTTGCACTCATGGCTTCCCACCCCGACTCCTGTTCAGCACTTTTGTTATTGCCTCCGCCTCCGTCATTCTCCTTTGGCGGGGTTAAGGAAGCATTCGAGACCTCGGTATCGGATGTTTTCATGCAGCTGTCGAAGTCTTTGGGAACCTCCGATGGCATTGCCACACTTGATATTGCGTTGGCAATCCCAGGCTTGCTATCTCCATCCAACAGGCCTCGTACAAAGACTTTTGCCCAGGTGGAACATTATGTCGGCAGCATCTATACTTTGATTGGGGCTGTGGCAGCCGCTCAAGATATTGAACTTGACTCCCCCGGTGGCATCAATGCACGCTTGGTATTTGTTGATCATCCGTTGTCCGATTCTGCAGCCTCTCAAGCCAAAACTGGCTCAAAGATTGGGCCAATCCTCGACCTTCAGTCACTGGCAACCTCGGGCCGACTGTGGGACCATATATTCAGTCCAGATAACCAGGCCGGCCAAGATTTGGCCGACTCCTTCCTTAGCAGTATCACCGGTCCGTCCAAAGATCACACCGCATCGATCCTGCAGATGGTCTCCAGCGGAGACTGGTCGGCCCCGCAGTCTCTTCTAGTTCCTGAAGACCAGCCGTCCCTTGAGCCCCACTACTCGGTTGCAGTGGGAGGAACATTCGATCATCTTCACCTCGGTCACAAGCGTCTACTCACAGCACTGGCGCTAGCGCTGGAGCCGCTAGATTATAATAATCAGGATCGGGAAAGGCTTTTGACGATCGGTGTGACTGGTGATGCTTTGCTTGTGAACAAGAAATTTGCCGAATGTTTAGAAAGCTGGGAGGAGCGGTTCAGGAGCACTGCAGCTTTTTTGGCTGGCATTATGGATTTCTCAGGGAATGAGTCTCCACGAGTGGAACGTACCAGAACATCGGATGGCAAGGGACAAGTGGTGATTATGCAATTCCAGCCCAATTTGATCTATAAGTTCGTGGAGTTCTTCGATGTCTGCGGCCCCACAGCTACCGATGAGAACATCAGTGCTTTGGTGGTATCGAAGGAGACGTCAGCTGGAGGGGCATTCGTGAATGAGGAACGGGCAAAAAAAGGATGGTCAAGGCTATCAATTTTCGAAGTAGATGTTCTTGTGTCTGGAGAGGCCAAGGCGAGCGCCAACAATTTCGAGGATAAAATCAGCAGCACCGACATTCGTCGACGACGTATGAATCGGGCCAAAGTATAAGGATCTGGAACCAGGGAAAATTTGGAATTACAGAATTACAGGGGGGCCGGAAGAAAATAGGGAAGCAATGAAGACCTGTAGAATTTAATACATTCACATTTCGGCCAATTTCCCCCAATCGCGTTGGTGGCTTCTCCACCACACGCGAGTCCGTCACTCTGCAGAGATGTGACAACCTGAGCGGGGCCTGCATTGACTTCAAGAAGAGGCACTCTACAACCACCAACCATCTTCCCCCCACCAACACAACTCGCTCCTTAACCACAAAAAGTCTCTGCAGGTTCGCGCTATTTCGCGCTGGCTGGCCGCAGCCTCGATCAATCATGTGATTGCCGCGAGAAAGCGTCACCAATGAAACCAACCTGATGCATAGGCCCGTCAGCATCCAAGCGCGCTAAACCAGGGTCTTGATGATCATCCCGGTCGCGTTGGATTGTTAGGGCGAGAACTGTCGCCATGCGTCCATGGTGAGACAGGACTCTGGGGTCCGATGAGTCCAATTCTATTCGATACTCGTGCACCTCTTCCCTTTTTTCCTTTTTATTTTTCGGGTTTATAGTGGGACTGGTGCCCCCTCAATCGTGCGTCCCAACTGAATTTCCCCTCCTGCCGGTCTGTAAGACTAGGCGCAGAAGCTTCCTTCTTCTTTCCTCTCTTCCTCTTCCCTTCTTCCATGTTGCTGTATCTTGTACAGGCAGCCGGATCCTCGGCCGCGAAGCGCCGATCATGGACCAGCCACGTTGTATTCAAAATCTCGCCGATGAGCTGCTGAGCGAAATTCTGGCCATTCTATTGGAACCTGCGCCGCACGCTTTGAATAGGGAATTATATACCAATGGAAACTATAGCAATGGGGAGACGCAACATAAACCGGTTGGATACGGAGAGACATCCGATCTGGATCGATTTCGTCTAGTCTGTAAACGGTTTATGCGGATCGGCACACCTCGAAAATTTGCGCGCTTCAACCTACGATTCTCGAAAGATGGGTTCCGGCGACTTGGGGAGTTGCTAGACATGCAGCGGGCCTGCTACGTAAAAACGGTGACATATCTCGTGCGACCCTTCTATCAAGGCGGCGGTACCCAATCCTTATATTCACAAACCTAGTTAGGACAGATCGGCTGACGACAATATCACAGGGTGGACACCAATATTTCAGAAACTCGGCATCGATAATCCACCACTCGCACAAGTGCACAGTCGACGATTGCACGAACAAATCACTCTCATCGAAACAAACCAGGATCTTGTCCAGCTTCGCTCGGGGATTGCCGCCTTTTCAGCATTGCAAGAAATTAAGTTACTCCGCTTGCAAGATCAGGACGACGAACGCCTACTCGACTTCATTCGCGACCGTTCCATCCGCAATGCTGAGGGCACGGATCCCAGCACAGCTCGGTTCGAGTGGGAATCAGCATGTTCGCGTGCAGTAATGACCCTGGGAATCGCCCTTTTAGGGTCTCAGTGTACTGCTATTCGTTTCGTCGGGCCCCAGATCAGCCCCGAAGCTACACTGCAACTCTTGAAAGCCCCGTCCACTACTCTCGCCGCGATGGGTAGCCGGCTCACCAGCCTTGATATCAACTTTCATTCCAATGTGGACATTACCACAACCATGTCTGACCTGTCTGGCGTCTTTAACCGCTTTTTTGCCGAAGCCAAAAACCTTGTCGCCATCCATATCGGCTTTCCACCCAAGACCCCTCTCGACCTAGATCTCGAGGCCATTTTTCATGATATTCGGTGGAAAACACTTCGCACCCTCAGCTTGCAAGGCTGGCGTTTGAGCGCAGACGAGATCATATCCCTAGCCCGTCGACATCGCCGCCAACTCCGAGACTTTCGCTTATGTGCCGTCTACCTCCGCCCTATGGGACGTTGGAGGGACGTGCTCACAGTACTCCGCGAAGAAATGGAACGTCTGGATCGAGTGGAGCTGTATGATATCGACTATGCAGATCATTTTGATACAGTATCCATGACTAGCGGGATTGAAGTGTTTGACGCGGACCTTCCTGCACCAGCACCATCCTCGCTTTCGGTTGCAGCAGCCGCATCCTTTCCAGAGCAACCTTGGACTTCGGAACCTTCGTCTGGCAGCTCTTTATTTTCGCCCCTAATGCATGGAAGACGGGTACCTTTGAGCCGTGCGTCACTAGAAAAGCTACGAAGTCTTTCGAACGATGATCTTGAGGACAACGGATACATTGTTCAAAGAGACCAAATACCACTCTGGACGGCATGGGTTTTGTCTGCAAATCAACGACGTATGCACAGTAACGGGCATGGAAATGGTCATTGGAATGCGTATCACATTTAAATTGAGCTAGATTGATCCAAAGCGGAATCTAGACCTACGACCTAAGGAAAATAGTCTTCATGACATATGGGAGGAGCGAGCAATCGATCCCTTTATCGGAGTTGGAGGCTGTTTGAATTATTTTTTACCAGTTCTGCTGCAATTTTGAATATTTGAAGTTTATGTCTGCATTTCAAGCTGTCTTGTGTCTCTGTAATTAGATAATTGCATGACTTGGATATGGAAAGTTTGATCTTATCTAACCTTTGACTTCGGTGGAACTTTGATATTCAAGATTAAACCTTGTGACCGGATGTATGCATCATTTAAATTCCGATTCGTGAGCCTTGAGAATCGGAGGTAATGACCAGATTTTCTTCTACCAACACATCCACACGATCCCTAATTCAGTATCAGATCTCAAATGAGCTACACTGACGCACTCTCATGTCTGTAGCCAGAGCCTCTTTCAAACGCAACATCCTCTCCGCTCACGGCCGAGAACATTTAAGATATTACTGTGGCAATGAAATTTTTCACTTGAATCGAATTTTTTTGGGGTATCAATTTGTGAAGCTATTGTACACAGCAAAAAGGTCAAGCATACAAAGCTTGCATGTATGAAGACATGTTTTCAAGGTTCCAAAACAGGACGACGTCATAAAGACCACCAAATTCTCTGAATCTAATAGCAACTGGCCCAATCACCCCCTTCCCTCGCAAAGCTGAGCGCATTGATGAAATCACCCTTCTTGCAACGTCCCAGCGCATCAACGTCACAACCCTGCAAGGGAACAACCCGATCATTGACCAAAATCCGCACCAACGGCTCCTTCTCCGCAGTACACTGCATCATCTCAATGTATGCACGTGCTCCGAATGGGACAGTCCATGCAGCAGAGAATCCATCCGCAGCACTAGCGGACTGGATATGAGTGGTAGGCAAAGTCGCAGTGGAATTGTACAGACCCAGCGCAAAGAAAATGGGAATCAAGCCATTGTCATGGGTGAAATCCGCGTAAATTGTCCGGTTCAAGGGGAATGTAGTCGCGGCGCCTGGTCCGTTGTCCAGGGTATGGTTTGTGGAAGTGTGATCACGCACAGGAGTACGTGTCAACCGGGCGATGAGCTCGTTGACGAATCCAACGCCTTGGGTTGGGCCAAGAGGGTTTCCAGCACCGTAGCCGTAGTATTTGCCGAGGGACTGATAGTAGTTGTATTCCGACCACTCATGCTCGGTGAAGAGGGCACAGAAGTCGGATTTCTTGCTGCCGTCTACCGTGTCGGAAATTGTGTCGTAAGCGCACATATCCATGAGGTAAGTCACATCATCCAGAGAGAGGATGACGCCTGGGAGGAGAGACTGGAGACGTGTCTGGATAGGTGGTGCGAAGATTGCGGTGTAGTTATCAGTGACATCGTCACCGATAGTGCTGGCTTCGAATGCCGTACAGGTGTTGTGGTTGAGGGTATTGTTTGAGCCGGCATCTTCGGAGATGACGACGTTGACTGTTGGTGCGGCCTGCGCATGTAGAGCATGTTTGTCTTGCTGCTTTGTGTGCTGGAATCCCTTGATAAAGAGCTTTCCTGATTCAACCACACGCGAGGAGCCTGATGATCGGATAAAGGGGACATTGTCTCGCGCGAGAGCCTCATAGCGCTCGTAGAACTTGATGCCCGAGTTCACCATCTCGCGCTCGCCAAAGGTTGTGAGATCATCACTGCCGAGCGTGTAGTTGTACGAGCGTAGGAACGCGGTATTGTTCTTGTACGCGGTGGCATTGGCCTGAATAGCCTCAATGAGCTCGGCATACGACTTACTCTTGGATGCGGTGGGGTACCGTGCGCCGTGGCGGGAGAGTACCTGCACAAAGGTGACATCGCATTGCTGTGGAACAGCGTTGGAGACACCTTCCTCAGCCAGTGAGAAGTAAGGTGAGTATTGACCCCAGCGGTGGGAGATATCGGAGAAACACTCGTAGCCGCTACGCACGCTGTCGCAGGCATGGGGACGGTGCACGACCTGTTTTTTGGACCTATACGACGCAACCAATGGCTGGTCAGGACTCCTACGTTCCACGCTCTCCACGCTCCCAGATGAGGGTTCGTACCCGTTCGTCACATATAAAAGTACCAGGGCAAGAGCACTGAGGATAGCTGTGATGAGGGCTATGATTCGTAGCCTTCTCCATGTGGGAGAGGATGACTTGTGAGGTGTCGCCTCGGAGCTATCACCGAGCAGGCACTCTTCCTCCGGGGGGAGTGTATTGATTCCTTTGCCCCACCATTTTCAAGCTCGCCCCTTGTTGAATGTGATGATGTCAACCTTGGTCAAGTCCCGTGCTCACTCGTATCGGTCAAAGGAAGGAACATCATGAAAAAAAAGAGAAAAAGCTTGCGAATTAAATAATTGAAGAAAGATCAAAACCACCGGGAACACAACGCAATGCAGTTAGCACGCATGTTTGCAATTTGGTCCAGGGCAGACATTAGACATGCTCGTGAGCGCATTCCTCTCTGTGATTGGTTCTTCAATTTCAACACGTGGGAAGGTGCCAAGGCGGTACTCGTCGGGTACTTTTATCCCCATAGTTTTTAGTGTGTAGGCTGACGTACCCACCAGGTACCCCGATCTCCCTTCAAGGCAGGCAAATGGTAGACTGTTTGGGAAAGCATGCATCTGACATTCTTGCTTTTCTCATTCTGTAACAAGCTAACCAGATCCCACATGATCCTTAATTCATGCACTCAGCTGTCCCGCCTTGTGAGACACATATGTCCCCACTCACCGCCAATCCTCGATCTGGATCGCAGCACTTTCCACGTCACCAAACATATGCATATATGCATACTGCCGGTACTTTGTAGTGTTCAATAAATCTAGTTCCAGACTCTATCAAATATGGAGACATACAATTTAGATACATAAAGCTGTCAAAAGTCGATCACTAGAGCCGTTAGATCCACTTTAAGAGCAAGGGGGTTTCCACAACACGATAGCTGGCAGCTCACAAACAACACGAACCACACCTTAAAAATATACCCCTATGTATGATCTTGTCGATCAGTGCCGTAATCAGCCAGGTGGACCTGTAACGGTCAAGTCCTGGCTACTGCACAGTAAATGCAGACCGGAAGACATCCGGCTTCCGCACAAAGCCACTAGCACTGCCAGTGACATGTATCAACTTTCCTTTTTGGTCTTTGGCGCAGACCCTGCGGATACATAGATCGCCTTTTAAGGCCCCCTGGACTCGGATGCAATTATGTGGAGAGCTATACCGAATAGATTAACATAGACCATGCAGCCTATCTGCGCGGCACGCGGCTATTCACTTTGAAAGTGGGGTTTGGTGAAAAAGCATGCTATAGATCGACAGATCAACAAGCTCGGCCGAATTTCGGACCCTTGGAAGGTGTTAGAGAAAGATATTGATTGGGATAGATCCATGCCCCAACGCCATGTCACATTGCGCCTGCGAAGGGAAGGAGATACGTAGACAATAAACGGAATAGGTAAAATGGGGAAAAAATAGATAGAAATCTTTGACTCAGCATTTCGCCAGTAGCACCAGCGCTATGGAAACTAGACACCGGGGTCCACTCCATCATCAACAAAGAGCCGATCTCCGCCGTATCGAGTATTGGAGGGTAGGATAGGATAGTAGAGGACGTAAACACTTTTTTCTTGCAGGACATTCTCAGCTTTCGTGGGAAATGGGAACTCATGAGGGATATGAGGTGAAGGGCGTAAACATGGTGGACGGGGGGTATGGTGCTGTAACAAAAGGAATAAGGAAATATTAACCACAAATGCAAATAATAATACACCTAACCAGAAGGTAAAGGCGATTTTATGAAAAACGACATGGCACCCGCTGAAATTCTCAAGAATGACAACATTCACCACTTGCGGCCAAACCAGTAGCCGCATGCTCCAGACCAGATAGATGAATAAAAGAGATATGACATATGAAAACATAGGAAAGAAGAAAAAAATGAAACAGGGAATTTAAGTCATTGCTGCCCAAATGGCACTTTCGGGCACACATTATGGCCGAGGCCAGGAGCCCTGAAACGGCGGCAGAGGGCCCCCAGCAACCGGTGGTCCAGAAGGCGCCACATCCCTCCCCGGGGCAGTGCCGTGAGGCACAGATGCATAAGGCGCTGGGCCCGGTGTCCCTGGCCAGCCCTGTGGCCTCGATGAAGGGGCTGTTTCAGTTGGAGCAGGCAGAAGTGAAGCAGAGGGCACCGAACGTGGCGATGGCGGTCTTGGTGGTAACGAGCTCAGAGAGCCTGAACGACTAACTTGTTCGCGAAAAAAATCGCGCTCCGATCTATAATGATCTCGCTGGTGGACGAGAGCTCGAATCTCTTCACTTTGGCGGCGAATTTCGTCTTGCTGTGCTGTCAGCCGCTGCTCGAGTTGCACCTCGTTGCGCTTGCGATTTCGAAAGCGGCGAGAAGCGTCGCTGTTGGCTTTCCGCTTTTCGGCCTGACTGCTAGATCCGGATTTCAGGTCCATGACGCATGGTATTAGGCCACCTATGGAGGCTGTACTGCCTGGTGTACCTGGTACTGGGCTTGCCACTCTTGCTCCGGTCTCCTCAGCCAGACTGCGTGGTCCAGCTGTTGCAGGGACTCCTCGAGCCATGGCTTCCATTGTCATGTAGGGCGCTGGTGCTGTTGCATATTGTGCGACACTTGGCGGGATGGAGGCCATGGTTATGGCCGGAGACGCACGTCCAAAATGCCCGTAGGCTGAATGTGATGTGGTTGGACTCGTCTCCTGGGATTTATGATTTGTTAGTGGTCCCGGTCCTGCACTGGTTCGGTGCGAATGAAGATTGGGCGTAGATTGTAAAGACGCGGTCACAGGTGGTTGAGTGCCTGGCAATGAAGTAATAGGTCGTAGTGCCGAATCCAGAGGTAGAGGAGGGCTGGTTGGAGTCTGACGCATACCCTGTGGTTCGTGAGAAACTAGTGGCGAGTGAGCAACACTCGACTGTCCGCTCCTCCCACCACCCACAAACCGAGCTGAAGGTGAGCTGGGGTTGATCCCCGGCCGCGCAATTGATCTGGGAGAAAGCGGTTGTTGCAGAGAGTGCATCGAACGAGGAGCAGGCGAAGAACCCTTTCGTGGTCGAGGAGAGGCTGTTCCAGACAGACTACGTAGATCCCGACTGCCGGCTTCCATTGTTGTCTGCGCTGGCGGGTTCAAGATAGAGTGCACCCCTATAGGCCTTGACGAAGTTGCCTCCAGTGGTGGTTCCACTGGCCCATATGGATGCCAGGACTGTGGACGAGCCCGTAGCTGTGGCCGACGTGATGAATGGCGGGTGCCTGGACCATGCTCATTGTCAATCATGCTGCGATCTTGAGTCGCATCGTCGGACAATGGAGCAGTACCCAGAGGCTCCGACATAGACGGATCTCCTTGGTTGGATTTGGGGTTAGGGCATGGCCGAGGCCCCCCTCTCTCAGAGTCAACAGGGAACTCGAGAGTGGAATGAGAGAGGGAGGAGGCCGGGTAATGTGAAATTGCTGGATAATGCGACAGGTTTGAGGTATGTAGCGGCCTCGGGTAAGGCGCAGTCAATACGCTGAGCCCCAGAGTAGCCACGATGAAGGAGGAGGGTAAAGAATGGGAAAGAGGCTCAAGGATGGAAACCAAAGATATGCGGTAAGAATGATATATCACCGAGCTAAGTCCAATTGAGGTAGAATGATGAACTGTTCAGGCAGAAGATCAATCGACAGGAAGAATTTCCCTGGGCCACTGGGGTCAATTCCCAGACTGATGCGATAGGGCACAGAAATGTACAGGTTCAGAGATCAGAGCCCATGTGCGTGTACGGCAAAAGCGATCCGAGGCCCTTCTTTAAAATCACAAAAGAGGGGAAAGTTTCACTAGAGGAGAAAGAAGGTGAAGCTGGAATTATTAATGAATCATCCGTTACAATGCAGCGGTGAGAGACGGACCCATTGATCCATCAACTTCTTGGGGCCTGGATGCTCAGAAAAGAAAGTTGTTGTCCGACCCAGCGCATCGGGTGTTGGGCAGGATCTACCTTGGGTTATTATTTTTATTTTTATTTTCGTATTTGCGTAATTTTAGGATTTTATTCTTTAGAGTATAGATGGGCCCGGGGACCACGGGTTTCTGTCAACGTACAGGAAAAAGAAAATAAAAA
Source organism: Penicillium frequentans (assembly GCA_028828275.1). Classification (NCBI taxonomy): domain Eukaryota; kingdom Fungi; phylum Ascomycota; class Eurotiomycetes; order Eurotiales; family Aspergillaceae; genus Penicillium; species Penicillium frequentans. The sequence goes on along the minus strand of JAQIZY010000001.1, from coordinate 3,224,917 downwards.
TAAAAAAGAAAAAGGCGAAAAGTGGAGAAGTACGAATGATATCAGTAACCCATCTCGTGCCTGGGAGGAAGCAACCAGGGGATTGGGTATAAGGCAGATGGAGTGGGAAAGCGCTGCCTGAAAAAGTTGAATCCATTCTCCACTGGTAATATTTCCTTACAGATTATACACGGGGAACCAACCAGCGATCGGCATACAACGAATCATGGAGAGCTGCAAGTGCGCGGGCGCCGTCACCGTGGTCTTGGTCTCAAGGGACGGGTGGAGCCTTCTTTTACTTTCTTGATTATGTGTGTCTTCGTCTGTTGTATGTTGTACGTCTCGAGAGAATCGATGACGAACTTCGCAGCCATTGTGGCTTGATATATTACCTGACTTCTTCTACCCTGGTCCTTTACGGGTGGGAGACACATGCATACCCCCTTGTGTACTCTATAAACTACGGAGTACGGAGCCGAAGGTTTGTGCCATGTGTGAAAGGGAAAGGTGATAGGGGGAAGTGGATCCCTATCCCCTTCGATCCATGACGCAGAACACACATGGGACAATTTCCAGTTCAGATCTATACTACCTCGGGTTTAGTCTGGGGCTATGAGGGGGAGGCGATAGTCTCCTAGGTCCTGTCATCTTCCGAGAGTTTGGTGACGGGCAGACTAACTTAATGGGATAACATATTTCTCAAACAGAATTATCTCCAACCCATTTGGTGGTACACGTCTCCGAGCTAGTTTTGTACTGGTTGAAGAAAAGAAAAAAAGTAAAACCCCAAACTCTAACAAATCCCTCCCCTGATGTTGTGCATGCATCACCAGCCCATGCCAATCCCGACACAAAGGGACTGGTGCCGCCGTTAAGAGACTGATGCCTCCACTTTTGATCCGATTATTGGAGAGACCCGCTTGGCAGAACATAGCTTGTGGAAGTGAGGCAGTTAGTGGGGATCTATTTAATTATTTGACGGTATCCGTTCTCTAGAAGGAGATGGAATTCGCAGAAATTGAAAAAAAAAAAAATTGTTGAAAAAAAAGCACGGACTATACCCTTTTGTGTTTGTTTTTTTCGTTTTGCTGTTACGCGAACGTTAGAAAAGGGGGCAAATAGAATGATTCGAGAAACGAAGCCCGTTCGGAGGAATCTCTCCATCTGTGATGTCCTTTAGCTCATACGTCACCGAGATTAGAAAAATAACAAAATCCCAGTCCATCACTGACATCAATTCGTGTCACCATGATCTGCAAGCACTTGGTCACTTGGCAAGAGAAAACTTCGAAATTGCAAATTCTAGATTACTGAGTAATCAACTCGAAAATCAAACACATCATTAGACAAAAGAACCAAAAGCCCAACCCGCTCACTCGATCTATCAACCGGAAGGCAAACCCGGCAGCTCCCCTGTCTCATGGAGAGCTTGCAGGAGTGGGTAAGCTTCCTGCTCCGCGAGATCCCAGTTAGCGCGAAGGCTTCCGCGTGACAAAAGGTCAGTGAAGATTCAGACTAGCGCGAACAGAGTGGAGTCGGCAATCCTTCGGAAAACGAAATGATGATCACGGTGTGGGCTGAGCTGATAGCTTTTTGCCTACTGTACACTTGCAGTAGCCACTGTCATAGCTTTTTTAGGAAATGGGGGGGCTAATAACCCACGATCCTCGATAGTCGATGGTCTAGCCTAGTATGCTTAGCGCACAATTTCGCATGTAGAACCATGGTCCTGATAAGGCAAGAGGGGCGATCGCTACGCAATATGTACTAAGGATAGAAGAGGAACGGGGACCAACCTTGGAGGGAAACGATAGATCGGTTTGCATATGTCTCCAGCTGTCATTGCCCAGACGGTATAGCTTGGTTGCCCAGGCAAGGCGTGCTTTGTTAGCCGCCATTATGGAAAGCAGCGAATCACCATGTCCACCGAGGCGACATTTGCGGTCTGATAGATCCAAAAATTCTGACTGGTCAGCTAGTGGATTTTCCTCCAGATTTTCATTTCGGGGGTGATGAAAGACAGGGGGCGGGATTATCCACGAAAAATTACTCTAGTGTGAACCATGTTAGAGCGGGTAAAACATGAAGGTGGCTTACAATCTCAAACGCTCGTTCCAGTGGGTCGGGTCATTGCACGTAATCATACGGAATAGTTTAAGGGGGCGTCTGAGTCCTCGGATGCGCGTCATGGCCATGCGAAATGATGCGGGTCAGAGGGCAATAAAACCATGGGGTGGTGGTTTTATTAGGCTGTCCCAGGTATCCGGTACGCGGGTTCCTGGTACTGAAATCGAACTGCGTAACACAAGGTACAAGTACAAACTACAGCCTAATCCGAGGTCCACTACGTATCCCTCCACGTTTTGACAACTATGTGGGATTTGCGTTTTAATCTCTGGCCCAGTTACGTGGTTTCGCCACACTAACGTAGCTTCACTAATCTACTACCTTAGGGCGAATGTCTACACTGCATTATCCTTGTGTCCGCCGCAACCGCGACCAGAGAAGGCAAAAAGCAAATAAAAATTTAAGATAAGCCACCATTATACAATAGCATCACTTCGCGGCCTAAAGCTAAAGAGCTGTGGATTTATTTTCCGCGAACGTATCAGTTTTCCCTAGAAACTTCAAGTGAGGCGTGGCTCGAAGTTTCGGTCATAAGTACCATTCTGTCGTACTGGAATATGCATCATACAGCACACCGAAAGACATATGTTGTAGGCCCAAGTCGGTGCCTGCATTTCGCCCTGCAGGGCCGGACCCGCCTAAGCGGCAGTGCTGGTAATCAAGGGTTACATAGCAGTGAAACATTACACAATAGATGTACGAATAAAAAAAAGATAAAAAAAAAAGAAAAGACAAAACCTAGATCGGGTGGATTGAAAACTGGACTGGGGTTATGGTCTACATGAATCTGAGATCAGCGGGTCGAATAGAGAGGCTTTTCATGGTTTGATTCGACGTGTAAGTTTCCAGCCTTGTTTTAGGCTGGTTTTCCCCTTGCAGCACACTGAATCCATGGGAATGACAGCGAGCCGGTCCGTCATTTCGCCCGTTTGGTGATCGACGTATCCACTTCAGTTTCTACGTAACGTATATTGAGTCGGATAGAAAAAGGCAAAAAAAAAGGCAAAGGGGGGTGGGAACTCGTACTCGGGATTCAGAATGTATTTGAATTTGAGTCTACGGGTCAACAATGCCCGAGCGTGCAGGGGGAACAAAGCATACAGACAATTCATAGTTTTAGCACAGCCTCAATGCTAATGCAAACTAAACGGAATTAGAAAGGGGAGAAAGGTAGTTCAATGCGAGAAAAAGAAATTGAAAAAGGTTTAGCTCCAGCTGCATGGTCGATTGTTTTAGCTACATGTGAAGTATACAATTTCAAGCTTCCAGCTTTACGGCAAGTCACCGCTGGTCGAGGAGTCATTTTTTCATGATCGCCCGTACATAACGGAAATAATAAAATAGTTCTATCCACAAGTGGAGCCCAAACCTTGAGAGACAAAGGCTGTGGAATTGACTTTCATACTATTTACTTAAAGCGGAACTCATTCTTAGGTTTGCCCCGGACGCCAACGTCGACTCGGAATACTCGGCCTCCATACCGCACAGATTGCGGCAACCGCTCATCATCCACAATATCCTTGGCAGAAGTGATGAACAGCTCCGTTCCCACAAAAGCGGGACATGTCGGATTCCGTGTGGGCAAGTCTATCTGCCCGATGAGCTGGCCAGTCGGTGAGATCCGAATGACTTTCCCGCCACCATAGACTGCAGACCAGATGCATCCTTCGACGTCCATGGCGAATCCATCCGGCTCGAGCGGCTCGCCGAGATCGTAGTGAACACGTCGGTTAGTGATCGCGCCCGTCGCGGCATCGAAATCAAACGCGAAGATTTTGCCCGTCGGAGAGTCCGTCAGGTACATCGTATCGTCGGCGTTGTTCCATCCTATTCCGTTCGGGATCGTCACTGGGGCTAGCATGCGGTGCAGGCTTAGGTCTGGGTCCAATCTGAAAAGGATTCCCTCGGGGCCCGGTGCCTTGATCTTCGGGTCGTTCATGGCTCCCGCCCAGAAACGGCCGTGGCTATCAATAGCGCCGTCGTTAAAGCGCATTCTAGATTGTGGGGTTCGAGTAAGTCGGTGTGGACTGGTTTCATCATTTCTTGCTATTCCAGACTCGTTTTTGGGGGCCTTTTCCATTTTTTCTTTTTTCTTTTTCTCATTTCACATTTCTCTCTTTCTTTGGGCATAGATGTCGTGTTTGAGGAGGATTTCGCCACTTACATGTCCGCCTTCCCCGGTCCATCATCTTCGCCCCAAACTTTGTGGATATACGATAGCTTCCCGGTGGCTTGGTTCAGCCGAGCAAATCCAAGCTTGGCCCCGACTATCAATTCATCGGCCTCATCTGCATTGGCAATATTGGCGGTGACACTTGAAGCTCCGTTGTTAGCGTCTTGCTTTTCCTGTTTTTTTAGGTATCCATCATGTTTTCCGTATACGATTCCAATTGTCCACGGGGAAACGGTGAACGAGAGGCAAAACGAACAGCACTAAAGCAAGCCACATACCCGATTGCCGCGTCTGTATCAATTGTTTTGAGAGATTCTGGACCCTTGGCCAGATCGAGACGATAGAGTTTATGATCCCAGATATCCACAAAGCGAAACTCGTTGTTGGCTACATCGTGGTAGGGTCCCTCGAGCAGCGTTCCCGCTATGTCGATATAGGGCTAAGTGGAAATTAGCAGGCTGCTCAAGAATGAAAATGTGATTGGTGAGTTGTGGTATTTCTTTTTTTCTTTTCTTTTTTGGACCCGACACTTCATCACATCTTGACCGACCGAAAATAGGGCAAGGAGCCAATCAGAAAAATCCACGGTCAAAATCCCGGGAAATTGCAGGGAAAATACGAAATTGATCTGACCTCATTGACTGTCCATTTCTGAAATTCAGACATGTTGATCCGGCTTAGGGCAACTAAAAAAAATAAATAAAAATAAACAGAATGGGGAAATAAGAAGCCGTGGGTAGACACCGCTATTTCGGCCTGAGAAGAGGTGTGGAGGCGTGTACAGTCTAGTCACACAGGATTAGTGACGAAAACAAATTTCCAATGGTGAGAACCCCTGTTCATGAGTGAGACAACGAACCGCCAAAGTCAAAATCTTGTTGGCAGCGCCGATCGCGGACAGTGGCCTTGGGTGATTGGTAGGAATAGAAACAATATTTAAGGGAGAAGATGAGGGAGACACCGTCAAGTGTGCCAAGCCCCCCGCCCCCACAATCGGTTGAGAACAGACGTGGGCAAAGTGGGCGGTGGAGCCAGATTACTTCCGTTGAACTTGTAGCACAAAATGTCTAAGGTTGTGGAGCCCACGTTGCAGTACATACTATTGAGTCAACTCCCGCATTGTCTACCCTGCAGGAGGGTGAATCACATTGGGCTTCACATGAACCCTGCAAGGGAATCAACTCACTAAAGTATATTGTGCGTGTCAAGATACATTTACTGGTATATTAGATATGTACGAAATAGAGTACATCATAACTGCCGAATGATTGATAATCTCTCCCAGACTATACCGCCTTGCCCAAACCAGTCCAAGTGGCTTCACATGACCAACTCTGCATGCATGCAAGAGATGTGTGCGCTGGTACTGGGCGCTAAGCCATGACGCCCCAACCCAATTTTTCCTGCCTGACTTCGAGCAAATTGGGCATTAAAGACCGCTGAGAATACAGAAAACAACAAGACATGAAACCTTAATCGCCGGCATTGAAACAGAAACAGTACCAGGGGTGAGGGTGTGTGGTACTTTTGTTCTTATCTGCATCAATACTATTACCATATGGCCTGATCCACCTTGCTCTATCACAATCCTGCCGAGTCATGAAAACCCACCAGAACTAAGAGCCCGTGGTCCGTCAAATCAAATCAATGGATGCCGAATAGTGTTAGAAAACTCTATCAACCAACCAGACCCAGATTTTAAAAACAAGGCTCCTACCGAGTACCGAATCCAAACTCTCCACCTGGCACGCGCATAAACCCACAGACACACATACGTCGCCCCCGAAATCTTGTCATCACATCCCTCCAATCAGGAAAGAGATACTCTCCGTCTCGGCTCAATGTAAAACAATCCTATGCACCTCATCACTTGCCAGCACCTGGCCTGTCGGAACTTTTTGCCAACTAATGCTTGCATGCGGGTGCATTTTCAGATTCTTTCTACTGTATACCTGCCCTAGCTACATTATGTAGTCGCCTCGGGGACCACGTGCATACTGTCCGTACCATGTGCATACAGCTACGTCTTCATTACTACATGGATGGCCTCCATGTACCTACCTGGATGTAGCACGAACTCCTCTTCCGGGATGATCCTGCAGGTTCAGGATGTGGGCACCGGGCAACTTGACTGAAAAAAGGGTCTGGTTTGGGCATCAATCAGAACAGAGAACGGGGAGATCGTGCTTTCTTTCTGCTCGTATTTGTCACTAAGCCTAACCTTGAGTTTCGTGATGTGGAGTAGGTGAGATCATGATGTCTGGCAGTAGGTTTTTATGCGGGTTCGGGTTCGGGTTTATGGTTGAACTGATGATTACAGGGCTTGGCCTGTGCCTAGATACAGCCAAGTGTTTTCTGCCGCTTGTGGTCATACTTGCTGATATATGCACAAGGATCAATGCCTAGTAGATGTGCCCGTATCGAGGCAGGCTTCGTAAGCCAATCCTGAACATATTCCTTGTCCGTCATGCTCATGCTTGAATGTTTGGCTGGAAACAGGATATAATTGCGCTCCCGAAGTATGTATTCGGGTTTTTATCCAGCAAACGTGTCCCTATTCCTTATCTTTATGGAGACAGTTTCATGTTGAGTAATCTCATAAGCCGACATCCGAGCTCCTCTTACAACAGGGAAATTTCTTGGTATCCAGAGGAAAGCCAGGCAATCTTCTTCATATCTAATTGACCAAGGAAATATATTAATATCGACCAATCGGTCAATATGCCAGACTATATCTACAGACTTCTAGCTGCCGAGGCACTATGACGGTGAGCAGCGCAAGTGGCATTCATCCCACATCACAAAACTTCCAATTGGAAGTCTGCCGATGTGGTCAGCAATATTTTGACGCATGCCTTCAAACTCCCACCAGTAGATTATTGCAAACTCATTTGCGCGTTTCTCAAATTTGAGAACAGCTCCTGGCATACAGCCTTCAAACTCTCCAAAGTGATCATTTGGAGCGATATGCCTATACTTAGAAATTTCAACACTTTCGACTATGATCCAGTGCAGTCTCCCGCTTGGGCCTGTCATCTCAACTGATGGGACTGGCGGCTCTCCACCCCGGGGCCGTGGACCAGGCTGGACTAAATGTATAGAGGTTGACGCGTTCAATATATATTAAAGCCATACATGACCCTTGCCTTCTGTTCTTGACATATCATTCCTCAACCGAGCAAGGTCTAGAACCGCCATCACAACGCCCATTAAGCCTCTCTCAACCATCTCAGCACACAGGTGCTTCAACTGTGATTGATCACAGGCGCGACCAAGGCTGGTGAGCGCTCGCAGAGAGGAGGCAAGCAGACGCAAGGCGATTTGACTATCTCGATATGGCGCGGACGGACAGCGCAGGGAAACAGTGAATCAAGGAAATTGTAAATTGGCGTCTTTCATCTAAGTGTCGAGATTTCTGGGTGATGCAGGTAGAAATTATCAGAGCTAGCCATTCACGAAGAGAAACCAGCGATTGTTGTTAAAGTATTCGTCGGTTCGAATGCTGACATCTGGAAACAAGAGCCTAAAATTATCTCAAGAAACATTTTCAATATTTAATTGCCAATTCCTTGCATAAATGATTGTTCCAAAGCAAAAAAGAGAAAGTAGAGAGATGAAAGATGATAGTTGGTGGGTGGATGCGGGAAAAACAAAAAAAGAATAGCGAGCGACGCAGGGATCGAACCTGCAATCTCTTGAACCGAAATCAAGCGCCTTGCCATTAGGCCAGCCGCCCTGATATGAGTTTATCCGTCGAACAGCATATAACCAGCGCATGCATATTTTTTGATAAATCTCAAATTATCAATTGATGTTCAAGCAACCAACGAGCTTATTCTTTAGTACCTATTGCAATTGTGGGCGTGAATCAGAACTTTCTTCGAGTCGCTATCATAAGTCTCAGGTTGAAAATGTGGTAATAAATGCGACAGTACGATAGGCCACTCCGCAATATATCGTGTACCATTGAACAGACCCGGGAGTTTCGGATTTTTATCGTATGTAGTCACCAGGAGATTAATTAAAGAAACACCTATTGTTTCTACAAAAAAAGAGAGCTGGCTAGTCATAAAGCATAAAATTTTCATTTAGTTACAAGATACGGTCAGAGCCAAACGCTCCGGTCCCTTTCTACAGCCGGCAGCCCATGTTGACATGAACAGCCTTAACCTGGGAGTAAGCCTCGAGACCAGCCTCGCCAAGCTCACGACCAATACCACTCTGCTTGACACCACCGAATGGCACACGGAAGTCGCTATCATTGCTGCTGTTGATCCAGACCATACCGGCCTCGATCTCAGAGGCGGCGCGGTGGGCACGCTCAATGTCCTTGGTGAAAAGGGCAGCACCGAGACCGTACGTGGTATCGTTGGCACGGGTGATGGCCTCCTCCTCGGTGACGAAGCTGGAGATGACAACGAAGGGACCGAAGACCTCCTCGCGGTAGATGCGCATGTTATCCTTGACGTTGGTGAAGATGGTCGGGGCAATGAAGAATCCACGGCCGTCGCCGACGTTCTTGAAGGGCTGGCCGCCAGCGACGAGGGTAGCGCCCTCGGACTTGCCGGCCTCAATGTACGAAAGCACACGGTCGTACTGTGCCTTGGTGACCTGAGGACCCTGGAAGGTGTCATCGGAGAAGGGGTCACCGACCTTGCTGGTGGTGGCTGTAACTTCCTTGAAGAGAGAGACGAACTTATCGTACACAGAGTCGTGAACCAAGATACGGGAGGTAGAAGTGCAGACCTGGCCCTGGTTGTACATGATACCGATGTGGGCCCACTTAGCAGCCTGCTCAAGGTCGGCATCCTCAAACACAACCAGTGGGGACTTGCCTCCGGTCTCGAGGGTGATGTTCTTGAGGGTGCCAGCAGCCATCTTCATAATCTCACGACCAGTGACAGTGGAGCCAGTGAAAGCAACCTTGTCAACATCGGTGTGCTTCACCAGCGCAGCACCGGCCACACGACCGTGACCGTTAATGATGTTAATGACACCGGGAGGGAAACCAGCCTCCTTAATCAGACTAGCCAGGTAAAGAATGCTAAGAGGGGTTTGCTCGGCAGCCTTCATAACAATAGTGTTACCACATGCGAGGGCAGGGCCCAGCTTCCAGGCAGCCATAGCCAGAGGGAAGTTCCAGGGGATGATCTGGCCAACCACACCAATGGGCTGGCGCAGAGTGTAGGCGAACTTTTGGGGGGTGGTGTTAATAGTCTGGCCAGTCACCTTGTCGGCCCAGCCGGCGTAGTAACGGAGAGAACTGAGGACTTCACCGAGATCATCGTTGAGGGAAACAGAGTAAGGCTTGCCTGTTTTCAATTCGTTAGCTTGGCCGTTTCGAAGTTGGAGATAAGATACTAACCGTTGTCCCAGGTCTCAATGGTGGCGAGGGTCTCCTGGTGCTTCTCAATTAAGTCGGCAAACTTCAACATCAAATTACCACGGTCAGTAGCGGACAGCCCCTTCCAGGACGGGTCCTTCAGAGCCTTGCGTGCGGCCTTGACAGCGATATCAACATCCTCCTCACCAGCGGCATAAACGGACACGATCTCCGCCTCGTCCCTGCAGCTCGGTTAACGACCCGAACATCTAGATAGATGAAAAAATCCACTCCATGACTTACGAAGGGTTGATTGAAGTGATCTTCTCGCCAGACTTGGATGGCACAAATTCATTGTTAATGAAGAGGCCGATAGGCTGGGTGTAAGTGCGCCCGTTAGGGGCAGTCAATTGCACAGAAATGTCAGACATGGCGGTGGTATACAAGCGACGAGGAGCAGTCGAGCGAAGTACAGAAGAAAAACACCGCAAAGGCCGAAGAGTAAAGGTACAACCAAACATTTGCGGAATTATTAAGATCTTAAAGAGGGACCCCAGGTGCGCAGCAGTCGACCCCCCGCTCCGATAACGATAACGCGGTATCCACCGGGTCGGGTGCACTTACTCTTCGTGGGCAACCATTGGAGCTCTGGGTCATTTGGTTCCGTTTACTGATGCTGGTTGGCTGCGCTCGCCGCTGGAGCTTAATCCCCTCATCTACATGCAGTATTGATGACCGAGGTCGATTATCAATCTTTGAGTGCTCATGTCTGGATTTGGCACGGCTATCCGCATCTACTTTAATTCCCGATTGATGAGATAATCTTCTTTTTGCCGTACTACCCACGAAAACTCAGGCTAGAAATGACATAAACTCTCTTAAAATCCCTATTGTCCAGCCTCGAACGCCCAAGAATATTTCGGAAGAATTGTACAAACCAGACCCTATTGTACCGGCTGAGAAGTTTATTCACTCTCATCGTCAAATTCCGTCTTAAGAAGCTGGCTTGGATCTTCACCAGCCAACTCCAAGATGTAACGCCATTGTGCTGGGGTCACTGAGGAAACACTAAGTCGTGATTGCTTGACGGTCTGCAAGTTCTCCAGGGCCTTTCCGGGCTGGGCGTGAGTCTTCAGGTCATTCAATGTGACCTGTTTCTTGAACTTGCAGCGGAATTCAACGTGAACAACGACCCACTTGGGGTTTTCGCGGGTGGCCTTGGGGTCATAGTACGGGTGCTTGGAGTCAAAGGCGGATTCTGCGACGAGATTATTAGTTAGAGGCATATATTGAGTGGAATTATGAGAAGGGCCGAACCATCAACTGAGTGCTCTTGCACGATTTCCATAACTCCTACAACTCCAGGGGTCTTGCAGTTGGAGTGGTAGAAAAAAGCGTAGTCTCCCTTCTTCATGTCACGCATGAGATTCCTGGCTGTTGACTTGTAAGCTAAGTCATTCGGATAACTTGTGGTGTTGTCAATCAAGTCTTACCAACCGCATTTCGAACTCCTATTCAATCGTTAGAAATGTTCTTCAGCATGAGCGGGCAAAGTCTTACCGTCCCATGGCTCCGGGGTCTCCGCCGCAGCCAAGTCATCAATGGAGAATTTGACATCCACACCCTTCTCAAGGCGTGATTCAGGCTCAGCCTTCATCAACCAGTAAGAGCGAGCGGCATCCTCCTTGGGCACGCTTGATGGGGTAGCCTCGGGCTTCGATTTGGTTTCAGCAGCACCTTCTGTACCATTGGCAGGCAGACTCTTGCGAGGCCTGCCTCGACCGTCCTTCTTTTTCGGGGTTGTAGTTGCTGGTTTCGGTGTTTCGGTACCTGGAGGGCAAACCAATAGCAGTTAGTCCTTGGAATGCTCCGTCTTCAATCTCGACAGGAACATACCTGGTTCCTTGCGAGGACGCCCGCGCCCTCTCTTGGGACCATCTGCAGCCGCAGCCTCCTTTTGAGCGGCAGCTGCAGCAGATTCCTCCTCGGTGAGAATCTTGCGGGGACGTCCACGGCCGCGCTTGGGACCATCAGTAGAGGGCTTGGGGAAAGTGCCCTCGGGATACTTGCGCGGGCGACCACGCTTCCTCTTCTCGCCAGTCTGGGGGTAGCCTGTGTGGTCAATGGATCAGCATGGCGGACCCAAAGTGGGTTGTCCTTCGAGGCGAATCCTGGCGATCAGCTCCCGATAATTTTGAGACTTTACCTCAGAAACAATTTCCCCCTCAGCATCAGATTCAGAGTTGCGCACCCGCTTTGACGGGGTTCCAACGCTGTCGGCCATTATTGTTGTATTTCCTGCCTTCCGTTTCGGCGGCATGTAGTTTGGGGGTTCCGAGGTTGGCGCGCTTTTCGCAGTAAAAGGGGTAGAGAAGAGGGGTTGGAGGATTTTTTTTCTGGAAAATCAAAATTTTCAAAAATACTCAATTGCTATCAGCTTGATAGCCTTTTTAATGAGTTTCTGACGACAAGAAATTGGATGGAATGGTTCAGAACGAAGCTCCGGTCTGTTTGCCTCGAGCTCGACGCGACGGTGGGTCCGGATGATCCACGTGACACGCTTGATCGACGGATCTTCAAGTTCAGCGGGGGAAGGCCCCTTTTGGCAGGATTGAAAGAGAGAGAAAAAAAGACATTACTGGGCAAATTTCGAAATCATTGAGCGTATTGATTGAGCTTTAGCATTAGTTTGAGTCATAAAATTTCGGGTAGTCTCAGTCATTTGGTTTAACTTGAAATCTAATCCGCGTGCAGTACGGAGTATATATACAATATTTGAACGAAAGCACATTAAATTCAAATTCAATTACAAAAAATTCCGCACATTCCTATATGAAGCTTGATACAATATCGAGTTATTGCCAGAGATTTGAAAAATAGCTGCAATATCAATAATGTCCCATATCAAATAGCTTACTACCCTCCTCGATCTCTTTCGTAAGCCAATAAAAAGCCCGTGCCTGAACCATCTCGGTCGCTGGTGGATCAGTTCAAGAGCTGGTGATGAGATCGGTCAGCGGAGCATCCCGATGCATTGAGGTCTGTTAGAGAAACATATTCTCTACGTTTATTTACCTTTGCTACCCTTCCGCACGTGTATCCATGGATCGATCAATCCGGGGGACGTGACCCACCCCAATTAGTGTACCTGTACGGTATATGGATATCCACGTGTGCTTACTATCGCAGACTAGAGTAAGTCCAGAATAGCTTAATGTAGCAGTGCCAGACGCCCACGAACCTCTGCAGGGTTGAACTGTTGGAAGCAAGGAAGCCTGTCGAAGGTCTGCCCCACCTGGTGGGTCTCATCCCACTTCAGCATCGACCCGAATCCGGAGGTTGACTACAGGAGCGCTAAAGAGTTTACCAATTATTTTATTCTGGGATCTCCCATCTGCGACTTCGGGGATCGACTGTAGGTAGCGCTGGTGGCTTTTAAGATTATTAATGTGAACAAAGGGAGAATGGAAATTGCGCCATCCCGTCGAGTCTCCATTGGCTCCATGGCGGGGTATCGGCCGACTCGACACGAACGCAGCTCGGCCGACAACATGAGCTGATGCAATTGTGATGTTCAGAAGCGCAATCTCTTGGGGTTTAGCATGTGGGAAAATGTACTGTATGAGAGGGAGTAACCGGGGCAAGGAAAAATCCGGGGAAGGGAGTATTATAGACAACAAGTATGGAGGGGTTTACCCGTGCTTTGGAGCCGAAGAGAACCTTTGAGAAGTTCCCCCATTATTGGACGGTAGCTTAGCAGCTGTGAAATATCGCAATCAGGAACACTAAACAGCCCACCATGACCGATCCACCAATGGTATGTATTCTGCCAAAGGCGGCCAATTATTGCGTGATGGACAACAGCCGGATGAGGTAAGTCGATCACTGCGACAAGAAGGTGGTGCTGGCAAGCAAGAGGGGCAGCTCCCGTATTTGAACCTCCTATCCCCCCCTTCTAAACTTCCTTCTTCATATCCTTCTTCAAAACAAATCGGATACCAATCCTTCACTTCTATTATCACAATGGCCGAACAGCGTGCTCCGTATGCATACCCCCCTGTATAGAGTTCCAAACTACTAGGACCAATAGCTGACCATCCAACAGCCTCCGCCTGGGCTCTACTGCCCCTAACTTCGACTCCGAGACCTCCAACGGTCCCATCAACTTCCACGACTTCATCGGCGACAAGTGGACCATCCTCTTCTCCCACCCCGATGACTTCACCCCCATCTGCACCACCGAGCTCGGTGCCTTCGCCAAGCTTGAGCCCGAGTTCACCCAGCGTGGTGTTCAGCTCATCGGTCTGAGTGCCAACCACGTTGAGTCTCACCACCGTTGGATCAAGGACATCGATGAGGTCTCCGGCTCCCAGCTCAAGTTCCCCATCATCTCCGACCCCGAGCGCAAGGTCGCCTACCTGTACGACATGGTCGACTACCAGGACACCACCAACGTTGACTCCAAGGGTATGGCTCTGACCATCCGCTCCGTCTTCATCATCGACCCCGCCAAGAAGATCCGTCTGATCATGACCTACCCCGCCTCCACCGGCCGCAACACTGCTGAGGTTCTCCGTGTCATTGATGCTCTCCAGACCACCGAGAAGCACGGCGTTACCTGCCCCATCAACTGGCTGCCCGGTGATGATGTTGTCATTCCTCCCCCGTCTCCACTGCCGATGCCAAGGCTAAGTTTGGTGAGATCCGTGAGGTCAAGCCGTAAGTGATCCTGCATGCCCTGTGACACCTACTCTGTTTCTAACCTAAATGACAGTTACCTCCGCTTCACCAAGGACCCCTCTAACTAAGTTATGGGCTTTACGATGTAACGCGAAAATAAAATATATAGTTGAATTGGCTGGTATAAAGCCTACTTGATACCAATATGAAATGACTTATCCTGCCAACTGTCAACCTTTTTGTATCCATAAACATTCCGGTTTTGCGTAACCTGGGTTTAAAATTCTCACTCAAGTTAGAATGACGTGAGTCGATATGGCGACCAAAACAGTTTCCGATCAAACACTCATTGTGTACTACAAACACATGCACAACCATAGAATCTTCCAAAGTTCTATCTACAAATTGAAAGAACTAGAGTATGCAATATAAGAGTCTTTCAAGTGAACTACAACTATGATTAAACAACAATTAGAATATGCTTATCCCTTTAACTTTTTTCTTCTGGATCGGCCCTTTTGCCAAAACTGCAGATAGCGCGGTTGTATCCGCTCCCCCAAACCCATCCGGGAAAGCGTTGATTGAGACCGCCTTTTTGTGCCGATCCAACGTCTACAGTCTGACACATTTATCTCTCTCCACTCGCTTTTGGTCGACTGGCATATCGGCAAGAAAATCCCCGGCCCTCGAATTCTGGCCCTCCCCGTTCCAAAAACCCGCCTATCTTGACGCGGCGGGGAAAACCCACCCCCTGGTCGCAACCCATCCCCCACAAGGCCACAACTCGAGCCGCAACGGTACCTGCGATCAGCGCCTAGCAAAACATTCCGATCGTTACACACCCCAAATCGAGCCGATATACGTTTTATGTATACCGTCTGACAGTGACGGAATTGTGCGATAAAAGGGGGCCAACCATACCCTGTATATTTCCCTGGGATCCCCGATTTTGTTTTGAATTGTACCAGCCTCGTCGCCCACGATGATGTCCAGGAGCCAGTCGAGTCTGGGCTTCCTAGATGCAGGTCAAGAACCCGCCCCAACAGGCGGTGCATCGCCGTCGTTCAATCAACAACCCTCGTCAGGACCAATCAACCTATCTGGATTGGTGTGCAATGTGCGCCGAACCACCGGCACGGAGCCTCACCCCCTGGTCGGGGCTACCACAACAATTTTGGGCGACAAACTATACGTCTTTGGAGGCCGGATCCTCTCGCGGAGTCGTCCCAAGCTAACGGCAGACCTATATGAATTGGATCTGATCCGGCGGCACTGGAGCAAGATCGAAGCGACAGGAGACATTCCTCCGCCACGTTACTTCCACAGTGTATGTGCTCTCGGAGATAACAAACTGGTTGCCTATGGTGGCATGTCGCCAGCTCCTAGTGCCTCCAAAGATCCTTCAAACCCCGGTGCGTCTGGATCGGAGACTCAGGCAGAGGTCGTGGTCATGTCGGATATTCACATTTTCGATGTCCCATCGCGCGCATGGACTCGGGTTGCGTCGCATGACTCACCGCAAGGACGATATGCTCATTGTGCCACGATTCTCCCGTCAAGTGCCAGTTTCACTTCTGCGCGTGCGCCGCTGTCGGCTATCCATCATAACCCCGAATCCTCCACACCCCACCAAGGCTCAATCGGAGTGGACATTGATGGCTTCGGTGGCGCTGAAATGGTAGTTGTTGGTGGCCAAGACAGCTCCAACCACTACATTGAGCAAACTAGCGTTTTCAACCTTCGCAGTCTCAAATGGACCAATACTAGTCCTCTCGGTCGCAGCTGCGGTGCCTATCGTAGTGTCGTCGCGCCCCTGGTGGGCATGGACGTCTCTGAGATTGGATCTGCTGCCCCTGAGCAAGACACACAAGAGCCGATCGAGGAAGCGGAGTCGCCCGGATGCCCCATGCTAATTTATTCAAATTATAACTTCCTCGATGTTAAGCTGGAGCTGCAGGTGCGCCTGCCGGACGGGCGTCTTGTTGAACGACCGATGCAGAGCCAAGCATCTCCACCTGGGCTGCGTTTTCCCAATGGTGGTATTATTAATGGCCATTTTGTTGTCAGTGGTACTTACTTGACTTCCTCGAAACAAGAATACGCTCTATGGGCTCTTGACTTGAAGACCCTAACCTGGGGTCGTATTGACGCCGGTGGGTCCGTGTTTGGTCATGGTAGCTGGAATCGTGGTATTCTTTGGCCACGTCGCAGCTCGTTTGTGATCCTTGGACACCGCAAGCGTAGCCTGGTTGATGATTACAACCACCGGCGGATCAACTTCTCACATATTTGTTTGGTTGAGCTCGAGGCCTTTGGTCTTTACAACAACCCCTCTCGTACATCTTCAACATCAGGATACAAGTCGTATAGCTCACCTTCAGTCCCTGCATCTCTGCAGCAGAAACTAGCCCAATTGACGACTGGTGGACGGCCGCTGTCAGCCGCATCGGATGAGCTGGGGAAACTAGCGCTTTCGTTGCACGAGATGTCCGACATGGAGTTACAGGCTGTTGGCGGAGAGCGCATTCCCGTGAACTCTCGTGTCCTGGCCCGACGCTGGGGACCTTATTTTATCCAGCTTCTGCGCGAATCGTCCGAAGGCGGAATTGCGGACGGCGGAACTCTTCGCCCTGTCCAGATCCACCCAAGTCGCAACTCCAGCATCACCATTACCCCGTCTATTGGCCACAATAGTCTTTACTCTAATGCAACGACTTTGGTCAACCCCTCTGCCCCCTCTAAGGCTCTCCTTGAGAACCTGGAAGCCCCCTCTGCACATGGACTTGCCCCGACCGCCCGACCCCGTGTGCTATACCTCCCCCCACACCATCCTTACACTCCAAGTCCTCGTTCAGTATCTATACACATCCGCTCTTCCTCCTCCAGGCTCTTCCTTGTGCACACCGCAGATCCTCTGTTCCCTCCTCCAGCTCGCACGACCCTACCAGATAGATGGTCTCCTAGAAGCTACCGTGGAAAGACTGCACCAAGTCCTCGATGGCCGCAATGCCGCGGCAGTATTCAACGCAGCGGCTATGGCAGCAGGAGGCGGCAGAGGTACCGGCTTCACCGGTGGCCTAGGCGGCACGCTGGAAGCCCTCAATGGCTCACATGGTAATGGCTCCATGCACGATGTTTCCGAGGGCACAAATTCCCACCACAGTGGCCTAATGGCTTCTGACTCATCCGACACGGAGCATGGCGCCATGCCTCCCTCCGCTGCCAGCAGCACGGGCGATCTTACCAACTACACGCGCGGCATCCCATCACTGCGCATCGACACCAACATCCGTGGCCGGCAGCACCGCAGCGCTCATCGCGAGCGTGAAGAATCCATCAGTACCGCAAGCACCGCTACATCAGCGTCCAGCTTCAGTCAGTCTGACTCAGAGTTTGTCAGCGATACTGAAAGCCGCTCGCAGTCCCGCGCTCACCAGCGCCGTGGCACGGATGCCAGCCGCCCATCCCGCGAAATCTGGACCGGCGACCTGTCCAGTGTCATCGGTCTGCAGAAACGTGGTCTGCGTGGTCTAATGGAGGGTCGTCGTATGCGTGAGCGAAGTGTGAAGCCCCCCAGCGTGAGCAGCGGCATAGCTTCTGTGCCTCCATCTACAGGCTCAGGAGAGCACCAGTTCCATATGCCGGGTGTGGCCGGCTAAAGAAAAAGAATACCCGGTGCTGTGTCTCTATTTTCCCCCTTAGACTTGGGCAGTTGGTGAATTTGCCATCGAAGCTATTGCATATTACGTATCTAGTACATACCTCCTGATTTCCTATATTTGCCCTTTACATTTCATCCAGCAGGCTGATGAGGTGGAGAGATTATTTATATGAGAATACTTCATACTTTGTTGATTAACAAAATAAAAAAAGGAACGATGATTATGGATTTTGATTTCTTTTCGTGAACATTGACTCGTTTCCCATTTCTGTTTATTTGATCTCGATGTACATGAGCTTGAACTATTTAGCTATTAGATCTCATGCATCAGGCTAGTAATTATCTAGGGAGTTTGGAGTCTGGAAGACAAATGCAATGAACAAATGCAGGTAAATTTCGACGCTTAATGTACAAATGATACTCTAACAATCACCCCCGCCCCTTTACTCCATTCCTCCTTCACGAGGATGGGGAAGAGCTGGAAGAAGGCTCAGGCTGTTCCTGCTCTTTCTTCGGAGGAAGGAAGTGTTTCTGGCTTTTATCGCCGTAAGCTAGGAGCATCAAATCACGTTAGTCATTCAAGAAGATACTCGGCCGACGAGAACAGCTTTTGGATTTCCGGCGATTAGAATAGAATACTCACTCCGCTCATAGAGAATGTAAGATGTATACATGAGAAACGGTAAAGCGACAATAGTCGATGTCCATCTATTACAAATATTAGTAAATTGGTGACCCGAATGATATGGAGCTGTGCGAGGAGTTGATTTGCGCAAAGCGCAGATCACAAGGACAGCCAATGGATACCAGAAGCAGGACACAGATGGAAGCTTATCCGCGGGCAAAATCCAAGCTAGAACCCAGGGCAGACGAACTGGAAGGGATGCAGTGAGAGAATGCATGACATGGGATGAAGAACATACCTTCGCGCAGCAAGCTTATACTCCTTTGTCGACCGAATGTCCGGGTGTCCCTTCAGAGACGGCCTCGGACGCTGTGGGCGAGGAGCAGGCGTCGGTTGACCTGGACGAAATTGCTCGGATGGGTACGTGGGCATTTTGAATTGGAGATTGTTCAGATTGATGTCGGAGTTGGTGGATTGTTACATATATTCTTTTGTGCTGAAGAGAATGAACAGTTTCAATCAGATGAGGAGATCGGGGTATTGGTGCCTCAGGCAGAAACTCGATTTTGGTGTTCTAAGGATGGTATATTCTAGATGTTCAGGAGGCCAAAAAGGATCAATTAAATGATCAAGGATGGAGTTATACTTGTAAAGACTGAAAAGTATATTGATGTTGTAAGTTTTTGTACACACCGAGCAATAATCAATCACATTTTGGTATAATGAAGCAAGGGAGACTCGCTCCATGTAGAGAAAACCGAAATAGAGGTTGCTTCTCCTGAGACCTGAGAAGGGGCTAATAGCTAATTATAGAATAGAAAGGGAGAACAAAGAAGAATCATCACGCTATGCAGATCCTTAGTGGTGTTTTTAGAATGCAGGAAGTCAACGCTGGAAAATGCTCAAATGAAAACGCCTATTGATGGTCGCTCAGGATAAAAAAACAAGAAACATAAGAGACAAAAACAAAAGAAAAGAGGGACAAGGAATAAGAGGAAAATACCGTCTGTCCGGGTTCCTCACTCAATTCAAGCACTGACTTCATTCGCGGCCTCAGCTTCCACCACGGCCCCGACCACGACCACCACGACCTCGGCCCCGACCCCGAGATGGAGTTGCCTTTCGTCGCGGCGACTCCTCGTTTTGGCCCTTGGCTTTCGAGGCAGCCGGTTGCTTCGGGGTAGTTGTGGTTGTAGTTGCCGCACGCTTTCGGCCTTTCTGTGGGCCAGATTCAACATCGGTACCTGCAAGACGAGCGCGCTTTGCAGCAGCAGTCTCTCCCGCAGGTCCGTTCATCGAATCGGCAGTTCGCTTCTTCCCCTTGCCAGAAGTCGGAGATACCCCTTCCTTCTTTATACTCGGTAAGGCCGCATCATCATCGGTCTCTGGCTCCTTGTTGCCGTTGGTCTTCCCTTCAGGTCGCGGAGCAGTAAGAACCAGACGAATGGGCCTGAAAGGCGGGTCCTGTGATGAACCTTCTCCGTTGTCAGTCTTGGCAGGTAGAGGAGCCGGAGCGATCTTGGAGGCTGCCTTGGCAGACCGAGCGAGGGGTTTCTTGGTTGGAGGTGCTGCTTTGCGAGTCGTGGGTGCTGGCAAAGAGGCACGTTTGACTGCGCGTCGCTTGGGTTTTGGCTCTTCGGTTTCAGCAGGGGGAGCAGGACCGTCGACCGTGGGTGGTTGAGTCTGGCGCTGCTTGGCAGAACGAGGCTTCCTGGGTTCAGTCGGAGTAGGGAGTGCCTTTTGACGAGCTTCACCGCGTGCTTGAGCCCGAGCCAGCTCTTCAGTAACATCCTCTGGCACAAAGTGAGAATGGGCATCGAAGGGAATGTTACGGTCACCCATCAAGGGAGGGAAGCCGAAGGAGTTGTCATTCTGAGTTTGCTTCTCTGATCGAGAACGAACAGGCGGATACGGCAACGTGTCGTCGTTGTAAGTGCGAGGCGGCCAGTATGGGCTGTGGTCACCCGGGGGAAAATGATTTCTTCACCATGTTCATTGATGCGGCCAACTCGTGCCCAGCCATCTTCGTCAATTTGTGGTGTCGACTGCTGCTTGTATTGCCGGATGCTTCCGGTGTCGGTCTCGCTGTCGTACAGGTTGGGTTGGTTCTCATCTCCAGCAGAAGCCTCACGAGCGCGCTGTAAGCCCTCTTTGGCTTGAAAATATTCAAATCGAGCGTTGGCGATGAACCACTCGGGATCAGATGGAAGTTCGAAGTCGGCACCCAATGCAATTAAGGTGAGCTCGTAAAGCTTTCGTCCTGCGGTTTCCATGTCGAGATCAATGCTCCAAAGGGAAGATTTATTCTGCTTCATAAGCTTCTTGCCTTTGCCCTTCCCAGACTTGGGAGTGGTCTTATTGGGGACTTGGGCCTCGGGCTCAGTCGTTTCGTTCTTGGCAGATGTGGGGGTTGCTCTCTTGCGGGGCTTCTTCTTTAATGCCAGGGCTTCGATCGCCCGTGATGTTGGCTTGCGGAGGCGAGCAGAAGCGCGAGTTCCCTTGGAGGAAGCAGCACTGGGAGAGGCAGGAGCCATGTCGTCGTGTGATCCCATGTATTGGTCGTATGTCCAGCCAGTGGAGCCAAGACTTTCAGGGGCGTCAGGATCGGACAGTTGATTTTGTGGAGTTTCAAGAGCAGCCGAACGCCGAGTTCTCCGGCTGCCTTGACTGGAGGAGTTGGGTGTTTCCACAATCGGAGTGTAAACGTTGGATAGTCGAGATGGACGAGCCTGGAAAGGTCGGCGGCCAGTTGAAGTTACGTCAGGAGACGTATTCTTTGAAGAGTCGTTTCGAGGCGGGGTCTTGGGATCATAATATCGAAATGTCACAAGGTTCTCTGAGGAGGGGTCGGTGGATAAATCAATAGTTTTGGTCGGATAATCGCTCTCATTTATAGCTCTCGTAGGAGTGGGGACTCGTGGTGAACGTCGCGATGGAGTGAATGTAGTATGAACAATGCGCGCCGGCATTGATTTACGCATTCCTTTCTTGGGAGGCATGGTGAATGAAGTCTATTGTACCCAATTCGGGCAGTCAGTGACTAGGGCTCAAAGAAACACCATTTGGAGGCAACCGGAAACAAACGGAGTAAACAAAGTGAATAAGGGAACAATAATGCGCCAATAGACAGATCTGGACTAAAGAAAAATCTAGGGTGTGGGGGTAGAGGTCTACCCCAGATGCAAAGGGAGTCGACGTCAGAAGCCCTGAAGAGTCGGTCCAGGGCTGAAGCCGGGGTTTAGGGCCAGAGGAGGCCTCAAAAAGTAGTAGGTTTAGCAGGACTTACAGTTGGGTTAGGGGTGACTCCATCCAGCAAACAATAATCAACAGGTTTTTTCAAGATTAAAAAGGTGGATTAAGTAGGTTTGCGGGGACAGCTAGAGCAGCGAGGGCGATTCATGGGAGAGAGAGAGATGAAGTCCCAGCAGAAAAGAAATTAGGGCTAAAGTCGATCGGCGCTTATCGGCCTCCGCCTTATTCTGCAATCTGTCAACCACCAGCTTCTCCTCCTTGCTCCTCCAACCTACCCTCTCAAATCATTGCTTTTTTCTTTCTTTCTTTGGAATTGTTTTCACAATGCATATGTGGCAGGCCACTGTTCAGTTCTGCCTATTGGCATCCGCTGCTTTGCCTGCAGCTGCAGCGTCAGCTTGGGGCTTTACTGATGCCACCGTGGCAGTCCAACCTAAGGGTGCCGGAGTTAACAGCGGATTCAAGGAATCGTGAGATTAATGAACTTTCCAGCTACCTGCAAGATTATCGGAAGCTAATAGATTGCTGTCCGTAGGCTTTCCGTCTCCAAACCGCTCTCGAAACCCGTCGCGCTTGCCGGTGCCGATACATTGCGCGTCACCTTGACTACTCAGGAAGGAAGCTCCGCGAAGCGCCCACACCAAGCTTTCCTTCTGTTGAAGGATTCCCACACTGGACTGGACATCTCCTACCCCTTCACCGTTAAGGAGAATGGCAAGTCGCGGGTGGAATTGGTATGCGACCTCAAAGCTCTCCCCATGTTTAGATCAAGCTAATGAAGTTGCTCTAGACCCAAAAGGATCTCCCGATTCAATTCCTTTCTCTCCCCGAGCCCATTGATGCTC
This sequence comes from Penicillium frequentans, assembly GCA_028828275.1. NCBI lineage: Eukaryota > Fungi > Ascomycota > Eurotiomycetes > Eurotiales > Aspergillaceae > Penicillium > Penicillium frequentans. The sequence goes on along the minus strand of JAQIZY010000001.1, from coordinate 3,202,252 downwards.
GTGTGGTCATTGGTTCCTCTGGAAGCTCCGAGGCATACGATTCCTCGATCTTCCCTCTGTCGATCGAGCGCAACCCCGATGTTCCCGTCCCCACCGTTGACGTCGAAAGATACGGCAAGCTACCCGAGATCCACCACATCTTCAAGGATGCTGCCACCAGCCCGCCCATTGTTATCACTCTGGCCTTCGTGGCTCTAGTCGGCGCTGCTCTCCCGCTTTTGGCCGGTCTGGTAAGAATAAATACTGTTATGTGGCTGAATGTCTAGCTAACTCATGATCTAGTGGCTCCTGCTCGGTGCCAACGTCAACCACCTGTCAACTGCCTTCAAATCTGCCCCTCTCCCGCACGCCATTTTCGTTGGATCTCTGGTCGCTTTCGAAGGTATCTTTTTCCTCTACTATACCTCCTGGAACCTGTTCCAGATCCTGCCTGCTGCCGCTGCCGTTGGTGCGGTCGCATTTGTGAGCGGTAGCCGTGCATTGGGTGAGGTCCAAGGCCGTCGCCTTGCGGGCCTCCGCTAAGCGTCTAGAAGTGCGCTTTTAAAAACATAGGCCTGTCTCGCCGAGCTCTTTCGATCGTCGACATATTGAGCTTGTGTGGCATTGTATCTTAGCTGTGATGATATCCACCTTTTCCTTCCGACAAAATAGGATGCTTATAAATAAATTTCCTTCCAGTAGATATTGAATGCGATGGCTATGATTTTCTGGGATGAATATGTAACGCTGACATCCAAGTCGTGGTTCTCTACCTGTACACTTGCATAGTTCAGGCCAATTGTCTGCGCTGCTCAACAAGGCCATTATTTTACATTTTCTCACAAATTTCTATTTTATTTATTGAAAAATAAAAGCTCCTTCAGTATAGTCATTCTACAGTGTTAAGGCGAGCAGATCAGTGTTGATATATAATATTATATTTTGACGTCACTTAAGTGGCTCTGCCCCGTCCAAGCGCCAAGTCAACTCCGCGTTCTCCTCCGATCTCCCGCCGCGGAAGGCTCACAAACAATTCTCCAACCCCCGCAGAACCCAAACCAGCGTCTTAAAATGGGCTCTGCTGCTTCGAAACCTGCCCGGTCAGCTGCCGGTGCAGCGACACGGCGCCAATATCCTAAAAAGCCTGCTCCTCCGCCGAGAGCACCCGCCGCGCCGCCAAAGAAAATCCAAGAATCAAAACCTACACCGACGCCTGCTCCCACACCACCACCATCTCGAGCTCCGGCTCCTGCACAGGGCCCAACATATCACTCCAAGGAACAGCCCTCTGTCACAAAATCAAATGGTATGTGCCTCAGCGAATCTGGGATACCCATCTAGCTGCTCGAAGAAAAGAGAAAAGAAAAAAACCACCCAAACCATACTGTCAATTTCTTGCCACTCCAAAGCTCGACACTAATAGTATATCTAGCCATCGACCTTGACGGCCGCGACCCCGACTTCGCCGCCTCCCTCCGCTCAATCGGCCCCGTCGATCCATCCGGCAACTTCTCACACCCCAATCCCTTCAATCGCGGCACCGTCCAAACCGTCTTCCCTACAGCCTCAAATCCAGCCTTGCTAGTCGTCACAGCACGTCAACGCATCACAAAGGCTGCGCAAGAGGAGAGCCTAGCCGTTGGAAACGCCAATTTCCCAGGCCGCCAGTTCCTGGATTCATTCACTATCAGCCAGGCGCTGACGATGCGTGATCAGCAGGGTTTGCCGAGTAGGGATATTGAGAGGACATTGAGGTTGAAGAGCGGGACTATTGATAAGCTTGGAAAAAGTGGAATTGTGTCGCGGGCCGCTTGATCTTCGATTCTGTTACTGCTGGGAGGATTGGCTCTTAGCGGCTTGTTGGTGTTCGGTATGGTTCCGAGATGGATGGCGTTGGTTGCTTCGACCATTGCATATTGTTTCGATATCTTGTATACTATCTGTATTTCTTGAATGATACTCCCTTCTACTGAATCGCATTGTGATACCATGTGTTGGTTTATCTTGTTTTGCCACTACAGGCGTACAAGAAGCTATCCTATTCAGTCACGAGCTACTTGGTGTGCACAAGAGTTTATTAATCCCACGAGCGCTATGACTGAGGCTTTTTTCATGTATAGAGCTAGTCATACGTCTACCAATGGTTGATTGATCTTCGCTGTTGTACACTATTGTCAAATAGCGCTAGTCCTGATTAGGAAGTTGAAGTGTATGTGGAGCGGCTCTCTTTCTTGCATCCAATTCTACTTTTCACTCTGCGCAATCGACTATATCATAGCAATAACTTGATCATCTAGAATGTCTGCTACAAGCTCAGCCTAAATTACCGCATGTGAAGTGCTTGTGTTCTATAAAAGTTGAAATGACCGCTAAATTGCAATGTGTTACGCTCAAGTCTTCCCCGCAACCTTGGAAACCCAACCCAAGGTGTACAAAGCTGACCCACAAACTACATGTGCTGATTGGTCAATTCCCGCTTCGCGGATTAGCACAGCGCGCCCTGCCAGTCGCATCAACGGACCCGATTGACTCATTCTTTGCATGCCAATATCCTACCAGAGGAGAGTCGGCACCGACTGCCAATCAGAACCCACAAATCAGTGATGACCAAGAGCTAAGCGGATGATAAGAAATCTATATAGATCTGACATGACCGCCGGAACCTTATAATCCAGTACAGAACCCTATTTCAAAAGAATTTTTGCATCCAGATCAAAATTTCCATATACCGACTACCCAACCCCGCACCATGTATCTTCGCGCCGCCCACGCAGAAACATGCATCCCTGTCCTCCAACAATTCATCCACGACAATCCCCTGGGCATCCTCACAACAGCCATCAAGACTACAGACCACGCATTCATCCAATCCAGCCACATTCCATTCGTACTCGATGTCCCCACCAATGACTCCGAAAAGCCCGGAGTTCTGCGCGGGCACATTGCAAAGCAGAACCCGCAAGCCAAAGCTCTAATGGAAGCACTCGCCGCGCAACAAGAAGCTCAAGGCAAAGACACAGCCCTCGAGCTCCCCGACGAGGTACTCATTCTGTTCAACGGCCCACACCACCACTACGTCACACCGAAGTTCTACACAGAAACCAAACCAGTTTCGGGCAAGGTCGTTCCAACATGGAATTACGCTGCCGTGCAGGCCTACGGCAAGATCCGTGTGTTCTGTAACTCCAAATCTGAGGAGACCGGTACTTTCCTGCAGACACAGGTACAGGATTTGTCAAAGCATGCTGAGACCTCTGTGATGGGTTACACGGGTGCGGAAGGGAAGCCGACGGCGTGGAACGTGGGTGAGGCGCCGGTGTCTTATGTGGAGTTGTTGAAGAAGAATATTATTGGGATTGAGATTCAAATTGAGCGATTGCAGGGCAAGTTTAAGATGAGCCAAGAAATGGGACAGGGGGACCGAGAGGGGGTCATCAAGGGATTCGGGGAGTTGGGGACTGATATTGGGGATGGGATTTCGAAGATGGTGCAGGAGCGAGGGCGATGAAGGATAGGATCGACAGGACGGATTGAGGTTTGAGATTTGGGATAAGTCTCTGCATATATCGTTCTCAGTTGATTGATTAATCATATTGGGGTTTGACTGCTATCACCTTGCTAGATAGACTTGAGCCAGATGCATTTAGAAATAGATTGATATCCATCTTTATCCATCTTTGATCAGCCATCGTCGATGCTGGGGTATAATGTAGGCAGGGATTAATACACCAGGCAGTAGCTGCACCCCTGACAGGATCCATTCTGTGCAGGCTAGACTGAGCTAGATCATCAACCAATCTGGATATTCTGAACCACCGTAGTACAAGCAACTCTGGAAGACAGAGACCTTGTCAGGATGAAAGTTTTAATCTTAGTATAATTCACAGTGATGCCCAATTTTCGAGGCAGCAGGAACCTTAAGTCAGCTAACAGTCCAAACAAGTCCCTTGCGTGTGACCGATGTCCTGTATTGGTTCCTCTAACCAAGGAAAACCCCCTTCTCCAGCCCCATGAAGATGCAATGAGGATGCAATAATGCATCATCCCCTCTGCAACCTCGGTCCGCAAGGCTGATCATCTCCACAGGGGCCGATCAGACCCAATTTATAATGCCAAGCCTCATAACCATGAAAATTAGCTACGGGTCACACACCTCAGGGTCCTCTTGGCCTGAGCCTCAGGGTCACATTCTGGGCGCAAAACCTTCAAAATCTTGGAAGAGCGCGGTATTGTATGATCTGACCGGCGCAGTACTGCCATATTGGTTCGGGCTTACGGCAGCCAGTGTACCCCTCGAAAATTCTTATTGTTTTTCTTTTGCTCACCGTGAGGGGGTTTGATCGCCGGATCCACAGGAGTTAGATCTGTATGGCAGCCCTAAAGGGCGATCACGTCAGAGAATCAATTTCTTGCACAGATGGATCGTCCATCCTGCTCAGCACACCGGGTGGTCAAGGCGACAGGATTTAAGATTCAGGGTCTCTCTCCACAGCACGAGCCTGTGATAGAGCATTTTCTTAAACGGATCGGACGTAAAAGGAATCCGATCGCGCAGCGTGACATTGGTGATTCGAACGATGACGGCTTGGCCATGGTTTTCCCCGGACTTGGCCTACGCGAGGTGTTTCTTCGGTTCCCTTTTTAGGTCATTGTGGCGATGCTAGCCCCTATAGGGGAAGGAGAGAAGGAGTAGCGGAGACCATGATTAATAGTAATAAAATCATGAAAATGTCTCAGACATCGTGTTGGTAAACAAAGTGGAGTCAAGCTTCAGGCAACAAGGATATGCCAACACACCAATGATGCAGGGTCCGGAAGCTTCGCCTCTTCATACCGTCTTTTTACAGTTCTGGTCCCGAGGTTCTTGTGAAACGTGGGACGTTGTTTTTTTCCTTGTAGATTCTTTCCGTAGCATCCGTGAGAATATCGCCAAGGGGGAAGATCCACCCGACGGACTGAACCGAATGAAAATAGAAAAAAGAGGGTCCGCGATGGAAAAAGGACAGGTCTAGTGGATATTGAAGTCAATGTTCCAGTCGCGTGCCCCGATACTCGTTCCAGTCCCCATTTTACTGGTTAATTATAGCGTCGGAAACGGACCAAATGATTGGTCGATTTACCTGTTCCTGGTTTTAGTTTAATCTTGGATTATTTACTCCAACTTGACTTTGTGCGCTTTACTACTTTCCTCTTCGTTTTCCTCCAATCTTTTTTTTCTAAATGTACATTTGAGTGTAATCAATACATTCCGGGTGCTTGGCCCCATTCCAGTCTTTCCTTCCTTTCTTTCGAAACCTTCCATTCCACAAACTTCATCCCTTGGCTACACTTTCCCCCGACGCGCTCTTCCACCATCTTTACGCCATCAAACCATGAGCTGATACCATGGCCATCTTTGCCTTCCTCCCACCGGTCCCACCATTCCTTTTCTCGGCTCTTGTCGTCAGCAGCCTCGCCTCGAAGGCCTTGCATATCGGCCTTCATTTCCATTCGCTACCATTCCTCTACCTCGTGCTATATTCACCGACACTCATTTTACCGGAATTGCTTATCATTAGCTTCGTGCGATTATTTTTACAATTCCCCACCCCAGAATCGCGGCTGCAATGGATATCAACATGTCTGGGTGGACTCCTCTCGTAGGTGTTTCCATTGGAATTGGGCCCGGACTATTAAGAACCATAATTGGAGAACTGACCAGTCATGTAGCTTAATCACCTGGGGAGCCTCCTCCATTCAATTTGGATTCTTCATGCAGACTGGCGCGGAGGTCGCTTGGGCCGCCAGCAATAGTTTCCTTAGCGACCCTGCTGCCATGAAGATCTTGTTAAGCGGCATCTCAACTGTGTCCGCCGCAGCTACCGTCTTGGGCCTCGTGGCGTGGTTGATCCATGCCCACCTTTATAACCTGACCGGCATAGTATTACAAGGATTCCGAGATCTGATGATTGGGGCATTCAAAGCACGACGCAATATACTTTCGGTTCCCCGCAAATCCTGGATTGCTTCCGTGGACCTTCGATCTGCTCGGCGTATAGCGCTTCTAGTCTCCGCTTTGATCTCACTATTGTTCTTGGAGCTCTCAAGACCTTCGATTCCCTATGATCATTTGTCTGGCGCGTTGCCTCTAACTCTACTCGATGCATTCACCAAAAAGTCCAGCACGCTGGAAGGCTGCCGGAACCCTGCCAAGCCCTTCCCTCTTTGGCCCGTGGAAAAGACCAGTCTTGTGGATGGGTGGTCACGAGCCTCATGGTTGCCTCAAGATCCACCTCCGGGATTTAGCCGATGGGCTATGAGCCCTCAGCAGAGGGCGGAGAAGGACAATCCTTCTTATTATCTTTGCGGTGATGACGAAAATGCGTTCTTCAATCCCAAAGCGGATCCTCTGAAGATTTCCAATTTAGATGGTGACATTTATGAGCCTCTACAAAAAGCCTTCCAGGAACACTCGGTGGAAATTAATAACATTGTTCTGTTAACGCTTGAAAGTGGGCGGAAAGAGATGTTCCCCATGCAGCAGGGCACACCCATGTTTGATGCCCTCATCGCTTCCCACAAGGAGAAAAAGAAGGAGGCGGCAATTGACCGCCTAGTGAAGATGACCCCAATTGCACAGATGTTGACTGGCGAGTATGCGACAGACAGCAAAGGCGAGAAGGTGGATCTGAGTGAGGCAAACTGGCAAGATCCAGCGGAGGAAGGTATGGGAGGACTCAATGTTCGCGGAGCACTCACAGGTAGTTCTTTGACATTCAAGAGTATTCTGGGTAGTCACTGTGGTGTTCATCCTTTGCCAGTTGACCTCCTAGAGGAGTCCATGCTTGAGATCTACCAGCCCTGTTTACCGCAGCTGTTGGAATTGTTCAACCAGAAGAAGATGCCCAAGACCATCGAAGCACGGGCCAACAACTCTCATACCTCAGAGGCATTACAAAACCAGTGGAAGTCTGTCTTCATGCAATCTATCACAGATGACTATGACCGGCAAGATATTCTGGATGAGAATATGGGGTTCAAGCATAAAGTTGTGAAGAAGACCATGAATGCTTTCAAGTCCAAATACAAACCCAAGGGCGAGGAGATCAACTACTTTGGGTATGCCGAGACAGAATTGAAGCCCTACGTCAGAGATCTGTTCTACGAGGCCGCGAACAACAAGACCCGTGTCTTCCTCTCGCACGTTACCAGCACCACACACCATCCCTGGGGAACCCCGAAAAGCTTCAACAAGGAGAAATACATGGGATCCGAGGGTGCTGCCAACCATGACCTAATGAACAACTACTTGAATGCCGCTCGATTCGTCGACAACTGGCTTGGAGATATCATGAATCTCCTAGATGAGACTGGTATCGCCAACTCTACCCTGGTGGTCATCGTCGGCGATCACGGACAAGCCTTCGGAGAAGACAATAAAGATATGACCGGCACCTACGAAAACGGACATATCAGCAACTTCCGCGTCCCACTCGTCTTTCGACACCCACACATGCCCCGCATCGATATCACAGCGAACGCAACTGCCCTCGCCATCATCCCCACTATCCTGGACATGCTCGTTCAGTCCCAATCTATCGACAAAAGCGACTCCGAAATTGCCGCTGCCCTGCTCCCGGAGTACCAAGGCCAATCACTCATCCGCCCCTTCATTTCATCTATCAAAGAAGAACCGCCGCACGACCATGACAGCCAGATCAAGAATCCGGACGAAATCGAAGTACGCGCCCCGCACAAGAACCACCACGGTCCGCATACTCGATACGTCTGGAACTTTGGCCTCATCAACGCTGGTGGATCTATGATCTCGGTTACGGCTGCCGGTACGCCCTACCGACTCGTTCTTCCGCTTCGCGAAGGGTTTGAGTATGTCTTCACTCACCTGGGCAAGGATCCTGGTGAGTTGCGACCGACCAATTCATGGACCCTGTCGCAACTCATTAATGAGGTTCTTTCGGAGTATGGCAAGGACGCAGCTGAGTGGCTTGAAGAAGCCGAGAAAGTTGGGATCTGGTGGACGAACGAGCAAAGGCGGATATGGGGTTACAGGGAAGCTTAAATCGTGATAAAGCCTCTCCACCCTCACTCGCCTATACCTTTTCAGTCCTGCAGTCACTTCGACCTGAAAAAAGTCGAGTCTATACCTTTTCTATCATATCCTGTTCTATTTGAGCCCTTGCATCACGCATATCACTGAGCTCTTTGATTTATTCAACGCGTCAAGATTTTGGTTTTATCATTATGTTGTTCATTTGAGACGGCGTTCACTGGATGCCCGATTTGGGCTGCATAAATCCTCCCCTTCACTCACGGTGTTTCTTTTCATGTTTTACTTGTCTGTATGCCATATTTTTACGATCTTTTCGCTTGGGCCAAGGATGCCCACCCGTGCTTGCTACGAGGTTTCCAACAAAAAACGAACCGGGGTGCCAAAAACACGATACCCTTGTACATATTCAAGTCCTTAGTAGGACCCACCGGAGCGTTCGGAGCTTACAAGGCATGTTCTTTAGTCAGATTGTGTGGGCTGAAAAATCCTCCGATACATAGTCAAACAACTTCACTTTCAATATTTCACTACAACACATAGCCTGTTGTATCTACGTGCCGGATCATCCTTGACACCGTTTGGCGCCAATTATGCTAGCTAGATTAAACAAATAGGTGCTTTAACCATTCACACATAAGTGTACGGAGATAAAGACCGATCCATCAGGTCAAAAGCGCCCGGGGAAATTGGTAATGATTCCGTGCATGCAAGAGCCAGTCTGTCCAGAGAGGATAGCTACGCTGATCATGGGGCCGGTGTAGTTCATGTTGCTCGCAATAACCGGCAGATACTGGGGCAAACAGGTGATAATGTCCACGAAACAATTCTTGGTAATGAAGTGAAATTAACAGGATGACTAGCGACTCCTAGGCGACAATATTGGTCTCCCGGAGGGGATTTCCTTTGTGACACACAAACACGCGATTGGGATCATATAGCTGATCGTAAAGCAGTTCAGTATTACTCGCCAGGGTATTCAGAGCCGTGACTGATCCAAGCTGAAGTAGACCAGTTAGACAGGAAAATACTAATACCACCACCAGGATAGAGCTCAGGATACTTCTCATCTGTGCTGATGTGAATACAGCCTAACTAGCACAAATAACATAGTTCCTGGATGGACCAGACACCCGGTCGGCCTGGAAACCTCAGAATACATAGCAAACATACAAACTCTATAGCTGACCACTCTCAAATGCGTTCATGAATGATATAAGCATAGCGTGCATACTGTTATTCTACATCATATTCGATGTATGGCTATCGAGTATTTTTCTCTCATTAGGGTGTCAACAACGACGGTACAATTCAATAAATATGCCAATGAAAGTTTGAAGAGCGGATCTCGCTTATGAACAATCATACGGATGACAGTATCAAAAAAAAATAAGAGCATGCAACACGCAACAAAAGAATTTCAAACATATAAAAATGCCACAATACTAGCACTAGGCAGACTGGAAAAGATTGCCTCGTAGTATGTGCGGGTGGTCTAATAAGTGCAGGTGGTGTGATATACGTTTGCCCCGCTGGCACCCGGTAAACATATCTGGGGTTATGCCTGGGCTCTGAATACGCTCGAGGCATTTTCGCGGCAATAAGGGCAACAAGGGCTTTCTAAAGATAATATAAGATGAAGTAGACTTTTCCGGTCAGAGAAATAGAGGATTCTGAATATTCTGAGCTATATGAACATATGAAGACTAGAAAAGAAGATATATACACATCTGATGGATTTTTGCTAGCCGTGTTCTTGCTAGCTGCAGGGGCCATGAAACCATCAATGCATCAAGTCATGAGCGATAAGCCCGTTGTTCCTTCACAAGGAAAATATTATACACATCAATCAGGTGCAATATGCATCGGTAGCAGGTGTATCACCTCAACGGAGGCGACCTAGGTGTTGGCACATCTATTTTCCTCAGCAGACCATCAAGATGAAACTTAATTAGCGCCGGGCTGCTGTTGGGATAATCCAAATATAGACAAACCATGGCTTAATAGCTTGGTAGCAAATGGATGAAAAGAAGCCATCAAAACGCAACATTAGCCAGCGGCAAAAGATACGTGCCCCGTGAGCGAGCGAATCATCAAAGATCTCCATGGATGGTGTTGGATATTGATCTGACTAAAAAAGGCCTCACCTAATACTCGATTTCAACCTCCCAACGAGCACTTGATTAAAGGATATTACCGAATGTTGTGATTTGAAAGGTTCTTGAGATATACATTAGCAGCGAAATGAACCGAAGCTGTGGTTCTTGAATCATCCGACTTGAACCTAGGTACCGCACTGAATACAACATTTGGCGTGTCACACTTGCAGAATGCTAACTTTAGCGTCCAGATGAGGCTCAGTTGCGCAGTGATAACTGGATACCGCCTAAAAATAGCTAGCGCCAAATTGATTGGATGATATTGTCCTGTTTGCACCCGTGCGGCTTTTCAAACCATGGGATGGATATACCGATGTTGATCCTTCATCTTATCTTCAAATACAATTTCATTTTCACTTTTGCTCAATTGATTGTTCAATCCCCTGTAACCTTAGAGTGAACAAGTGCTTCACTCCTCCGCAAATTAACACATTTACTTTGTCAACCCCTCATTTCATTCCCCACTCTTCACCCCGCAGGCCAGCAGTCGACTGCAGCTTTAATAAACATGGTAAGCCTAAAGCAGCAGTTCAAATAACATCCGGCTAATATTATTCTCAGGGTAAACCGACATTTGAGGAACTCCCTACCGAGCTCAAGATTCTCATTCTATTCCAAGTGCCGGACAGCGATACTCTCAAATCCCTTGTGCTTGCATCGCCCGGATACCACAATGCATACCTTGCAGTGAGACAAGTACTACTTCGATGTCTTGTAAAAAGGCAATACACTGGATTTCTTGACCTGGCAGAGGCTCTCACTGCTGTGCGGTCTAAAGGCATGAATTTCGCCTACCAGAGGGAAGGCGCGATTACATTGCTGGATAAATGGCGCCGCAGAAATGAGATTCGTGAGCTCAGTCAATCCTCATTGAACTATTTCTCACCAAACAACCTTGATGAGCCTGAAAGCCTAGAGGAAATTGTGAAGCTGCTCCATTTTCACAAAATGCTGTGCTTCTTTCTTGAGGACTACTCAGTACACGCGCCGAGGCCCCCATGGATGCAGCATGATCAATGGGAGAGAGACTGCCTGCCTTTGCATTTATCAGCTTCTGAAAAGCACCGTTTCCTAAGGGCAATGTGCCGATTCCAAATTGCGAAAAATATCTTCGGTGAAACAGTCTGGTGTTTCGGACCCATACGTTGTGATTTTTGTAGGGACGACCTACGTTGTGACACATGCCGTGATGTTCCAAACGACTTGCCTCCTACAGAATGGAGGAATGTCTCAAGTTGCGACTTATGCTTCAAAATGAAATACTGGCAACTTGAAAAGCTCGACGATATGGCAGATGGGGGCCAGTATTTCAATATTGACCATATGGCATATCGGCTTTTTTATGGTACAATGCCCCCTTGGGAATACGAGGAAATGGGTGGCATACTCTTTTATTTCGATGCCAAAATCAAAGCCATCTCTAAGGAAATGAAAAATGACTTACGAGAACTCATTAAGAGTACACCATGCGAATGGTTTTGGGATATTATGCCCAAAGAACAACGGCCACCTGGTGGAGCCATTGAGATCGAGCATGATCTTGCAGTCTTCGACTTAAACCATTCACTCGAACTAGCAGGACTGGGACCTGAATTTATACATGGCGTTCTACATTTGGATCGACTATCTCGCCGTAATGTCCTTTGCAGGAATGCCAGGGCCTACTACCAATCATTCATTGGACTCGACTTGGGGTTGTCGTGGGATTACAGGTTTCCTTTCATTGATCCTGCGGATCAATTTGAGACCCAAAATTTCGAACAGTTCTGGTCCACTCTATCGCCTCTCGAACAGCCCACTGTTGGCTGGAAGAAAGCATGGATACTACCTCATAGCAAGGAAGACATATTTGAGGATGCTTTAAACTACGATCGCAAATCAGAGCAGGACTGGGATTGGGGTTACGCTTGGTGGGATGAGAGAAGACTGAAAGAATGGAAAGCGCCATTACTATTGGAGAACATCGAAATTAGTGAAGCCTCTGGAAGTGCTCAAGTATCTTAGAATCTAGTCACCACGCAGTATTGAAATAATAGAATATTGCCATAGATCATCAGCGCCATCATAATGATTGACTACTTTAATGCGAGAGCTGCGAATCAACAAGCTTGTTTACGTCGACATTTCACAGTCAAGTTAGATCAATCCAAGCCAAGCAGTGCCTGAAACTAGGTACTCATTGGCCTCATTGTCCATTTTTTTGTCACAATTAGCATGCTGGCTTCCTGGGCATCACTCCGCATTTTGAAATCATTCAAGTATTTTATTTTAGCGCTGATGAAAACGATCCGTTTTCATCCTGTAGCACTTGCACGCTCATCATCCACATTTTAACCAGGGCCGAACTCACCGATTGTATCCTAAAGCATTCTTATGCCCTTAGTCTCATCAAAAGCGCACTAGCTATTCTTTCTATTCCATAACGCGTACTGCCAAAATGTTAATCACCTCGGAAAACCATCAAAATGGTACATGGTCAACCACTTCGACGGCCAATACATACTGCACTGCATAATCCCCATAGTATTGAGTGTCCGGCTTTTGGCGTATCATGTCTTCGGGCGCAAAGTCTAAGTCCGGCCTGTAGCGAGACCTTACATGCATATTGCTTATATCCGTTAATGCCGTTGAAGTCTTATATCCGCTAAAGACCGGCTTGCCTTCTGTCGACAATACCTCTAAAGAGGTTAATTGCAATGGTGGGGGGTCTGTCGAGTTTATTATTCACTAATCAAACATTCCTGATAAATTCAATATACAGAGTCCTCAGTGACTAGCCATTACTTTATTTTTTCTTCGTCCTCGAAAAAGCCTCATCTGTCCTTCAAATGCCTCAGCAAAAGTTCAACAAACTTGCCCGCGCGCGTGTCCTCGTCCTCGGTGGGACATCTGGCATCGGCTTTAGTGTCGCGGAAGGAGCACTTGAATACGGTGCCTCAGTCGTAATCGCATCTTCCAGCCCTGAAAAGGTCGAGAAAGCGGTGTCACGCCTCCGCGATGCCTATCCTGATCTTTCGACCTGCATCTCCGGCCAAGCATGTGATTTGTATAATACCTCCACCGTGGAATCCAGCCTCGAGTCGCTTTTGGTGTTCGCCACCAAAGACGGCAAGAAAATTGACCATATCGTTAACACGGCTGGCAGCCCTGGCACGCACCCACCACTCTCTGAAATCACGCCCGAGCAAGCTGATGGTGGAGGCTCGCGACTGGCAGGTATATTAATGCTGGCTAAACACGCACCCGCACATATGGAAGCTGGTCCTCAAGCGAGTATCACACTTACTACCGGCAGCTTGTTGTTCAAGCCATTCGAGAGATATGTTACTGGAATCGGTTTGAGTGGTGCAATAGATGCGACGGCACGTGCGCTCTCGATTTCGCTTGCGCCACTGCGCGTGAACGTGGTTGCTCCTGGTTCGGTGGACACTGAGTTGTTGCAGTCAATGTCGAATGGAGATGAAGCGATCAAGAAGGCCACATACAAGATGTTTGAGGACATGACCTTGTTGGGCATTGTAGCCCGACCCGAGGACACGGCAGAGTCGTATCTGTATCTTATGAAGGATCAGTTCATTACGGGGCAGACGATTCTGACCGATGGTGGCAGGCTTCTCAAGTAACAATGCCTTGGTGTCTGAAAAGCGTATGGAGGGCAAGGCCTATACCCGCTGTGCTACCGAGTAATTATCACTACCCGACCAACTTGTGGCGGGAGAGTGTGGGAAGTGAGGGTGGCCTTGTCAGGGAAGACCTGTGGCCAGATTCTTTTGATAGACTCCATAGCTGTCAGGGGACGTTGTAACAGAGTCAGTCAACTGGAGTAAAGAAAAGAAGGCTTTTCTTAAATTCCGAAACTGCGCAGCTTTAGTCCGATCTCAAACCAAGGGGCATTTGGAAAACAACAAGCTTGGGGGCCAAGTTGTGGGTCATGGCGTATTGATCTGCAAAGTGGAGGGTGGCTTCTTTGGCTGAATCCTTAGCGAACCCCTCATCTTGAATCTTGGAAGGAGCAACAACCTTAGCGAGCATATTCATACACGGGGAAAAGCAATAGGGCGCCCTCTCTAGTCCACCCACGCCATTGACCATATGATACATCCATTGAATTACAACTCGCGATAATTTCTTTAGTCATGATTTTTATTTTCTTTGTAGAGAAACTGGAAATGATGCTTAATTGGCTCCCAACCAACACGCCGATCCATTATGTTCAAGTTGTACTATTAATATCTTTCTAACATCATTCTGCTATACTAATCCAGGCCTCCGAAATTTGTCTATAATGGTCTGTTCTGTCTCTCTACGGCGCATCAATATCTTTCGCTTCGAATGGTGTAGTTTACGAAAACTCGCAGCTTTGCATTGTTAGTTCATCATTCAGATAGCTACCACGGGTTTAGGAAATATTACAATGAGGGACGCATTATGTTTCTTACGCTTCACAGAAAGCCTTTTATGTGCCTATGAACAATCTTGCAACCCCCGCAGGGCTGCCTTTTATTATAATATATCTTGACCCCAGGCAGATTGGGTATTCATTGAGGAGCTCTTTAAAAACTGCTGCCCAGTCCCGATTCGAATTGCAAAGTCTTTGGAATAGGACATACACAATGGTGCATCACGGGATGACCCACTCAATATATTCTTGACGAAGTTGCCGCGTGAATATTCAGAGTATATGAATCGCATGACACTCGCAGTTGGCTTGGAAATATCCCCGACAATCGATGAATATTCTTTTGAGAAGAGGAAGAGGAAAGAGAAATAGCGAGAGTAATGTGATTGCTAAATGATGCCGACTTTGTTGGAAGGTGATCGGTACAAAACATAGCCTAATCGGATTCCAAGGGCCACTGTATAGAATTGACGCCCATTGGGGTTTGACGGATTCAAATGGAGAAGGCCACCTAGAGGGGAGTATCGAGAGACCTCGGTAGGAATGATTGGCCGGAGCATGAACTACATATCACCTAAAGATTGTACTTTTGTCCGGGTACAGATTTACTTCCATGGGAAGATAGGAAAATAAAAACAACAGAATCATGGAGAGTCAATTACCTTCCTCCCCGGAGACAGGTTTTAGCATACCGGGGTGAATGCCGGGGTCACATCAGGTCACGGGGACGATAAGCTCGGCAGCACCGCATAAAGAAACCAAATAATCCTCACCGACATATCCGGGGAAAGCGGATCCAGCATGCCGTAACCATATTTGAGATGAACTAAATGTGGGACCGGGCTCGTTCTCGACGGGCGCGGGCCGGGACGGCACAGAAACAGATACTCCATACTGGAGGCGAATACTTTGGCCACATCATATGGGATCGCTTGGACAAAAAGCCAATTAGATGTACCTGACTATCTATTTATCTTTAGCGAAACAGGGGTGATGGGAACAGGAACAGGGTATGGATCTGAGAATTTGACAGAATAAAGCACAGACCGTAGGCTCTAGATCTTGATCTAGTTGGGCCTAGAACGGGGACCGTTCGTTGTACGCGGCTTGTGCGCGAAGGACTGGTTCAAAGTACTATGCAGGAGAAACAAACTAGGGGCCAGCAGGGGTCGGAGTTGGGTAGCGGAAGAATTCTAGAAGGTTGTATCAATGTTTATTGCTGTTTAGGTGTTGCTCACGAGAACAAGAAAAGAAGTGGGAACAGGCTAGCGTGGCACTATCGTGATGGTAGGGATCGTAGTGATAGGAGAAGGCAGGGGGCACAATCTCGGAATCGCCCGAATGAGTAAGTCACTTTCACTAGACAGATTTTTTTGCTGGTCACAAGGTCTTCATAGACGCCAGCTCTGAACGTGTTCCTGGTCTACGCCTCTTTGGCTTGCTAATGCGACGGACTGGCCGATTTGGGTTTATTGTGATTTGATTTCGAGGTCGCAATTGAGAATCTGTTTCGTGGATTGTATTCAATGTTTTGTTTTGCACCCCCCCAGGGACGGTCGCATCTATATATTGTATACGTAAAGTGTTGGTCCAAGTAAAATTGAGATTCCATTGAATCACTGTTTCTGAAGTGAACCATGGAGACATGGAATGTGCTGATAGAAAATTAAAAAATACCAGATCCGGGAATGGGCCATTGAGTTTTCCCAGTATCCAGGAACAGGAACCAGGGCTGTAGCGATAGATGCCGGAGACCACATGATCCATGGATTTTAGATCAAGGGAGCTATTCATGGAGAGCGTGTAATACATGTGGGATCGACTGGTCTGGCTTTCGCGGCATGGGGGAGATTCCCCGGGGTCACCTGAAGAGGTTCCAGTGGCGCGGGTTCCCGGGGGATCGGCTTGCCCAAACTAGGCATCCGATCTACACTCTAACTGCAAGCTCGTAATCATCGAATTAAGATTTCAACCGGTTTGGAAGGAAAGTACCCTGGTATTTTTGTCACCTTTGATGTATGACACTATAATGAACATATAGATTGTACTCAAGAAAATAAAAACAGGAAATAAACAAATAAAGGGAAAAGAAACCGGAACGAGGAAGCAAAAATACATTGTACGTCCCGGATCGTGTTTTTTCTCGCCACGACCGTTTGAGATGCGCCAACGCCCATTCCCCGGAGACAGATCCGACCTGGACCGAGCGTAGTTTGACCCAGGATTTCCTTTTTTGGTTTTGTTGCCAGTCTCTTCATGTTCACGAGACCTTCATTGCCCGGGATGGGCTCTTGGGCTTGGTTCGGGCTTGGTTCTGGCTTGATACCTCCCGCTCCCAAAGCAATATTTAAAGGGAGCTTCAATCCGTGGTTCAGCTTTTTCCTCACCACACTTACAGTTGCATTCATTGATCTTCTATATCTTGATATCTTCACAGCCCTTCCAATTTGACATCGTCCCTTGGGCTCTATACACCTTCCACACATCTTTTTACCTTTTTGATTATACCATTCCCCTCTCACAAAAAAATACACAATGTCGGTCTCCATTCAAACCGAGGTTCCCATTGCACCCATGACTGCTCAGCCTGTTCTTCTGGGCCAACAGGCCAGAATGCCTGAATTCAGCTTGGCTGGCAAGGTTGTCTTGGTCTCTGGTGCTGGTCGTGGCCTGGGTCTGACCCAGGCGGAGGCTTTGTTGGAGGCTGGAGCAAAGGTCTACGCTCTTGATCGTCTGGAGGAGCCGGTATGTCTATTCTCCAAATATTCAGCACGTTCTTTAGAATAATGTCCTGACAAGAAACCAAAATATAGGCCGCGGAATTCGCAGTGATTCAGCAGCGCGCCAAGGAGCTCGGCACCGAGTTGCACTACCGCCGCATTGATGTGCGTGACACAGAACTGTTGAACAGCGTCATCGAAGCCATCGCCAACACCGAAGGCCGCATGGACGGCCTGGTGGCCGCCGCCGGTATCCAGCAGGAAACCACTGCTTTGGAGTACTCCGCCAAGGACAGCAACACCATGTTCGAAGTTAATGTCACTGGTGTTTTCATGACTTCCCAGGCAGTGGCCAAGCAAATGATTCGCTTCGGTAACGGAGGTAGCATTGCCATGATCGCCTCTATGAGTGGTACTATTGCCAATCGGGTACGTTCCCACCCCTCCATCTTCATTCCCTTCCCACACTTCCCACACTTGGCAATACCTCGAGTTTAGCCATCGGCATTTTACTTCCGGGGTCCCCGTACCCCAGTCTTCTGCGCCCCACTATTAATATACTTATTTCTGTTCCCTTGGGCTAACATGACACAGGGTCTCATTTGTCCCGCCTACAATGCTAGCAAGGCTGCCGTCATTCAGCTTGGCCGCAACTTGGCAGCTGAGTGGGGCCAGTACAACATTCGTGTCAACACTATCTCCCCTGGCTACATCGTCACTGCTATGGTTGAGAAGCTGTTCATTGATTTCCCTGAGCGCCGCGACCAGTGGCCCAAGGAGAACATGCTTGGCCGTCTTTCCCGTCCAGAGGAGTACCGTGGTGCCGCTGTTTTCCTGCTTAGTGATGCCAGCAGCTTCATGACTGGCAGCGACTTGCGCATGGACGGTGGCCACGCCGCGTGGTAAACTCGTGCCTACACCAAAAGGGAATTTGGCAGAATGACGATTAATTGGCATCCGTCTACGCGTGACCCTGTATAGGCGTCTCTCATTGCATGGCGTTATAATTTGGTTTCTTATTTATTTCTCATTAAGTATGGGATCAGCAAAGCGTTGAATTTGGCTTTTGATTTGTCGCCTCATACTTATCCTAATGATCAGCGAATTTTTCTTTTATTTTTGACTGCTCATCTTGAAATATTGTCATCATGATGTTGATTAGACTAATCGATCGCTCGAGTTAATATGCCAGTTCCGATATGATTTGACCCGCACTCCCCACATCATCCACAGTTGACATGGTAGATCCGGTCATTTGCCGGCATCATCCCAGTGATCATTTCCTGTTTTGATCCACAGGAAACGTGTTCGCATCTACGTGCATTTCGAATAAATTAAGATTGTTCTCAGCGACTTCTTTTTTTTATGATCCAGTGAGATTGATCCTCATCCCTGCAACACATCCCTACGTAGCAAAAAAACATGCGTCACACCTGACCGATATTCCCGCCGATCAAGTACTCTCTTGGAATCCCGAAGTCCATGATGTCTGCCACGACACTCTGAGATTCCAGCACCAAGGATCCTTCCTGTTGGCCATTGTCTGGGGCGACCCGGGAGCCTGGTTCACCAACAGTCTGGGGAAGATGCGGGGAACTGTCCAATCAGCGGGATCGGTCGCTCAGTCCCCCAAGTAAACCGCCAGGTCTGGCATTACTGTGAGTTTGGGAGACAGGGTTGGGTGGCCAATCGTTCATACTTGTTAAGCGATGGTCTCTAGGCTTGGCAGGTCGATTGGGGCTAGGTGCATGCAAGGGGTGGATTTGACTCTTTCTATTTTCTCTTTCTTTTCACGATATCATCGCATCAGCAGACCATGACCTCAATGGTCTCCAGACGTGGGGGTGTTAGCCAGAATATGGCGGCTATTACCGGTAGTTGTGTTGTTCAGTGGTGAAGTCATGACCTCTTCTTGCGACCGGCACACTCTTTTCTGGTGGTATAAACCATGCGCTGGAGATTTGAGACATGGCTTTCATTCACTCGTAATCAAAAGGATGTGCTCAGATGCTTCGGATGAAGACCCTTGTAATTTTTGCCCACTGATCCAAGGTAACTGGTCGCTACTTACATGACATCATGGTATCTATAGGGAAGTAAGGCTGGAATTTTGATATTTAGATAGCTAAATACCTTGGGCCTTTGGCTATTGGTGACTGCACGCGGAGTTCATGAAGTTTGAACTACGCATCTAGACAATCTTGCCTCACGGCCCGGTCATAAGTCTCCATATCTACTGCATCGAAAAGAGCTTCAAGGTGATTGCTATAAAGTCTTCGCATCTGCTGGGCGGCGCTAAGATGATAATAGCGGGACAGATTTGGTCTCACGTTGAACGATGATACCACGTTTTTAAGATCAAATTATAGCGGGTGGCTTATGGATTAACTTCACGAGAAGGTTAGATTGAAGGGAAGTCTAATAAAGCACAAGCTTGGAATAAAATATACCAAGACAAGACTTGAAGTGCACAGAAGCAGTCTTGGGCAATCTTGCGTGACACATGTATGGAAAGTACAGATTTTTATATCTACAAGCCCTAGGTAATACCTGAGAAGGGAACAATGAAGCCAATTGTAATATTGTATCTTATGTTGGGAATATTTTTCTCTGAGAAACGTCCCACAGTTGGGGCTGTATAGGTACATCGCATAGCCAATTGCAATGCAATATTTTGATTCAAATTATTTTACAGAGCTTGATGTTTAATGTCCAAACTCATTTACAGGCATCGCTAGCTGGAGTTACTACATGCGGTGAAAAATCGAAGATGTTGGCAGAGCGAGGGTTCGAACCGACCACAGGGGGACGTTGCCACCATAGTGGCGAAAACCATCCTGTTGAAGCTGAGCTCAGATTTCCTGATTTTCTTCAATCTCCTTCCTTTTGGGTTTACTGAGAGAGCTACATTGGCGGAAATCTTATACTGTAGTGCGTGTAATCGACAAAAAGGGAATACGAGGTTGTGGCGGTAACGAGCCGCCGTGAATGGAGCTCACTAGTCGAACACCACAAAATCAGCTGGACACCACATCGTTTCCATATCTGGTATGGCGCAGTAATTGTAATTCAGAAAAAAATGCTATCTCGAATATTCAAATATATCGCACCACCTTCGCTTAATCCACCTCAATATACGAGATAGCACTTCATTAGGGTCATGATATAAGTAAGCTTAGTGAGAGTCAGTCTTTAATCACCTTCAAATTCCAGCGTAGTCTACAGAATAACGTGAGCAAGTAGGTACTTGGACATGTACTCAAAAATACCACTCTTGAATTACATTTACTACGCTATCCCTACTGTGGTTAGTGGTGGTGTTCTTCTGAAATTGTGGTGTTCTTCTAGCAAGCTCCCCGTGAATCTGCCCTTTTCCCACTCCCTTCAAGCCTCTGTTCCAAGACCGCCCTAGAAGTCTATTTCCGTTGTTGCTATTGGTTATTTGGCCAGTAATTAGGGCAGTAGTATAAACTGCATCGGTACCGAATAACTTACTCTATCTGATAAGTGCCTCGAATTGCTCTTCGATTCCTCCTTCGATATGGCCTACAAGCTGTATGGGGGCGAACGTGGATCAAACAATCTGACACATCAAGGATTCACAAATCGAAAAAATAGAAACAGCATCGAAAAGATCAAGTAATTACTTTTACAATTGTTCTGGTTGGCTCCTACATGGGTATGACACGGGACTGGTGGACGCCACTTCGCAGGAATCCTGCAATCCCTGCACTGGCGACACGGATCATTCTATCGAGGTTCCAGAAGAGATATGGCTAGGCCTGTCGATACACAGATAAACCGCTTGGCAGTCAGCGAAGTATCAGCCCTGAACTATGATGATATGGAAAACATGTCCAATGATGCACGACAGAATTGCTTGTTCTGTGCATGGTATCTATGGGGGCGATAACCACGCGAGCGGGGAGTGGAGCGTTTCCTTGCTCAGTCCTACATGCCAAGGCGAACTAAATTACCAACCCATGTGGACAAAAAGATGCCAAGCATTTCAGCCTTTCACTAAATTTGGCCAAGCAAAGACCAAGACTCGGGATGTCCGTGAGTCTTATCTCTCCGTCGGAGTTCCATAACCTACCTCAAGCCATAAACCACTCACCTTATGGGATCTTGTTTTTTTCTGGTACCCGTCTTTGGATATCATATATGAGGTTGAGCTGTGTTGCTGAAGAAAATTCAGGGGAATTCATACCCACCGGATTGCTAAGCTGGATGGGCTCCTCGCAGGTTCAGGCTAAGCTTCTCTCGCGAGGGTCTGTCTTGGCATTTGATGTCTCCGAAGAAGTCTATATTGCGACCACTCATGGGGGAGAGCAGGGCTAAATTTGCGAATACACGGCTTGGGTTACATGCGATAAGCCCAATGGAAGTAGCGCTGGTTTCTCATTGGTGGTGGAATGTCCCAAAGTGGTATAGTAACAGAAGCTAGTAAAGTGTGATATGATCCGGGGTAAACCTGTACTAATGAGAGGAAAGAACATCGCGAATGCAAAGGGAAGATAAGGATACTTCATTTCTTGGCGCATTAGCCCCGATTCAAATACACACGGGCATTTTCTGCGGCACTTTGGCCTTTGATCAGGGAATATAAGGGATATTTCCCGCCAATTCTCATTCTGTCTTCCCCTCACTTTGTGTCAACCCCCCAACTCCTCTCACCTAATTCTTTTACTGATACTCTGCCTTCTGGGCGCTTCTCATCTACTCCTCCTGCGAGATGGCGACCATAGAGGCAGCGCCGTCTTCTGACTCCTTGGAGATTCACGAGAGCAGTCGGGAGAAAGTTCTCACCACAAACGGCGATGAGATCGCAGACCCCCACAAGCCTGAGAAAAGTCTTGTTTCAGCGTCGTACAACATGCAGACTGGCGATGAAGACCCCACTGCGGAAGAACTCAATGGTCCCAATGCTCTCAGACGTGTATCAGCTCCAATTCCTTGGGCTGTCTATACCGTCGCTTTCGTGGAGTTGTGCGAAAGATTTTCCTACTATGGAACTCAGGTTCTGTGTATGTGCAAATGAAAGATATAATCACCTTGTGGCCTTGATTCTAATGTGAGGCATACAGACTCAAACTTCGTGAACCACTCTCTTCCCCAGATTAATGGCCCTCCCGGCTCAAACCATCGGACTGGCGCAGGTGGTGGATCTTCTCAGGGTGTTTCTGGAGCTCTGGGACAGGGTGTGCAGACTGCCAACGGTGTCAACACCTTCAACACATTCTGGTGCTACTGCGTTCCGCTGCTCAGTGCTTGGATTGCTGATGAATACTGGGGCCGATACAAGACCATCTGCTGGTCTATTGGTGCTGCCATCCTGGGTCACATTATTTTAGTCATTTCTGCCGTCCCACCTGTGATCACAGACACAACTGCTTGTTTTGCTGTCTTCATGCTAGGTGTCATCATCATGGGTTTTGGCACGGGTGGCTTCAAACCCAACATTTCAGCATTAGTTGTCGAACAAATTCCAGTGGTGAATCAGAAGGTGCGTACCCTACCATCAGGGGAGCGCGTGATTATCGATCCGACAATTACCCAAAGCCGAATCTATCACTACTTCTATCTGTTCATCAATATTGGCGCTCTGATCGGTCAAATTGGGATGGCATACGCCGAGAAGTATGTTGGGTTCTGGCTAGCATTCTTGCTTCCCACCCTCATGTTCCTTACGACTCCTTTCGTTATGTGGTGGGGACGCAAGCGTTACCGCCAATCTCCTCCCCAGGGCTCAGTCACCTCCAAGGCAGTGCGGACACTCATGTACGCCTTGAAAGACCGCTGGCACTGGAACCCCGTGAAACTGTGGAAACGCACCCACGATGGTACCCTATGGGAAACTGCCAAGCCATCTAACATCCCACCCCACCTGCGCCCCAAATGGATGACCTTCGATGATGCCTGGGTCGACGAAGTGCGCCGTGGTTTTGCCGCCTGCAAAGTCTTTTGCTGGTACCCGTTATACTGGCTGGCGTACGGCCAGCTAACCAACAACCTTACTTCGCAGGCCAGCACCATGACCCTGCACGGCGTGCCTAACGACGTCGTGAACAACCTGGATCCTTTCGCCCTGATCATCTTCATTCCTATTTGTGACGCCCTCATCTACCCTGGTCTGCGGAAGATGGGCATCAGGTTCACGGCTATTAAGAAGATCTTCTTTGGCTTCATGATTGCCATGTTGGCTATGGTCTGGTCGGCTGTCGTCCAGTACTATATCTACAAGACATCTCCTTGTGGCTATCAAGCTAATAACTGCTACACTGCGGATGGTGCTATTCGTCCCTCCCCGTTGAACGTGTGGATCCAAGCGGGCGCCTACGTCCTCATTGCCTTCTCCGAGATCTTTGCCTCGATTACCTCTCTTGAGTATGCATACTCCAAAGCTCCCCGGAATATGCGTTCCTTGATCCAGGCAATCTCGCTCTTCACCAATGCCATCTCCGCTGCTATCGCTGAGGCCCTGAACCCATTATCTAGTGACCCACTGCTGATATGGAATTATGGTGTCTTTGCCGTGCTGGCGGGTCTCGGTGGTGTTTTCTTCATCTTTTCATTCTGGGACCTGGACAAGGAAGAAGATGAACTCAACAACCTGCCTGAGGGTCGCGTTATTGCTGATGAGAAAGCCGTCATCGGTACATTGGAGGCGGCTGAGATTGGCCCTGTTAGGGGTTAAGAGGTCTCTCGACTTTTTTCATAGTTGATGTCGCCTGATTTTCCTGTCGTGTGTTATTCCGTTGCTGTTATTCAATATATGGCAGGATGATCACTTCCGAGTCTGTATGAACGACACGACGATATGTTTGTATGTCATTACTAATCAGATTTTATCTACCATGACCTCTGAATACCTATCCAAGTAATCTCTAAAAATAAGTTATTACCATGTACCTGCAGGATGATCGTGTTCTCGCCATCTACTAACGCAGGGCATGTTTTGGGGATACTGTAAAAGCCCCACCTCCCTGTCGATCTTTCGGGCGGTCACAACGATTGCGGTGCCAACGCGGAGCAATGTGGAGACCCAACTGAAGGTGAAGACGACGATCCGCTCGGCCCCAGATTACTGAATTGCCTAAAAAGGGTGTCCATTGTAGTGATTGTGAGGGACCACCAAAATAGGTCGGTATATGGCATCTTGGGGCGGAACCATGCATATCCGGCCGCCTCCCGGTCTTAGCTAATCGTCTAATGCAGCCCCCCTTCCAAGGTTCCCCCCACTTAGTTACTTAACTAGTTCAGTGGTTGGGTGACTTGTTCGGTAATTATGCTCCATTCAAGAATGTATACTGTAGGTGCTCCGGGTTCTCCGATTGCCGAATATTGCTTGTGAAATCGGGATTACGGAGTGTTTCCGAGACATAATTCGGATACTCGGGTGCATTCTGTGTACACTCCAATAAATCCTGCGCCATGTTTGATATCCACTCTTAGAGGCTGATTGTCCTCTGAGGTCAGATATTATCTCTAGGCTTCAATTTATTTTGGTGACACGGAGTATGCTTGGCTTTACATAAGTGCCAAGGGCCAAGTACCCCTGAAACTCTGAGCTCGCAATAGATTCCTGTACAGGATGGAATCAGCATCACACTGGGTCTCACAGCATGGGGCGCAGCTGGGTGCCTAAACAGGCGGTGTCGAGGCCTACAGTATGTACGCTGGAGGCCCGATCAGGCCATGCATCGCCCTAAATGGCTGTATCAACGTGTTTCTACGGATACTCCGTACCCTAGGGGTTTAGTGGGGACAGGGGGGCAGGGACAAGGAAAAAGGGAAATATGCATAATTTACAGAAATGTAGCTGCCTACGCGGCATTTAGGACATAAGCGAGACTGATTGGTCGAGATAAATGCTCGCTTACAGTAGGATCAATATTTCGATCATAGAATTTTCTCGGAAGCCGCGGTGTGGCTCATTACTGTTGGCCCCATATTCAGGTCCACTGAACCCATTAGTTCATTGACTTGGGGTCTTGGTGGATCGACGTATCCGTTCCCAGTTGGCGAATCAGCAATCATAGATATACGATAGCGGCCTTTCTTGTATAAGTCTACGCCACAGTCAATTTAATTATACATGAATTATGCCTGGATCCGATCGTGGCATGCCCATTGATGTGATATGATGATCGATCTCATTGTTTGGACCAATCGGCCCACTTGAGATAGCTGGCCTGTGAAAGCCATGCGCTAGATCCAAGGCGAAATTTCGGGCTGCCGGCATTTCATCTTTGTAAGACCTCAGCCCTGTCGGGGCCAAGACCAAAAATGCGATGCTCGTGTGTGAAATTCTGGGGGCCCAACTCTACTAGGAAATCGAGTGTTCGATTCCGACCGGGATTGACATCACTAGATCCGCTCAATCTCCACTATGAAGGTATGATTCGCTTAACTCCCGAACCACTACTGCAATGAACATACCGAGCAATAGCTCCAAATCGGGGCTTGGCTGGTCACCCGGCGCTCCCGGAGCATAAATAAAATCAGTCACCCCTTGACTGCCCCCCTCTTTGGCGATCACCGCATCACCAACTTTGCTCCCTGTCTGTGTGAAAGTGAGGTTGCCGAGGTTTCACAATGAAAGTCTCTACATTGATCGGCTCTCTGGCGCTGGGCGCTCTGCCTAGTACGTATCAGCCTTCCCGCGGCTTGCAGCATATGAGCTGCGAGAGTCCAGTCGTCATACCACCTCATTACTAACTAACGCCCTTTGCAGGTGTCAATGCGGCCCCAGGCTCTCAATTCGAACGCGACAGCGCCGCAGTTGCAGCGGAAATTATCCGTCGCGCTCTTCCTAATGCTCCTAATGGATATACCCCGACAAATGTTACCTGTCCGTCCACACGCCCGACTATTCGCAGTGCCGCGAAGCTCTCTACGAATGAGACTTCTTGGCTTGAGGTCCGTCGCAACAAGACAATCACGCCTATGAAGGAATTCTTCAACCATGTCACTGTCGGCGACTTCGATGTCGGTGCATACATCGACAAGCACTCTGCCAACGTGTCGAATCTCCCCAACATTGCTATTGCGGCGTCTGGTGGTGGTTATCGTGCTATGCTGAACGGTGCCGGTGGTATCAAGGCGTTTGATAGCCGCGTGAAGAATGCCACAGCTTCCGGTCATCTGGGTGGTCTGCTGCAGTCAGCCACTTACGTTGCTGGTCTGAGTGGTGGTAGTTGGTTGGTTGGTTCGATCTTCATCAACAATTTCACATCCGTCGCGGACTTGCAGACCTACTCAAGTGGCGAGCCTTGGCAGCTTGGAAACAATATTTTCGAGGGCCCGGACACTGGCGGCCTTCAGGTGCTGGACACGGCTGAATACTACACTGATTTAGCAGAGGCGTATGAGGACAAGAAGAAGGCTGGTTTCGCCACCTCGCTCACCGATGTTTGGTAAGTTATCTGAAAAAAAAAATTCAGGGGAGTTCTGGAGCTCGAAATTAATATTCTATTGCAGGGGCCGTGCTCTGGCTTTCCAGATGTTCAATGCTAGTAAAGGAGGAATTGACTACACTTGGTCATCCATTGCTAAGACTCAGGACTTCATCGACGGTAACTACCCAATGCCATTGGTTGTTGCCGACAGCCGTACCACAGGCGAAATCATTGCTTCTTCGTACTCGACGGTGTTTGAGTTCAACCCTTGGGAGTTTGGTACCTTCGACCCAACTCTTTATGCTTTTGCTCCTCTCGAGTACCTTGGTTCCCGCTTCGAGAATGGTTCAATCGCCAGCAATGAGACCTGTGTGCGTGGATACGACAACGCCGGCTTCGTTATTGGAACATCTGCCACCCTCTTCAACGAGGTCATCACTGAACTGGGTACTAACTCGTCCGGTATCACCGCGTGGGCAGAGAATATTCTCACGGATCTTTTTGCCGATTTTGACAGCTCAGACGACGATATCGCTTCCTATGACCCTAACCCATTCTATGGCTATAACGATGACTCTTTGGCCAGCACAACGGGACTGGATGTTGTCGATGGTGGCGAGGATGGTCAGAATGTTCCTTTGCACCCACTCATTCAGCCCGAGCGCGCAGTCGACATTATTTTCGCTATCGATTCCTCCGCCGATACCGATTACTACTGGCCTAATGGAACCTCTCTCGTGGCCACCTACGAGCGTAGCCTGAACGTTACCGGCATTGGAAACGGCACCGCCTTCCCCGCCATTCCAGACCAGAACACCTTCATCAACCTGGGTCTGAACACTCGTCCGACGTTCTTCGGCTGCAACAGCACAAACATCACCGGCACCGCCCCTATCGTTGTCTACCTCGCCAACGCCCCTTACAGCTCCCAGTCCAACACCTCGACTTACCAGATGACTTACGAGGACTGGCAGCGTGACAACATTATCACCAACGGCTACGAAGTTGTCACCAGGGGTAACGGTACCATTGACGGTAACTTCACTGCTTGCGTTGGCTGTGCTATTCTGAGCCGCTCTTTCGAGCGTACTGGTACTACCCTTCCCGATATCTGTACCCAGTGCTTCACGGACTACTGCTGGAATGGTACCACCAACTCCACCACGCCCAACACCTATGCCCCGGTGGATATTCTCGCGTCCTCGCAAGCTGGCTTGTTCATTACCCCCACCGCGCTGACTGCCTTTGCCGCGGTCACCGCGGCTTTCTTTGCAATGGTTTAGACGAGGACTGGGTGCATTTCGTTGGACTATTTTTGTACAAATCTTTTTTTCCCACCTTGTTTCTTCCGGATTTTACGATCTTTAAAATTATTGCGCCACGACTTACGGGCTTTCGATGTACGAGTATTAGAACTCTATGATCAGTGAGGCTTAGGCGCCCTAGTTATGGTGCCTGCGATCTACTCCGCAGTGACATACCTATACCCATAAATAAATACAATTGAACATTTTTCATGCTAAGAGCGTACTCTACTTTGCTAGATAGATGCCAGTGACCGCGGGACAATTATTGTAGAAGCCAACTTTCCGAAAAGAGAGTGATTCATAATGTATTAGCTATAGCTCATATATACTCCGCATTCTTCCTAGTCACTCGACCGTATTACCAGAGCCTCTTATATCCATACATCTATCAATCATCACTTCGTATCTGATGCCGATTATTTAGAAGATTTGAAAACAAGACCATTACTTGAAATCATGCTCCCACTTTCTCGGGATGGTCCGCCGGCAAGACATCCGCAAGAGTCTCATCAGTTCCGGCAAGATCATCTTCCACATCAACATGATCCCGAATCTTCAAGAAGATAACAGGAGCAGCGACAATGAGCGACGCGGAAAGCAGAACCCAGTTGCTAATGAATTCCTTCTCGTAGGAGAGTTTGCGTGCATCGAGGTTATTAACGATAGCAGCACCCACGGATTGGATACCCTTGTAGAAGCCGACATAGTTCGCAGAACGACGGCCCGAGTTCGAGAGTGCACCCATGAACCTAAGTAAAGATCTGCGTTAGTCTTAAGGCATAGATAATATCGCGACGTGTGCTTACCAGTAGATACTAGCCTGCCACGCGGCATCATAGAATCCGTAAAAGATATACAAGAACATAGGACCAACGTATCCATGGGAAGTCCAATCAGTCGACTGGAAGTCAGCAGCACCCACGGTAGCCCTGGTATAGGTCTTCTCATAAGCATAGCCACCACCCCAGATAGCCATAGTGAGCACGAAAAGAACCGCCCAGGTCACCTTGGCTCGGAGAGAGCGCTTCACGCTCTGGACATCGAGGAGTATACCCCAGATCGCAGCAGCGCCAATCTGAGCCAGGTAGTAGAGCAGATTGTTCAGCGCCTTGGTACGGGTATCGAAATGCGCGCTGTTCATGCCGTTCTGCTGGTAGACGTAGAACCAGTTGGACGAGAAGAACATGGGGAATAGGAGGATGACAAAGGGCTCGAAGCGCAGGGTCTCCCAGAGTCCCATCAGCTCAGATTGCCAGCTTGGGTTCTTCATCAGAATGACGCGGGTGCCGTCTGGTCGGACGATGTCGTTTGCGTTGCAGAGGCAGAGGGCGAGGACGGCGCCGATGGCCATCAGGACAATGAAGCCGATGTATGTCCCTGGTGAGACGGTGGCGTTGGTTGTGATGTTGATGTTTTGGCCGAGGGGGATCTATGGAGAAATAATAGTTAGAGAAGGGTCATACAGCCTTGAGAATAGGTTTTGAATAACGAGGAACATACCAAGCTGCCAATCACGGCACCCATGTTAAAGATACCCCAGAACCAGGCAAAGTATGTTCCCTTCTTGTCCTCAGACGGGTAGGAAATCATGATCGTTCCTTGTGCGGTCCAAAGAAGACCAGCACAGATACCGAGGAAGACACCGGCGAAAATGTTGAATCCTTCCACATCGGCGTATAGGGAGACTAGCAGACTAATTGCGTAGATACAGTATCCAGTACCGCCAAATGCAAGAGTCCACTTAACTCCGAGCCTGTTAACGAATGTACCGCCGAAGATACCGAAGACTGCGAATGTAGCATAGAGAGCAGTGTTCTGTTTCAATTGTCAGTGACTGCTACGTAGCTCCGCGCCCTAGCGCAGCAATTGAAGTCTAGCTTCATTACTCACCATGTTGTCGGCCAAAGTCGCATCAGTCCTTCCACCACCTCCCATACCACCGAGCGCATTGAACATACCCGGGCACATGAAACACACGAAGGCGACCATCACCAACTGAACTCTAGGCGACGCATACCAGGGGACGTTGAGGCCGAAAATCCGTCGCTGTCTGTACATCCAGCCCTGTGGCAGATCAGGGGTCTGGGGGCCGTGATCTTGGTCATTGTGTTCATGAGGAGTAGCCAACTCATCGACACCCATGTTTTTGTTTTCAGTGGCCATGATGCTCGGCTCAATGCAACTAACAAAAGGAAGAAAAAAAAAAGGCAGAATGAAGCGGGGGCACGAGAGCTTTAAAATCGAACTTTTCTCAATCGTGTCTAGTCCTTGTCTAGTCCAGCAGGGTCACTACATGAGCCAATCAGAGCTTCCAGATGGCGGAAAGTCTAATCTTTGCCGGGCCCGAAAGAGCTGATAAGCCGTAAGCTGGTCCAAATCCTAATTATAGGCAATTGGTCGCCTGATTTATTGGTTGGGGATGGCACGATTGCCTCCACATACAAGCTTCCACTTCATCTGGTAAATGGCGTTCAGGGATGTAACTTCATGAACCGAGTGGGGTCGTGCGCACTCACATGGCAGAGATTGCGGGGGTGGAACAACGCTTGGTTGACGGTCGGGAGGGAAAGGTTATTGGATGGTACGCACGCTTTGGTAGTGAAACCCGATGTAACACTGCCAGGAAGATTGCATCAATTAATGACATGTTTTGATCGGGCTTGCAGAACGGTGTCATTTCCAAGTGGCCAGTAAGCGATACAATATTCGCTGAAAAGATCGGGGGCTGATAAGCTGATGTTACACCATCTCCTATGTTGGGGTGATAGTGCGCTTATCTGTGCGGGGCTTGGTGTTACAGTGCTTATGGAGACGGTGTCACCGTGGACCTGGGTTATCAGAGCTCTTCTATGTCAAAACATTTGAAACATTTGAATCGCAAGTTCCAAAGGTTGCGATGGTCTTGCAATTGATCGAAATATTTTTGTTTTTTTTAGTCAGCGGCTAACTGCAGTAGCAAGGTTGTCCTTAGTGCCTCCATAAGCTCAAGCTGCGAACCTTGCACGACCTGTCAGATACTGGGCCTAATTGACTTGTACGGGCATATTTATGTAAGATTTGTCTCGGTCGCCTTCAATAAGCAAAATGTTTCAAGGGTGGTATATTCAATGTTGCGACTTCTGGAGACCTGATCTTGAAGTTAAGTAACCGTAGTGGCCCGGGGATAGTAAATAAACAATGCAAGGTCCGGCCAGGTACTGGAATATATATACAGTGCTGTACCTCCTGGGCAAAATGACAATTGGGCACAACCTTGGAGCTGCACCTTCCAAGGTTATTATGGATGTTATGAGGGAGCGGGAAACAAACAACAAGGGAGGCCAAACAAGGTACGGAATCCCAAATCAGCTAGCAATTATTGAATACAGAGGCTTCAAGGGTTGTTTATTGCAGAGTATAGTGATGATCCTTCTCCGCTGGCTCCATCTCACTCGTGTTGTAAATCCATCAGGTGACCGGTTACTATGGTAACCATGCGGGTCACAGCTTCATCCAAACACGCTCCACCACAATCTATTTTGCCTTGCAGCTTAATGCATTCCGGACATTACCCGCGACCCGCGACCATTTGACGCAGACCCGCCATGAGTGCAAGGCTGTGCCGACATCCTTAGCCGACCATATCAATACCACTTCGACACGCGACACGACTTTTGATCAGATCATAACATCGTCACCATGGCACGCGCGGCCGTCCTCCCACCGTCCCCCGTCAAACGGGGCGCTCGGGCAGCACCTCGAACGGCATTAAGCAAAACGGCCAAAACAAAACCTACCGAGGTCAGGAAACGGGCCCCCGTCACGACAGCCTATGACTCGGACGACACAGACGATGAACTGGGAATGATGATGAAGGAGCCAGAGCAGGTCGCTCGCCCGCGAGGTAGACCTGCTGGAGGTTCAGCGACCAGAGCCACTGCCGCGTCTCGAGGCAGGAACGTGACACCGGTCTCTGCTCCCGAGGAATCCAATGAACAAGCGACTAGCAAGGCCGAACCCAAGAAACGAGTTGGAAGACCAAGAAAGATCCAAGCCGCAGAGCCCGCAGCCAAGGTTGAGACTGCTCCCAAGACCCGCGGACGACCAAAGGCGAGCACAACGAAGACTGCTACGACGACGCGTAATACAACCCGAGCAATGGCTGAGGCGGAGGCACCTGTTGAAGCTGCAGGACCCAAGAACATCTTCATTTCGACCAATTCAACAAATATGCGTTCGAACTTATTACGTGGCCCTGCGAAGAAGAAGACCGTCACCTTTGAAGATATATCAGGGTCAGAATCGGAGGACTTCGAGGAGCCCGCAGCGCCTACAGTTGGACGCAAG
This sequence comes from Penicillium frequentans, assembly GCA_028828275.1. Lineage (NCBI taxonomy): Eukaryota > Fungi > Ascomycota > Eurotiomycetes > Eurotiales > Aspergillaceae > Penicillium > Penicillium frequentans. The sequence goes on along the minus strand of JAQIZY010000001.1, from coordinate 3,169,914 downwards.
AAGACTCCCGCAAAGGGGGCTGCTGGCAAGGCTGGCCTTAAGGCTACACCAGTTCGTAAAAATGCTACAGGAACCACCCGTGGGCGCAAGCCTGCGGCAGCTAAAAAGAATGCAACAAAGCCTCTTTCACCCAAGAAGGATACACAGGTGGCCAAGTCAACCAAGTCACTTTCAGCTTATGCTAGCTCTGATGGTGAAGATGATGAATTGAGCGCCATCAAGAACGACATCAATAGCCCGGTCAAGCTTATCGTTCATTCCCCTATGAAGCATGCCTCGGAATCTGCCGGCCTGAGCTCCCCGTGCGCAAGATCAATTTCACCCCCAAGAAAGCTTCGAGTCTGATTGACGAGAACGGCGAACCGAAGCTCCCAACACCAAAACACGGATCAACAAACACTGGTTTAAGCTCACCAGTCCGAAGAATCAATTTCACGCCCAACCGCAGTCAACAAAACGTCACTGACAATGACCATTTGGCGCTCCCACCCGGAAAGGCCGTTGACTTCAGCGACTCGGTTTTCATGTCCAGCCCCGCTAGACGACCAGAGCAATCGTCACCATTCAGATTCTCATTCAGAGACTCAACAAACCGCGGTTCTCTCTTCCGAGATGACTCGAATGCTACGCCAGCCTTTGACCTTTCACATGGATCAGCTTCACCCTTGAAGATGTCCCCCAGAAAGGGCCATTTGGGTGCCTCGTTTTCTCAATCGCCAGCTAAGACTACGACTCCATCATTCCAAGCTCGCTCCTCCTTCATACAAAGTCCAGCTAAAAGAATCCCGTCTCCCTTGAAAGGCTCCATTTTCTCTGCCAAATCATCCGTTCACGAGTCAGCCACGCCATCTGGTGACAATACCCTCAATGCATCTCTCTTTGGATCCATCAATAAGCGCCTGTCCTCCCACCAAGAGGAAGAGGAGCCTGCCGTGGATGAAGATCTGGAGATGGTGGAAGAAGTTGCTCGTGATATCTTTGGTATTGAATTGCAGTCTTCCAGCAGAACTCCCACTCAGTCCCCCTCACCACCACAAGTCCTAGAGACAGAGGAATTACCCGAGGCCCCCACAATTGAAGACACTGTTGCTGAGCCTACTGTGATGAACGAAGCGGAAGAGACGGACATTGACGAGAAGATCGAACAGCTTCAAGAGGAAATTCGCCGCGAGCCGGATGATTTTGGAACTTTCTGCTTCAATACCATGGAAGATCTACAGAAACCGTTTAGAAATCTTCCTATAGAGGACGTTGCTGAGTCTAATGTGTATTTCGACGATGTCGATTCTGTCGACCAAGTGGACGAGAGCGACGGAGAAGACGAATTGGAGACCGATATTGTGATGCAATCTACCGAGCCCGCCGATGAGCCCGCCCTTCCTTCGCCAGCACATGAAGTTGAGCACTCTGTGCTTGCTAGCCCTTCCGAGTCACCTCTCGATTTGGCCGTGTTTGAGGTATCTGTACTCGGAGAGCCCGAGTCCCCAACGCCTGTTCGAGCTATTCATGCAATTGGGAAATCCGAAGACGAAGAGCAAAATGATTGTGATGAAGCTACCCGCGTTATTCACCCCTCATATGAGGAACAAGAGCTCAAGAGCGAAGATATTGAGCAAGATGATCGTGATGAACTTGCCAGCGTTATTCACCATCCAAATGATGAACAAGAGCCTGAGAGCGAAGAGGATGAGTTGGTTCACGACGAGCAGATTCTTGTCCCGTCTGAAGCTCCTGTTGCGGCGTTGCCCCAGCCTCAATCACCGTACGAAATGAAGGACCGTGAAGAAAGTCCGCTTTCAAGAATGGGATCTGTCACTCCACGCGCCCCAACTCCATTAGCGGGTGAGGCTACTCCCTTGTCCCTGCTAGGAAGTGCCAAGTCTCACAATCAGCTTTTCGATATCCACAACACTGATGAGCGTATGGATGTAATGAACAGCCCTGAGGAGACAACCCAACTCGACATTCCTACTCCCGCTCCACCAAGCCTCTCTGGCACCCCTGTCAAAAGCCGGCGAAGTTCTGGATTCAATGTCAAACTGGGCTTCACCCCATTGGCAAGCAAGCTCGGCCGCTGGGAAACCAACACTCCATCCCAGGAAAAACCAGCACGTCCCCGTCGACGAGGCGTTTTTTCTCTTGTTGGCCCGCTGGAGCGATCTGCTGAGACCCACATTCCGGACGAAGGCGATGTTTCTTACCCTGATCTCTCGCGTCCCTCTCTTGCAAACACACCGCGTCTCTTCTCAGAGCTGCCTCTCCAAGACTGGAACGATGATAGCAGCTTGACTTCCAGGCCTAATTCGCCTGCAAAGCTCTCTTCAGCGCACGAGGACTATGATTTGATTGATTCACCCAGCGGAAGCGATATCTTTGAAGACCTTGAGCCCGTCATCCCTGAACACCTTCGACCTCGCGAGAGCCTGCCCCACGAGCCCACTGAATATCAAGAACAAGACGAATCGGATGAGGACAAAGAAAACTCTCCCGCCCCTTGCCCCTTGCCAGCCACCCCGATGAAAATGGCACCTGCGCACCAGCGCACCTTCCACACGGTGTCAAAGGTGCCTTTGAAAGCCGAGGGAGAAGTTTCTCCTTTGAAAATACCTCGCAAGCGTGGTCATTCACTATCACACACCTCGCCCACCCGCTCATCACCGCGGATTCGCAATTCTACCTTTCCCTCTCGCACCGACAGCGTACCTACATTTTCTCCCAGAAAGGAGGTACAGGTTCCCCGGAGCCCCAGCCCGAAACGTCGTTGTAGCGAATCGCGACGATCTAGCTCGAGGGTTTCATCTATGGCGCCGGTCAGAAGTCCCTCTGTCGCGAGCAGCGCTGGCAAGTCTCCCCGCCGCAAGGCCAGCCCCAAAAAGTTAGCTCTTCGCGGTGCAGTGGTGTACGTCGATGTTCACACTACCGAAGGTGAAGATGCTTCGGGGATCTTCATTGAGCTTTTGCAACAGATGGGAGCCCGTTGCTTCAAGTCATGGTCTTGGAACCCCCGAGCTAGCATGTCCCCCGTTGATGGAGTAGACCCGGTCGCCAAAGTCGGTATCACTCACGTCGTCTACAAGGATGGTGGTCTGCGGACATTGGAGAAAGTCAAACAAGCTGCCGGCCTCGTCAAATGCGTTGGTGTTGGCTGGCTCCTTGAGTAAGTCATTGTTCTACTTTATTCATTTTCATCATGTACTAACCCTGTTACCTAGCTGCGAGAGAGAAGGCAAATGGGTTGACGAGACCCCCTACGCGATCGACCGCTCTATCATTCCACGAGGTGGTGCCAAACGCCGTAAAAGCATGGAGCCCCGTGCCTTGAGTAACATCAATGGAACCCTCGTGCGTGTCGCCGAGCCTTCCACTTCCTCTGCCAGCGGTCGTCGTTGCGGCGCTGATCAGGGCGCAATCGAAGGCTTCCGCAAGATCACACCTCCAACTCCTGTTGTTGAACCATCTACTCCGACTCAACAGTCTTCTTCTTATCGCTCCCAAGTCCCGCAGACACCGGGCTACAACTTTTCCAACCTGGATGCCATTGGCATGTCCCCGGCTACCCCTTACTTCCTCTCAAACCGCGCACAGCTGGTCCAGCAGTCGTGCCCACCCAAGCAGAGTGGTCGTGGCTTGTTCCCAGAGAGCAAGCCGGCGCTGAGCTTCGAGGAAGAAGATGACCAGGACTCTAGACGTCAGCAACGTGCTCGCATGGAGGCCGCGCGGCGTAAGAGTCATTTCTTCAAACCTGCTGTTGCAAGCCCGCTTGCACGATGATTTATCCTTTCATGAACCTTTGTAGATACCATTTTCTCTCCACTGTACATATGGGGCATTGCCTTTGATTGGCGTTCTTGCTTTGTTTTCTTCTTTGAGATCGTTGTGAAATGCCGGATTGTGCATTTCTTGAATACCAATGAATCTTTTCAATATTCTCTTGCCGTATTAAGAACACATTGTTTAGGCATATTGATGGATTCCAAACGGCCATGGGCTCCACTCCATCACCAATCTCATGATCTCATCCTTATATTGGAAAAGCGTACGAGCCTAGGTGTGTGAGAAAGGCCTTTCGTGCCTCTGGAATGTGAGTTTTTAGGGTCACAGGCGAGAGCCGTATGCAATTTTTTCAGTTCTGCTCGAAAGACTTTAAAGCTGCAGAGTGCATATACCCTATCGAATAATAATATGGATTATGTGTTGATTAATTGCTCAAGGGATATTGAACACTCATAAGAATGAAGATAGTGCTATTTGAAATCCGAAACCTTCTCACATTTCTAATCGAATGAAACACTGAAACCGAAATGAAATTTTTGCATAAACCCGAGACACCCTATACTAGTCCAGGTCATGTATTAGGTCAGACTACTCAGTTCTCTTCTTCCTCCCGGTAAAATCCAGCAACAAGGAAGGCAAGCTCAAGCGCCTGCTTCTCATTCAATCGAGGATCACAGAAAGTAGTGTACCGCTCCCCAAGTCCATCCTCCGTCAACCCAGCTGCACCACCTACACACTCCGTAACAGCCTCACCGGTCAACTCAAGATGCATACCACCAAGGAAAGATCCGGCCGCACGATGAATCTCCAACGCCTGCCGTAGCTCCGCAAGGATATCGGTAAAATGCCTAGTCTTGACACCAGAAGGCGTGGCCTGTGTATTGCCATGCATGGGATCGCATTGCCAGACGGGAATATGGCCAGATGCCTGCACAGCAGCAATATGGCCAGGAAGGTACTGGGCGATCTTGCCTGCGCCGTACCGCGAGATCAGCGTGACTTTGCCAATTTCTTTTGTTGGGTTCACAACGTCTAGGAGCCGGACTAGATCATCCGCTACCATGCTGGGCCCGATCTTGATGCCAATTGGATTGGCAATCCCACGGAAGAATTCTACGTGAGCTCCGTCCAGCTGGCGGGTTCGGTCGCCGATCCACAGGAAATGAGCGGAGGTCGCGTAAAAGCCGGAAGTTGGTTGCTGAGCGGCTGCCCCGGTGTGCTTTCGTTCAATGGGGTTGCGTAGGAGCCGGGTGAGTGTCTGCTCGTATTCTAGAGATAGACCTTCGTGGCTGGTGAAGATGTCGGCTGTCGTGACGCCGCGGTCTTTGTCGATACCGACTGTGCGCATGAAGCGCAGTGCATCCTTGACTGCGCTCACGATCTTGCTGTATTGCTCTTTGATGGAAGGGGTGATGACGTGACCGAGACCCCAGTCCAATGGGGAGTGCAGGTCGGCTAAGCCTGACGACAACGAGGCGCGGAGGTAGTTTAGTGTTGCCGCGGAGTGGAAGTATGCTGAGACCAAGCGGGATGGGTCAGGTTGTCGAGATGCGGCATCTGCCTCGAAGCCATTGATGTTGTCACCCCGGAAGGAGGGCATTTCCACACCGTTCACGACCTCTGTAGGGCTTGAACGTGGCCTGGAAAACGATGCTTGTTAGTTGGCCCAGACAATTATTATTTGGATTATGACGAACTTTGCAAATTGGCCCGCAATTCGAGCAATACGGATGACGGGTTTATTAGCTCCTGTGTTGGTGTTAGCACCTGGGCTGTTTAAAGCCTTTTAGAGGATTTGTCCGTACCCCAGATAAGAACTAAACTCATTTGTAGCAGCAGCTTGACTTTGGCTTCGATCATGTCCTGGTTGCAGTAGTCAAACAACTCCGCACAGTCGCCTGCAGATATCTCGATTAGACATGCACACAATCAAGACAGATTGATCACATACCTCCCTGCAAGACAAATGCTTTCCCCAGAGCAACATCCCTCAAGCTAGCCTTAAGATTGTTGATCTTGAAACATGTCAGTATTGTAACCATTGAGCAATGGCCGAAGCATTGTACGTACTTCTTGAGTGGTGACTAGTGGTGGGAGCTTCTGCAACTTCTCCAGCGCATCCTGAACACCCTTTGTATCTTCGTAGACCACATCTTGTTTGATGGGCTTGGTAGTCCACGCTATAATTGATCAGCTAAAAGTCATGTTTGATGCAAAATAAAGTCAGCAAGAAAGAATGATCACATACAACTGGGGCTCCAATCCGTCATAATGCCGGGATGACCGATAACCCCACCTAACCAATGTGGGACAGGGACAATAAGCGGAGAAGGGGCGAGGGTTCAAACAACGCTCTGATAAGCTCTAAGACCAATGAATCCTGAGATGAAAATTTCCAGGGGATTGAGCACCACGTCAGCAAATTGAAAACAACAAAGAGCAGAAAAAGCAAACTTAGACAAAGCGTAACCTTAGCAAATGCGCTTATTCACGGAACCCGGTGAGTCAGATGTATGCCTTGTTAGACAGGCAACAACTTATGTCATTTGTTATCGTATCTCCGCTTATCAGCGAAGCTGGACCACTACTCTACTCTAAGCTTGCTATAGCTCTACAATTGTCTATCACCATGTCCGACCCCATTCCATCTGCAAGCGCAGATCACGAAGGGCTGGAGCACCCACATCCAGCCAACGCTGAGGACCGAAAAGCCGCCGCTGCACTCTCCTCCCTCCATACCAATGAAATCGGCGCCACCGGTAGCCCCACCCGGGCTCCATCTAGTGCAGACCAGGAAGCTTTGGGTAAAGCTATGAGCCGGCTTGAGATTGCCTCAGGACATCACGCGGGAAAGAAGCAAACCGGGGAGACTTTGAACAATGGAGTGGAAATGAAAAAGAAGGCGGTCAAGATTTCGGCGGCGGATGTCACGTTTTTGGTATGTGTATGAGAAATTGGGGTTTTTGTTTCGGGCTAGGCTGATATATCTTTCTAGGTGGATCAGTTAGATTTGTCAAAGAACAAGGCGACGGAGTTACTGAAGTCTAGCGAGGGAGATGTCACTCTTGCTTTGAGAGCTTTTATCACACCTTCTTTTTAGAAAGTACGTTGACCAGTGCATCAAAGAATCGAGCACAACGAGTGGTTGAATCGGGGAAGAAAAAGGATGGATATCCATTTAATGTTATTTGGTCTCAAGACAACTCCTTATGAATATATGATTAGCTGATGAACGGAAACGAATACATGGAGCACGCATTCTGCGGCCAGCTTTGCACCTGGTAATTTGATATGCATAGATTAGTTGCAATGGCTCAGGAAGAATAACTACCCAAGGCTTCCTGGCTATGGATTTGGATTGTCAAAAAGCCTTGTCGATATCCACGGGGGACTTATACAAGTAGACAAATAATGAAGTCTTCGGATGGGTACGCGAGAAGACAAGCTATCTCATCTGTATTATTAATAATAATGTATGTCCTCAACCTTGGAAAAAAAAAACTGGCTGTAGCAAAAATCAAAGTCTAATTTTGAACGCCATGTCAAAATATATTTCCGCAACGTCCAAAATTTCATCATCGCTCCTCTCCTTCTTCCACCTCATCCGCCACAGGCTTAGGCCGTTCAATCCCCTTGCCCTCATATATAGTCCAAAGCACCATATATCCGATCACAGCTTCCGCTGCTAAAGCCCACCAAATAGCTCCTACCATGTTGTGCATAAGACCCAGGCCAAGACCCCAGCCGCCGAGGAGTGGGCCCAAAGTACGAGCAGCGCTAGAGATACTTTGCGCGATACCATGCACCGTGCCGAGAATAGTGGAGTCAGTGACACAGTTATTGACAAGGATAATGGCAGCTGGGAGCACAAATGTGCGAGAAATGACCTGCAAAGACACGACAAAGGTGAAGGAAGGCCAGACAATGTAGGGAACACGAGGCAGGATCACAAGAAAAGGCATCAATATGTACGCAATGGGCGAAAGAGGAAGGAAGGTACGGAACGAGGTGAGCGTTCCCAGCTTTCCTTGGATGCGAGGGTATAAAAATATTTGCAGAGGGAGACCAATGAAGCCAATGATAGCAGTGGCAAGGCCTACTCGGGCAGATGGCAGACCTAGTCCTCCACTGAAGTGGAAGAAGCCTGTGCGGGAGTCCTCTGGGGCCCGGGGAGTAGGTAGGAACACGAAGGTCATAGAGTTGAAGGCACTAGTATGAAATGCGAGCAGGAAATGGGTCAGGAGAGTCAAGACCACGTTGCGAGTGAAAATTTGTCGGAACCCTGCCCGTTTACGTGGAACCTGAGGTGGCTGCGAGCGTGCACGAACTGGACTCGATGGTGCTGACCACTCCGTGTTTTCGTCCAGATACATAGAGGCATCTTGACCAGAGCGGGTAAGGGGACTGTAGTGTAAGGGGCGCCTGGCAAAGGCGCGAACTATTCTCTTTCCGAGTTCGCGACCCCAATCTCTGCGGTGACGTGCGATTTCATGGGACTATTCTTAGATTAGCATTTGTCATATAGTATGCTTGGGAATATCACATACCTCGTCGAGACCAAAGAAAATCGCAAGGGACGACATAAAGATGAAACAAGCACTGAGTAGATTCGGCAGGGCATAAGGCCAATGCTTCATCCACCCAACACCATTTTCACCTCCAAACAATGAACCAGGGCCAAAAAGCCAAGGCAAACTCTGGACAGGATCCGCCAGCGTTCCTCCTAAGACGGGACCGATAATGACACCAATATTAAAGCACATTGGAAGAAGCAAAAATGCCCGTGATTGGTATCTGCCCGACATGTTAGTATCGATGTGATTAGCTAGAAGGTGAAAAACCTACTTTTTCTCCACAACAATCTCAGAGATCATTGTGCGCATAACACCCTGATTGCTGTTCAACATACCACCCAGTGTGCGAAATATTATTGCAGTGGTAAATGACCGGGAAAAACCAAATCCAAGTGCAGAGATACAAGTACCAAACAGGCCGATTAAGAGAACTCTCTTGCGGCCCATCCATCCTGCATCGGCCAGCCGACCCCACCACACAGCAGTGAGGAACTGAGCAGCTGTGAAGCTACCCTGTAGCATACCAGCCTGCGCCGAGATGGTCGAGTCTGGTAACGATGGGTCAAACGATTTGAGCTGGTAGAACATGTATGCCTGCAGCGAGGTCTGCGTGAGCGGTTCAGACAGTCGTGCCATTGTCAAAATAGCCAACTGGCCTTTCTTAGGCAGCGAGCTCCATGTCACCGGTTTCTCTTCCGCTACATCTTGTTCTGGGGCGGGCAAGGTGACATGGTCTGTGTCGCTTTCATCGATCGACGGGAAGCGGCGGTGGCTTGTGTGAATCGGGGCGGGTGCAGAGCGCCGAATATTCTGGTTCTCAAGAAAGGGTGTAGCGGTGCTTTCATCGTGATCGCTATCACTATCACTAGGTATATCTGTTGACAAGTGCTCAGAGTGTTGCGAGGACCCAATGACGTCTGTATGGTCGGGGTGGGATTGGCCCACGGGCTCGGGTGGAGGATGCCCCATCAGCCAAGACCTGGGGAGGGGGAGAGGGGCACGCGAGCCGGTGTAACGATGGAAACCGCCGAATGTGCAGTTGATAGGATAAGTGTAGATCACACTACGCCGTTCGGGAAAATCACTTTAGTTGTAAATGGTTTGATATGTATCTAGAAGGCTGCTATGGGAAAGAGCAAAAAATATGCAAAGAATACGAAGAAATTTCCCACACTGACACCATATCTGGCCCACCCGATGCCGGAGAGAGTGCCGACTTAACCGCCGGAGGATATCTTCCTAACCATTCCATAAACTCTATCATATACGTACTTGACTACATTACGTGATTTAAGTGAATCTTTCACAGATATATTCATTCACAGGTGTATTATCGATAAGTAACAAAAAAAAAAAAAAAATCAAGCAGGAACAAAAAAAGCGATGTGCGCCGACCGGGATTCGAACCCGGGCCGCGACCTGAACTCATATTCAGAATGGGAGGGACGCATCGTAACCACTTGACCATCGGCGCCACTTTTAACAGATATCCACTTTAATGTGCGCTACGACTAACCTCGCAGTATCCCAAAGTGGGATAGCGTCAAGCGAACCATGGTTTCAGGTGGAGACAATCCCAATGACTTTATTATAATAATATCGATGAAAATAGCTATGTCCTTATAATAGCAATAACAAGTCAAGCGTGTTATCTTGAAAAACATTTCCTCGAAAAAAGCTTGCTGTTTGGCATCAATTCCAGCGTAGTATATGAGAAATCAACCAGAACAGATATCCGATTAGGAAGTATCAACCTGTCATTATGCACGTAATTGATCAAGTAGCATTGGTCCTCTGATCAAGGTGCCACAGCTTGGGCTGTGTGCTCTCATATGTTGTCATTGACTTTGGGCTCATTGGCCTCGATTCCTCGATATCTCCAAAATGACTATCATTCTTGTTCCACTGCTCTAGTGGGTGTGCTTCCACTCGATGCAAATCCTCCATGAAATCATTGGATCCGTGGGTTATGGCTTCCTGGCTGAATCGATGACTCTCACCCTGTCGTGTAGGATGCCCCTTCTTGTGTGATTTCTTGAAAATTGGGTAAACAAAACTCAGAGCTCGTGGAATGGAGAAAGAAGGGCGGGACCCGGACTGTGAGGAGCCGTTGTTCTCTTTATTCTGGATGTTGGGACCTTGTCCCCGCTGGCCTCGGTTGCTGTTATAGGAGAACTTCTTCAGTCCAAAGATCTTTCGTAACAGTGGCCACCAGCACATTAGATTCGCCACATAGATAGCGGTGCTGGCTTCTCGAATGTACCAGATTTGGTAGGTTGTGGTGAGAGGTGATGCGAAGTTGAAATATTTGTTCAAAATGGCAGCAATGATTGTAAAGAGACCCAGGCTCATCACACCGAGGAGGAGAGCCTTGCGGTGTTTCTTGAGTTGAGCTCTAACAAGGAGAGGGATCGGAATGGCGAACATCACTGCGTCGGATGAAATGTTGAACACAGCTTGAGTGATCGAGTAACGCTGATAAGTGGCGCATTGCATGTTCTGTACCGGCATGGCCCAGTACTGGGAGAAGGGTCGACAATAAACAGCATAGTAGCAAACCATAATAACCACGAACCCCAGGGCCACATATATTGACAGGATCTTAATGTAGAGGTTGGAGCGCAAGCTCTGGGTAAGCCTCCAATAAAAAATCAACATGCATGTCTTGACTCCCCATGTTGAGAAAAGCATGCACTGCTCCAGTCCGATGACAATCTTGCTTCCGTAGATTCGATCATGGATCTCCTGTGGATCTGATAATACTTGGTCATAATCCTTTGGGTCCATGAGATTGGTTGCGTAGCGCGAAGATAATTGAATCAGCACCAGGAGAGTAGTATAAACCATCTGCCAAAGTTGACAGCAAGTCAGTCTATCGATTCATTTATCTTCAAAGTGGTCCACTCACAAAGGTTGCTGTCATTACATAGTCGTCCCCTGTATGACAGATCGTAATCAGCGCTAATCTCCATGAGCCCAATAGCATTTGGTTGACATACAGAGCAAACGTTTGATCGACCCATTGGCGATTGTCCGGGAAATCCTTGATTGGATGAGTATAGCGCTCCTTGCGACATAAATCACTATATTAGAGTACGTACATCCTTCCGCCATATATCACAACGCCTATACTCCAGAAAACGACTGCTTCAACAAGCAACTGGTGAGGTGTGGGCGATACGTTCCCCATTGTAGGGAGGGAGCGATAGTCGCTCCCTGGACAAACGGCCTCAAGACCTGTCTGAACCAAAGCTCAAGTATGGCATAGGCGACGCGACAAGGAGGGTATAGCTGGACAGCCCAAAGAGGGGAAATAGATGTCAAAATCTCTCCAACACCATAACGAAATGATTGGTTTCCCGGATGCGAGTATGTAGGCGAAATGCACTGTGCAAGCGGCGGTGGTCCGGAACAATCACTCCGCTGCACTCGTTGAGCGACATTAGGCTCAAGTGCACCATGGAAATAGAATAAGTCCATCAAGGACAGGTATTTAAACGTCATGCATCCTTGACTGCAACATGTCATGCCCGGGGCTGGGGACTAGGTGACAAGCAAGGAGAGATGGGTTGGCGACGCAAGGGGGCATGTCGACCCAGATCGATGGCAGTTCGCAATGGAATGCAGATCAGCGTTGAAGATCAAGTACACTTAATAACTTGCAAGTCCAAATCCCTCCGTCGTACTCCGTGAAGCACCTATCATTAATCATGCTCCCCGGCTGCCTGTTTTGACTATATTTCCATAACGGCCTAATCATATTAGTCGGTGTGACACAAGTCAATATGCAGGATACCCTTGGACGGTCACATCACATAAAACAGAAGCAAGATCGTCAAAGCCTCAATTCACTAGCACGATCGCTACTAGTGGATTGGTTTCACGGTCGCAATACTAGCGCAATGATCTGCGACTCCTCGAGGAGCAGCATTTTTATTAATGACAGGTCAAATCCCGCGAATACGCAGATGGTGAGGTTTAATTTCATTGGTCTGCTATCCACCTGCAAGGTGGTTCTGGCCAAAGCTAGTAGCTCCGTCAAATGATCCCTAGTGACACCGAAGGATCTACGGCTTGAATATTGGGTTTGACGCGATACCCGAGACGAAAATAGGGAGATTGCAACCAATGAACTACATTCCAAAGCGTTATAACTTCACACTCAAATAAGGTTTCTGATGTTATTTTTCTCTTTCAACGGTCGGGCATGCTCCATTCATATCGGGACCACAGGTTTGAAGGTCTCATCGAAATTTTCTCCTCGCTCAGCGACTAGGCCGCGTTCTCGACTTGCTGCATGCCAGGTTTCTCATCTTCACCGCGGTCTACGTGATTCAGGCGATCAAGCACCGCTTTATCCTTGGTGAAAAGTGCGTCCACTTCTTCCAGAGTCTTATTGGTAGGCTGTTTACATGTCAGCTTCGGTCTCTGAAGATAGATATCCGGTATACTCACGTCTGGGCACATGAAATAAACAAATGCAAAAGCCACAACATTGAAGACGAGAGGCCAAATCCAGATTCTCGCGCCAACTGTCTCAAGCCCAATACCACCCGCAAAAACAGTTATGAATGTGAATAGGAATACTCCTAGAATTCCAGCTGCGGATCCAATATGACGGTACCGAAGCGGGGCAATCTGTCAGTTTCACGTCAGTATTCGCGTCCTTTATAGCATTGATCACGCAGATTGGTTCATACCTCCGGTCCATACAGCCACGGGCATCCCACCCAGCCCCAGCCATAAACAAACAGGTAGGGAAACATGACTGCCACTGCAGTCCATTGGGTTGCCGTAGTTTTATTCTTGATCATGTTGAGCACGACAAAGATTAGCATGCAACACGTCCCTATACCAGATGAAATCAACATAATTCGTCGTCGTCCAATGCGCTCAATGGTCACAATGCAAAGTGTGGAACCAAACCATTGAACTGTCAACGAGATTGCCGCCAACAAAGAGGCCATGAAATTTGATAGCCCGACATCTTCGAAGATTTGGGTCATATAATAGATCAATATGTTGATTCCCATTGATTGCTGGATAGCGAGAATGATGAATGAGATTCGCACTCGCCGACCGACACGAAGTGGTGTGTTATCCCAGATTAGACTCAGGAGTGTCAGGCGGTTGCTTGATTCTTCTTCCACTTCGAAGTTTTCCATGATACTTGCTCTGAGGACTCGGATCTCTTCAATATCATTACTATTGTTGATGCCTGTACGATAGACACCGTAGATTCGAGAGAGTGTTTTGTCGCCTTCGTCAATCCGGTCTCGTGCATAGTACCATCTTGGTGTATCAGGTAAAAATACCATGGTCGCTCCAGATAGAAGAGCTAGAATGCTTTGAATGGCGACAGGAATTCGCTAAATTCGAATCAGCAAGTCGCAAGTGATGAAGTTGTAGCAACCTACCCAGGAAACCTGATTTGTCATTCTCGTGAAGCCGAATGTCACCCAGTAAGAGAGCGCAACGCCGAAGATTAAGGATGAACAATTAATGGCAACCTCAGGACCACGTCCTCCGGCATCGATACTCATTTCTGACTATCAAACTCGTTAGATCAACTTCAGGTGCAGATAGCGCGTAGATATTTACCATATACATCGGAACGTTGCACGTAATGAACTATCAATTTGTCAGAGATGGACTCGTCTAGTCATCTGAAGGATGATCCTTACTGCAATGCCAAATCCCTAATAACCATTAGCATGAAGCTCTGTCTCATTCAATCTCTACTTACAGCAAGAACTCTCGCCACGATGATCTGTGGGACGGAAAATGATGCAGCCTGAATCGCACCTCCAATGACAATAAGAGCATTGCCAATAATGATACAATTTCGTCGACCAAGAGGCATCCCGATTAGCATGACTACACATGCCATGAAAGCTGCTGCCAGGGTATAGGAAGACGCAATCATAGGAATTGTTTCTGTTCCAGTCGGATTCTATAACCATGTTAGCACAATTCTAGGAAGAATTTCATTACAGTAAAATACCCCGATAGCATTCAAAAAAGGAGTAGTCGATTGTACTCCACCGAGAACGCCGGCTTGATAACCCTCAATCATGAAACCCTGTATATCTCTGTGAGTCAAACATACATTGCACTGAGCTTGCACCAGCACTGACCACAGAGCAACTGAATCGGGAGAGTCGACGCAAGGTCTTGCCTTGAATATACTCTTCAAACATGATGAATGCACTTAAATTTCGTATAATGTGCAGGTCAGTTGAAGTATGGGGAGTAGGGAAGGGATACCCCAGCTTTTATCTTATGGGATTTCTCAATATCCCCAGAAATGCGGGGGATTAGGCTTTGCTAGTTCAGATCTAGATTCACTCTCAGTCTTGACGTCAAATCTAAGTCCAAGGTATTGTTGTTCTGATTGGTACGATCGAAAACCGGAGGTTAATTCTGAATGCCGGACCACATCCGGTGCATTCTTTAACTATAATGCGGGGGGTAACCAACCACTAATTACGGTGGTAGATAGGAGCACAAAGCCAATTTGGAGGAAATGTCTCAGATAATGACTGGCAGAAAACGTAAAACACATGGATTAGTGATCAGGTTCATATAGATTATAGGCCCGGGCCAAGCATGTCAACTTCCCGTGTTCTCGCCTACCAGAGTTCTGCAACCTCACTTCAGACCCCTTCATCCCTGCTAGAATTTTCGACGAGAACATCTGTTCAAATACTAATCAGGCCAAATGTCAGCACAGAAGTTGTACATTTCAACATACTTAGAACATCATAAATGACAAATTGGATCTCAATATTCATCAATTATCATGTCATCTTAATACTTCAATAGTCTCAGATCAATCGGAATCCCATCTCCTGCCTCCAAAGCACTAATTACTGCCTCGCATACTCTCACTGCATTTAAACCATCCTCTCCTGAACACCTTGGCTCCTCCTGTTCAAGGCAGACTCGGGCCAAATGCTCTACCTGTTGCTGAAAAGGTCTATCATCTGGAGTGCTTAGCTCCTCTTGGCGGATGGGGATATTCCATCCTACCTCTTTTCCTAGCTGCTTTGCATCATCGCCATCGTAACGCCAAAGTGTACCATCTGGCTCTGTCAAAGTTCCCTTAGTCCCCAGAATCCGATATGTATCCACTTTTACCGGAGCCGGTGGATAAAGAGGATTATCGCCCGTTGCAGCCTCCCACCCAAACGGACTTGCCACATTATCACTGACGATGAATGTCCCCACCACTCCATTTGCAAATTGAAGCATGACTGCCGCCCCTTCTTCGACTAGGTCGTCGCTTGGAACAATTTCATGAGAACGCTGACCGGCGGTCTGTGTTGCCCAAACTCTCACGACATTCGATCCAGTTAGATAATGCAGAACGTCAATATCGTGGACAAAGTTAGTCCAGACAGGACCGCCTCCAGACTTGCGAGAGCATCGCCAGCTAGCTTCCTTGTAATAGCTATCATTCTTTTTGGCGGTCCATATTCCCGATATTGCGATGATTTTGCCGATTGTTCCATTGTCAATCACTTGGCGGGCTGCTGCAAGTGATGGATGAAATCGACGGTGGTGGCCAACCAGCAACGTGCAGGATTTGGTTTTCGCGAGTTGAAGAAGCTTGGCTCCTGAGCTCGACTCGGTGGAGAAGGGCTTCTCAATCAACATGGCCTGAGGGGAGGCATAGTGTAGCACTTCCTCGGCGACACGAACGTGAAGGCTAGAAGGTACACAAATGATGTATGCATCCGGGGCTCCAATTGAGGACCCGAGAAGGTCTTGCACGGACGTGAAATGTGGCACAGAAAGCTTCGAAGCCAATTCCTTTCCAGGAGGGAATGGGTCGATAAGAGCAACTAAAGAGCAGGTAGGAGAGGTCAGGAGGAATTTGGCATGAAAAGGGGCAATGGTTCCTCCGCCAACAAGGACAACTGTCACTTTTCGGGATTGAAGACTCATGATGGATCACAAAGTCAAGCTTCACTTACCATTGTGGAGATCATTGTTAACTTGTTAATGATGTCGACCTAAATATGGGGGGCGCCGGTGCTTATAAAAACAAGCCGGTCCCCGCAAGCACAACCCGTGGCGGTTTTTAAGCCATAATCCCCCTCAGATGGGATTTTCGGAAAATTAAGCAACAAAATGGATATTCTACACAAATCCTACGAGTATGGCAAGTCACCTCTAACTCCATCGTCACTCTCGAGCTCGTCCAACGCGTTCTTGTTTGGCGGCAACATCTCTCGTTCACTGTCACCACTCCTCCATGGAATCCTTTTTCGTTCCGTGAATGCGTCATGGACGTATCGTCTCGCACAAACGACCGACAAGAATGAGTTTCTAGCGAAGCTCGCCGATCTCAAATCTATTGGCGTGTCCATAACCATGCCCAATAAAGTCACATTCGGACCCCTTCTTGACGATTTGACCGAGGAAGCACGAGGCATCGGAGCTGTTAACACCGCCTTTGTCCGCCTTGACTCTACAGGAAATCGCCGGTGGATTGGCACCAACACTGATTGTGTTGGGATCCGCGAAGCCATTCTTCAACATAACCCTCACGCCGCCTCGAAGGCAAAGGGACAACCGGCTATGGTGATTGGCGGAGGCGGAGCGGCACGCAGCGCCATCTATGCGTTATGGAAGTGGTTCTCTCCTTCCGAGATCTACATTGCAAACCGATTACAATCAGAGGTTGATGACATTGCCGACTTCTTCACGAAAACAATGCCTGGCATCAAGCTTCGGTACATTCCAGATGTTAATGCCGCGCAGAACCTTCCTTCACCGTCGATTGTCATCGGCACTACTCCTGATTATCCACCTTCCGAGCCAGGAGAGGTCCTATGTTGGGAAATAAGCGAGTGTATTCTGAGAAAGTCCAAGGGGGATTGTTGGTGGATATGTGCTATATGCCATCGACTGAGACTCGACTTTTGTGTACGGCGAGGAAGGCTGGTTGGGCTGTGATTCGGGGTACAGAGGTTCTTGTACGAGTATGTGTTGCTCAACAGGTTCTGTGGTTGGAAAGGGAATCGAACGAACGGGGAGTGGAAGAGGCCATGGCTGCTATTGCCATGCCAGATAGGAACGTTAAACTGTAGTTCAAAAATATACCCGTCTACCCAGATGTCGATTATCTATGACTTCGAACTTTTTTACAAAGCATTTGGAATGTGAATCTTAACTGTAATAGAAACATCTAATGTCGGATTGTGGATTTTATAAATATGTGTTCGGGAGCTGCTCTCCAGTCGTACAAGAACTTTTCAAATTTTTGCACTGATAGTTCAAAGGGGGAAAAGACCAAACAAGAAAATGATTAAAGGTTATCTTCTACTACACTATAGACCATGCGGCAATTTAGAACCCCGAGTTGATAATATTCCGAGGACAGGGTTTACCCCGGACTCCAAAGTGGCTCATCCCCGCACCCCGGAGACTAAAATATATGGCCGGCTCTGGTACCAGAAACTGGGAAAGACTTCTCTCCGATCACGATTCAACTATATAGCTTCTCCAAAGCAACAAAAAAAGGTTGCGTGAAATTACAATTCGCCTCAGAATTCTATCCCAGCACAAGGTGCTGTCAATTTTGCGACATGGCTCACGCTGGCCCATTGGGACAGGTACGCACTTTCGACGCCACTCTCTTTTGTAGACCAATGCTGACATTCAGATACCAATAAGCCCATCACTCTCAAGCTTTCGGGCAAGGTGATTAAAAATCGACTTTATCGTACTCCCCTCAGTGAATACGCGTCGACATACGACGAGAACAATGTTGAGAACTGCGGGAAGCCTCTCCCACGTTATGCTGAACTCTATCAAGGTGTGACCGATTACGACTGCGCTGATACTCCAAGCGACTGACCAGATTAGAACTTGCGGATGGAGGTGCCGGTCTGATCTGCACCGGCAATATTCCCATCCACCGCGATAATTTGGAAAACTACAACAATGCGGTTCTCGACATCAATAACCCTTGGGATGCGGTCGAGGCATTCCGTCCTGCTTGCAAGGCTGCAAAGTCTCGAGGCGCAATCTTTCTTCCACAGCTGCAGTTTCCGGGCCGCCAAGTGCCTGAATTCCTGAATGCGAACCCGAAGTCTTCCTCTTCTGAGCATTTGGAGCCTTGCCTGAACAAAACGTATGGCAAGCCCTCGCCATTGACCAGAGCTGAGATTAAGGATTTGCAAAATCGATACGTCTGGGCTGCGGAAGTGCTGTTCAAGGCTGGGGCTGATGGTATCATTGTAAGTTTTGCTGATCCAAGTGGGATATTTTAGAATATGAGACTGACTATTGTAGCTGCATGCGAGTCACGGATATATCATGCAACAGTTCCTATCGCCTTTGATCAATAAGCGAACTGATGAGGTACGAAATGTTTTTTTCATGGGGTTTCAAATTGAGATTAACCACAGAACTCTTATAACAGTACGGTGGAAGTTTGGAGAACCGCGCCCGATTTATCCTCGAGATCGTTAATGCGATCAAAGCCAAACTCCCATTGAACGAATTCGTGATCGCTGCTAAGCTCAACTGTCAAGACTGTATGAGAAAGTCTCCTCAAATTTATGAAATCATTCACTAACCTTAACAGTCATCGAGGGAGGTGCCAGCTTCGCGGAACAGTGTGTCGTCATCAAGTGGCTCGAAGATGCCGGTGTAGATTTCTTCGATATATCAGGTGGAACTTACGCTTCCCCTGCATGGAGAGGCAACATCATGAAAGATCTGGCAGAAAGACCCTCGCAGAAGCAGAGAGGAAGGTACGACATACTGTGAAACCCTCACATAAGGTTTTTGATCGCTGACCATTACAGCTACTTCATTGAATGGGCACAGGAAATGAAGAAAGTATTGGTAGGTCCCGCTAACTGATCAATTGATTGATAAAAGCTGACTTCTTGCATAGTCCCGCGCCGTTATTGGAACAACAGGTGGTTGGAGGGATAGTCACCGGATGTCGGAAGCTGTTGAAAGAGGCGATATTGATATGGTCGGGCTTGGAAGGCCACTCCGTGAAGATCCAAAGTCTGTGAACAAAGTTCTTCGCGGTGAAGTCAGGAGAAGCAATCTTTGAAATTCTTCCGACAAATGTTCAATATGAACTCATTGGTCAATATCCACGAAATGGGAGCCTTAGAAGTTAGTAAAAGTTCAGCTACCATCCGTAAACAATGCCCATGTCTTGACATGTGCAAATGTAAGCATAAATCATTACTTGCAAAGATCCCAAGCCGGTGACCCTGAAAAAGTTAACAAAAGTAAGTCTTGTGAATAGACTTGAAGATCCCTAGCCCATCCCATCCTAAAATGTATCCAACCGTGGATGGTGGTACATAGCCGTCAAAAGCTCGCATGCCTCAGCAACCGTTCGTCCAAAGCTCGATATATTAGAGAGCGCTACCTCTGGGTACACTGTCTCTGAATTGTCTACAAGTGTATTTCGGCTGGTAGTCATGGTCAGAATTCCGCTGTCCATTACCTAAAGGAGCGCGATAATTGAACACCACAAAATTAGTCGAACACCACTCTATTTCTATATCCGGTATGGCGCAGTAATTGTAATTCAGAAAAACCGCTATGTCAAGTATTAAAGTACCTTGCATCGCCTCGCTTAATTCACGTCAATATAAGAGATGACGCTTCATTAGACTCATAATATAAGTAATAAAAGGTAGCTTAACGGGTATCACTCTTTAATCTTGGAATCACCTTCACATTCCAGCGTAGTCTACAGAATAACGTGAGCAAGTAGGTACTTGGGTATGTACTCAATAAAATCAATTTCTGAATCTTGGTTACTGCGCTACTTTGGATGCGGTTAGTGAGGGTGTTCAACTAATTTTGTGGTGTTCAATTAAAAAGCTCCTACCTAAAACTCAAGATTGTTGTTCCCTCGGTTATACTCCAGATGCTCGTTCGTAACCCCGCCCGGTCTCCTAATTTATATACCGGCGTCATAAATTGAAACGACTCTAAATTACTATATGATATTGTCTCCCTCGTGTACCTATAATAGTGAATTCACAAACACTGAAACGCCCTTTAACCATTCCATTGCTCCCCAGAATGTCCACAATCAAAGTTGCGATAGCCACGAACTCGCTAGGCAAATCCGTCGCCGACCACACAATTCACCGGAAACTAGAAGCAGCCAAATCCCACGGGTTTGATGGCGTCGAGGTTGCATTTGAATGCCTCGATGCACACGCTGCTACATTCGCCTTTCTAAAGACTCGCAATGACAAGCTACGTGCAGCCGCCTCGGATGTCTATTCAAAAGCAACTTTCCTCTCTCTCAGTCTTATTGCACTGAACCCATTCCGAGATTACGACGGACTGAAAAGCGCGCAGGAAGTTGATGCCCGGTTGGAAGAAGCTGAGCTATGGTGCCAATTATGTCAAATCATGCGAATTCCGATCTTTCAGGTAAAATTTGACTCGGCTTCTATGATATCTTAAAGCTTCAAAATAACGTTGTCTAGATCTGCTCAGCACTATACCCCATTGATGAATCTAGAATTACATCGGACCCGGTCGTGATAGCTGCCAATATGCGGAAACTCGGCCTCCTTGCACAGAAATACAATCTTCGGGTTGGATACGAGGCTCCTGCGTGGGGGATTCACAAGAATACCTGGCAGCAGATTCAAGAGGTCATTGACCTAGTCAACCTTCCTAATGTAGGACATTGCCTTGATACATTCCATGTTGCGTCAAGAGAGGCCGGAGATCCTTTCAATGCAGCTTCGCCTGTGCGGAAGGATGGCCATGACAGGCTTCGGAAGAGCTTGGATGAGTTGAAGCGAACTGTTAACCCCCGAAACATTGTCTACCTGCAGCTCAGTGATGCAATTGTGGCTGATCCAGAGCAGAAGGGGTACCCTGTGAAGGATTTGAAGCAACCTCCTTTCATGACCCAGTCGAGAAATTGCCGAATCTTTCCATGCGAGTCGCATCTTGGTGGTACTCTGCCTGCCGTTGAAGTAGCGAAGGCCGTTTTCGATATTGGATATAATGGCTGGGTATCTATGGAGGTCTTCCACACTGACATGTTTGATACACGAGCCTCGTGAGCCTTTCTACAGTTTCACCGCTGTGAGAATGATTTACTGATATCTTATTATAGGGTTCCCGATGACTGGGCGAGACGGGGTATGGAATCTTGGCGACGAGTCGTTGCGCGCTGTGGTCTTAATCACCGTAAGCTCATATGTGATCTGATTCTACGTACTATGTAGATGGTATATCCTGGGACTAACGTGATACAGGAGCCAAATTCTAATGCAGAATCCTAGAACAGTGCTCAAACTAAATGTACAAAAAGACTGAAAGGAAATGAAGGAGTGGAGAATTATGCGCCGATTTACAAGTATGTTTTCAATGTGAATTTGTATTATCTCGCTAAGTTGTCCGATTTCGAGTTTGCATTCCATCTCAATTCACCAGCGTCATTAAAATATAAATATATGTCACATGATTTGACATATACCATTGTGATTGAAATATTAAACATGAATGTGAAGTAAAAGAACGCAAAGATGATATAAAAATTTCATGAAGGACCCCTCCACTTTCCAGCTTTCTCATTATCTCTTGAAAGCTGGATGGTCATCAAGACGAGGCGCAGGCGACTCACTGGCCAAATCGATAAATGACCGTCGCCCTTCCTTACCACTTTGGAAAGCAGTCAGTCTCTCCGCGGCCTCAAAGCTATACTGTGGGCCCTGGTATTCGCGTCTGCCTCTGAACAGCCACCACATAGCTGTCAAAGCCATCAAGCCCACAATGATTACACTAGTGTAATTCATATTCTTCACGGTGGCAGGCAAGACCAGTGGGAAACAGAAGAACACAACCGTAACCATAATGTAAAGCAATGCGGTGATATTAACTGCCATTCCTAGCTTCTGTCCCATATAGAAGGGTCCGGGAACCATGTTCCTGCGTCCTGAAAGGACATGCGGTAGGATTGCACCAAGATAAGAAAGTGAGCTCAACACGATGAATGAAGAAATTAGTGCCTGGAAGGCGGTGGTACTACCGACGTATATGCATCCTAGACAGGTGACAAGTCCGCTCATGGCGACTGTTGCACGAACGGGGCAATCGAGTGTTGGGTGGATTTGAGCAAAATAACTGGCAAAGGGTGTCGCATTGTCGCGTGCAAGACTCCACCACATGCGACCACCTGTCACAAAAGTGCCAATCAGTGTTGGGAATGTTGCTAGGAAAAGAACGGCAATGAGACCGATGGCGCCGGCGTTCGAGCCTGTGGCTTGTCGGTAGATCTCGGCAGTTGGGAAAAAACTGATGCTGCTGGTGTAGACAGCATCGAGGTCCTGAATTGAATAAAAGAGAGCGATCAGGTAGACGAAAGATGTTGTGAAGGCGGTTAGCATTTGGAGCATGATGCCTGTGGGGACTCTGGATTCAGGCTTGGGTACTGAGATCAAGGTATTAGCTTTGTTTCATTATTGTGAGCCTGAGATTTCCATACCTTCTTCGGAGAGATGACTGATACAATCTGGAGTTCCGACTGCAAAGGCTGCGTTCAGTAGTCCAGTCATGAAACACACGCCATCTGACCATCCTCCAGTCTCGTTATGGTACTCAACCCAGACCTGCGAGTTGCTTGAATATGTCTTCGGCATCACAACCAACACGATCACCGTGATCACCAATCCGCACATTGACAGAATTAACGCAATCCGATTGAGCAACGGAATAAGTCGATTTCCGAAACAGACAATAGCACAGCACATCCAGTTGACAATCTGGAACACGATAAACACCTGCCATGAATTCCAGGTCGTATCGGTATGTTTGAGCAGGTACATTGCCACCGCCTCATTACCCAGCATGGAACTCATTGATGAGGCAGACAGCAGCCACGCACAAGCATTGAGATAACCAGTGAAAAACCCGGCTCCGCGACCGCGATTTCGACTCAGCACCGAGGACCAGTAATATACACCCCCGGCTGACGGCATTGATGAAGCTAGCTCAGCCAGTGATGCGGAGATAGCTGTATAGAAGACGCTGACGAGAATAAGGCCATAGATAACAGCCATGGGACCGCCATTTTTCAGCGCAGCTACAATTGTCCCACCGGTTGACGCCCAAGAGCTGCGATGGAGTCAGTTTCAGATTCCTCTACAACCAAACACAGAGTTGACGGTGTTGACACACTTTGCGATCACAATACCTAGACTGGTCAAGCTCCACAGCCCAAAATTGCGCTTGAGCTCCTGCCTGTGCCCCAATGCGGCCTCTAAGCGCACAATATCAATCTCGCCCTTTGTCTTCAATGGGGTCACCCCATCGTGGTACTTTTCCGACTCTGTGAAGGCCATGGTATCCTTCAAGGTCGAGCAGAGGATCAAGATAGACGCATGGGGCGACTTCAAAGAGAAAGAAATGCGCACCGTAGAAAAGGGATGGAAATGATGGAATCAGAAAAACAAAAGATCAAATAGGAGGCATCGCGCTCGGGCGACCTGACGAATCTTTTCTTTGGTCATACAAAGCGAAGCGAGTTGCAACCCCAAGAATGCTTCATGCTAGGGACTGCCCATATGGCTTCCACGTGCATTACGCGATTTGGATAATACTACGAGAAGATAAGCAGGTTCCTTCTTTTTCTCTGAGGTCAGACCTCTCAATTTCCAGGATCGGTGGCCTACAGAAAGTTGAATCCCTGCGAAAGCCTGCGGGAGCTAATCTGTGGATAATGACAATAGACTATTTGCTCGAGCGCAGTGGTCTTAGCACAAAAGAGCAGCGTAGATCGATTTTTCTACTGTACTTTGGCCGAACTGGGAATCAGATCTTGGGGGTTTGTGGTCTTCCAAGAATGTGAATTGAGTGGGGTGTTCGATGTATCGCAAATACATGCAAGGGGGATTGGCGCCAGCAAAGCCACGAATTTTAGCGTCGAGTTGAGTGTCGATCAAGCGATCTATAAAATATAGGCACTGTGCCCCTAGAGTATAGTCGATCATTAAGATAAACCAAAGCCTGTTGCAATCAGAGCGTTCGTATCCTATTTCAAGGTTTCCTGGTGTGTATCGTGTGGGGTTCCTATAGTGCAATCGGTCCATCCCTGTATAGTGGCACCTCCACCTCAGCATTCTTGTTCATTGGCTGCATGACATCCGATTCGCTGCACGTAAGTTCAGTCATTTATCATTTTTCCTGCGGCTGAAAGTTCAATAAAGTCAGGTAGCAAGCTTAATCTCCTTTAATGACAATAGATAACCAGCAATGCTATTCAAGTGCTAATATTGATTGGCAATCATCATACAACAAATATCAGAACTGTGAAGATGGTCATCAGTGATCAAGAGTCAGCCTTGAAAAGCAGATAATCGCAGATGCTATTTGAACAAATCACATGATCTCTAGCACACCTGGTCCCATGAATGCCTGGGACTTCAGGCGGCAGCGTGAGCATTGTGTGAGGACTTTCGATTATTAAATACCCTATTATTGAGATCGCCAGCTTGTCTGTCTTGGAATCATTCTAACCTCTGGAGCTTTGAGGCCTTCACAGCTAGCACTTGGCCATTGATCTGGTTACTATCACTAGAATTTAGCCGCTACACTTGCGACATATCAATCGACTAGGTCATCAAAATCTATTCATTTTGAGAAATCTCAGCTAAAGGAAAGTGTCTTGAGGTCATGAAACATCGCGCATAAAGCGGGGGACAATGAATAAAAGCAGGATTCAGCCTTCACAGCCGCGACTTGATAGTCTGACCACCCTCCCATGAGTCGCCTGCCTCAATAGTCTGCCACCCAGAGACAGAGCCGGCCTCAACGCAAATCATGTTCTTGTATGCCTCATCCGGGCCAAAGTCAGCCATGCCCTTGGCTTTTTCGATCCACGGGTTCCAGACCACAACATCCGCCAAGGCCTCGCGGGTAATCGAAAAGAGGGGTTGGTCGTCTGCAGCAGAGGAGACAATGATCGGCACGGAGGGATCAAGGTTCTGGTAGACGCGGTCGGTTTCTCCGGTGATGGCCAGAACCGGGGAGGCTTCGGTGTGGGAGGTAGCCTCGCGGGTCTTGTCGATATAGGTCTTGGACTCGAGGTTCTTGACGCGAATAGCGGAGATATCCTATGTATTTCTGTCAGTTTGGAATCGTTCAAAAGAAAAGTGTTTATTGGCAAGAATAGCCAAGAGGATGCTAAACATACGGTAATGTTCAGGTATGTATGCATCAGGACCTGGAACTCAAAGTTCTGTGTACCCTCATTGCGCACCTGCAGCTGAGTCTGTAACGAAGTCTTGGTCAAGGTGACGCTGTAGACAAGACCAAACTCATATGGCCAAGCTTTCCGGAATTCCTCGCTCAACATGGTGTGCGACAGACCAAAGTCCAGCTTCACAGCCTGGTCTCCCTGGCTATCGGCTGCTTCGGCAGAGGACTTGCCCAAGTATTCCCAGTTCGAGTTACGGGCGAATCCATGCTGGGGCAAGGGGGAGGTAACGTGGTTTTGTGGGGGAGGACCAAAGACCTATAGAAAGGGGAGAGCATGGTTAGCTTCAGGGTCTCAGGGTCTGATGCAATTTGACTGCAGACGGCGCAAGCAAGCTTGAGAACAATTGACTTACCGGAAATACAAGGGGAATACCACCACGGATTGGCTTTGAGCCATCCAGGTGGGCCTTCTCGCTCAGGAACAGCTGTTCCTGGCCATTTGCCTTCCACGAAGTGACCGTGGCGCCGTACAGGTGGATCGCAACGGATTCCCCGGTAGGCAAGCTCGCCTCGACAACGTTATCATTGATGGAAACAGTAGACTGGGGCAGGGAAGCACCCAGTCCGATGGCAGATGGCTTGTTGGAACGGACCATTGTGATGATTGTCAAGGATGTTAGGAGAGGAAAGCTGAGCTGAGATCATGGCGGGGAATCGGATCTCAGCCCCACTTTATCGCCGTTGGATCGTTGTTTACATTGCCTTTCTAGATGTTTAAAATGCGATTCAGCCTTTTGTTTTACTATTTTCCCAAGACGTCTAAATTTATATAAGTATATCGATACTGTATGATTGCGATGGTATTATATTTGACCCAGTCGGTTCAATGTGCCAGATTCGTTGGTCTCCTGTGAAGCGCATACCTTGCTGCGCCTGCTTGGCGTCCCGCGCCCTGAAGAAGGCCACAGGACTTTCTGTTCAGCTCTCCAACACCCAACACCCAACACCTGATATGAGATTCGCGCATGTAACCCCGGCGCGCTTTCTCGACGTATTGCTCACTAGAAGGTACTCTGTAGATACTATCGCCCGAAGGTGCGGCAGGTTGGATATCAGAAATGATCATTTTTTAGTCCTGAATAGCTCTTATGATATAGATAGTTCAAAGTATCCCAAACAAAGAATCAAATACAATACACCACGGCCGAAGAGACCAAGTCCCAAAAATCCATTGTAGGGTAAAGGAATTCAAACGTTTATGCAGCGCCGCTATTTGCTTTACGACATTCAATATGCACGTGGGGAATAAGGACATGGAGAGTCAACATAAAGTACAAAATCAAACAAAACTTTCACTGAAAACGCCGTCGCTATGCGGTATGATTGTGTCGCCGTGATGCGTCGTGGGCCTCGACACGAATGTTGAAAAGGAGGTCATCAACCTCTCGAAGAGCATTTAGGCTCAAGTTAGCCTGTTTCATATTTTCCAGGAGTCTCTTGAGCGAATCGGTGATTCCTGCCTCGCTTGTGTAGGGTTCAGGAGTGGGGGTCGATTCGGTTTGGATGCCTGTCGTGACAGAGGGCGCGACATGCACAGCCGTGTGGGTTGGAATTTCGTCAGAAAGCATCACTGCATCCACATCCATGTTAGTATCAATGTCCTGAGACATAGATACTGGCAATTGACCGGATTCTGTCCCTTGGGAAAGAGTTGCTTCCTCTGTGGAAACGAGGGGACCATCAAGATTGACACTGGTCTCCAGAGTGGTATTGACGGCCTGGGGAAGAGCGTCAAGACCTAGAATCTCAGGTTGGTTCGATGATGGTGTGGATACCGTCGATTCAAGTGGCGGTTGGGCTTTTTGATTTTTATTTTGCGATGAACGCGTTCTGCCAGAGCGGGTACTGTAGGAGGACTGAGACTGGGCTGGGCTCACTACACCAGCACTCAACTTGTCCTCGCCACGAGCAGACTTGCGAGTTCGCTTCGGTGGGGGCTGAGAAGTTTCTCCATCATCAGCATGCTCATGTGGAGCCCCGCGAACCGCAATCGGGGAGAGTGATTCTGATGTGATAAATTCATCCTGGCGTTGAGAGCTGCGGGTTGATCGGCGCGGCGTAGGTACAGATGGTTTAGCCGGGAAGGAGGACCGATCAATCGAATCAATGTCACCCTCCTGTGATTGCGTAGCATCGGGGTCATCCAGGTCTAAGGGAACCGCGTCTTTGGCTGTGGAGAGTCTGGTTGACCGGCGCCTTTCATTTGCGGCCCTCGGGGTGCCATTGTCCTCACTACGCTTTCTCTTCTTAGAGCTTTGCGAGGCAGCAGATGCTAATCGTTCTTCATGCTGGCTACCTTGATCGACAGCCAACCCCAAGTCCTGTGAAAGCTGGGAGGCAATTTGGACGTCCAAGTCATCGCCAGAATCGATATGATCGGTCACCACCGGGGTTGGTAGAGTATCGGGCAGCTCTTCAGATTGTTTTTGTTGGCCGTCCTCGCCATCTACTGTCTTTGGAACAGCCTTTCGTGGTTTCTGTCGGGATGCTGATTTCGGTTTGGAGCTCTGACCAGTCGTTGAACCAATTGGTTTAGCAGGTGTCCCAAATGTAGGGGCAGGTGTCCAATTCTGGTCATAATGCGTGCTCTGGCTCAAGGCAGACCGAGTGCGCCGGCTTGGCGGTCTTTCATCAACCTGAGACACAGAAGTGTTTTCTTTAGGCTGTTCAGGAACGTCGGTAGTATCTTGGCTAACTTCCACAATAGAAATAGCAGGGCTGCTGACTGCGCTGTGTTCCGTAGAAACAGCAGCAGCAGCTTCGCGAGCCTTCGCTTTCTTTGCTCTTGCTAAAGACCTCCGGCGTGCATTTCTCGCTTGTTTTCTGGGACTTGGACTGCGGGAAGTGATTTCAGGTGGTGATGATGGAAGATCAGATGCATCAGTCATGGCAATGTCTTGCGCTCGCAAGACTGGCGCATCAGAGTGGAGCGCAGGAGTTGGATCCCGAGTGGCGGGAGTAGGGGATGACCCAATGAAGCCATCTTCATTCTCTGTCGGGGCGAGGGTTGGAGTCAGTGGAAATCCAAACGCCGATTGCGAGCCGTGCTGTCTACGCAGGTGTACTGGCGTGTCGAAGCCCAAACCACCAGGAGTATTTGCAGGAGAGGAGGATCGAATGGCTTCGATCATTCGGAAGACATCCCGCCGATTTCCCGGATAAGATAGAATTGTGGAATCCTCGTTCAAGTGGGACTGGGAAGTTACGGGCAATTGTGGCTCTGTTGACTCGGACGTCTCGCGGGACGGTTGCTCATTCACTCCAATCACAGGCGATGAATTGGGATAGAGGTATGCCTGAGGGTCATGATGCAAAGATGTTAACCTCTGTGCAGCCGAAGATGGGACAATTGTGTTCTGGGAACTCGTGTTTAGTGCATGTGATGAAATCGGATGTACTGGTTGTATGTCTACCTGATTATTGTCCTTGGACTGCGCTGATGCTTTGAGATTATCCAAGGCTGTTGCAACAGAAGCTCCAATGGAACTTTTTGAAGAGGCTTCATCTGCTACAGAGGCCGTCGAGTACCAGAAATCAACGAATTTCTTGGCCCGTGACGCGTGTTGAGACTCTAAGCCAGCGCAAATGATCACGTCGAACCTTTGAAGCGAAGGTAAATCGTCACGGACGCATGTCTGCAGGACATTGAGAACAGCAAGTGTAAGAGCTCGACACTTTGCACCGGTTAGCTTATGCTTCAACATTATTTTTGTTGTTTAGCACTTACCGCAGTTAAAATACGACTATCCACACCATGCTTGAAATCAAATTTGGATTCACCATCCTTAATCCAAGGCTTCAAGGAAGATTGTAAGGTTTCAAGAAGCTGTGACCGAAAGTGAGGTGCGCCAGAGCCAAGAAAAGACGTCAATGACTCGATGAACCCTGCGAGACCATGGGATTCCGAGACACTGAAGCCATCGTATGCCAGGCTCAATGTTCTCCCAATTGATTCCGCGAGTTTGTAGGGGAACGGCGGGGGGCTCGGCTGCTGGGCGACGGTGTGACCGTTTCCTACGCTGTTACCCTGGAGGAAGGGAACCGACAAAGACTGGCTCAGCAGAGATGCTGAAGGCAGATAAGTGTCATGAACTGAAAGATTCATCAGGCATACGGCCAAGGGCTCTATGATAAGAGCAGGCAGACCTTGATCTCCTTTCTCTGTTCTGGCGACTCGCATAAACGACCCAAGCAAGTGTGACCATTCCTGGAACACATTGTGAGGTTTTAGCCCAGAGGCGAGGATTTTGTTGACGTTTTCGTAGTCGCGGGAGACAGAGCCATCACGCTCCCGAGCAGACTCTACTGGGAAGGATTGTAAGGCATCAGCAGCGGCTCGAGCACTAGCTTTCCAGACCACCTCTGATAGTGGAGACGGACGGGAAACATATGTCGAGTCCGCAATGCTCAAATCAGCGCACTGCTGTAGGAGTTCGAGGCGAGATCCGCGAGATATTCTTCCTTTGCACGAAGCTTGAATTATTCCTTCAACCAGACGGACATAAGCCAAGGTCGGCGTTGATGACACCGGATTGGCGCTAATTGTTCGGAGAAGATAGAGAAAAGGGGTGTTGAGATTTGTGCCAGAAGTAGGATGACGGTGGGTGGGGGTGTTGGAAGTTTGAAAGGTACCGTCCGAAGTCTTCAATAGGAGTCTTTCTGTGAATGGAATGCTTCCAAGGGAGGAAATCATCGTCGTTGATAGGAATCGGAACCGTTCGAAGAAAGCGTCTACCTCGCCATCCCCTGAGGCATTCAATGAAGTAGGGCCGGCGTGCCAGAGGCGATTGAACAGTCCAAGAACACTGGCAACAGCTTGCATGGATTCCGTGGAAGGGGTTATCTCCTTACTAGAGGCCAAAGACAGTGCACTTGAAAGATTGCTCCAAGCACGAGCCATGTTTGATTTCTCAATCTCATTAACATCCCAGACGGACGCCTTGAGCAGAGACTCAAAAACCTTCAAAATCGCTGAGACTCTTGAACGGACCCATTTTGAATCAATCGAGGGAAGTTCCTCGGCTTCGATCTTGTTTGGGTCGTTGATGCGATTCTCTGTCCATATTTTGGCCTGTGGACTCCAAAGCAGGGCTGCTAACACACCCGCTTCACTGTCACTCAGGGATGAAATGGATGAAAAGATGGACACAGACGGAACAGCGATATATTCCTCCCAAATAATGTCGAGATGGTTGGGGAGAAGCGAGGGGCGGAAGGCGTAATAGAGTAAGTTGTAGTAGCTACTCAAGGCAAGTTGAGTAGATGCCGGTCCTGATTTATCAGATTTTCTCCGTTCCAATTGAGAGAAAATTGGTTTGCCTAGCATCTTGACCAAAGACGGACTGGTTTTTTCATTTGGACTAACCGCGAAAACGAATCGATTCCAACCCAAGATGGCCTGAGCTTTGATGGAAGGCTCACTGCAATTGAAGCATTTTTGGAGAACAAGAACCCACTCCTTGAAGTGCTCCCACTGTTCCAAATTCGAACCCTTGCTCCTCATAAGTAGAACAATAATACTCCAAATCTGAGGAACATGAATACCAGTCTCTGTAGAGGCCATCATCCGAGACATTCGCTCACGAACTTCATTCACAAGCTTTCGGTCTTTTTCCAGTGGTCGATCAAAAAGCTCTCGAAGATTCTTGGATAGCGACTGATTCGGACCAGCGGCGGAAGCTACCTGGAAGCCAAGGGAAATTGCTTTTGATCTGTTGTCTTTCATGGGATGAAGGAGCCCGAATACCAAGTTCTCTGCCCACAATGAAGAGCGAGAAACGAATGTGGATTTAGATTGACTGAGGAGGCGCTGGTAGATTGTCAAACGGTGCAAAGCGATCGCTTTACCACTAACATGATTGCTGATTTCTTCCAGTGCTGTGAGTAAACGTATGACACGGGCATTGGTCATAACTCGGGGGCCGAAATTCTGCGCGGAAAGAATGGACATGTAGTGTGTCAAGACAGACTTTGGTACCTTAGCGTCTTGCAGGCAAGTGGTGGAGTGCTCCACAAGGAAAACTTTGAACTCTTCCGGCAACATGGGCGATACGCCTGAGTGCCATACCAAGGCAGCCGATAGCTTCAGAGCTTGGTTGGCAAGATTGATATCTAATGGCGCACCACTACTCAAATCGCGGTTCACATCACGTTGTATAAAATCGGTGATCAGGCTCAGTTTCTCAGTAATATCCTTCGCGGTTGGCAACGAATCATATGTACGGAGCGCATTGAAAAATTGCATGTATGCATCAAGGCGAGAGGTGATAGACTCTCCCGCCAGTTGCTGGATGACGGATTCGAGGAGCATGGCGAAAGAATCAGAGGTGAACGGATCAAATTTCGGCGACCATACGGGTATTGGGGAATTCGATTCCTTCAGGATAGACTTGTATGGACTGTCCCGAGGCTTAGGCTCCTTTACCTTGAACGGGCTTTCCTTGGGTCTGAGGTTTGTCAATGGGCCCGACGGAAGGTCAATTGTGGTATGAAGCCATGGTGACCAGGTCACTCGTTTAGAGGCGCGGCTGGATGGGGGAGCTCTCGAGGAATTGGCGGTTTGTGGTGTTTCTGTGATGTTTTGGGAAGGGGTATCGGTTTCGTCCTGATCAATGCGTGAACCAGGCCTTGGAGGTGTGGGTGGGCGAGCAGGAAGAGGGCCAAGCATCTCCACCATGGTTCAAGATGGGAGGAAAGGAGGGGAAAAAAGCGCAATGGAAGAGACAAGGACCATTTCTCGGTGTGAAATCGTGAAATGATCGAGATTGGGCGGTCCTCCCATGCGATGAAGGGTTGCGGGTTCAAGGCTAGTTAAAGTGAAAACTGGTCTCCAGACGCGCCTGTCGCGGATTCGCGGGATCGCGTAAAGTGCCCGCGCGATCTACCCGCCTCAGGCACTCAGTCACGCGCATTCTCTACCTCGTCTCCGTGAATTACGCGATGCGGTTTAGCGTACCTTTTTCACCTTTGATTGTACCTGTATTTCAGTATACGGTACTTGTCGATAAAAATCGACTCGTCTTACTAACTTGAAGTTTGCATTCAAGAATTCAACATTTCTGGTCACATTGCAGAGGTCGAAACAATTGGGGCAACTCGATTGTGCTACTAAAGCCAGCATCGGGGGCACGAGCAATCACTTTGAAGGACTACAGCCAGGAACTAAGCACCCACCACAAAAGCTGGCGCAATGGCTTCCGCCATTCGGCTAGCCAGGCACGGTGATATCGTCTAGAGCAGACCCGCAAATCTTTGTTTTCAAACGAACTAAGCACGCCGGCGCAAGCTCCTCTATGTTCGATACATACCTGCCAACTACGGCTGGCCTCTGAGAAATTCGGGGTATCAATATACCAGTTGACCAATATCCAGCTGGGCAGATACACCAGTTGACGTGATATAGATTACGTGAAGCAAGAATCAAATTAAAGTATATAATGTCTGGTTTCTCCAAGTTTACGAGAACCAGTTCCTAGGGATATAGTACTTGCCCGCGTGGGTGGAGGCCTACACAAGTGGGGTTCCGGCCCGGCACCTCATTATGATGGACCTCTGTCTTCACCCCGAGCTTGGTCACCTCCTCTACCCTGCGCTCATTTGCGGGACACTGTCGCAAGATTTTACCCACTGATGCTCCAACTCTCGGAACGCTTTTCCATTTCACTTTCTTGCAAGCTTGGCACTGCTAACCGAATTTTATCGCCCGCGCGACCGTCTTGATCTTTCGGCCCAGGAAACAGGAAACAATGGCTTTTCGCCAGCTGCACGGCACAGGTATGCAGGCGACCAGGCCTAGTCGAATAGGCAGCCTTATTGCTAGGAATGCTTCTGACAATCCCTGTATAGCTAAGCTACAGGAAGTTACCCAGTTACTGGGCTCCCTCGAAAAGGACTTGGAAGAGAAGCAGTTGACACCGTCGCGTGAGTTTTCGTCCGTGACTACCTCTGGCAACAGATCGATCATGACATACTGATTAAGATCGACTCGTGGATATACAGAAAAGGTCAATACTCTTCTCCAGCTGCGCCAACATGGTACTAGCCCCGCCAATGCCGACCCGATATATTCCAGCAAGGTACGATATACCAAAATCGAATGAGATTCGGTGGTTCCTGTGATCTGATGCCTTACGCAGGGTATTGGAATTCTGGTACAATATGGGGTGCAAGGAGAGACAGCCGACGTGTGTCGTGCTGCCCTGAGATGTGTCGCAAATGCTCTACTGCTCGATGCGAACATGCGCCAGGTCTTTGTGGACACAGGTTATGGAGGCAAGTTGGCTGAAAGGCTCAAGGTATGTCTACTCCCTTCACGTTGGACCGTATGGTAATGGAAGTCCTAATAATGACCGCCTAGGTTGACAACTCCGAAGATGAAATGATCGCTAGCAGAATTCTCTTCCTATCAACTTATAACACCACCATGGATTTTGATGACTTGATCAAGAACCATTCCCTCGGGGACAATGTTAATTATGTACGATACCTCAAGTCAGCTTAAATCCCAGACTACTGATCACTGTGAACAGCAACTCACTCGACACGCAAAACAATTTCCCAAGTCCGGACGAGAGCCTCTGTCACAAATGGATGAATTGGCTCTCACTGATACACTCAAATTGATTTTCAACATATCAAAGCTTTATGACCTTGGGGCCGCCTTTTCACCCTCCATCCCATATATCTTGAAGATCATCAGCCGCATTGACATATCATCAAAGCCATTAGAAGGCCTAACCAGCCAGCTCATCAACTCACTCTCCGTGCTTGACCTGGAGGGGAAAAAGGGCAAGGTCATGGAGAAAACCCCGTTGTTCCCCTCATTTGACCAGAACTGCAATGTTGATAAATTGGTCAACATCCTTGATCAGGCAGTCTCTGCATACAGTAATGAGGAGCTGGAGGAGAAAGCTGTGCCGTTATTGCATACCCTGATTATCACTTACGAGCTTGCTCCTGATGAACAACGCAAGCACATGCAATCGCTACTCCTGCCAGAGGACAGCGATCGCAGCGAACCCATCGGACGTTCCGATACTCTTGCATCCCGGCTCCTGAAATTATCGACAGGCCCATATCCAAATCTCAAAACCGGAATCTCTGAACTGATGTTTGTCCTAGCCGGCAGGGATGCTGAGAACCTCACCCGGAAGATCGGCTATGGATTTGCATCGGGCTTTTTGGCATCTCGAGGAATGGAGATCCCACAGAGTGCCAGTGAGGCCTTTGCAGATGACGCCAACGGTCTCGATGATAGCGTCAACCCTATCACTGGACAGCGATGGGCTGCAGAGCCGAAGGATACCGGCCCACCTATGACCATGGAAGAGAAAGAAAGAGAAGCAGAGAGGCTATTCGTACTCTTCGAAAGAGCGAAGGCAAACGGTCTTCTGAAAGTGGAGAACCCTGTTACCCAGGCCTTCCACGAAGGAAGGTTCGAAGAACTGCCAGACGACGCTGACAGCGATTGAAGGGCTTCTAATTTGTCGCCCCAACTATGTACATTCAACTAACGGACTTTATACCCATACATGCAAATCACAACTTGCATGGAATGCTGTGCGTTCATTCCGAGCAATTGGCCAACACAGGCAATATTCACATTACTTTGTAGACTTCCCTTCCCGCCTTGCATATCTGAATTTATTGTGTAAAACCGTAGGCGGGGAGACAATGACGTTATGTTGGATTGGCCGGCAGTATCGCTCTCCGCCCACCGAAAAAATATTCGCGGGGCAGAGCACTCACTTTCCACCCCCCACTCGACTTGTCTCCATTGCACGACTTTTTATTTCAATTAGATTAAAGCCACCTCGTTAAATTAATACCGCCAAAATGTCGAAGGCTTTTGATCCCGAGCACCCCGAGAACCTGGATGACGTATGTTTCCGATTCACGTCTGACTAAGTACAAGAAGTCACTCGCTGACCAATTCACAGATGGAGAAGCAATTCGCCGTGAAAGGTCCGTCAAAAACCGCATTCTATCTTCACCAATCGGTCCACCGAGCCTGCATTCTTTATTTGAATGGCGACTGACATTAATGCCTTGGAACAGCCGTGGAACACTTGATGACATACTGGTCGATCCTCGAGAAGGTCAAGGGCTCGCAGCTCCGCCTGACCAAGATGGACGATGAGATCTACGAATCCTTCATGAAGGAGTTCCCCGAATTCGACCCCGCTGGTACTCTCAACGAGGACGAGATGAAGAGCAAGGCTGGCAAGGAGAAGTGGCGCAACTGGATCAACCAGTTCGAGAAGAAGATCGACGACTTCAACTTCGGCACAATTGTTCGCACTCGGGCCGATGCTGAGTATGATCAGGATACCACCGTTTTCGGCGTTCGCATGCAATTCTACGCCGTTGAGATTGCTCGTAATCGCGCCGGCCTCAACGACTGGATCTACGAGCGCTCCCAGAAGGCTAGCGCATGATCGACCTTTTGCATGTTAGACAGCATTGCCATGATACCACACAAACGAGACTCGGTGAAGGGGTTACTTATCATAGATTTTCTCCACGCGATCACTCTACCTATCCCATATTCTCTGCATGGCTATGCCAACTTCGACTCCATATCCGGGCTGTTAGACCGACGGCATTTGCCTGCTCCTTTGTGACTTGCCTGAACAAACCATGAACTCACGGATGTGGTTACACTGAAGAAAGTATTTCATGGGATTTGACGTTTTCGCCAGTCAAGTAGATCGTGGCCGCAGAAAACAAGTGATTTTGGACTTTGATAAATTGTTCTCACTCGGTGGACTACGGATTGGAGTGGGCTTCGTGTTCAGAAGTCTTGTGAATATTGGCGATATACCCGGAAATAAATGGCATTATTTTATCTTCGACCTCTGAGAAAGTTTGTCTTCCGCTCTTTGTTGCTGTACACTGGCTTTCACCTCATGCACCCGAAGTTTTGGGGTGTGATTAGTGCACTCTTAGTATTGTTCCCTTTGTCACAATGGTTTTCTCAGAGCGTTGACGCCACACTCTTGCCTTTCGACCTTCCGTAATTCCTTCAACCTTCACAAGACCAATAAGTCTTGGGGTCTGTTCTACTTTTGTTGCTCATTACCCGTAAATTGTGAGTAATGCCTCACAACCATACAACAAATGATCAGGATGGGGATCGGAGCAACGAGCCTGGTCCTCGTCTAGAAACTAGCTGGAAGACCCTTTTCAGCTTCACATCACGAAAGCATTTACCCGTTCTAATCACTGGGTCGATCTTCGCTCTGTTTGCGGGCTGTGTGACCCCCATTTTGGCAGTCCTTCTAGGGAATGTATTTGATGCCTTTACATCATTTGGAGCTGGACAGGCAGATGCGGATACATTGCGCTCAAAGATTGCGACGAATTGTCTAGGAATGGTAGGATTAGGAGCTGCCGGTTGGTTTCTGAACGGTGCATATTTCATGATCTTTGTTGCTTTTGGGGAGTTTCAGGCTGCGAGCATCCGTCGAAAGGTTTTTCAAGAGCTTTTGAAACGAGATATCGAATGGTTTGAGGCGCAGCGAGAAGGGTCTGGGGCGTTTCTGTCGGGTATTCAAGCGTGAGACCTCCTTGTCGTTTGTTGTTGGCCCCGTATGCTAACAAGATTCGATAGCCATATTCATGATCTGCAGATGGCAACCTCTCAACCTCTTGGCCTTCTACTACAATATGCTTGTCGGTCAGTGGCTTCTTTGATATTGGCCTTGGCGATCTCCTGGAGACTTTCTCTTGTCACCCTTGCGGGAATTCCCATATTTTCTGCCCTCATCGCCTACCTCTCCACCCGAATGAACACCAGTATCTCGGCACAGCAAACCGAACTTACGTATGCCTCCAAAATCGCAAACAATGCCATTTCTTCCATCGACACGGTCAAATGTCTGAACAGTCAAGCATTTGAGTGGCAAAGCTTCGCCAGTCGGATTGAGCAGTCTGCGATCCACTATCTTCGACAAGCGCGATTAAACTCTTTCCAAATTGCACTTATACGATGGATGATGTTTGGAATGTTTGTCCAGGGTTTTTGGTACGGCAGTAATCTTGCGCGTGCTGGAATTCTATCCCCAGGCGACGTCATCACAACATTCTGGGCTTGTACAACCGCCGCTCAGTCAATCGAGCAGGTTCTTCCGCAGATGATTGTCATGGAAAAGGGCAAGGTAGCAAGTACAATTCTGAAGAAACTGATGCAAAAGTCTGTAGCGGACGACTGCCACAGTGAAATCAAGGGCACTGTCTACCCCCGTCGCTGCGATGGTGATATTGAAGTCAACAGCGTATCGTTTTGCTATCCATCACAGCCAGATACATGTGTTTTGAGCTCCTCAACATTCTTCTTCCCAGCTGGAGACACAACATTTGTGATAGGGAAAAGTGGATCTGGTAAAAGTACCCTTGGTCAGTTGATAATGCGGTTTTATTCGCCGACCTCGGGAGATATCCTCATCGATGGCCACAAAGTCGATTCACTAAGCATCAAGTGGATTCGGAATAATGTCACTCTACTCGAACAAAAGTCGATTCTATTCAATGATTCAGTCCTGCAGAACATGAAGTTCGGGCGTCTGGCTTCTGAATTAATGTCAGGGACAGATATTGAAGAATCAATTGAACTAGCAATGCTGGGGAACATGATAGAAGGTTTGCCGCGAGGCATTGATACTTCTGTTGGCCCTGGCGGGAGCTTTTTGAGTGGAGGTCAACGGCAAAGAGTGGCAATCGCTAGAGCCAAGCTGCGCGACACACCAATACTGATCCTGGATGAGCCAACCAGTGCCTTGGACCATACTAACCGTGTAGCCATCATGAAAGCAATACGCCAATGGCGTCAAGGTAGAACAACAATCATCATCACTCATGACATGTCACAAATTCTAGAAGATGATTTTGTTTACATCCTGGAGCACGGATCCATTACACATTCCGGCTTCAGGAAACAACTTGATAATCGTGCAGGATGTGAAAAATACTTTCCCCCAGCTATGAGACTCGGAGTTGAGAAAGAAGATTTGGGAATTGAAAGTGATAAAACAGAACACATTTCAGTCGGCGTGTCGACCTTTGGCAGCCTGCGTATGCCTAAAAGAGTACGTCATAATCGGAATTCATCGTGGGCGCAACATCACCTTCCTCCAGGATTTCGGTCAAGCACATATGGGATGGCAGTCCAGAGGCATTCCTTCCACGCAAATGCTCTATCAGATGGCGCGGGTAGGTCAGAGGAGCTGCAATCTATGTCATATCTTCCTTTTAGCAGCTCAACTCCAGATCTCATTTCACCCTTGTCACATACATACGGTGAAATCACAGGAAAGGACATTGAGATGGTCGCAATGACCAGCCCGAGGACAGAAATGGACAACCCAGTGCAATATGTCTCTCCCAGCTCAATACAGTACCTCGCTCCAAAATATGCGAACCGACTTAGCCACCGACGCAAGCCATCTAAACCAAAGGCAGAAAAGAAAGGTGACGTGCCCTCTTTGGCTCAAATATTGGGCACAATTATTCCAAGCCTGAATACAAAGCAAAGACTCATCCTTCTTGTGGGAGTTCTATCGGCATTCGCCCATGCAAGTGCCACCCCTGTCTTTTCATACTGCCTTTCGCAATTAATCGGAACTTTCTATGCGAGTAAGAACAGCGCAAATATAGCCAGAAAATGGTCCCTCGTGGTTCTGGGTGTATCCTGTGGAGACGGTCTTTCCTCATTTTTCATGCACTATTTCCTGGAGTTCTGTGCCGAGGCATGGCTGGACACACTGCGCGGGAAAGCATTTGAACGAATTCTTGGACAGCCAAAAGCATGGTTCGAAAAGGATGGCCATGGTTCATCCAGGCTTGCATCCTATCTTGACCAAAATGGAGAAGACATGCGTAATTTACTGGGTCGTTTTGCTGGATTTGTCATAGTTGCAGCTGCAATCATGAGTATGGCGGTTATTTGGAGTTTGGTAGTCTGCTGGAAGCTGACTGTGGTGGCCCTTGCAACTGGTCCGTTCATTTACGCCATCACGCGTGGATTTGAAGGGACTAATGGCGTATGGGAGAGAAGATGCAATGAAGCAAGCGGCGTGGCGACAGACATCTTTACCGAGACTTTCTCAGAGATTCGAACTGTTCGATCATTGACGCTTGAGGGGCATTTTTCAAAGAAGCACAGCGACGTCGTGACTAGCTGTCTAAAAGTTGGGCTGAAACGTGCCATCTACACTGGCTTGCTATTTGGGATGGTGGAATCGACGGTCATGTTTGCGTGTGGTAAGCAATAACTTCTGGTCAAGAGAGAGATTTGTGACTAATATACTGCAGCTCTTATTTTCTACTATGGAGCAGCCCTCGCCGCCCATGAGTTCGCGGTGGACGATGTGGTCCAAGTATTTTCACTGCTGCTTTTCAGCATTGGATACGCAGCGCAGATTTTATCATGGAGTCCGTTTTACTTCATGTCTCTAACGTGGTATAAAGCATTGCTAACATTGCCTACAGTTCCTCAAATTAACACATCAAGGGATATAGCCACTCGTCTAATCGAACTATCAAATCTTCCAAAGTTTGGATCACATGAATACCGCGGCTCCTTAATCGTCTCTAATCTGACACCAATCAAGTTGACCAATGTTTTTTTCCGATATCCCTCAAGACCAGACACTGGTGTTCTGAAAAATGTTTCCATGAGAATCTCACAGAACACCTGTACAGCCATCGTCGGCCGCTCAGGATCTGGCAAGTCAACCATTGCATCTTTGTTGTTGGCATTATATGTCTGCCCAGAATCTCGCTCCGGAGAACCCACAATAACACTAGGAGGGGAAGACATATCACGGTTACATGTTCCCACCCTACGTTCTCAGATCGCCATTGTATCGCAGCAACCAACTATTTTCCCAGGAACCATCTACGCTAATATTAGTTATGGCATTGATCTTCAATCACCAATGACCTCGATGGATAGTGTCCGTGCTGCCGCAAGAGGAGCCGGGATTGACGATTTCATCACCTCGCTTCCCAGAGGATATTGGACCGTTAT
Source organism: Penicillium frequentans (assembly GCA_028828275.1). Lineage (NCBI taxonomy): Eukaryota > Fungi > Ascomycota > Eurotiomycetes > Eurotiales > Aspergillaceae > Penicillium > Penicillium frequentans. The sequence goes on along the minus strand of JAQIZY010000001.1, from coordinate 3,129,261 downwards.
TGGGGATGGAGGCATTGGCCTTTCCGGAGGCCAGAGACAACGCATAGTCATTGCCCGTGCTTTGCTGCGCTATCCTCAGATACTTATCTTGGATGAAGCTACATCTGGTCTTGATCCAGCAGGTGCGGAAATTGTTCGTCAAACTATTCAACATCTAGTGTCCGTGCGTGCGGATTTGACGGTCATCATTATCACACATGCCAAGGAAATTATTGAGATAGCAGACCATGTCATTGTGCTTGACCAGGGAGTTGTGGTAGAAGATGGTCCATATCAGGTGCTTGCACAGCGAATGGGTGGCAGATTATACGAATTGATCAGCGATCCCGAGGACGGGGCATAGATAAGCCTGTAGACTTCAAATGCAGATAGATTGCCAAGGTTTCTATTGATTTGCATTGCATACAATAATTATATTTTATCAGGAATGTATACTGTAGGGAGTGATAACACGTGACGTAACGATGCAGTCCCCCATGGGCCCCACCTATATGCGTCTCCAATGCCGCACTTCACGCCAGACGTTCTTATTAGCCTCAAATATCGACCTCATTGCATCTCTCATTTCCTTTAGATTCACCATTACAACAATGTCCAAACCAAGCATTGTCTTTGCCCCGGGTGCCTGGTATCCGCCAACAGCATTCGATCCCCTCATCTCCAAGCTAGCCGGATACAACTGCTACACCTGCGCATTCCCATCGATCCAGAAAGCGCAAACCACCAAGGACCTGAAATCAGACATCGAAACGGTTCGATTGCTTGTACAGCAGGAAGCAGACGCAGGTCGTGATGTTCTTGTCGTTTCACATAGCTGGTCCGGTGTTCCGGTGAACAGTGGTCTAGATGGGTTGAGCAAGACGGAGCGTGAACGGGAAGGCAAGAAAGGTGGTGTTGTACGCTTGGCCTTCATTTCGGCGTTCATACCCGAGATCGGCGAGAGCCTCATTAGTGCTCTGGGGGGCAAGGCGCCTGATTGGCATTTGCATGATGTGAGTAACTATAATTCGCGGATTCTGTAGATCCTCGGTTGCTTTTCGATTCTTTGCGTCTGTACACGTAAGAGGGTATTGATATGGAAGGTAGGTTGAAACCGACACAGTTACTGCTGCTGATCCCGTTGGACGTTTCTTCCACGACGTGCCTGATGGAGAAGAGTGGGCTAAGAAACTTGGGCCGCATTCTTGGTTTACGAAGCGCGTGCCTGCGTCTAGTGCAGCATACCTCACTATCCCCTCTTCGTATCTGCTATGTGAGCATGACGAGGCGATTCCTCTGGCTGCGCAGCAGTGGATGGTTGATCGGGCACGGGAAAAGGGCGCGCTATTTGAGACCGAGACTATTGCAACTGGGCATACTCCTTGGCTGGTATTAACAGATGAGGTTGCGACTTATATTCGGAGACAGGCGGGTGAGGATATCTAGATGGAGCTCTAGTCTGAACCTGGACCATAACACAAAACGCACTGGAAGCTCCAAACCCAAAAGTCGAAGCTTAAGTATTGATATTCATAGAGCTGCTGTCAACGGGTGGGGGAACATCCGGAGCTGAAACTATTGCAGGGAGAGAAATTATATACAAACTTCATTCGTCCTATAACACATGAGAAACACTACATGAACCCGAAACTGCGAAAATCAACAATCATTTGCTGCGGGACAGTCTGCGAACAAGCTTCTTCAGGTTGCGAAGCACGCCTTGTTTCTGATTGACCTGTGAAGAAGACTTTGTAGCAGTCGTCTTGGTGGTGGTTTCCTTAGCCGAGTTGCTGCTGAGAGGACCACCGACAGTGACAGTCAAAAGTTTTGGACTGCCATCAGAAACACTCCCAGATTGATCTACCCCACCTGACGGACCCACATCATCGTAGGGGAATGCATAACCCCTGCCATCGAGTGCAGTTGCATGACAGATACGCGCATAATGGTTGGTGATCGAGTTCGAGTAGTAGTTACTCACAACTTCGCCGTCTGGCTGATTTGTATCAATCAGCAAGGTAGACCGGTTAAACGCGGCAGCCAGTCTGGCAGTGATAGCATCCTTGGTGCTATCTCCAGATACGGCAAAGCTACCGGAGCTGTTGCTGAAGATAGCGGCGGAGGTGGGTTGAGCGTAAGTAATGCTGCCGGATGAGAAATTCAGTGTGCCGTTTGAAACGGTTGCCGTAAGGCTGCCGGCGGCTGCTTGAGTGTCCACTGTCAAAGTTTCGCTGGTGTATTTGGACCAGACTTGATCAACGTATGAATCAAAGTAGGTGCTGAATAGGCTGCTGTTCAGTGTTATGCCCGTGTTTGGCGAGACGGCACGTAGGTTTGCCCCGCCAGTCGTTATGATCAGTTGATCCCAGCCTGCGCCATCGGTGTTGTTTTGAGTTTTCAGCGCAGAGCATACCGTATCGAGTGCACCCGATGGGAGACCTTCGACGGTCTGTGTTGTGCCCGAGGTGTTCTCCAATGCCAGGGCGATGGGCAAACAGAAAAAGTCTACCATACTAATGTTGACGAATAACTCGGCGCTGTTCCAGGTAAACTCGCAAAAGTCCCAGTAAACATTGTAGTTCGCGTCCGATGGATTTGAAGACGAGGGTTCCACGAGTGCTGGACCAGGGTTCAAGTAAAAGCTGAGAGTAGCACCACGCGAGAACCACAGCCGGGCACCGGCTAAATGTGGAATTGTCACCGTCGTCGTAGTGCCTGATGCCCCGAGTGAGATGGCACAGTTCTCAGCCAGGGCAGTGATAGTAGACGACGGCGATGTTGGGTAGTAGGCTGTCTTGCCATCCGACTGTAAAAGGAAAAGCGCATTGTTATTGTCAATGGCCAGTCCGGTAATATAGGCATAAGCCGTATCCGAGCCGGTGTTGTTGACCAATGCAAAATTCAGGGTCGACATCTTGAATGCAGCTATGGGGTCAAGGATCCCCGAGAATGCGCGACTGGCTAGAGCGACTCTTTAAATGGAGTAGGGTAACAGAATTATGCAGAGGATAGGGCCCACAAGGCTGCAGTAGATCCCAGGAAGTTGCAGACGATTCCTCAATTCAGCAAGAGACACGGTTTATTTGCAAAGAGGTGAGGCCCATACATATAGCATGTCGCACTTTACTCAAGAAGCTGCAGTTCCTGGATTGGGAATGTAGTAGGGCAGGCTGACAGGGCCTGGTGATGCAGCGTTGCGAAAACTTGAATAATCCCGTAGAGGGGTGAGTGTGATAAATCAGAAATCCTATTGGCCCGTTCGAGTGCACAACTAACATGTGTAGTACATTTGTCGATCTTTGCTGGGAATAGGCGAGGCGCCGGGACCTGAAGCGGGCGAATCCTCATTAAAGACGCCCGCCGGCCGCCACATTGCGATCATGCCGTGCGAGCAGATGATCTTACGCGTGGCATTTCCCCACGAGGAATGGCGATGGCTGACAACGCCAGAATGCGGGGACTCTTAGACTGAGTAGTTCATGGAAGACGTCGACTAGTATTGAATGAGCGTGATGATAAATGAAACTTTATGTTTGCTTGACTTCTTAATTTTCTTTGTGGACGAGTCTCGGGAGCAATGACGCCTTTCCATGCCAAGGCTTAATTGATTCCAATGCAACATGGAATTCCTGCTCATGATAATTCGTAGGTTGTTTTTATATCTGCATGACCATTCGGAGTGCTGTCGCATTTCTTGCTTGGTTCGTGTTCGTCTGGAATAGTCTTGGGGACGGGACAGTCTACTTTAGGGAATTACCCTTTGCTTGGTATATGGCAGCAAAATCTTTGTATCGACCATTCACTGAGGCATGTGGCTTTCTACAGGGTGCGCCTGGTTCGCAAAAAGAGGATCAGCGGCCATGTTGTACTATCCCTGCGGGTCAGGGTCTCGGTCGTACAGTCCATCGGCTCATATAATTGCAGGGATTAGTACCCTATTCTACCTAAGGTAAGTCGACTCCCACCTGAGCACGTATATGTAGAAGTAAGAACTTAGAAATGAGTACCCGAAAAAGCGTATTTCCTAGGGTATTATACCTCTTGCCTGCGTCTTACTCAGGGAGCGGAATCAAAGAATATAGTAGCAAAGGCTAAGTTTGCACGTAGGAACCATAGCGCTTCGAAATTCTGATACCCCCGAGTCCACGATGCACATCCAGGCCGAGCTGTTATGAATCCAGGAGGTCACAGGGCGCGACTTTCGTCCTGGTTGGCGATTTTAGGTTCTAACAGACTATGTTCCGAATATCAACCGTGAGGATGGAGCGCACCTGGAGCAGGTAATCATTTGGAAGCTATTATTCTCTTACTTCCCAGAAACTGTGCTCTTTGTTAAATCACTTCTTCTCCTACTTCATGCCCTCCCCTTAGGCGCAAAGTCTTGTTCAGGGTCAAGTACTGCCATGGTAAAATCCAGTTTTGTTTTGCGGCATTTGTCTTCTTGCTTATCTGATTATGCATGAACTAAGTTACCAAGGACTAGAGCTTTGACATAATATAACATTTGTCCATTTTTAAGAAAGTATCTATGGCGGTTATGTTCAAGAGCGTTAGTATAGTCTATATTGAGAAGAACGTCATTATCGTACAGTCAGGAATTGGGCACGACATTGCTTATCGTGTTAGCATTTGATTGAAACTTAAATTAGGAAATGTTTATCGTAAGCAAAGGATGTCACAGTATGCGCAAATAATTCATCCTTGACTTGTATCTTATGGTAATGAATGCTCCAAATACCACTTACTAAGAGAATGTTCAATTAGTGCGGTCCAAGGCTAGAAGTACTGAATTTCAATTTTCAAGGATTTTACAAATTAGTCCAACGACTAAAGACCCTCCAGTCCGGGATCTCCCCAGGGGGTACAAATAAATTTTGCGAGCTACCTGCATTGCGATTATGATGTGAGACCGGGTATACACTGGAAACTTTCCGAGATCCAAGATTGATTTGGAACTCTTGCCAAGGCTGCCCACTCCTAGATGATAGATTGTGATCGGCTATGTTGATTATTTTTGGAATCTGATTCACTATATTTCATAGTTTCAAAGAAACCCAACACTTGAAGTAGGCCGCTAGTGTCAGATTAATTAAATACCCTTTCATGGTGGTCGCTACTATGTGTAGATAGAGAAAGCTAAGTAAGGGCGGTGGTTGGTGTCACGATGTGGATCAGAACCCTTACTTGCCAGCAACTGCTCGTGCAGGGCTGCCTTCCACGAGCTCCAATGACGAGCGTCACAAACAAGACAGTCTCGCACAAAGTCTCGAACTCCACCGTGCGGATCTCCCGTGGGAAAGATGATAATCTCTGGGGGTGAGACCTGAAGAGGGACGTGCCAGCACTGTTGACGCGCAACCACTCAGACACGATCGTCACCGACCTTTCAGGCGTCCACCGGGATTGGCATGAATCGAACATCGTATCCACAGCGCTCGGCTCCACTGGTCTACGCCATCATCTCACTGGTCGCTCCACTGACCAGGTTAATTATAGCCACTGATGTGCCTGAGTTGGCACTCCACTTGCGCCTAGAATTAATTAAATGTTGTGGCTGACAGTCGCTTTGTGTTCCCTCAGCCCTCCGCTTTTCGATCTTCTTTCTCCCCCAACTCCTATTGAATTTAGGTATCTCATGTCTTTCGATCATCTCTAGGGCCTGCTGCCCATCATGTACATTTCACGGAAACGGTCGGTCGATCACAAAAACACCATCTTCATTGTCGTACGTCTCGTCCTGTCAAGTTCCCGCCGACATCCGATCACATTTGCGTCGGTCGCTTTGTTCTCGCCACTGACTTGCAATTTTAGGTCTTTGTGGTGATTGTTTTCGTTCTCGCTCTATGCACAGTTAGCTTTTTCCTGGCCCGACACCTTCGTCAACGGCACTTTGAGCCGAAGTATATACCCGGAAAGTATTTCAAACGCAAATGGAAACAATGGCACCCCGGAAGTGCCTCGTATGGCCAAGTTCCGAACCAGGGAGCAGCCAATGGAGACCAAGACACAGCATACCAGGGTGCAGGAGCCACAAACCCAGAAATGACGACAACCACGGGCGTGCGGCGTGAGACGTCGATTCGATCTATCATCACCCTACCCGCATACTCGCCGAGTCCGAAGCCGACCGAGCAAGTTATCGGACGAGAAGGCGAGCGCGAAGGCATGGATATGGTCGTCGAATTCCCCGAGACGACAGAAGAGCAAGAGGCTCGTCGCGAGGACCAAATGGAGTCTTTGTACCAAATTCGCCTACAGCGTCGGCAAGAACTGGCCGATCGGGAGGCCCGACGCCAAGAGCGACGGTCAGCACGAGCTCGTGGCGACTCAGTCCGTCTCGAAGAACTGGCAGCTGAATCTCGCGCTCGTACCAGTCAACGTAACCAGGCAAGCTCCAGCAATACCTCGCTCAGTGCCGCTACCGCTATCGCCGAACACCAATCTCGGGAGCGGGAGCGGCGTATCTCCAGTGTCAGCTACGCTTCGATCGGCCACGTTCGCCATGATGGATCCCGCCTACGAGCGGATTCCCACGAATCCGATCATCACCCTTTGCTAGAAAATGCCGCCGTAAACGCATCATCGCCATCGTTGATGGATCGACAATCTACCAGCCTCCGCTCCCGCGTTGAATCCATGGCATCATCAATTATGACTACCGACACGGGCGGAACTGACAGCGATCCACTTATCCTGGGCCCAACATCTACGCGCGGGTCCAGTCGTCCAGTTTCGGAAGTGGAGGAAGACATCGGAACCCTCAATATACAGCCACCCCCTGAATATGAGCATCTCGACTGGGGCGATGCACCCGCATACGAGAGCCCAACCCGGGCCCACACTGAGGAACCTCGTCAGCTCGCATCGGTGCTGACTACTCTGCCATCTATTCATGTGGACATCGCCAGTCCTATCCCTATATCTCCAGCAACCCCTACCGAACCCCGTCACCCAGAATCAGAAGACGACCACGAAACCACCCCTCGGGGTCCTATACGTACCTCCGTTGTTTCAGAAGTTGATACTGGATCCACACCTGAACATACCCCTGTCTCATGATAAGCCACTTCGGATAATAAGACTGAAGATCTCTGCATGGACTTAATGAACACGATTCACGACCTGTACTAGCATTTACCTACCCATTTTGGCGATTGTCTCCGTTCAATCTTCGACCCGGCAAGGCGTTTCATGGTTGGTTCGCCGGATATTTTGATTTAAATTTTTGTCAACTCTTTGTTCCTTTCCCCTAAGATAGTTAATGACATGTAACACTTTTTTGAGTCAAATTGCTTTATGTTCTCAGCACGACCATTTCAAACTACATTCCGCGTAGCTACCCTTAGTATACTCGCTAGGTTTGGGCGAAATTATACAATCCAAGCACTCTCCCAGCTCAGCAAGATGAATTATTCAAAATTTTCTAAATCACAGTAAACTCAAGACCGGCGATCGCTCATACTCCCCCCAAGCGACATCAACTTCTCGAGCAAAGTCATACCCGAAGAGAAACTCTTGAATGCTAGGATCAGCAAACAAGAATGGAAACCCCTGCGCAGGCTTTTCATGCAATAGGATTCTATCACGCTCTTTCTGCAAAGGACCATCTTCCATGTGGAAGATGACACGAAAGTCGGCACTCTTTTGCACAACCTGGGCTGTTCTGTCCTTGCGTAAATGCTCATAAAGCTTTAGAATGTCTGGTAAATGCAGCCGCGCCGTGGAAGGTGTCACTTTGGAGAATAGAGCACCGAGAACGGCACCATCCTCAATTGCCTGAGCAGCTCCTTGGGCTCTGAAAGATGATCATCAGTACAATAAACATAGACTGTAAAAGTAGTACCACTCACAGATAGGGAAGTGTAGCATGGCAAGCATCACCGAGTAGAACGAATTTGTAAGCAGGATGACTCCATTGCTCCATCTTAACACTATCTTGCAATCGCCATTTCGTCGTACTTCCAACTTGGCGCAGGAGCTCCGTCAAGTGTGGATCCCAATTGTCGAATTTGCGCTGCATTTCCTCAACGCTTGCAGACTCGACATTCACGCCTTCGGGCAAGTCATCTGGAATGATAAGCACGATATTGCAGAGTTGATTCTTCTCGATAAAATAGCACATGGCGTGCATGTTCGGTCCCATCCAATAATTTGTGCAAGGCTTCCTGATCAGCTTTTGCAGTAGTGGGCTTGTCATATCAGACACCTTCACTAAAGATCGGTACGCCAGGTCACCAGTCAGTCTGGGAGGATCTGGACGGGCGAGGAGGGCTTCACGACATGAAGAGCGGAGTCCATCGGCACCAATGATCAAATCTGGTGTAATCTCGTAGTCTGGATCTCCCCTCACGGTAACAGCAGGCTTTTGAAAGTTGATTCGAATAACTGTTGATTGCAATTTGATGTTCACACCTAGTCGAATTGCCTCGTCGAGCAAGATGCGGTGGTATCCTGCGCGGTGGACTTGGAAGTACGGATATCCATATTTCTTTTCAATAAAGGGTTGGATATTTTGAGTTGACATAATCGTTCCATCGCTCGTCCGTAGGTGGAAGTCGTGTGGTAGCGTGGCAATTGTGCGGACCTTTTCCAGTAATCCCCATTGATCTAGGACTCGTGAGGATGAAGGTGGTATTTGAATTCCGGCACCAACCTATGTTTGGTCAATGCAAATCTTGAAGATATTCAGGACTCTAATTAACTTACCTCACCGAGTTGTTCGGTTTGTTCAAGGATTGTGACTCGGTGGCCGGCTTTGGATATTCCAATAGCTGCAGCCAGTCCACCTAAACCAGCGCCAACAATGATTATGTCTAGATCCTGATCCATTTCCAGTCAATTATTCAATTCTGTTCTTCGATTTTCTCAAAGCCTGAATTATCTTTGCGACTTCATATACAAGCCATCATATCGGGCTGTCCGACATACCCCGCTCTCTCCTCTCCGGAAAGTACTACCAAACATTGATTCAATGCAATTAGCCACGAACTATGTCGATCCAATCACCAACTTTCGGCGGCTCCGGGGTTGATAGTCCTAGTGATAAGGCTGATAGAAACAATGTATCGTAGTTCATACGCAGATGTCAACAGTATCTCTTCCCTCTGGCGGCTCGAGTGCATACAAAAGAACAATGTCCAGGGCAATCGACCTCGAAACTTAGTTCATGAACACAGCTTTTTGTTTCATTCATAACAGACGTTCTTCAGCAGTATCATATATAATCGTACAAGTCTTTCAATGGAAGCCCCCAAGATCCCAAGATCCGGCTATGATGGTTGCCTAGTAAGGTTTAGCTGGTGCTTCACGAAGGTTACCTAATAAGGTATAGCGTACCGTCAGCTGGTTACCCTACGAGGATTAGCGTCTCCATCGATCCCGTCGATCTGATCAATTGTATAAATGGCCACCTTCTGTCATTTACTCCGATAGTTTATTTTTCATTTGCCTCCGTAAAACACAAGCCCCAGACTGGCACTATGGCGGAATATGCAGAGGAAAATGCAATTCCCAGCGGCTGGCGTACACGTCAGCCAGGCTTTGCCATCTGGGCCCTGCTATCTATCGTGCGGGTCTCGATTGTCGGTTTCTGCTACAGCATCTACTACATCCCGACCTCATTACGCCAGAGCCCAACATGGTCATATCGCCAGGCTATACGATCGCGACTGTTGAAGGTCGCTTTTGGCGTGATCACGGAGCTCGGCTTCACACAGTCTCTCAACATGGAGGCGGGGAATCTCGGGGATCGGTGGGTTATAATGGAGCCAGCCTCGGAGGAATTATATCCTCGTGCCTTCAAGAGTCAAACCATTAAGCCAGAGAGAATTGGCGCCACATGGTACCCCGAGCCACCGCCTAAGAAAGCCGATCCTGACGACCAAGGTTTGATCGTGTTGTCATTTCACTCGGGCTCTTTTCTATGGCTAGATGGACGGCCAGAGGATTCTGGTGAGACTGCAAACATGCTTAACAGCAAGCTAGGACACGGCACACGATCGCTTTGGGTGCAATATCGTCTCGCTGGTGGGAATAACCCAACCCCATTCCCAGGACCCATGCAAGACGCCGTGACAGCGTACCTCTACCTTGTGAAAGACATGGGAATTTCCCCGTCCCGCATTGTCCTCGCCGGTGATTCTTCGGGTGGAACTATTGCAGTGGCTCTGCTGCGCTACCTCGTCTCCAAAGATAACTTCGACGCCGAGCTTAACGACCTGCCACAGCCTAAAGCATGTCTTTTGTTTTCGCCTTCTGTCGAGTACAGCTATGAAGGGGACTCACACGCGGTCCACACTTATAGGAATCAGAAAACCGATTACTGTGACGGCCACATGGCTGCCTGGGGTGCACGAGCATTTGCACCACCGGACATTATCCGATTAGATGACCCGTATCTTTCGCCAGCGCTCCACCCATTCGCGACCCCAGTTCCTATTTTTGCTCACACTGGGGGGCCGAGATACTCTGTGACAGCATCAGAAAATTTACGGATGCGATGCGTGCTATCCCAGGCAATCGAATCGAATTCTTGGAGACACCAGATGTACCGCATGATATTTATGTTACTGGGAAACTCCTCGGATGGCCGAAGGAACAAGAAGACTTGATTGATGCCGCCGTTTACTTCGCTCTGGGGCTTGCAGAAGACATCCAATGAGACACGATATGATGTGATATGTACTTTAGCTGATACCAAACTTGCAACCATATGTCCATCTTTGAGCCTCGTTGAGATCTAAAATTCTGGATTATTACTCTTTATTCAATGCCAGTAACGAATATGCCGGACTTTTTCACATGGTAGGTAGTGTCTTCATTAATACCATTACCTAGCCATCACATCATAGCACATCCCCCTGGAACTCCCAACTCAGAAGTGTCAACGTCAAAGCCGGCTCCAGAGTGTTCTCCCCCAATCGGTGGTTTTCCAATAGCTTCTTGAGCCACCTGGCACAATTCCGCCATTCCAGCGTCTTGAAGTCAGATTGATAATCTCTCAATGTAGCCTCAACACGCGCCACCTGCTGGGGATCTCTTGTTGCAGCCAACGCAACGATGAGACATAACGGGACATACGCGGCACCAAGTGGACGGTCGCGGGAGGCTAGATCAGCTCCCTCGATGATTTGCTGGACAAAGAGGGCTGAGTCTTTGGCGAGTAAGGTGTCGAATGGATGAAGTGAATGAAGGAGATTATTCAATAAGAGAGCTAGAGAGGAGACCACCGTATATGCTGCCTGGTACCGGGACTGGTGGATTATTGGTAAAGAGGATAGGAGGCCGCCACTTTGATATGCGTGCATTTTATGTGCATCGCTTTTCAGCTGTATATATGCTGAAGTTATTTCCGAAAGATATAGAGAGGGATTGTGGATATACTCGGGGAATATCGCGAGGGAGAACAAACTTGTAGTTGGTCGGGGGATGCTGCTGTGTTCTGGCGGTGGAGAATTTTGGTTGAGGAAACTCGATATTTGGTCCCAAAATTGTTTGTTCATTTGAATGCGAGGATCTCGCATACCTTCCAAAATCTAGAACCAATTAGATCCAAACAGGGGAGAGTGGGGGGAACAGTCAGTGATGATAACATACCACAGGGACACATAACGTGATGAGTACATGTCGTGCGAATCCACTCTGATATTCATTTAAATCTATAATTTTGAGAATATGCGCAATAGCTTCCGCATGGCTAGATCGCTGCTTTTGGGATATTCCAATCCAGCTCTGGCGAGACCGGTCAGTCTACGAAGTCACAGCTTGTGGAGCGGAGCATACCTGGCATATAGAGATAAGATAGATTGCACACAGCGTATTAGGAGATCGAGCATCAACCGGATTACCCAAACATACCCTGAGCGCCTTCAATGCCTTCCCAAATTTCACCAACACAGCAGGTGGGACATCTTGTTTCTGGAAATAAGGAAATGAAGAAACTAATGCTGTTGCAGCAGCATCCAAAACGGGACTAGACCCGAGTCTTCGGGGTAAGTCTCGGAGAAAAGGACCATAGTACGTGATATCATAGCGTATGTCCCGAATCTCCAACGTATTGATGAACCATGTGGTGAGTGTATCATTGGGAACCTGCGCAATGTGGAGCTTCAGCCCTGGTCGTGTGGGGACCAAGGCAGACTTTACTCGTGACAACTCGGAGGATTGGAATTTGTAACGTCGCAAACCACTGCCTATGCACTGTATCTGGCGCCTGACACATCGTGTGCAGGGCTGAAGTTCATCGCACTAAGATTATGCGTCAGCTGGCGTCCAATGAGAGGTTCTTAAGAAAGCAAACAAACCTTCTTCTTTGATTTCCGACAGCCTTCGCACCCTTTACTGGTGGGGACCCCTGGCATTTTGCGGCGCAGCGTTATACTGTAAAGAGTAAGGACCGCTAGCGACAATGATGACCTATTCTGGCGATTTGTGGATATACGACGTAGATATTTTGCCCGAGCTCCAGTTGAAGTGGATAGCCGTAACCCTGAGACAAAATGAATTTGATGATTTTCTTTCAATCCAGCTTGAGGCTATGAATCTCGGCTTGATCATGGGCAATCTGGTTGGAGTGGTGGGGGCGGTTTGGCCCCCAATCATAATTAGGTGATAGCCAATCAGACTGGGGCTGAGCCCCTGATTAGGCCCACCTGGCGCGCCGTTTTTCCATTCTTGTCACTAGTAAGGGCGCTGGGGCTCATACGCCTATGCTCCGCCACATTAGCTCCACTTGCCAGACAACAAGCCTTTTGAATTGAGTCAGGTTGCTTTTCACTTCTACATTATCAACGAATCGTGATGCATTCCCCAAGTCAGAATCATGATGTAAGCCACAGTCAAAGATCGTCAACAGGTCACATACAAATGGTCGATCTACTCCCTCACTTGCTTGTAACAAACATCTTCTCGCGGGTAGACACAATCTGCACAGTTAATCACTGCGGTTCCGAGTCCCTCGAGACCTCTATCGACTCATGCTAAGTAAAATTCCACACCTCTTCATTTGGTGATCTCCAGCGTTAATGTTTTTCCCCCAAAAGTCAGTCTAGTAACGCACATCCCAGTCTCCCGTACCGGACTTATCAAGGGCTTCGGGGTGGGAGGTTTGCGGTTACTCTTATCCAAGACTCGGAATTAGTCCACGATGGATTGGATCAAAAGCCTGTTAACCGGCAGAAGTCGAGAAGAAATCGCAGAAGAAAACAAGAGAAGGCGTCTCAGCAAAGCTCACGGCAAAAGAATACGAGCACGAGAGCGAGAATTGAGGCTTGCACTGGATGGTGGCGGAGCACAAAACGCCCACTTCTTTATCGGCCCCTTGGGTGAAAGATACGATTATAGTAGGCATGGACGACGATACAAAACGAAAGGGTTTATGACTGGGTGAAAGTACGCCAGATCGCGCATGCTTTCCTCATTATTTCTGTACATAATAACTCGTGAATTGCAGCTCTTAATCTCTTCGACATTTCAATCTTACCCGACCAGCATTCTTCATCTTGAGAAGCACTTGCATGCCAAATCCAATCTGCAGATGAGCGCCGACTGATAAGTCATAAATATTGAAAAAAGGGTTTGAAAGGTACTTGTCACCTCTTTGAGGACGGTATCAGAGTATGTTGAGCTTCCCAGAGCCAGATCGCCTTCGTATATTTCGATTCTGTAGGAAGTAAATGAGCTCCTGAAGACCTGTCAATAGAAGTCCTGCCAGAGCTAGCGCAATCATGATTATTATGCCCTTTGGATACAGATCCGACGATTCCTCTTGGCGAAATATTTGGGTGCCGGCCATAAGGCCACTGGTTGCCGTCATAACAACTGTTCATGAGTTAGCTCGATGTTAGTCACGGAAATTATTCACGAAGAACGTACACATTCTAGGTGCAGTTAGTAGGTGACACAATAGAAACAAATAGGCTCGACTTACGCAACCCTAACACTTCGTTCTTCGGGATTCTGACTATTCATCTGGATCCATGCATTGTGGATTGGATGATATCCGACCGCCAAGCCATTCACGGTTGTCCAGAGTCCGAATTTACCCCATCGGCCAACATGAGCCTGCACGAGTCTGAGAACAACCAGTGCTATCAGATATACTGATATGGCAATCATGACCGTAAAGCCACGCTTCTTTGTCTTGTCGCTCAGCCAAGCGAAGAACAATACAACAGGTAGAGTCATTAAATACCCAATGGCAGCCAACGCATTGGCCTGAACGCGTGTGAATCCCAAGGACATAATGATGCTCGGAGTATATGTCGTAAGAGGGCACCAGGTTGCAAAAACACAAGCTGTTGCAAGAAAATGTGGCCACTTGTAGAGATCTGTCAATGTTCTCCAGACGACCGTCAGCGGTATCCGTTGAGCAATCGTATGTTGTGTGTCTTGGGTCTCGTGCAAGTCAATTTTCTCGATCTCCGATACTGTTTGATACTTCTTCCTCTCAGGGAGAAGGAACATCAGCATTAGAGAAATGGTCATTGACCAAATTCCTTCCACTGGGAATGCGTCAGCCACCACATGCTCTATATTTAAGCAGATAACCTCTTACCCAGGAAGATCCACTGCCATCCAGAGATTCCACCCTTTCCATCTAGCCACAGGAGTCCTGCGCCTAACAATGGAGAGACTGCGGTGCCACCAAACATTCCAAAGAAGAATATCGCAATCCGCTTTGTAATCTCCTCTCTCGTGTACCATGTTGACAAAGTGAACATAGCCCCAGGGATGTATCCCGCTTCTGCAAGTCCCAAAAGGGCTCTCGTGAGAAGAAAACCAGTTTTGTTCCTTATGAACATCTGCAGGGCGGCGATCACGCCGAATATAAAAACCTGCCCGCCAATCCACCAGCGGGGCCCAATCTGCGGAGCGATCAGTATATCATTGCGACAAAAATTGTTACTGGAACAAAAATGCGCTGTTTACCTTGAGTAGAACTATATTTGAGGGGATCTCAAGTACGATCACACCAATGTACATCAATTGGTTGCCCAGATTAATTGTGTTTTGGTTCACCGATATGTCGGATGCCAGTCCACCTGTTAAGGCACTGGAGATATTGGTTCGATCCAATTGATAGGTTGCAAATCCAATCAAAAGAAGTGGAAGGACTTGGAAGTCGGCACTTTTCTCCGTTACTAGTCTGCTAATTACGCATTATACGCTGGTGACTTACATTCTTCGCAATTGGACTGCGCTCTTTTTGAGACCATCATCCCCTTCATCCTTGCATTGTATTTTCACACTTTGTTTTTTCCACATCATAAGACGAATCTGAGGTGGATGTGTCAGGCTAACTTTATCTGATCGCTGATTTTAGGACCCTTCGCAGGGACCTTGGGAGCTAACGAAGAGAACCTTTGGAGTGATGATATAATCTGATTCCAGCCTTAGATATGAACTGAAGGTACAACAAAGGTATTTACCTACACAAAAAAGATCAGTTTAATTATGCAGTCGATTTATGAGATGTTTTGACTGAGGAAAGGAATTCTCATAGTTATTTACTTGTATAGTGGTGGTGGTGGTGGTGGTGGTGGGGCCAAATATATATGTACAGATGACACTCTGCTGCCTCACATACCAGAAGAGTGTTATAGGAAGCATTTGGACCTCGGAAATCGAGGACTCAATTTGATATAATTTTACTTCTTCGAAACAACTATGATTGTAGACAACTAGGTTTATCTTCCAGTCCTTCACATCTTGTTTGTAAGTCAGCCACACTTGCCCCACCAGCCACACCCGACCGGAGAAGCCATCCAGATCAGCAAATGCTTTCTCAACTTGACACCTTCAAGGATCGTCAGGTCTGGTCAACGACAGAAAGGTCAACCATTCGACTCCATGAAGATGACATGGCTACAATACCGACGCGCAATGACCGTCGAATAATCCTTCACCTAGTGAGCAGTGCCACATTCATCGTCGATTAATCCACCCCTAACACATCCAGGATTACGATTGCTTTTACGCTTCGGTGTTCGAAGTAGAGCAACCAGCTTTGAAGTCATTGCCACTAGCTGTGCAGCAAAAACAAATCATTGTGACATGTAATTATGAAGCCCGACGGCGAGGGCTGCACAAGCTGCAGCTAATCAAAGACGCCAAGCGAATATGTCCCGACGTGGTAATTGTCCTAGGCGAGGACCTGACCAAGTTTCGCGATGCATCGAAGGATCTCTATCTTTTCATTCGTGCCTTCATATGGGGCGGACGAGTAGAAAGGCTGGGCTTTGATGAGCTCTCTCTGGACGTCACAGAGATGATTGATTATAATATCAGCTTGTTAAACCCGAATGATCTATCGACTTCATTTTTCCATTTGGATCCCAAGGACCCGACGATTGGATTTACCTACGATGCTACCACAGTCATGGGCTTGACATTCCCAGTGACGACCGAGACACCTATTTCTACTCGTGATACGTCATCTCTAGAAATGAAGTTGGGGATCGCATCGCATCTGCTCAAGTATCTCCGAGATCGAATGGAGCATGACAAAGGCTTCACAGCTACAGGAGGGGTATCCACATCCAAGCTTCTGGCCAAATTAGTGGGGAGTGTTCACAAGCCTAATAACCAAACTACTCTGCTCCCACCATACTCAATAGCCGAAGATGGCACCGAGACCAATGTGACCCAATTCCTGGATAGCCATGAGATCCGCAAAATTCCCGGGATAGGATCACGACTAGCCCAGAAACTGAGAATTCGTGTCACAGGGGAGAGTACGGGAGAACAGGTTACGGTCCGCGATGTCCGTTCATATCCTGGAATGGGCCCAGCTATGCTCGAGAAAACACTGGGCGGGCCCGGAGCGGCCAGAGGAATTGGTATGCGCATCTGGGGCATTCTGCACGGGGTGGACAACACCGAAGTTCTCGAGGCCCGAGATTTGCCGACTCAGATCAGTATTGAGGACTCCTACGGTTATGGCCGATTTGATACTGTGGAGAATGTACGTCGCGAGCTTGTGGTTCTTACTACAAGTTTGATCCGGCGCATGCGGACAGATCTACTGGATAAGAGCGAGGAAATCCATCGGTGGCTGGCCCACCCGCGAACATTACGTCTATCTACACGGCCTCGCAATGCTCCCGAGACTGACGGGGTGCGAACCTACCATGCCAATCGCATTTCTCGATCTGCTCCTCTGCCGGGGTTTATCTTCAACCTGGACGAGGATTTGGACGCTCTGGCCGAACGACTTGTGCATGAGAGCCTTTTGAGCATGTTTCGGAAATTGAATCCTGAAAAGTCTGGGTGGGACCTGAGTTTGATTAATGTGGCTGTGACCAACTTGGTGGAGAGTGCGGGCGAGCAAAAGCAAAGTAGCGGGCGTGACATAGGAAAAATGTTCCGACAGCAAGAGACGGTGCTCAGGGATTGGACAGTAGATGCAGGGTCTTGCGCCACTGTTCCCGGCCCGGAGGTACCGGAGACAGAGATTGTGGAGAATGATCAGCCAGAATGGGATGAAGAAGCAGAGGAGGAGGAGGAGGAGGAGGAGGAGGAGGAGGAGGAAGAAGAAGAAGGATTATTCAGTGTTCAGTGTGAGATTTGTTCTGCTGCGATTCCCCATTTTGCACAGCTAGCACATAAGTTGTACCACGAATCTATAGATTGAGACATTTAGACATAATGCCTGGCCACTTCTGGCTCTCTCTTATTATTTACTTTGTCTATGGAGGATTCAACGCATCGGCCACAGATACTGGTAAATGGTGCAGTGTACTGTCCGAACGAGGCTGAGTGTTGAATAAACCCCGAAAACGACTAGAAGGAAGCCTGATTTACTGTAAGTGCAGATATAGAAACCATGGAAACCATGTGGATACAAAGTATATATTAGGCATACATATTCTCTCTATGTAACACATCCAAAGCCCCAAACTGTCTTGCCAAGACCCGCACTAATAGGTCGCGGTCTATTACCATTGGATTCTTCCGTTCTTGGCGCCAATACTGGGCTGAGTCGGTCATCAATTAGTGAGATTATGTCTGTCTACTTATTTAATTCTTGATTCACTCGTTCAATATCTTTATATCTTTCTTTCAGTTCAACTCGTGTGGAGATTGGTGGACCCCTTGCGACCCTGCGTTTCCGCATGATAGCCGAAGACCCTGGAAACTCTATCGGGAGACCCTGATTCCTCTGTTTTGCTCCTCCAGCAATGAGGTTTCGCAACGTACTCTCTATATTAGGCGCAGTGTCGCTGATTTCGCCAGTCACTGGTACGATTCCCTACCCCGGGTTCCAGACGCCCTCACTAACAGCTCCTCTAGCGCGATCCCAAGCCTCAGAAGCGATCCGCCAGATCACCCCGATCGATAACGCCGTCATCCGCACCCCTGCACACAAAATAGACCACCTTTCACACTTTGATCTCACCCTCGAGTTACATCGCGACGGGACGCGTATTAAACTAGAGCTAGAGCCAAACCACGACATTCTTGCCGACGATGCTTTCGTGCAATATATTAACACCGACGGGTCGTTAACGGACGGCGAGCCCATCCACCGACATGAACACAAGGTCTTCCGCGGTCGGGCGCTAGTGGGCTCAGGGAAAGGCCGATGGACGCCATCGGGCTGGGCTAGAGTTACGGTCCGACAGGATGGAGAGAACCCGTTATTCGAGGGCGCGTTCAGTGTCGGACAGGACAAACACCATATCGAGCTGCAGTCGACCTATTCCGCCAAAAAGCGACCCATTGATGCGAGTATAGAACTCAGAGACCGAGATTATATGATCGTATACCGCGACTCCGATATGATTCGAATGCAGCCAGAGCACCCAGACCTTAGGCGGTCTTTGCCTGCCTCGACTGGCTGTGGTGCTGATAAGTTGGACTATAACGCTGATTTGACCAATTCCATCTTTCCCTTTGGAATTGGAGAGGACGAGGGCCGGTGGGGAGTTACATCGTTGAATTCGTTGTTCGGTCTGGGCAAACGACAGTCTGATGTCGGTGGAATTTCAGGCAACACGGGCGGCGTGAACTTGAAATCGACTATTGGAGACACTTCTGGTTGTCCAAAGACGAAGAAAGTAGCACTGATTGGAGTGGCTACGGACTGCAAAATGACGGATTACTTTTCTGACAACACTACTGTGACGGCTAAGGTTGCTGCGAAAGACTACGTGATCAACATCGTGAATACCGCGTCTAGTCTCTACGAAGAGTCTTTCAATGTGTCTATTGGTCTGCGCAATCTGACCATCAATAAGGAATCATGCCCAACCTCGGATAATGAAGCTACTCCATGGAACGTTGACTGCCCAAGCGGCAATCTCACCTGGAGACTTAACGAGTTCTCGAAATGGAGGGCTGATAATCAGGATAGCAACGCCTACTGGACCCTTATGACGGGTTGTGCTACTAATTCGGAGGTCGGTGTTTCCTGGATGGGTCAGCTATGCACCTCCGACTTGACTAGCGACGGTTCTAGCTCCGTCTCTGGGGCGAATGTCGTGGTTGGCAACGCAGGCAGCACATGGCAAATCTTTTCTCATGAAACTGGTCACACATTTGGAGCTGTCCATGACTGCGACTCCCAAACATGTACTGAAGGGCTAGAAGCCTCATCCCAATGCTGTCCACTGACATCGTCAACGTGCAACGCCAACGCCCAATACATCATGAATCCATACGCATCAACGACCATGACTAATTTCTCAGAGTGCACGATTGGCAACATCTGTTCCGCTATTGGTCGCAACAGTATCAAGTCGACTTGTCTCACCGACAACCGAGGCGTCACAACGATTACTGGCAGCCAATGCGGCAATGGCATCGTCGAAGCGGGCGAGGACTGCGACTGCGGCGGCGCAGAAGCCTGCGGTGACAACGCCTGCTGTGACCCCACCACCTGCAAGTTCAAATCAAATGCCGTCTGCGACGACTCGAACGACAGTTGCTGCTCCAGCTGCCAGTTTTCCTCATCAGGTACAGTCTGCCGCGCCAGCACCGGCGTCTGTGACATCGCCGAGACATGTACCGGTAACTCCAGTGCCTGTCCAAGCGATTCATACCAGAAAGACGGCACCAGTTGCGGTTCTTCAGGTCAAGGCCTTGCCTGCGCCAGCGGTCAATGTACCAGCCGTGACTACCAGTGTCGCTCTGTATTAGGTACCATGCTCAATAGCAATGAGTCATGGGCCTGCGGAAACACAAATGCCCCATCCTGTATGATCGTGTGCGGCGCTCCACAAATCGCCGAGGAATATGGCTCCGCGACCTGCATCGAGATGAACCAAAACTATCTCGATGGCACGCCCTGTGACTCCGGTGGCCATTGCAATAACGGTCAATGCAAGGGTTCCTCGGTAGGCGGCTGGATCAATGACCACAAGAACATCGTGATTGGTATCTGTGTCGGCGTGGGTTGCTTGATTCTTCTTGCCCTGCTCTACTGCGTTACGAACTGGTGCCGAAGAGCTAGAGCACGCCAGCGTATGGCTAAGGCTCCTCCGATACGTTATGCTGGCCCACCGCCTGGAATGCCTCCACAGGGAATGCGAGGACCTCCTGCTCCGAATCAGTGGGCCGGGTATCCTAATGGATATCAGAATGTCCCTCCACCGCGCGTGCAGTATGGCTAATGATTTATTTCTATCTTGTTCTTTGTTCTATGGATTTGGTTATACGGGCTTTGCATTGGGGGAATCAGATGTAATGTGGCATTGGGATGGGGCTTTGGATTTGGGCGTTAATGTTGATTTGAGTGGTTTTTTGGTGATTGGATGAAGCTTTTAGCTCTTTACATGGTTTATATTATTGTGAATATCACTTATCTTATCCATGAATGATCTGGCGGTGTTCGTGTAGTTGAAAAAGGATGCACTGTTCGAATGACACCTGAGAGAATAAAGCGAAATGCACCTAATAATATCAAGATTTATCTTGCAGGTGCTATGGCCTCCTATACTCGAACGACATATAGAATATGGCTGGAACAGGCCCTAGATAGTGATTTTGGGCTTCTCACGGCTTGGGACTATAAAGACCTCATCGCAGCTCAACCTAGCAGCATATTATCTACAGAAAACCGTAAATTTGACAAAAGTAGTCAATCCAATTGAATCATAAAAACACATTAACAACATAAGAAAACAAGGAAAATAACAACTCAAGCCCAACACCTTCATAACAAGAACCCATGCAGTGCAGTCAATATATCACAGCCAGCCGGATTAATCACTGCCAGCAAATGCCCACAAATGCCTCCCGAGTGACACCACCAACTCCCTCAAGGTCAAACTCCTCAATCATAGCCCTAAGCTCCTCCTCCTCAAGACCAGTCTCCCCCAATTCCCGCGCAACTCGCCTCAAGTCCTCCAGATCAATAAATCCCTTCTGACCCTCGTCGAACAGCTCAAACGCACGTAGGATCTCATCACGCGGATCACGCTCCAAGATCTTCAACGCTGTCACAGCCTGGAACGACGAAAGCGGCATGAGAAGGTTGGACGGGTGTTGTGGGTTCCCGCCCTTGGAGACCTGGCTCCCCGGTGCATTGGGGTTATTCTGTCCTTGTTGTTGTTGGACCTGTGGACGCGGGACACCGTAGGTTGTGAGGAGGGAAATGAGTTCTTGTTTTGCGAGAGTGAAGCCCAGGGCACGGAAAGCGACGCGGAGTTCGTGGTAGTCAAGGTGACGATCGCGATCGAGATCGAAGAGGGTGAACTGGTGATAATGTCAGTCTTGGCTATTTTTAGTGTTTATCGCGTGCGCGATGGACGCAGGCGAGGAATTCTCCAATTACACCCCGCGTACTCGTGCCGAGACGGTCGAGTAGATCGCGTGCGCATCGAAGAGAGGGATTTGGGAAATGTTGTGTAGGATGGTAGATCTTACAGCTTCGTTGATCTCTTCACGCTGCTCCTCTGTCAATCGGTTCAACGGATTCGCATCCTGCGCGGGCCCGTGGCTCTGCGCGGCCGGGGTGTTTGTAGCCTGCTGGTTTTGCTTGGGTCCTTCGGGAGCTCCAAAATCAGCAGGAGCGGTGGCGCCTAGGCCACGATGCCTGGAGAAGGACGAGGCGCTGAAGGGCATGGCGTTCGCGTTGACGGAGCGGTCCGGGATTTTGGTGCCGGCGTACGAGCGCGACGCGAACGGTTGGCCGGAGGCCATGATGGTAGATTGGGCACGATGTAGAGGAATGTCGTGCAATGTTTGGGGTTTGTCGGGTTGGGAGATCAGCGGGGAGCTGTATTTTGGGCGGTGGAGAGGATTCTTTGGGCGACGCGGAATGGGGGTGGAGACGGATTGTTTCACAGTTGTCGATTTACTGCCCGAGAATTTGGAAATTATGTCAAGATGTCATAAGTCGTTGAATGAATGTCATTTTTCATACAATGTAATAGCTAGAACAGAAAAGACTAGAGAAACTCAAGAGCAACGGCATATGTACATTCAAAGTAAACAATCGGAAACGCGCAAACCAACACCGAGTTGCTCGGCATACACGCGAAAACTCCAAAACTCCATCGGATGCTTATGTTCACCAGAAAAATAATAATAACCCAAAGCAACGAAAGTACTTCTCCATACAGTCACTGGCCATGCCCGGCTCCGATAGGCCCTCACTTCTGATAATACTATTGTTTCTTCATGTTGATGTATTTATCGAGCCTGGTGCTTCCTGCAATGTGGTCGAATCGCGCCCACTGCTCAACTTCTTGAGTGAATCATAGTCTACCCGGGTCCTGAATGAAGCCAGTGCCAAGGTAGATCCCGTCGTAGACTCCATCAATGGAGCTTAGGAGCTCCCACGGGCCGGGCTGCAATATTTCAAGGTATTCATCCAGATGCGGATTTACCGACGGGGAGCTTGAAACATGTTTGAAAGGATTGGTCTGGAAGGTAGTCTGGTCTCTGCGAACACACTCGCGACCATTTGTAAGGCAGGGTGGGCAGGGGGTCGATGGCCCACACTTTTTCTTGCTCCGATAGCACGAGAGACATGCACCGCCGTACTCTTTCAAATGCCGTATCTCTTCTTTTTGTTTATCGAGTTCCATTCGGGAGCGAAATCGCTTTTCCCGATAACCATGGGGATTAGTTGGGTCTTCCATGACAAAATCATAACACGCTGGTGGAGATGCAGATCTTCTGTGGAACGAAGGTGACTGTTGGTCGTGAATTGTGACGGAGCTATCTGAAATTGCTGCAGTCAACGCAGTGAAGGGAGCCGTCCATTCCGTCGCTATAGGCGTTTCGCCTGGCCGATCGTCAGTTCCGTGGGGCATTGGCTGAAGAGACTGAGCAATCAGACCACTGCTTGGGGGTGAGGCGTCGAGGTTAGGAAACATGTCATAGCCGTTAAGTGGTGATCCATAGTGAGAGAGGCTCGGAGGTGAGCTGTACATTTGACTTGCGAAATCAAAGACCGGCGGCAATGGTGGAGGAGTTTCCAGAGGCCTTGAACCAGGCTGTGAGGACCCATGTCAGCCAAGATCACCCACGACAAGTTCTGCCTTGCGATCCTCTTGAGATGGAGGTTCCATAGAGTTCAAGTTGAGATCTTCAGATTGAGCACTGTAACATACAGAATTCAAGGTACCTGGTAGAGAAAACCCATCGGGGGGCGGATAATACCGCACTGGTTGAGGACGCGGAGACTGGGCAAATACTCTACCACTTTGCGCCATGGTACTTTGATACGCGGGCATACTCAGTAAACGAAAGTAGACGCTGCTACGCAGGCGCATGGGAGAGCATGAAAACGAGAGTGAGAGTGAGGGAGCTGAAGGTAAGATCCTAGCGACTCAGATCTTAACCATAGGCAAACTCAAGCTGATGCCCGAAAAGAGTGACAGGTGCAAAAAATCAAGGGGAAGAGTCACCAGTGCCTTGACAGTATTCAATAATACATGAGGCAGGAGCGAGGGCTTATGTAACGAGGTGTGAGTCCAGAGCCGCTTCCCAATCGGGCATCGCGTTGATGTCAGGAAGCTAAGTTTCGCCAACGAACATGTCATTGGCTACTCAAAAAGCTTCAATGCTCCGATCATGGTCCAGATGCAGTCGTTGATGCAAAGCCCATAGGCAACTATCACTGCTTTCATGAAGCCAACTTGTGGGAAGCTTCCTTGACTCTGGGGCTGTGTATTCTAGGTGCATGGTACGCATGAACAGGTACGTTCTCTTGAGACTTCATCTTCGGTCCAGGTTGGATAGAGTTTCGAACACATCAGTTGCCTCTGCGCCTGGTACTGTATAGAGCGGGATCTCGTTGTGTACCAAGATCCAAATCTTCCAAGAAGTTACGGCCAAGGATCTCCTCTGGGAGGTAATCTTGTTCAACCTTGCCATCCACGTAGTTCGGGTTGTACTTATACTCCTTGCCGTAGCCTAATTCCTTCATCAACCTTGTCGGTGCGTTCCTGAGGTGAATAGGAATCGGCAAGCCCGCAACGCCAGGTTCATTCAAAGCAGCAAAGGCATTATTTAATCCACGGTATGCTCGGGTGCTCTTTTTAGACAATGCCATGGCAACGGTCGCGTGAGCCAAATTGATTCGTGCTTCGGGGAGTCCGACCTTCTCAACAGCAGAGTGTGTGGAGATTGCCAGGGTAAGCATGGTATTGTCTGCTAAGCCAATGTCCTCAGAAGCGACGACAATCAGTCGCCGGGCAATGTATAATGGATCTTCGCCGGATTGAATCATGCGGGCTAGATAGTATAGGGCGGCATCTGGATCACTGCCTCGAAGAGACTTGTGGAAAGCAGAAATGGTATCGTAGTGCTGATCACCGGCTCGGTCATACACCAGGGTTTTGGTTAAAGATTTTTTCAGATCGTCTGTAGTGATCCCAGGTCTTTTAGAGAGGTCCATTGCCAACTCCAGGAGATTGAGTGAGGTTCGAGCATCACCATCAGCAAACCGGGCTAGATATTGGATCAAATCATTATCGACCAGTTCGGATGGGTTGTAGTTGGGGCCTTCTACCTTCAAAGCTCGTTGAAGAATAGAGACGATGTCCGCATCGGTGAGTTTCGCCAAGGTGAATGTTCTGCATCTGGAGAGCAGGGCATTTTGAACTTTGAAGGATGGATTCTCGGTAGTGGCACCGATTAGGGTCACTTGTCCACTTTCCACGGGGCCAAGGAACACATCCTGCTGTGATTTTGAGAAGCGATGGATTTCGTCGCAGAAGATAATGGTCTTTCTGCCGGTAAGCCCAAGCTCACTACGAGCTTCGGCGAAGATCTTTTTGCACTCTGCAACACCACTGCTGGTACTATTGATTTCCACAAACCGACTTCCCACCATGGATGCTATCACTCGAGCAATTGTGGTCTTGCCTGTCCCCGCGCTTCCCCAAAGAATCATGCTTGGAACGCGGTCTTGTTCGATAAGTCCACGAAGTACCCCAGAAGAGCCGACCAGTTCCTGTCCGCAGACTTCTTCGAGATTCTTGGGGCGCATCCGCTCCGCAAGCGGGGCTGCTTTGTGAAAAGCATTGACTTTTGGACGTTTGGCTTGCGGCTCCGAGTCTCCATTATATTGGTTTGCACCATTCTCGCGGGTCGGAGTGTCTTGCGTAAATGATCGTTTGGCATTTAGAGGACGTGGAGTTGGTGCACTGGGGCGAGACGGAGATTCTTTAGGCACGGTTTGGGAAGAGGATTTGCGTGCGGAGGATGGTTGGAATATGCTCGGGACGGCTTTCTGGGAAGCGGATAGCTCGACCGGGGACGAAGACGGTTCCTCAACGAAGCTCTGGCAGCCAGAATCAAGATGATCGTTGATCTTTAACTGCGGGACAGATTTCTGACAGATAGGACAAGAAACCATGGCTCCTAGCTTTGGAATCCATAAATGACGAAGAATCAACACGAAAGCTACATTTAAATGCGGAGACGCGTCGCGATAAGGATGCTTATGTAACAGACCTATTGGGTCCTGCCTTGAGGCCTGCATTTGACAATTTGCTACACAAACACTATCCAACCATCATGGCACGATAGACATGTCTGAAATCTGATGTATCACGCTGTCCTATGATACGTCTTGATTTTGTAGCACGGAGGAATTTGTCCTCAAAGTTGGAATACCAACACAAAAGCATATTCCACTCTAGTGAGATAGGGATTTACTATAAGGAGCCAGGAAAATACAACTACGATAGGAATGAAGGACAGTAGACTAAATGCCGTTTATAGCAAATCTATCCTATGGTGAATTGACTGCAAAATAGATCTTCAGCATTGTCGGGTGCTCCGATAATCCCAAGTCTTATACTCCGCGGGAAGTCACCGAAGCCCGAAGACGGAGCACGCCATTGGCCATCGGTGCTGGGTGACTCCCACTCCGCAAGTACCACACTTTATTACTGATACAGCCCACCTTCCCCTCATGATTGTTGGTCGCGCCTCTCTTCTTTCCACCCTCACCCGAACCGTCTCTCCGCAGTCTCGCCTTTCCATCCTACCTCGTCTTCCTGGTTTTGGCGCAAGAACAATGTCGGCGACAGCTCCGCGGCCCGATCCCTTTCGCCCCGCAAAGAGAGTAGCGGGGCAACGACAGGATGTCTGGTATGAATTGCAAGCTCAAAGCACTGGATATGGTTTTCTGAGATTGATTCTCTAGGTCTATTGTCAACGAGGCGGCTGCCGCTTCGCCCGTCCAGCCGATCGTGAATATGGGTCAAGGCTTTTTGTCAGTACCAGTACTCCCTCCGGGAACGGGTACATACCCCCAATTGATATAGCCTAACTGGATGTCTCTCTGTACAGTGGCTATAACCCTCCGCAGTTCGCGATTGATGCTGCAAAGGACGCGCTCGACCGAGTGGAATGCAACCAGTACTCCCCGACCAAGGTACATAGGCCCGACTTCGGACAATTCGCAACCAGAACCCAGGCTCATAATCTATAGGGTCGCCCTCGTCTCAAGAAGGCTATTGCGGACGCCTATTCGCCTTTCTTCGGCAGGACTTTGAACCCAGAAACGGAGGTTTCGATTACAACCGGAGCCAACGAGGGTGAGCTTCCCCGGTGGCAGGGATACATGGTATAAAGGCTGACAGCTCGTCAATCAACCAGGAATGCTGAGCGCCTTCATGGGCTTCATTGAACCCGGTGACGAGGTCATTGTTTTCGAACCATTTTTCGATCAGTGAGTGTTGATTGGTTTTTTGGATGCTATACAACATGCTCAATATCATCCACAGGTACATTAGCAATATCGAGATGCCCGGCGGCACGATTCGCTACGTTCCGCTCCACCCTCCCAAGGACGGTGCCACCAGGACATCTCCGGCTTCTGAGTGGACGATCAATTTCGAGGAGCTGGAAAACACTATCAATCCCAAGACAAGAATGATTGTCAGTTCTTCCAGATAGAACAAAGAAAGCCATATGCTAACTACTCTTCTAGGTTCTGAACTCTCCGTATGAACCCAATTTTTCGACCCATTTATCTTTAACTAACCATACCCAGTCACAACCCTGTCGGCAAAGTGTTCTCGAAAGAGGAGCTCGAGCGCATTGGTGAACTCTGTATCAAGCACAACCTGATCATCCTGTCTGACGAAGTCTACGATCGTCTCTTCTATGTTCCTTTCACCAGAATCGCAACTCTTTCCCCCGAGCTGTATGAGCGTACCCTCACAGTGGGTTCCGCCGGCAAAGCCTTCTATGCCACTGGTTGGCGTGTTGGTTATCTCATCGGACCGGAGCATTTGATCAAGTATGTGGCTGGTGCACACACCCGCATCTGCTATAGCAGTGTTTCTCCTCTCCAGGAGGCTGCTGCTGTTGCTTTCGAGCAGGCCGACAAAGTGGGATTCTGGGATGAGAGTCGGAATGACATGAAGCAGAAGATGGAGCGCTTCTGTCAGATCTTTGATGAGCTGGGTATTCCGGTATGTGCAACTTCTCTATTTGCAGCTGAAATTATGTGAAGGATTTACTGATCTCAAATTAGTACTCGGATCCCGAGGGTGGATACTTCGTCTTGGCCAACATGTCCTCCGTCAAACTCCCGGCAGACTACCCATTCCCACCCCATGTCGCCAATCGCCCTCGTGATTTCAAGCTTTGCTGGTTCTTGATCCAGGAGGTTGGCGTTGCTGCGATCCCGCCCACGGAATTCTATACTGATGCCAATACACACATCGCTGAGGACTACCTCCGATTTGCGGTATGCAAGAATGATGATGTTCTCGAGAGTGCAAAGGAAAGATTGCGTGGTCTGAAGAAGTACATCCAGTGAACACGTTATCATACAATAAGTCGCATATAGATCTAATCTCTGATTATCTTTAATCTGATCTAGTAAAGTTTGCAGATAGGATCTATGTCATCTACTCGAACAGATCTACAATTCTACATTCTACACAGGAATCTACGTTGAGCTAGGTGTTAGCTGATGCACCGGCAGGAAAAAAGACAAAGAACCAAGAACGCCCGAAAATGTAAGAACGCAGTCAAAACGAAAAGAACGCTCAATATGTTTTTGACCGGAGTATCACGCGTGGTAGCATGCCTTGCGAATTCCCTGTTTCAACGGATGTAAATGCTGTTAACAACGTCCAGATCCACTGCCACCAAGAAAGAAAACGCATAACGCAACAAAAACGAATAGAACGAAGGTAAAATAAAGAGATCGAAACAAAACCGAAACGTACGGTCATTATGCTTGCTAGTTTGCTGAGCGAATTCTCCGTTGTAACGGATGGGTAACGATGCCAACCACATCGAGATCCACTGCCACCAGAAAAAACGCAAAGCGCAGCAAAAACGAATAGAACGAAGGAAAATTAAAGTAACGCAGCAAAAGAGAAAGGGACGCTCAAAGTGCTTACCAGCATGCTTCGCGAATTCTCCTTTGCAACAGATGCGAACCCCACTGCCACCAGAAACGACGCGAAACGAAGCAGAAACGAAAAGAACGGAGGAAGAATAACCAAAACGCAGCAAAACCGAAAAGCACGACGCTTGGTAGCATACCTTGCAAATTCTCCGTTTCAACAGAAAGAAGCGCTGTCGACCAGATAGAATCTCACTGCCACCAGAAAATATGCGAAAGAACAACCAGCACGATCGTTGCGGGCGTAGTATGTGAAAATCCCTAGCGCCAGTGGGGGCCCTCATACTCCATCGGGCCAGTTCCAGCTCCATCCCAACCCTCGCCGCGACGGTAAAGAGTCCGGTCCTGCACAGGAACCCACTCGCCGTATCCTTCACCTAGTATACGACCTTCGATACTCTTGCAGGTAGGATGTGTGGTCCGATTAGCCCGCAGGAGCCAATGCTGTGCCTCCATAAATTGGCACATGTGCTCGAGACCTGAAATCACACCAAGTTCACCTAACAAATTCTTGCGTTCGGCAACGCAGGTTGGATCCTGGCAATGACGTGGAGGGAAGCCAGTCCACTCGTTGAGACAGGCATGTCTGTAATGTTTCTCGACTTCCACCTCCGTCTCCAGCCATAGCTGCTCTCGCAAAATCTCGCCCAACTCATGGGTCCAATTGAATTGAGAACGGAGGTTATCACGGATCATCCTGTAAACATAGTCCACCAGGTCGTCGACATGGACAGAGGCAAGAAGGCAGACTGCGAGGCATCGGCGGAATTTGTCTTTTTCTGCTGGGCTGGACCAACGAATGGCGACCAACAGCTTTCCTGTACATCGCACATCCTCATGCCCTGCTGGTAGGTTCTTCTTGATCTGTTCAGCACGGTCACTGAAGATGAAATAATCACCTTCGGACTGAGCAGTGCTGAACCACAGCGCCTGGCGGTGACGCTCGAGAGAAGGGCTATTGTAGATAGACGGGATCATTGGGGGTCCGGCCATGACTTCATCCTGTATTGAAGAAGTTTTGACATATTGTTGGAACGAAAAATAGCCACATACCGGCCAATGCTCCCGCACAGCTTCACGCAGGTGTTCCTTCTTGCAATATCTGATTTTTGACAGAGGTCCACAAGCAGGGCAGATGCAAGATTGACCGTCCCATTGAGCACAGATTCTCTGACATCCAGCCCTGGCGCACGGGAACCCTTCGGTGGTGAGATCCCAGAAAAAAGCACCCTTCGGGATGGGAGTGTATGTTTCAGTTGCGGATGGGATGAGTACGCTTGAGTAGGGCGATTCAGGCGGAAGAGATTTCATCGAGTACCTACTGGGCGACGCAGTGGGAGTGATTGAATAGGGTGACTCGGGCTGGATGGACGTCATAGAGTACCCACTGGATGATGGATTGAGAGTCTCACCAGAGCCGTACCGAGTGTGTCCTTCTGGCTTTGATACCACAATGACCGGAGGAGCAAACTTGGCTGAGCTTGCACCGGAGGCGTTCACATCATATCGGCCTCCAGCTTGCACTGCAGTGATATTACTGCTGAGTACTTTGGATAGACCAGCCATGGAAGACGAATCACTCTCTGAGGTTCTGGCTGCTGGGACTGTGATTTTGAGATCAGGCCTGTCGGCCTGTGTCCTGGTCTGCGCCTCTCGACTGGGCAGGTCAAAATTTGAAATTGCCACCTCCTGCGGCGCCTCCTCGTTTGAGTGAGGATCAACTCGAGATATTCCTCCTAATTTGGAAGCCTTGTTCTTCTCCGAAGGACGAAGACCATGTCCGATACCTCTGCTTCTGTATTTGTTCTTTTTGCGCAAGTCACGACAAATGGGCCCTTCGCCTACAAGAGTCAAAGCAGTGGGGCTAGACAAGGCACTAGAACTCGAGTCACTGTCTGATCCACGATCATCATCTACCTCGGGGCGATTGAATAACCGAGTATCCACTATTAGAAAGTTATAGAATATGCACCGCAAGGTTTTGAAAGGGAAGCATGGAAAATTGATATCCTACCTTTCTTCTGAGTGTCGACCTCATCGTCGCTCAAAGCAAGGGAAGCCCCCATCATCGACCCCCGTGCAACCTCAGGCGGCTTGTCTAAACAAGGATTAGTAAAGTGTTTAAATATGCGTGACTGAATGCTGATGGTATGCAGACGAGAGGGGATTTGGTGCAGTAAATGACTCTCAGGCTTCGAGATATTTGCTTACCTTTTGCTGCGTTGTTTGTAGACATGACGAATGGGGAAGATGATTTCGGCGAAGGAGATGGCGGTCTATCTTGTGACTGAATTTCGAACGTCTCGGGAGAGGGGAACTCGGAAGATGTTGCTGTCGAATCAAGAAGAGGTGAGTGAGGGTCGTTGTGGACCGTATCATCAGCGTGCGTATCATTGGCGTGCGTATCATCGACGTGCGTATTATCGACGTGCGTATTATCGACGTGCGTATTATCGTCATGAATGGCCTGAACGGTGTGCCTATCGGGATTGGCAAGGGCATTTCTACCACGACGGCGGCGTCCTATCAAATACGCCTTCTTCTTGTTGTATTGTTTTCTTCTCTCTTTCTGAAGCTGATGCTTCCTGCGGTTCTCTGCGTGAACTTTGTGCCTGCTGGCTGACGAGCTGGCCGGTGACCGGAGGAGCTCTGATGTATGGCTCTCTGTGTTTTGCTCTTCAATATAATGTTAATATACTGTATATGTGGAACCCATGTTGATAGGCGGCCATACCTTCAATAGCCATAGACTCACCAGCCGACGCTGCAGTTCCCGCGACCACCGCCGCGTAGGTGGCTTTTTCGGTAATCTTCATTTGCTCGTTCAGTATTCTTTGCTTCCCTGAAGCATTACTGCCTCACCTTAATTACGGGCGAGTGATCTTGATGCGGCTGGGTGGAGTGCACAATAACCTTTTCATGTGCGTATCCGACGCGTAAAATTGACGGAAGTGAGATCATTCTGGGCGATTCGAGGGATTGGGGACTGGCAAGTTACAAAATAAATGACCCACGTTTTCACGCCTTTTTACGCCGTTTCCGTAGCGTGATTTATCCCAGCGTAATTTTCATTGCACATTGTTGGAAACTCCTTTTCTCTGTTTTGCCTGTGCTTTAATATGCCCTCCATAGGCAGTGAGGCTTACCAAAGATGTCCAGCTTGCACCGCACCAGCGGTCTTTGACCATTGTTATATCTCACTGTTTTTGGGTCAATCCACAAAGAAACCACTACTTCCTAATCACTGACTTTAGTTCAATACATATCAATAACCTTCCAGGACTCTATCATCCTCGACGCTAATGCTTAAAATCTCCCATATTTCCAAAGGCTCAGAATAAAGTAACTCATAAATACCCCGGTCAGACACTACTGAGTCTACAGCATATGCAAGCTAAAACCCTCAGTCGGGACAAGTATTTTCATTTAAACTCCCTCTAAGTGCAAAGGTGGCTTGAACATAATACCATATAGCATAAATCCGCGAATCTGTGCCTTAC
This sequence comes from Penicillium frequentans, assembly GCA_028828275.1. NCBI lineage: Eukaryota > Fungi > Ascomycota > Eurotiomycetes > Eurotiales > Aspergillaceae > Penicillium > Penicillium frequentans. Next base: position 3,096,951 of record JAQIZY010000001.1, on the reverse strand, counting down.
GCTAGGCTACTTCCAACTTAGAAATGTAGTAAAGAACTTGATTTGGGGCACATTTGTGAAAAAAAATTCCATGTGTCTGTATATGGAGCACTACGTGACTATTATCTATTTTGTTTCAACCTTGCATTTCTCGATAGGAACTCTGGAAAGCAGCATTCAACTCGTGGTCATTTTATGTCGACCATTCAAAAGTAGGGTAGACTGGTACACGTGATTGATGGGCCATCGAGTCACGTGTATCATCCCTAATGATTCAACGTGACTCGACTGGTGAGATTATTTTTGCATATTGTATGTCCTGGAAGAATTTCAAACATCTACTCCTCACCGGAGGTCCGGTACAATGCTGTTACTATGCTGCTAGAATGTGTTAATGGGCCTCATGGTAAGTGTAAGAAGCACCTTCAGGCTTCGAACGTGTCACCTACTGGCTGCGGCTGCTCCAGTTCACTACGCAATATTCTAAACGAGAAGAAGTCACGTTCAGTAAATCCAAAACACATTGCTTGTGCCTATCCACATGATTTCAGTCGCATTGATGCCATGGCGGGTGTCTTGTTCGAGCCACGGTACCTAACGACCAGATGATTGGCTGGCGGCGACCGGCGCTAAGCGCCCATGGGGCTATATTTGGATCCATCAGCGGTTTTTACAACGACAGGAGTTGTTTACGCGCTTTGTTAGTAGATGAAACAAACAATAGTAGTCATTTTTATAATTACGATCTTCTTTGTTTTCACGGGCAGATGACTCACTCTGAATGGTTGTTTCATGGGTTGCCAGGGTCGCTACCTGCTTCCGATGGGCGGCTTCTTTGTAGATCGTGTTAGCGCCAGAATGCTAAAAAAGATCTTCTTCAGGCTGCTCTTGTCCGCAAGCTATATGTAGTCCTGCATGCGCCTTTATTTTTTGTCTTCCCGGTTTTGCTCTGTTCCAAGGTACCCTGGGTTACTCGTTGTCTCATTGAATATTTCTCATCATTGACTACTCGTCGCCGGTCGATTCAACATGCTTATTGAATAAGCTCTTTAATCCATTCACCCGATATATCCCATTTCTTTGTTGTCTTTATTTATTCTTTATTCTTGCTCTATCCTCGACTGGCTCCATCTTGAAATCCTTGAAATATTCTCCGATCTCTGCTCAGCAATAACTTTCTCCCCGAAGCAGAGGACGCCAGTCACAACAAACCTAGTAAAATGGTTTTCGGAAAGTCCAAACGATCAATATTTCCATTGCTTCCACCATACGGTGCACACAACCCAGCAGATGGTCAGATTATTCCATCTCATCCAGATGGCCTCACACCCTATCTCGGCCTAAGAGCCCGGTTATCACAAGTATGGATCAATCGCTGGACGATTTTGATTCTGCTTGTACTTGTTCGACTTCTTTTAGCCATCGGTAACATACGGAGCGATATGGCTAGTGCCAAACGCGAAGCGCTCTCTGCATGCACCTCGGTCGAATCCATGGGCAGTGCTATGGCTTCGATGCCACATTACCTCGCAGGTGGAGTTAACGAGATGGTAGCCGCCGGCGTTACTGACGCAGTCAGCGGCTTGAACAGCATGTTAGATCTCGTCATCACCGCCGCTGAAGAAATCATCATTTTCGTCCTCAAGATGATGTACCAAACCTACCTTTGTCTGATCACCCTAGCTGTACGAGGTGTGGTCGAGGCGGCAACGGTGCTGATCGAGGATGTTATTGATGGAGTGAACAAAACCATCAAGGCTGTGGAGTCTGATATCACAGGCGTCGTTGAGACATTTGAGAAAGCTCTCAACGATGTGACATCATTGATCAACGACCTAGGCGCTTCTATCCCAACCCTCAATCTCAACAGTTCTCTCGCCGAGTTGAACGATTGGTCCATTCCTTCCTCCGTCGACACGAGCATTAGCAAACTCAACAACTCGATCCCCAGCTTTACTACTGTTGAGAATTTTACCGAGAATTTGATCAAGGAGCCCTTCGAGTATGTCAAGCAACAACTCAACACTACTTTGGGCAGCTACACTTTCGACAGCTCCGTGCTCACTGTCCCCGCCAAGAAGTCCTTGACATTTTGCAACGACAATGATGGAATCAACAGCTTTTTTGACGGAGTGACCGATGTTGCCATCGCCGCCCGCAGGATCTTTATTATCGTCTGTGTCGTCGCAGCTGTCTTGGCTTGCATACCTTCCGCATACCAAGAGATCCGACGCTGGCGTCAAATGAAGGAACGTGCACAACTTGTCCGGAAGGAAGCCCATGATCCCATGGACGTTGTTTACATTGTCTCTCGGCCATACACTGCTGCCGCCGGTATCAAGGCCGCAAGTCGATTCAGCAACAGCCGGCGACAAATCATCGTGCGGTGGGCTGTTGCATATGCAACCTCGCTGCCAGCACTCTTTGTTCTCGCCCTTGCCATTGCCTCCCTACTGGCATGCCTGTTCCAATGGATTATTCTCCATGAGATCTCAAAAGAAGTTCCAGCGCTCAGTGCCGAAGTTGGTGAGTATGCCGAAAAAGTAGTTTCAGCCTTGCAAAACGCCTCAACCGAGTGGGCGGACGATGCGAACGGATACATTACCAACTTCGACAACGAAATCAATAACAATGTTTTGGGATGGGTAAACACGACCACTACCGCAGTCAACACTACCCTTAACGACTTCGTTGATAAAGTCACCGTCGTCCTCAATGATACATTCGGAGACACAATCCTCCAAGATCCAATCCAAGAAGTATTCAACTGTCTGATCGGCCTCAAAATCGCCAGCTTCGAAAAAGGCCTAACCTGGGTCTCGGACAATGCTCACGTCAACTTTCCTCTCTTCTCAGACGATGTCTTCTCCAAGGGTGCAAACGAGAGTATCGCGAGTGACTCTTCCGACGACAGCTTCCTCTCTGATGCAGGTGATGAAACGTCCAACAAGATAACTGAGGTCGTTGACGAAGCTATCCACGCGCTCAAAGAGGCTCTCCGCCAGGAGACAATCATCGCAACGGCCATCTTCCTCGTTTGGGTAGTTATCGTTATGATGGGCGTTCTTCGTGCAATGTTCTTGTGGTGGGGCCGTGATCGGAATCGCGGCGATGGAGGTGGTCATGCTATGGACCCCGTGCCTAATAACCCTCCGCCGCCGCCTGATTCTCGCGGGTTCACCGATGTGCCCCTGACAGCTATACCAAAGGCTGCTTCAGGTGGTGCGCCTCCGGCTCCGATGTATGAAGCTAGTGCGACGAGGGCTGTGCCTATACAAAATGACCCGTTTCATGATGTTAACGCGTATCCTGATGAGAAACTTGGATTCGCGGGCCAGAGGACTTTGCAGGTCGACACCTCCGCTAGTGTGAGAAAGAGCAATTGCGTGGAATATGACGTGAAGGGTTAGGTGTGAGGAATGACTATTGCATAGCCTTGGAGTATATTTACATTTACAGGAGTTTTATGCTAATTTTCTCTCTGTTCCTTTCTTTCCCAAATGATTAGATATTAGCGACCAGTCTTAAATCCAATCAAAATTACAATGTGATTTCTTTATTCATCTGTTCCAATATGTATCGATTGATTAACTAATGATCTAAGGTTCATCTTCATTTTGGTAATGCATTTCAAAGTCGCTATATACATCCGTCATCTATGCGTAAAGCCAAAAAGATATGCCAAACTTTTTTACATCCTATCATCATCCTATCATGAAAAGATAGGTAGTCCAGGAGCTTACACGTCGTTAGCACAAGACCAGCTCTGGTTGCTTGAATCGTTGTGAATCGTGACGCCAGACACCCAAAGACCCAGTCCACACTGAATGATCGGTTAGTAGCTGATCCATTGTGTTAAATATGGGGAGATAAACTTACAATAGCCAAGGCACAACCAAAGACGCCGACATTGATGATAGTCAGGCATGTCTTCTTCCAGTTCTTGAAGTACTGGCCCTTATTCATGTGGAACCAGAAAACAGCAGGGAGACCGACTATCCAGGACGTTAGCATTCGAAGTAGCAGGAAAGAGGAGAATAAATCGTGAACACGTACAGCTGAACCAACTTCCGAAAAGAGCACTCTGTATAGGTAAAGGTTCTGGTTAGCAATAGGTCTTATGTGAGGTGTCACTTTGGAATACATACGATAAGACTCAACAGGTCGTTGAACACGGGAATCGATTCCGCGACAACCCAAGAGACGACCCAAACGCCGATGCAGATAGCAACCCAGGTTCCAACGGAGAGGAAGCTACGGCTGTGCATCTTGTCGGAACCACGGAACATGCGCACATAGATGTACTTGCAGGCGACGTGACCCAAGACGACACCGGAGAGGATGACCTTCATTATATTAGCATGGGATGAAGATGGTGTAGGAAAATACTCAAACTCACAGTAGGGATAGCAAGACCCCAAGCAATCTTGCTCATCACGGGACTCAGGGACAAAATAGCAGGCGACTGGACGTTGGGTCCGACATAGCGGTAGATGATGAGAGCACTGATCAGGTAAAGAACAGTGTCGATAATCTGAAGCATGGCAAGAGACTTGTAGAAGGTCCGGGGGTCCTCAGTCTCAGACATGAAACCGAAGTATGCAACGTGGGCGACTAGATGGATTGTTAGCTAATTGCCACAAGTTTAGGAGTTTCAACGCACGGTAGGCGAAAATAATGTTGGTCACGGCCAAGAAACCCTCCTTGAATCCAACATCAGTAGTGGATTGGATCGGAATATGACCCTTGCTCTCAACACCGGCGGCGATCATGGTCACCATGACGGCAATAAAGACACTCGCAAAAGCTGTGAAGGGGTTAGTTTAAGGGCATTGTTGGTTTGACCAGATGACGGAGCGCCATTTGGTGCTCTAGAAAGTTGAACATACAAACAACGGACATCATATAGACCTTGTCCATGGTACGGGGCAACGCGCCAAGGAAACAGATGATCAGACCGACGACACCGAAGACCAGGGTGCAAGTGCCGTGGTTGGTGAGCACGTTCATCAAGATGTTAAAGGTGAGAATGTTGCTCGCCATGAGGAAAATCAGCAGCAGCAGCTGGCCGATTCCGAGCAATTCACGTCCAAACCGGCCCATCAAGAGCTCGCCGGCATCACCCATACTGTGAATGTGAGGGTGGCGAAGCTTGAATTGTCCAATTTCATAACCTGTGTACCAGGACAGAGCAGAAATGAAGACAATCATGACAGCAGCACTGCATACATGTTAGTCCATGCATCCTCTATATAAAGGATGAGTCAAATGACATACGGGCCCATTCCGAGCGTCGCCACAGCAGAAGGCAGCGAAAGAATACCCACAGAGACATTCTCAGCAATCATGACTAGAACACTGGTTAGAACACGTAGATATTTAAGCCATCATTGATATCCACAACAATTGAAGGTGAACTCACGCATGCCACAGTGCCACCACTTCATAGTCCGATACTGAACCTCAGCATTCTCCTCATTGCCAAAGGGTTCCAAGTCCTTTGCATCAAAGGGCTTCTCCTCCTCATCAGGGAAAGGTCCCTCAATTACCCTCTTCCCCTCAACATCGTAACGCTCCTCGTGAGTCATGACGGGCAAAATTGAAGATCTGAGTTTTTCCGTACAGCGGCCCTTCTCCGGATATAGAAGTTCTCTATAGATCGAATTCCGCGAGAATAGAAGCCCAAAACTCAGCAAACCCCTCAGCAATTGACAAGAACTATGCCAGCATCCGTTAGAGAATAATTCTGTCCAAGAGAATTAATTTTACCCCAGTTAAGCCAAGAAAAAATTCTGAATGCGCTCCGGGGCACGATGTGGAGCCTTCATATTTTCTGCCGCTTGTTACTGGGCTGCGGAGCGTGTTACGATCGTCACTTGTCCGAACCCGGCGCATTTTTGGGTCTCGGGTTTGCCGACGGGCTCGGGAAACTCAACATCGGCACGCTTTTCAACGGACTTGCGTGAACTTACACAATCCGTTCGTTTTATTGGTCTTGCAAAATTCTGTAGACAGTTAGTATTTTACGTGAATAAAATAGTGACCTGTTCTTTTTCACGTTCTTCCCCCTACATCGCGACAGAACTTCAAACGGAAAACAAGAACAATTGGCCGCGGGAAAACTACATATGTAATCTGTCCATTCTCTTTCAAGTCCATGACTCAAGCTATATTGGTATAGGTATTGTCGTACATTCCGTGAATCGTAAACAAAATAATGATCTTACTAGATAGCAACAAAGAAGCTCTGCTCGCCTTCCTTTGGTTGAACTCGGGCGCGCTCAATGATGGGGTCCGCACAGCTGACCCGAATACGCTCGGGCGTAGCAGGGCTCCGCAAGCTCAGTACTTCCTTGACACCCCACTGTTCCCGAGCGGCCTTCAACGCGTCACGAATAGCGAAGAAAACAGCACTTCCCATGAAAAGGGGCGGTTCGCCAATACCACGCGAGCGCTGGATCGTGCGCAAGTTCTCCCACTCGACGTCCTTGAGCAGGCTGACATTGAAGATTTGAGGTATATCACGGAAACCGGGGATCTTGTAGTTACCAGGTCCACGGGTGAAGATCTGTCCTGATGCGCGGTGCCAAAGACTTTCTTCTGTGGTGAAAAGACCCTGGCCTTGGACATAGGCACCTTCGATCTGACCATAGTCGATGGACGGGTTGATTGTACGGCCGACGTCCATTTTGATGTCAGCGCGCAGAGGTGTCCAATCACCCGTCAAAGTGTCAATCTGGACTTCGGCAGCGGTGACACCTTGGGTGAAGTAGAAGAACATTTGACCGGAGTTCTCACCCCATACGTAGCCAATATCAGGAGTTCGGTAGTATCCTTGCGCGGAGAGATTGACACGGTCAAAGTATGCTGTGTGCGCAAGTTCCTTCATTGTCGCATTTGGCATCTTCTCACGGTAAGGCTTAAGCCGTTCGTTAAGTTGCTCGCAAGCGTTGAAGATGGCGTAGCCGTTAAGATCGGAGCTAGCCGACGCGGCGGTCGATGATGTGTTGGGAACGGTATTTGTAGCTGTCTCGGAGATGAAGACGCTGTCCTGTGGCACTTGAAGAGCCTCGGCAGCGATCATGACCATCTTCGTGTGAAGGCCTTGTCCCATTTCAACACCACCGTGGGCCACAAGAACACTACCATCATGGTAAATGTGTACCAAGGCACCCGCCTGGTTCAAGAACAGGGCCGTAAAGGAGATACCAAACTTTGTTGGTACAATAGCCATTCCACGTTTGGACCACTTGTGCTCTTTGTTGTATTTTGTAACTGCCTTTCGTCGCTCGTTGTAGTTGCTCTCTTCCAGGACCTGATTGTACATCAACGGGATATGCCAATCCTTGAGTGGTTGATGGAAATGTGTGGTTTCATCAGGTTGATACATGTTCAGAGCTCGAAGATCCTCTGCAGGGATGTTCAGATGGTCTGCAATCTCTGAAATATAGCTTTCGGCGAAGAAAAGACCCTGTGGGCCACCAAAGCCACGGAATGCAGTGTTCGAGACAGTGTTTGTTTTACAAATCCGACCTCGCACGTTGACGTTGGGGATTTTGTAAACACCATCAATATGTGACAAGCTTCGTTCAACAACAGCGCCAGAAAGATCCTGTGTATGGCCACCATTGGCGTAAACGTCTGCATCAAGGGCCAAGAGCTTTCCCTCTTTCGTGACTCCCACCTTCCACTTGCACATGAATGGGTGACGTTGGCCAGAAGTTAGGATATCTTCGTCTCGATTAAGCATACAGCGAACCGGTCGCTTCAGCTTTGCGGCTGCAGTGGCACAAATTCCAGCTAGCTGGATGGATCGCGTTTCTTTGCCACCAAAGCCACCTCCAAGGCGCTTGACACGGGAGACAATCTTGTTCGCAGCCACACCAGTCACCTGGGCGATGTATGTTTGCCTGCCATGGCTATTAGTATCATCATGGATCAACCAATTTCGTTTCAGCAACTTACGTCTCTGTTGGGTTCTGTGTACCACTCCAAACTTCCATTTCACCATCCTCTGGCTTCCAAACACAGAGACATGCCTGGGTTTCAAGATAGAAGTGCTCCTGGCCACCCATTCGCGAAACGCCTTCGAAAATATGATCGGCCTCCTTGAAAGCCTCTTCTGTGTCACCACACTTGATGTAGCGGTAATGGCCAAAGAAAGACTCCGCCTCAATTGCCTCTTCGATAGTAAGGATGGCAGGCAAGTCCTCATACTCCACCTTGACAGCTCGCATACCGGCCTCCGCAATCTTGGCACTCGTGGCCAAAATGACACCGATTGGCTGACCGGCCGTATTTACTTTGTCAACGGCAAAGAACTGCTCATCAGATATAGGCGCACCCCACCAGTTAGCTTCAGGATTCGGCAAGTCTCGGTGATCGACATAATCAACGACACCTGGGATGTCCAGTGCTGCCGCGTAGTCCACACTAATGATTTTAGCATGGGCCTTGGTAGATAAGACCATACAGCCAAACAGTTCATTCTGCTGTACTGGAATATCATCGGTGTACTGCGCCTCGCCAGTAGCCTGTTTGAGTGCCGAGACATGAGGAGTTGCCTTGCCAAGAATCTTTTGCTGGTACTTCACAGACGCCTCGTGGTCTTTCTCTCCTGTAGAGATGGCTCTTTCTATCTCAGCCACCACATCAGGATCAAGATCGGAAGACTTCACTTCGAGGCCGGACAGGATATCATGGTAGAATCGATAGAAAAAGCCCATCGCTAGTGATTTTCGGTAAGTCGCCATACCACCAGGGACTCCAAAGGGAAGATTAAAGTCAATTTCCAAGGCACTCATCACAGCTTCCAGTGTTGCAGGATCGGTAAATTTCTTGCCAATCAGCGCAGCCTCGGCATTCTTTGCAGACACTGTTAACGGCGCCATGCCACCAAAGATAAGGTTGCAACTGATCACATCGTTGGTTTCAGATAACGAGACTCGCTGTGCAGATGTGACAATAGCAATATCATCATCCTTGCGCTTCGCTTGCTTGTAAGCGCGGAAATATTCACCTTTCTCGGCGGCAACAGGGATTCGAAGGCTGGAAATGATAGCGTCTTGCGGTAGCGCTGTTTTACGATAGCCCACGAATAATTCCGTCATAGGGATTTCTTTCTCTCCCGAAAGTGATTTGGCAACAAGAGTGGTGTTTGTGGCGACGAGGCACGGGTTCAAGTCTGCGATGGGGGATGCGGTTGCCAGATTTCCAGCCGGGGATGCGACATTTCGAATTTGCCGCCCAGCAAAATAGTGTAGTTGTTTCTTGATCGCCTTAAAAGGCTGGGCTCGAACGGCTCCATAACGCTTGATTGCCTCTTCGCAGACAGATTCCAAGTCTGTCAATGTGATATTGGCACCAATTTCAAGGTAATCATCGTGGAAAGAATACTGCTTCAGCTCGGGAATATCACCCACATAAACTGACGCGGCGTAGTTCATGGCCTTGAATTTGATCTCGATCTGAGTTTCTGTGCTTCCACCAATCAATTTGGAATCAGGGTGGATATTCTTAATTTGCAATAGCTGCTCGACTGTCACTGGTCGGTACCACTTCTTCCTCTTGTTTCCATATACCAGGGGTCGAAATTCGTGTTTTCTCAGCGCCGATGGGAAGATCAGCTCTGTATCCGGGCTGTAAGCCTTGAAGTCTGGAGCCGGAAATTTTGGCTCCGGCTTCTCCTCTTCAGTGGTTGAAGATGATCCCTTACAACAGCCACCAGCGCCTTTTTCCATGCAGCAACCAGAACCTCCATTGGCGCTCGCTTTACCACAGTTGTTGCGAGAGTTAAAACTCTGCGCGGCGTCAAGGATGGGTCTGTAACCGGTGCAGCGGCACAAGTTTCCATCAAAAGCCTCTTCGACCGCATGTTCATCAGGAGTAGGATCGTTACGGAGCAAGGCATACAGGCTCTGCATGTTGTTAGTAACGTGGTCTTTGGTCAAGACATTGCGGTAGGAGGCCACTAATAACGTACCATAATAATTCCCGGAGTACAAAAACCACATTGACTGCCATTTGCAACGGCGATCCGTTGCTGGACCGCATGAGGATTGTCCACATTTCCAATTCCTTCGATAGTAATGACGTGTTTACCATCGATGCTGACCAGAGGGGCAAGACAAGCGTTGACGGAGGCGTGATATATTTTCTTTGTGGTGGGGTTGATATGCGAGACCACCTGAAAACCAGTCATGAATTCTTAGCAAGTTATCAATAATCATGATCATATATCGAGACACATACCACTGTGCAAGCGCCACAGCCTCCCTCAGCACAACCAAGTTTCGTTCCGGTCAGTCCGATACCTCTCAGGTATTCCAGCAGCGTCACTTCAGGGTTAACGTCGTCGACGGCGACTTTAGTGCCGTTAAGATAAAACCGAATCGTATCATCCCAGTCGTCGGTAAGCTGTGCCAGCGAGGTCACCTTCTCGACAGCAACCTCAGTATCTGCCTCCAAGATGCCTGGCGCCATTGCGACAAATCAAGGGGTGAAGGGGAAGGATAAAACAGTAGTAAGTCACGGCTTCAAGTGTTCATGCATATGCTCTATATATCTGAGGATCCGCAAAGACCTTCCTAATGATGGCAATGAATTCAAATCATATATCCAGCGAGAGGGGCAAATAGTGCGGGTGAGATGAGTTATCTTCACCCGATAGGGAACCCCACCCGAGCTCCACCGTGGAACCCGGTTGAGTGTCATGCGGGGATCGCCACAGTCCGATATGGACGGACGCCTATCAGAACCCGGTGCATTACTAACCAACTTGGCATCAACCTTGATTCTATAGAAAAAAATTCAGGACGCCGGAAATGCTGGAGTACATCACACAAAAAAAATACATATACCACAACCTTGAAAACCACAGCCATACCAGAATGAGAAAAAGGGTAAAGTAGAAAGTAAGGAAGAAAAAGAAAAGAAAAAGAGCAAGAGAAAGCAAAAGCCCTGGAGAGAAAGAGAATAGCAAAGTTAGTCAGGCTCATGCTTTAGAGCCTGCAAATCCCCTCTCTTCCTCTTCCCATCTCTTGCGCTCAACGACAGACCGAGCCCTGGAAGTATGAATTAGCCTAGGAATATACTGATGTAATGAAGGTCAACTTACCGGTAGGCCTTCACGAATCGCCAAACCTCGGTATCGGCCAAATTCCAAGCTTCAGCGACATTCTTCTTACTCAGACTGTCAGGCTGTTCACTGTTGATGACATTGCGAGCCTTTTGGAGGAGCTCATATTCCCTGGCCACGCCTTGCTGGCTGGGATTCTTGCTCTGCACGCTTTCCTTGTCATGGGCTGCGTTCGGGTCGATGGTGCCGGCGCGAGGGATCTTAAATCCAAATTGCCATTCGAACTCATCCAGGAGTTCGGAAGGCAGGGTCTGCCCAGCTTCCGCAGGCAGAGACTCGACAGTCATCCATAGGGACGTGGCAATGGCCTGGTCGCCAGCGACAACCTGCTTGAATGCCATGCCCCTCCAAGAGCTGCCCATTTCTGGACCAAGATCCTCCTTGGTCACGTCAGTTAACCACGCATCCCGCTCGGTTTCCCGACGAATTTGACGCGTGGTGACCTCGTCAGAACTCTTCTGCAGGCTGACAAGGGTGTATGGGTGTGGAAGTGTACCAATGGTGAAAAGGAAACTGGTCTTTTTATATGTAGAGGGTTGACTAATGAGCATGGGCTGCTTCGAAGAGCCACAGGGACGGCAGTCAGGGAGGTTGGGTGGGCAGGAGTCTGGGACAGGAGATTCTGGGCACTGGATGAGTGCCTTCGCCAGTCGTAATGCGGGTTCCACCAGGGCAGTTGTGTGCTGAGGGAACGGCTTCAGCACGGCCAAGCCAGCTGGGAACGAATTCTGAAAAGTATTGTGAAGATGGGAATTGATAAGCTGAGCCAAAAGCATCCGTCCATTGGACGGGCTATGGCTCATTTTTTCTTGCAATGTCGGGTAATGGGAGCTGATGGTGGCATGTTTGTAGTAAGCAAGGCTACTGGGAGGCATCACCTTGAAAAGCTCAGGGTTGATAAGCTCCCCAAACGATGTAGATTTTTCGTCCATTTTCTTTACAGCACCATCGATTGCCTCATCGATGCGGTGTTTCTCTGCCGAATAGAGACCGCCTTGGAAGTTATCGAAACGGATAATAAACTCAGGCTCTGTGCCCTGTCGTAGAGCCTTCAATAGATCGTCATCGTATCGTCCCATTGGGAAGCATTCAAAATCAGCGAGCAAGCCAGATCCCATATGTCCCCATGCCAACCAGCGGAAGACCTCATTCTCCAACTCGGGTGAAATAGTGAGTTTCTGCACTAATTCGTAGTGTGGATTCTTCATAGCATCCCCCGGCGTCAAGACAATTGGACGGAATCCCTGAGCAAACCAAGCTCGGCGCCAGGCCAGAAGGAGCTCCGCATCAGCATTCTGGTCCTCCTTTTGTTCGTTGCTGGAGTGTTTCTTGGGGTTGTATTTGGGATTGTAGTATGTGTATATCGGGCGGCGCTCGTGTAGGGGAGGAAGAACAGAGCGGTCTTCATCCAGGGTGATGGCGGAGGAAAATGGGTTCAGCCATTCCCAGTTGCTGAACCATTTGGACTCGCCGCTGGTGCTGTTGGTTTCTTCCGGCGGCGGTTCGTGTGAAGGGGCCCGGAATGTCGGAAGTTTAAGATCACTCAAGGAAGGCAGATGAGGCTGAGGCAAAAACTTGGCAGGACCTGAAACTGCTTCTCCCTCGACGGTGGGATTGCGGATGGGGGAGGAGGAAAAGATGAATAAAAGAAGGGCAACAAAAACAATAATAGCCAAAAGACCCGTGCTGCGATGCGGAATCATCTTTTGCACATCCGATCCACCAGCAGACCTTCACAAAGGTCTGTTGGGTACAAAGATAGTATCAAAAAGAAAGGTAAGAAGTAACACGGGCTCAAGTCGTGAAACTGTGCCCGTGATACTGTTTGGAGATGGGTCGCAAGGAACCGGATGCGGCGACTAGGTCCGTTGACAAACAGTTGGCGATTATGTCGGAATGGAACAAATTATTCCATTAATTTGAAATGTCCTATGCGCCTGGAACTTCGCGCCCTTGATTCAATGATGTCAGACGGTACAAATATCCCCTGAACGCGAGACCAAGGCTTGGACGGACCACCTTTACCCGCCTCAGGCATTCAAGGGCCCTTAATTTTGCTTACTCATATACTGTGGAACTAACTTATCAACTTACGTCTTCTGGACCAATCTACGACCTCTATTCATATTTGAATAATGTGTATGATAGCTGAGACTTTGATTGAGGATTTTAGTATCCTTTCATGTCATATACGAGTCAACATTTCATGTGTAGTCACTCTCAATCTTTCGAAACCTCGCCATCATGAATCATGATCGATGACATGCGAGAGCAAAGGCGGTGGGGATACACAATTTGTTGTGGGGAAAGCAATCCAACCAATAATGAGCCGCTAATCACGGCGAAATCGGACTTTTCGTTGCCCCTCCGTGGGGATAGTTGACTCATTGTGCTTTTCACAAGTTTCCCGCAAACTTGTACGAAGCATTGTCATTGTTACAAACATGGCTGTGGGAACGGCTTCGTTGCAAGACCGCCTGGAAAGGTGGTCACAGCGCTTAAATAACTTGACTGTCTCGCCATTGACTCGGGACTATCCCGACACTCAAAAGCAAGATGGCAAACGCACTATTGAGGCTTTCGAGTCTGTCAAGCTCCCCAAGGACACTCAATTAGCTGTTAAGAAGCTCTCGGGATCTTCTTCTTCGGACTTCACCGTTTTCTTGACTGCCTTTGTGGTCCTGGTTGCTCGTTTGACCGGTGACGAGGACATTGCTGTGGGCACCAGCGTCGGTGACGACGGCCGCCCGTTCGTTCTCCGGGTCCCCATTAGTGCTTCGGAGACCTTCACTCAGCTGTATGCTAAAGTGGACAAGGTAAGATGGTTAATTTTGAAATTCCTGCTGGAGTCATACTGACCATGCCCTCAAGGCCTTCAACGAAGGTGCCTCCGATATCGTACCCCTCGGTAGCCTCCGCTCCTATATCCAGGACAAGGCCAAGTCCGAACAACCTCCCATCCTTTTCCGATTCGCGGCCTACGATGCCCCTGCCGCCTCGCAGGAGTACCCTGCCAACACTTTTGATAGCACTGACTTGGTGATTAACGTTGCACCGGGAAGCTCAGAGGTTGAGCTGGGCGCCTACTACAACCAGCGTCTCTTTTCGAGTGCACGCATTGGCACTATTCTCAAGCAACTTGCTCAGATTACCATCAATGCGGCGGCGAACCCGGAGGAGGCCATTGGCAGGGTGGATATGATGACCGAGGATCAGCGCTCTCTTCTGCCAGACCCGACCAAGGACCTGAACTGGTCCAAGTTCCGCGGTGCTATTCACGATATCTTTTCTGCCAATGCCGAGAAGCACCCCGAGAAGATCTGCGTGGTGGAGACCAAGTCAAGCAACTCTCCCCACCGAGAGTTCACCTATAAGCAAATTAACGAGGCTTCCAACATCCTCGGACACCACCTTGTGCAATCTGGAATTCAGCGCGGTGAGGTCGTTATGGTGTATGCCTACCGCGGCGTCGACTTGGTCGTTGCTGTCATGGGTGTCTTGAAGGCCGGTGCTACGTTCTCCGTCATTGATCCCGCATACCCCCGGAGCGTCAGAATATTTACTTGGATGTTGCTCGTCCCCGTGCACTAGTGAGCATTGCCAAGGCCTCTCGGGATGCTGGTGAGCTCTCGGATATTGTCCGCTCATTCATCGCCGAGAACCTCGAGCTCCGCACAGAGGTGCCCGCCCTGGCCCTTCAGGATGACGGAACCCTTATTGGTGGTACCGTTAATGGTCAGGACATCTTCGCGAACCAGGTTGCGCTGAAGTCTAGCAGCGTTGGTGTCGTGGTCGGTCCCGATTCGACCCCAACACTATCTTTCACATCTGGCTCAGAGGGTCGCCCCAAGGGTGTCCGTGGACGCCACTTCTCTCTTGCCTATTATTTCCCTGGATGTCCGAAACTTTCAAGCTTACCCCCAACGATAAGTTTACTATGCTGAGTGGTATTGCGCACGACCCCATCCAGAGAGATATTTTCACCCCCTTGTTCCTGGGTGCCGAGCTATTGGTCCCAGCCAGGGAGGATATCCAAAACGAGAAGCTTGCGGAGTGGATGCAGCAGTATGGTGCCACTGTCACTCACTTGACTCCAGCTATGGGTCAAATTCTTGTCGGTGGTGCCTCGGCGCAGTTCCCAGCCCTTCACCATGCCTTCTTTGTCGGCGATGTTCTGATCAAGCGTGACTGCCGTTCACTCCAGGGTTTGGCTCCAAACTGCTTCATTACTAACATGTACGGTACCACAGAGACTCAGCGGGCTGTGAGTTACTTTGAAATCCCAAGTTACTCGAGCCAGGAGGGTTACCTTGACACTATGAAGGATGTCATCCCCGCTGGCCGTAAGAAACCCTTCTCCACATTCACTATGACGAGCGCTAATATTGTTATGCAGGTGGTATGCTGGATGTTCAGATGCTTGTTGTTAACCGCTTTGACCCTACTCGTATTTGCGCCATCGGTGAAGTTGGTGAGATCTACGTGCGTGCTGCTGGTCTCGCTGAGGGCTACCTGGGCTCCCCCGATCTTAACACCAAGAAATTTTTGACCAACTGGTTTGTGAAGCCTGAGGTTTGGACTGAGAAGGATAAGGCTCAGTCACAAGACAGCAAGGAGCCGTGGCGGGAGTTCTATGTTGGCCCGAGAGATCGTCTGTACCGCAGTGGTGACCTTGGACGATACACTCCGACCGGGGATGTCGAGTGCTCGGGTCGTGCTGATGACCAGGTGAAGATCCGTGGCTTCCGTATCGAGCTGGGTGAAATTGATACTCACCTGTCTCGTCACCCCCTTGTCCGTGAGAACGTCACACTGGTCCGACGTGACAAGTTCGAGGAGCCCACTTTGGTCAGCTACTTCGTTCCTGATATGAGCAAGTGGGCTCAGTGGCTGGAGAGCAAAGGCATTCAAGAGGATGACTCTGCTGATGGTATGGTGGGTATGCTGCGACGGTTCCGCCCTCTGCGTGATGATGCTCGTGACCATCTCCGCAGCAAGCTCCCCTCGTACGCCGTGCCTACTGTTATCATTCCTCTCAAGCGTATGCCGCTCAACCCCAACGGCAAGATCGACAAGCCGGCTCTGCCCTTCCCTGACACTGCGGAGCTTAGTGCCGCCGCCCCTCGTCGCCGCTCATCTGCTGTTCAAGCACTGTCCGAGACGGAGCAGGCCCTTGCTCAGATTTGGGCCAAGCTCATTCCCAACGTGACCGCTCGTATGATTAGCACCGATGACTCATTCTTCGATCTTGGTGGTCACAGTATTCTCGCGCAACAGATGTTCTTCGATTTGCGACGCAAGTGGCGTGGTATTGACATTAGCATGAACTCTATTTTCCGCAGCCCTACATTGAAGGGCTTTGCTGGTGAGATTGATCGTCTGCTTGACCGAGAGTCCTTTGCAACTAGCGACGACCCTGATAAGGGTGCCGCCCAAGCTCATAATGAGCCCGACGATGAATACTCTAAGGATGCTCGGAAGTTGGCTAGCGAGCTCCCCGCGACATTCCCCGTGCGGACGGAGCCAATGCTTGACAGCGAGCCTACCGTCTTCCTTACCGGAGCCACTGGTTTCCTGGGTGCCCATATTCTCCGTGATCTGCTCACCCGTAAGTCTCCCTCTACCAAGGTTGTTGCTTTGGTTCGTGCCAAGAGTGAGGAGCAGGCCCTGGAGCGACTCCGGTCAACCTGCGGTGCTTATGGCTTCTGGGATGAATCCTGGGCCAATAACAACCGACTTCAAGCCATCTGTGGTGACCTCGGCAACCCGCAATTCGGTCTGTCGCAGTCCTTGTGGGATGATCTTACCAACCGTGTTGATGCTGTGATCCACAACGGTGCCCTCGTCCACTGGGTCTACCCCTACGCGACTCTCAAGCCCGCCAATGTAATGGGTACCATCGATGCCCTTAAGCTTTGTGCTACCGGCAAGGCTAAGCAATTTGCCTTTGTTAGCTCCACTAGTGCCCTTGATAAGGACTACTACGTCGAGGAATCCGAGCGTAGCCTTGCGGCTGGCGGTGATGGTGTCAGCGAGGAAGATGATATGGAGGGCAGTGCCGTTGGTCTCGGCACCGGTTATGGCCAAAGTAAGTGGGCCGGTGAGTACCTCGTCCGTGAGGCTGGTCGCCGTGGACTGAAGGGAACGATCATTCGATCTGGATACGTGCTGGGTGATTCTACCACCGGTACCACCAACACTGATGACTTCCTGATCCGTATGATGAAGGGTTGCATTCAATTGTCTGCCCGTCCCAACATCAACAACACCGTCAACATGGTTCCGGTGGACCACGTGGCTCGCATTATCATTGCTACTGCCTTCCACCCTCCTCGCACCCCTGTCGGTGTTGCCCACGTCACTGGACACCCTCGTCTGCGTTTCAACCAGGTAAGAAAACTTATTACGCCTTGAAAAAAGCAAGCATCTAACCACATATCCTACGCAGTTCCTTGGTGCTCTCGAACTCTATGGCTACAACGTCCCGCAGATTGACTACGTTCCTTGGTCTATGGCCCTGGAGCAGTATGTCAACGATGGTCAGCACGACGACAAGGACTCTCAGCATGCTCTGTAAGTTTGCATACTGTTCCTTCTACTAGCCTGTACTAACCCCCTGAACAGCATGCCACTCTACCACTTTGTCACTTCGGACCTTCCTTCCAACACCAAGGCTCCGGAGCTATCAGACACCAATGCCGCTGCGGCTCTCAAGGCGGACGCCCCGTGGTCAGGGGTTGATGTGTCTGCCGGTGCTGGCGTGACCGAGGAGTTGGTTGGTCTGTACGCCTCTTATCTGGTGCAAACTGGATTCCTTCCCGCTCCGACCATCGCTGGGGCCCGTCCTCTTCCGCTTGCCCGTATTACCGAGGAGCAGAAGAAGACTTTGTTGAGTGTTGGTGGTCGCGGTGGTGCGGCTTAAAAGCTGTCTATATATGCGTTTTGAATTCCATGCCGCGTTTCTTGCGCACTTGACTTGATTACTATGTTGTAGAAATGAGAAATGAAAAGATTTGAGTCATTAATGAAATCATAAGTTTTCCCAACAACTAGATGCTTCACCGATTGTGCCGATCTCGCCGTGCCTTCTCGGAAAGATTCGCCCACACGTTCGCCCACTTCAGAGAAGACTTTAACCCCTTTCTCGTACATGGCTTTTAAACTAGTACTTGCTCCTCTATTTTCCCCTTGGCATTCTCTTTCAGTCGTCGACCCTCAGTTCTGAGTCATGTCTAACGTCATGTCTGAAGAAGGTACGTGGATCGGCGTTGAATTTTAACTTCGTAGCGGGTTCTCTCCATCCCAATTGTTTTTTTCTTTCCCCAACACCTTGTTTTACCCCCCGCGGAACACCGGATACGCACGGCGCACACCGAACCAGTCGATTCCTGGAGTCGACGGTCAGTGGTGTCTATTCTCTGTATATTCTTGAAGGCCGAGGCTGCATTTTTGCTCCCGTCATTGGCTCCTTCCCGAACACCTGTTCCCCCACCGTTCGTCATGAACGTCGCACGATTGGCCGTGCGACCTAGCGCAGTTGCGCGCACCGTGGAGGCGGCGTACAGCAGAGCAGGCCTCCAGCCATCAGATTCCTCTCTTCCTTCTGTTTCATCTCATATCCATCGTTTGCCTGCGCATCTTTCATCCCGTTGCTCTCCCTTCTCGACCTCCGCTCCTGCCTTCTGCGAAAAAAACAACCCCTCCAGCCCCGCTAGCGCAAACGCCGATCAATCTAACACCCCCAACTCAGATCGGTACTCGTCCGCTTTGCGACAGAACAAAGAATGGGCCGCCCAGACTGCCCGCGAACACCCTGATCTTTTCCCTACCCTCGCGACCGGCCAACAACCCCAGATCCTGTGGTTAGGATGCTCCGACTCTCGCTGCCCGGAGACCACTCTGCTAGGCCTGAAGCCCGGTGATGTCTTCGTCCACCGCAATATCGCCAACATTATGCATCCCGGTGACCTAAGCTCTGGCGCTGTCATCGAGTACGCCGTGCAGCACCTGCGCGTCAACCACGTCGTGGTTTGCGGCCACACCTTTTGTGGCGGCGTCGCCGCCGCCATGGGTAACAAGCAACTCGGAATTTTGGACCCCTGGCTGCTGCCCCTGCGGTTAGTGCGGGAGCGCAATCTTGCCCTGCTGCAGAGCCTATCGGAGGAGGAGGCAGCGCTCAAGCTTGTTGAGCTCAATGTGCGCGAGGGTTTGGATGTCGTTAAGCAGAAGGGTGCCGTCCTTAACGCGATCCAGGAACGTGGACTCCAGGTCCATGGACTGATTTACGACGTTGCCTCCGGTGTCCTGCGAGAATTGGACACCCAGGACTCTGAGGAGACTATTAAGTCTCGCTTGACCGCATTCGCAGTTCGCGATTAGCGCATTGTTTTTGAATCATATAGGGAATCATCTATGCAGGATTTAGAGAGTTTGGCGCATGTGATTTGTGACAGTGAGCGGACATAATAGACCATTATTTGTTTACTTCTGGTGTTGTACAGTTGGAAAATGACGATTGAATGATAATTTCCAAGTACCTGGGGGAGAACAGCAACCCATCGTGCTTTTCTACTGAATATGATCATTCGTCTTATCAGTGGAATATTTATGATATGAGGCTCCAAGGCAGACCTGTAGTACAAATACTCCCCGCTCAGCCTCACTTTGACAGAAGTCTCCACAATGCAGCTCACCATAGCATCCTTTGACTGAGTCAATAGAAAAGACATGTCATTGCCAAGGGCAAAACAAGGCAAATTGAGGTTTCGGGAACTCAAAACGGACTGGTCGAGATCCCAACGTGAGGCGGAGTAAGGTGACTCACGAGGCTCTGCCGATTACCTGGTGGGGCCAGAGCTGCAGATCGACCCGCTAAAGATTGTATAGACCTATGAAGAGTCTTGCACCAGCTCAGTGAGCCTGTGTGGTACAGGCAGCATTGCAGACGTGGCTGCCTTGTTGTCTGTGCAGGAGATTATATTTAGGTTACAGCGCTTCCGCTCTCTTTCTGTTTACTTTTTCTTTACTCCTACACCTCCTTCTCATCCTTTACCGATTTCCCCGCTTCTGTCAGATATCCATCCTTCCTATCACGCTTATCGTCCATCAGATTCGGATCATGGCGCAGGACACCAACGACTCAGTGGTGCAGGACACTACTGTTGCTCCTGTGACCAATGGAAATGTCGATGACTTGGGTGAGTTTGAGCGAAATGGTACAATGAAGGATCTAACATTTGAAATAACAGAAATCGGCCACATTTTGACCAAGACCAAGACGATTAACGGAACTTCTGCATGCGAATGTACTGAGACCCCCGCTACAAACGGCGCTACAACAAACGGTACCACGACCAACGGAGCAGAGACACACAGTATGGACACAACACGGAAGACGCACGAAATTTCCGATGCACAGCCCAACAAGGAGATTGCTGAGAAGAAAGAGACTAACGGAACCTTGACAAATGGAGAGAAGAACTCAGGTAACTTTCCCATCCATAACATCGGAAGCACACGTGCTAATATACCACAAGAAAAGAAAACTGAAGACAAGACTGGAGACAAGACTGAGACTAAGGAAAAGACGGACGAGGAGAAGAAGGAGGAAGAAGAAGAAAAGAAGTACGAGCCTCATGGCTCTATCTGTGATGTCCACAAACTATATCAGACAAAGCCCGACGAGAGCGGTAACACATCATGGACCAAAGACTACCCGGAGAGCCTTGTAGCACCAGCCGAGGACGAGGAGTCTGCACAATACGCCTTGATCGTGCGAAATGCCAAATGCTACGATGGACGCAAGAGCCTCTCAATTCACTCGGTCATTGTTCAGAGCGAACCACTGAAGAAGTTTCTGGGTAAAGTGCTGGAAGACTACCCCGGTGTCACCACCACGCTCGAGCGGCTAGAGTTCCATAGCCCGTTCAAGCCCATGGTTCACCGCTGGGAGCAGTTTATCCAATTTCGTGAAGAAGAGGACGACCCCGCGACGAAGAAGCACGTGGATCTCTTATATAAGGTCCTTGAAGAAGAACTTCGCGATGTCATTGCTCGCAAGAAGGACATGATTCGCAACGGCGTCATCACTCACACTCTTATCTGGACGATCTTTGAGCCTGGCAATGAGATTATCACCATCTCCGGTGGCCGAACCCGCGCATTTAAATTCCATGATGATGCCATCGATTGCCGTACAAAGGCGTGGATCATCACCGGCCAGTATGTGGACTTCGACGGCGAGGAATTTGGATACAGGGAGGAAGACTTCAAGATTTTCCCGTTCATTGGCACTGCCCCTATTACTTCGCTGGCTGTCTCTCCACTCAAATACCATGATGATAAGGATTCCATTCGTGAGTCTTTGATCACACGGGGTAAGCTTTGGGAATCGCACAAGGGGTACAAGTACAAGGCCTATGAGGGTGTCGCGAATGGTTTCTTCAACGACGAGATCATGAAATATCACGTCAACAGCCGAATCATCATTGATACTGAGGCCTTCAACGTCTTTCATCCTACCGAGACTGTTCGTGTCTATGGAGAAAGTGACTGCCCGCAAGAACTGACCGAGACCGAGTGGGTTATTGCGAGCCCTATGGTGCACGGGTACTCAATCAAGGATAAGGAGTGGCTGCAGTTCTACCTGGATAATGCGAAAGATATTGAGTGGAATACTCAGGCCTTCGACTCGTTAGTTCTTCCCAAGGGTCAGGAGGACTTCAAGGATCTCATTCTGGCTTTTGCGAAGGCCCAGTCTAAGCAGCTGGATAACTTCGACGACATCGTCCAGGGCAAAGGACGAGGAATCATTATGCAACTCAGTGGTCCTCCAGGAGTGGGTAAGACACTGACTGCTGAGAGTGTCGCCGAGGTGATGCAGGTTCCTCTCTACGCTATGAGCGCAGGTGACCTAGGAATTAGCGCCGAAAAGGTGGAAAGGAGTCTCAAGGATATCCTGCGTATGATCCCTAAGTGGGGCGCTGTTCTACTGCTGGACGAAGCCGACGTATTTATGGAGGCAAGGACCGCAACTGATCTGATGAGGAATGAGCTTGTATCCATCTTCCTACGAATGTTGGAGTACTATGAGGTGAGTTTGTCCAACTAGCCCTTTTGATACGGAGCAGTCACTGATTTTGCATACAGGGTATCTTGTTCCTTACAACCAACCGAGCTGAAAACATTGACCCGGCATTCGAGTCTCGTATTCACGTCGCGCTTGCCTACCAGGATCTTGATACGGCTTCCCGACGCCTTATCTGGGCTCAATTCATTGAGAGGACAGACAACACCGAGGAATTCACGGGTGCACAACTCGATAAACTAGCTCAAGTGGACTTGAACGGCAGGCAAATCAAGAACATGTTGAAGACGGCTGGCCTGCTTGCTTGGTCCCAGCAGTCCAAGCTTGGATTCCAGCATGTTCAAGTTGTGTTGAATCTGCGGAAGAACAATGCCCACAAGCCCGCCTTCTATATTTAATCTAATCTAGCTCCGTATACCCATTAGCTTATTTGCATTCCTTGTCTTTTAAACTTATAGCTGTGCCGACTTGCTACTCCATTTCAGACCCGTGACAATCATAGCCCAAGCACCTCCGTATCGAACAAGGTAGAGTATGTGAAGCCGATACATCGCTTTAGAACCCAAATCCTTGGACGTATCCTGTAGCATGCTGGGCAAGCTGACAGGCAGATTCTTCGGAGGATACATAAAGATTCATTTAAAGGAAGCGCGAATTGGTACTGCAAGATGTATGTGGCTTCGTTGGCTTGTGACAAGGCCCATAGACTCTCCTGAAGGCGGGTGGCTGGGTACACATCTTCCACAGACTCCGTGTCAATTTGGAGCTCGCTTATAATTTTATCATGTGAAGGAGGCTCTGTAAATAGTTCTGTTATGCTTTGATGCCGAACCACAACCATTTTGTTCTTGGTGTAGGATGAAATGGGCAGGCCAACCGGAACCAAGTGGGATGACTTCACTATCCCATATCCCACATCCCGCCGGTAAAGGCTCCCCTGGCTTCTTCTCAATGGGGAATATTCGCGCAATAGCAAGAAAATGTATCATAAAAAAGATGAGCTGGCATCTGAGGTCGTTTGAAATCTACCATGGGTCTTTGTTCTGTAACTGGTTCTTCTAAGGCTCCCAAAATATGACGATTTGACACGGATTTAATTAGCAAGTCGTCCGTGTAAACCAGCTACCAGTATTTTTCCAGGCGGCACAGGGAAAACCCGCATTACAAGCGGGCACAGACACACTACCGTATCTAATGTCATTGGTGGCTTTCTTTATCATTGCGGGCACTGGGACAACAGTAGTGGGTTACTATGTTCCATTCATGATACTCGGTAGCACCATTTTATCTATCGGGACGGGTCTTTTATCCACGTCCACGGTCTCGACACCCCTCGGTCGGTGGGTAGGCTACCAGGTCATAGCAGGTGCAGGACTGGCACTAGGTTTTGATGCTCCCCAGCTCGCTGCACAAACTGTTTTCGATACGGCTGAACATGACATGACTATTGCCCTGACTATCATCACTTCTTTGATGAACCTTGGCGGCGCATTTGGGGTGAGCATTGGCACGCTGATATTGAATAACTGGTTGACTACACTGCTTGTAGGCCATGTGCCAGGACTCACCAGTTCGATAATTTCTAAGTCTGGTCTGACGGAAATTTTTTCTTTGGTTCCGGTAAAATATCGCCCAAGCGTATCCGCGGCATATGCACAGTCTATTCAGAGTGTTTTTTATTCCACCACGGCTTTTGCGTTGCTCGCCTTTATGATTGCGTGGTTCATGGAATGGAAGTCTCTAAGGATGATCATGCAGCAAGATCCAGGGATGAAGAGAAAGGACAAGGAAATTGATCTTGGGACTCACTGTATACAGTCCTCCTAAAAATCTCCTTTATGTATGACACTAACCAAGTACGTACTACCGTACGAGAACCCCGCCCAGCTGCATTGTCAATCCTGGGCGCAACGGCATAAGCACAATATCTTATATCCAATATATCCGCTAGAAGTTGCAATACCTGAAATTGCCATCACTTTATGTTCAAATTGACAGGTCCAGATTCATGGGGTTATAGATGTGATTAAGGTTTGAATGCCCGACAAAAACCGTTGTTCCGGACCTCGGTACTTGCCAAGGCAACAAAATGTACATATTTCGAGCGACCGGCACCCATATCGAGTATTCCATAGTTGAAATTCAAGTATGGAGTAGTGAATTTTCATCGGATCTTTGAAATCATAATATTGATATGGATCCTAGAGACTTGCATATGCCCATCAACACTGAGCCACGACCCTGTCAATCACATGACCTGAAACAGGATCTGCAGATTTGCCACCTGTTATTTGTCTGCTCTGTCCACTCTGCCTGGGCAAGTCTGGGCAAGTCTGGGCATTTAGTAAAGGACCCATTGTAATTCTATATGAGTTGGCGTGGCCATTGACGATCTAGAGATATAGAATTACCAGTGTACCTTGTAGTGCATGATATTCTTGGAATGACAATGCCGACCGATGTTTTGTACCCTTGGCACCCATGGTTATTGACCCTGCGCAACCAGACCCTGAAATGGCACCATCAGCGGAGTAAAAACCTAACTCATATAACCCAGTCCAATCAGAGAAAACAATTTGTATACTGTGCATATACTGTACACTTTGAACAGAACACATCAACAATGATCTTCATTATGTGCCCACCCGTGTTTCTCGTAAACAAGGGGCAAGCAGGCACCAACAATCAACGTCTGCGTCATCAGGGCGCTTGAGAAATGCTTACCGGCCCCTATTGGCTCCACCGGGGTCCAGAAGTCCCGATGTCCACCCCCAATCGCCAATTTTACCTACCGTGCCAGCCTTCCACCCCTCTGGTCAACGGGTCGCCGTATTACCGATCTGCGAAGGCGATCTGCGCACTGCCCTTCCGTCCCCTGGCCCTCGCTGATTCTGCCATCCTTCATGGCTTTCTTTTGATTCCCTTGTCCGTGTCGCTCTTTCCACACCATCATCATGTTCTGGCAGGGCTTATTGCTACTGCTCGCACAGAATGTTGTCGCCTGGCATTCTGACGATGACCTGATGTCCTTCGTTACGGTTGGTGTGGCCGGTATCTCTCACAGACGACCTGTACACTAATCGCTCTGTGTCTTCTTAGCTCCCGGACGCCAGGGCTGTCAAATTCAACCTTAACTACGAACATCGCGATCGTGTTAGCCCGGGATACTGGTTTGTCTCACCTTATCTACACATCGCGCCCGACGAAGCCACCAGTCTATACGAACAATACCAAATAGGACCCCACATTTACGATCAGGATGGGGTACGTCTTGATCTTGACTTTACCATATGTCACGAGAGACACAGCTGACCTGAGTTTCGGAACAGCGCCTCGTCTGGACCGGAGCCCCCATGTTTGACAATCGCAATGTCTTCGATTTCAAAACCATTACCCTCAATAACGAAACATACATCTCTCTCATCTTGCAATACAATCGCGACGGAAGTGAACGAGGATATGGTATGATCCTGGACCAAAACTATCAGGTTTACCGGAAAATCCCCCTGAGGAAGGACCTTGGAGTGTTCGATATCCACGAGTTCAATGTTCTTGATAATGGCCAATCCGCTGTGGTTACGAACTATTTGTCAGAGGAAATTACCTTGGAGGCCTTTGGTCGCCCAATGGAAAAGACCTGGCTGGAATATGGTGGATTCGCGGAGCTGGATATTAACACTGCAGATGTTCTCTACCACTGGAACTCGTTTGCTGAGGTTCCCCTGGTAGAAACCGTGCATTACAGCCCAAGCTCCCGCGTGGAAGGGGCCCCCGGGTTGGGATTATGTGCATATCAACGCTGTGGACAAGAACGACAATGGCGACTACTTGATCTCTATGCGCTTCACGAACACCATCTACCTCGTCTCTGGACAGACAGGAACTATTGTTTGGCGCCTGGGAGGACAGGGAAATAGTGACTTCGCTCAGGATTTCGTCTTTTCCAAACAACACGACGCTAAATTCGTCGAATCATCAGGAACCCGCCACGTCATATCATTCTTGAACAATGCGTCCGATGAGGAATTTGCCGAGGAAGAAACCTCGTCGGCTTTAATCGTCGAACTGGAAACCGGCACAACCCCAATGACCGCGCGCGTCCTCAATCGGTATATTCGACCCGACAAGGGCCTCACCCGCCTCCGTGGCAATTCTCAGCTATTGGCCAATAAGAATATGTTTGTGTGCTGGAGTCAAGGCGGCTACATTTCGGAATTTTCGCCCGAGGGACAAGTCTTGATGAGTGCCAGTTTCACCTCAGATCGCTACTCGAACTACCGCGCCTATAAATCCGAGTTCATTGGCCGCCCGACCACTCCGCCCGACCTAGTGGCCTCCGTGTTCGGCAGTGATGAGACAAACCTCGTCACCAGGGTGCACGTTAGTTGGAACGGTGCCACCGATGTGGCCTACTATAACTTTTACGCCCGGGCATCCGAATTCGACACCCCAGTATTCATCGGCAACGTCTCCAAGTATGATTTCGAAACAATGTTCATTGCCAGCGGGTACATGGATTGGGTATCCGTCGAGGCTGTACACCACGACGGCCACGTTATGGGCACCTCGAAGGTGCACCGAACCAAGGTTCCTGACTGGGAGGCAGCCGGATATTTAGGTCAATCTGGGCTTCCGAGACCCCAAGATCCATCCGGGCTCTCATCTGCCCAAGGTGGTTCTTCAAGTAAGAAGCTTAGTAACCCGAGTCGCTTGTCGTCACTAGATGGCACGGCAGATGCTGAGGTCAGGAAGGCCATTCAAATGCTTTCCAGTTCCTACACGACCGTCCGTAGTATCGGGGGTCTCTTCGCACTCATTTTACTTCTGGCAGTTATGTCTGGCATTATGGCCAGCTATCTGCTCATTCGAGGCTGGCGGGTCCGGCTTTATCACCGCGTACCAACGGAGGAACGCCTATCTGAAGAGGGGGAGCATCTCAGACCTGAAATGACTGAGTAGTCTTCCTGCGGGAAACTCGAGGTTTGGGTTCTTCCTTGCACTACCTTCTGGAGTTTACTGTATATTATTGGTTCATTCAGGCGGGAAATTGCCATTTGTAAATAGCCGGGCGTTTGTGATTCCTGTCCATCTTTCAGCATTCTCATTTTTGTTTCCTATTCGACATTTCCGAAAAGCAAACGCCGACCTGGGGTCAATTCATATATCTCGATTTTATTGAGTTTCTTTGCCCATGGACCCAATTGACATGCATGAACGTTCTAGCTCCAAAGAGAGATTCTTGCATATTGGACACTCTTGGGTCCTGGGACTGCTTCGTTTCACGAACACCTCTATACTCATATTCTAGGCTAGCAGACTTTCATCTCACATTACAGAATGTCTCTAATCACATGGCTTCATGATATGATACTAGAAGGCGTATGGGGCGTGTGGCGGTCAGCACCCTAAATTAGGTGCCGGCTTAGCATTGCGACATGCCTAGAATTTGTGTCTTCCACTAAGACAAGCAATCTTTAGACCTCCAGAGAATCTACTACGTTGCTATCAAGATCGAAGTAAACATGACCGCCGAACCAAGACAATACCTACAGAATTGCCGAGTCTTCCTCTGATAATTCCTATAAAGGTAAGGATCTTGACAAGGTGACGAATTTGGTTAAGCCAGAGCCTCTGTTCCCACGAAAGAAGTAGATAAGCGACATTACTCAAGCTGTCACCTTCCTCATTTCGCTTCGGCTTGGCTATAGTGGGGGAGCTATGACATGGAAATACAGTCATCAGTCATCGACGCCGACTAACTGATTTCGGGAATCGGGATAGACTTCGAAGCTTATCATGGGAAATATTTCAAACCAAGGAGGCTAGGCCCTTGAATAGAGAGAGCAATTCGGCCACAATCCATAGTACTACCTAGTAAACTATAATTTTGAGTCTTGTACAAATCCATGTTCGATAGTCAGTCAACTGGTAGCATAGACATAAGTTCGTGGACTTATTATAGAACATGGAATTCCCCGGGATTGCCCCGTTTCACAAGCTTCTCTAATCGTGATTACCCCTCCAAGATTCATGAATGAGGAATCCAGATCAGCCGACCTTGATTTGATCAGAATGTGCCCACAATTACATGATAAGAACTGATATTCGGCGTATTCGGCGCAAGGGATTCCCGGATCACGGCTCGGGAATAAACCAGCATTCCCGAGCTATCATTCCCGACCTTATCTTTTCTTTCCCGAACGTTCTATTTAGGTGACTCAAATTTGCCATCCACGAATTGCGTAATTATTTTTAACATTGTGCTCTGTGGAAATTCAAAATCCCTCAAGCTCCATATCATTCAACATTGGGAACATCGCATAGATACACAATGCCTTCAACAAATTTTTGCCAAGACGAGGCATGCCCTCCATACAGTCTTATGGACGACTATAGCGAGGGTGCCCATCCACAAATTCTGGAGGCTCTCCTTCGCACAAACTCAACTCAACAAGTTTCTTACGGTGGTGACGATTACAGCAATACCGCCAGGCAATTGATCCGCGAAAAAATTAATTGCACTGAAGATGAGGCGGAGATCTTCTTTGTTCCCAGTGGCACATCAGCGAACCTGATCTCAATTGCCAGCTGTCTCCGACCTTATGAGGCGGTAATTACCCTCGAAACGGGACATATCGCTTGTAAAGAAGCCGGTGCCATTGAGGCCACTGGACACAAGCTTATTCTTGTCCCGCCGGTTGACGGCAAGATGACTACAACCAATCTGCAAAAAGCCATGCAGCAAAATCAATTCTTCCCGCACATGGCTAAGCCGCGGCTTCTTTATATCTCCAATGCATCGGAGACTGGAACAGTTTACACGAAGCGTGAATTGAGCAATTTGTCCGCTCTGTGCAAGCAATTGAACCTTCTGCTTCTTGTGGATGGAGCCCGAATCGGAACGGCGCTCTGCTCGAAGAAGAACGATATGACGCTCCATGATATCTTTGAGTATTCCGATATCTTCTGGATCGGTGGAACGAAGGCTGGTGCCCTAATGGGAGAAGCAATTGTCGTTAAGAAGCAATTGGCTGAGGGTTTCGTTTTCCACCTCAAGCAACACGGCGCTTTGCTGGCGAAGGGCCGTATCATGGGTGTTCAGTTCGTGGAGCTGTTCAGAGATGATCTGTTTTTCACATTGGCTGGACATGCAAATGCAATGGCTGAAAAGATTTCCGCCAATTTTGAGAAGCTGGGACATGAACTCGCTGCCGAGACTGCGACAAACCAAGTCTTTGTTACTCTTCCCATGGATCTGGTTCAAAGGCTGCAGGACAGATTCCGCTTCTACATTTGGGAACAGCTTGATGATGGACGTGTTATGGTTCGTCTTGTAACCTCTTGGGCTACAGACGAAATGCAGGTTGATAAATTTAATGCATGGGTGGCGCAGTGGACTGCGGCGTCCAAGGAGTTTGCTACTTAGAGTTGCTTTACTAGACCATATAAACATAATTTAATTTAACATTTTAACGAGATACGATCCAGGTAACAATATAAAGGAAAACAAGGCATCTAGGCCAGAGCAACGGCTTTCTGCGTCCATGTTCGCCTGCTTTCGGGGGTGGCGAGCCTTTGAGCGCTTTATCCCGCTTATATACGCCGTTCAATTGAGGTCTTGCAAGGGCTACCTTGGTGGCCCCTCTAATGAATTTTAAGAGTTTTGGTAGACATCTTGATGTTCAAGCACATAGATGCCTAGGTGGCAATCGTTAAGGTAGGTGACGTTGCCTGGACTGTATTGTATATGGGCACGTGACCACGCTGTTAGGGTAATTATGACACCTTAAATTTCTGGCAACTGAAACACACCTCTGTTGAACTGGGATGGAATGCAACTCTATCATTGCCTCACTTGAGCATTGACCTTCTTGATTTTGAGTGACTCATTATCAAGATATTATTGATGCTATCTGCATGAAAGAGCATACATTGGTCCTTGAAAGTCCCAATGAGGCTGTCAATATCTTGTGATGCATGTCGGTGAGATAAGACTGAGCTGATACGCGGAAATCCATTTCAATGACTGATCATCACCATAGACGGGCGAAAGTCAAATGTAATCATGAGGGCAACCCGCCCTGTCAGCGCTGTCGAAAAATCAAGAGTGACGATTGCGTCCTGACAGATCCTCGAGCTTCAAAGCCAGGCACAGGCACACGAGGAAGCAATGCCAGACCTACAGCAGGACACAAGCGACGAGCAACCACTACATTGTCTCAAGATACGCGCATTGGACGGAATCCTCGACCGGCCCTTTCGCGTACAGTGTCGGAGACTAATGAGAACCCCATATCAGCTTTACCACCATCCATCGTAGTCACCGCTGTGGAAACTTATCGAAAGAAGTTTCCTATCACGAACTTTCTACATTACCCCTCATTGATTTCGGATGTCTCATCAAACTTCCAATCAATCGATCCGGTTTTTATTGCGTCGCTTCTCTCCCTATGCGTGCGTTTCATGAGCGGAGATGGGCTCGCAGATGAAGAAACGTATGCCGGCTATGCACGGAAACATCTCGCCCATCGTGTCATGGAGGCACCTTCACTTTATCTTGCTCAGTCTCTTGTGATGATCTCTTTCTATGAATGGGGGACTGGTCGGCCTTATCAAGCATGGATGTACAGCGGTATGTATCATGCAAGACCATGAATGATGCGTGAGACAAGCTAATCCTCCTAGGCATGGCAACCTACATGATTCAATCACTGCTTAAAATGTCCGATGACAGCATGGAGCATAGTCCACACGAATTTCATGCCTCTCAGACCCAGTACGAACAGCTTGTTCGTACCTACTGGTGTTGCTTTGCGCAGGACTGTGAGCTAAGTTCCGGCGCTCGACAACATTTCGCATTGTCATTTTCTCAAATATCGGTCCCACTTCCTATCAGCGACAGAGATTTCACATTCAATCATCTTCCTGAGAGGAGATTGATGCCTGCTGATATGAACAAGCAATGTCCATTGGCAAGAAACCTGACCATAGAGCATGGTCTGACGATAGTAACACGTGGATTTGATATTTTCGTGCGGATTTTAAGATTTGCCAATGAACATCGACGTGCTTTGGCATCTTTAGACTCGGATGACTCTACATCCCCTCTTCTTCAGCTTTGGCAAACACTCAAGGGAGAGTTGGATGAGTGGAGGTCTCTGCAAGATATGACCGTTCGATACCCTACAACAAGTGCCCAGGCACATGTCGCTCTCGGATATGGAGAGCTCTTCGCCTATATTAACTTGATATATTTCATGAGGTACGCTTCTTATTTTCGAAACTGAAAGGGTTTGTTATATTGACCGGAATAGCGTCTTATTTCTCCACCGTGATCGTTTCCTCTCTAATCTCAAACCCCATTCCGACGTTTTCCATGACATAAACGAGGATGAACAGCAAGAGCCCGGCACAATCAAAGAGCTTTTCGCGGCCGTGCAGAATATTAGCGGTGTCCTATCAGCTCTAGAGGCTTCCGAAGCACCAGTGATGACCCCCTATTCGGGATTCAGTGTCTTTGTAGCTGCACACATCAACATGTACGGAACAATCGCACCGATGCGATACCCTGGCGGACTGGAGCGAGCTGAAGAAGAAAAGAGCAAAAATCTCATATATCTTGAGCGGCTAAGCCGGCTATGGCCTGTCGGTCGAAGCTGGGTAAGTGTCAATCTAGAAAGCTTGAAATTTTAACTAACGATTTGTTTCCAGTGGCGCACGGTGCAAGAAGCCGATAGGTTCTACGAAACAGTTAAGAGTACTCAGACACATACTGAAGCTGGTATGCACAGCCCTCGACGTTTTGCACTGGCAGGTACCTTGGATGAATACGGTGATATTCGCTCGCGTCCAAATCGCGAGATGCACACGACTAGATCTATGACTGCGGAACCTAGAGAAGCCGACGATTCACATCAGTCTCAGGGCCAGATTTCATCTTCGCCAGTCCCAGAAACTGAAGCTGTGTTTACTTCTCGAGAGCATTCTGGGCTTGCTCACGATGTCGAAACAGATATGTTTCAATGGCCTTTCATTGACGCGTCATGGTCTGCTGGGTTTGACGCTGGATTAGACGGGCTGTGGCACCACTCCGGGTTATTTGATCCGAACCCATCCTTAAGATAACATGCCTTTGGACATCGACGAACTTGATGACACAAGGAAATATTCTATTATGAAATTATTCTATGAAAAGACTGCAGTTAATGTGAAGGGAATTATATAATACATTCATCAACGTTATTGGCCAGCACTATCGGCTGCCGCTATCAGCACTGGCACTCTCGACAGTCTGCTCCACGGCGACGGTCTTTCTGATTCCATCGAATACACCAGACTCATTGGCCTCGGGACCACCAGCATAAGAGATAAGATGGCTCTGATCGCCAAAGTTGGGTGCCTTCTCCCATCCGGCCTTGGGATTGGTATTGTTTGTCCGGTCGGCAAGCTGGAGCTCGGAGCTCTGGTTATAGTACTTTTGAGAAGAGTAGTTCTTCCGGTAATAATTGATGAGGACATTGAGGACCGGAAGACAAGCGCAAATCAACCCCATACCACCCTCGGCGTTACTAGAAAGAATTAGCAAACAGAATCACGAGAAGGATAACGTAGCCAACATACCCGGACAGAATAACATCCATGAAAACAATAGTCTGGTTCTTGGAGTTACCATCTTTCAGCACCAGCACCAACCGGTACAGACTGAACGCGGTAGCCAAGCCACCGGCACTAAGAATACCGATGACACGGAGCTTTCGGTTTCGCGACATTTGCAAAGACCAAGTCAACGGCAATGGGAGAATGAGAATGATGATATCGCTGACCACACTAATTACCGAGTCGGCAATCAAAGCGGCAGTCTGGTCGAGACAGGAGCCTTCCACCTTGTCCCCGAGCCAGTACTTCGGGATTGGACCGCACATGCGGATCTTGACAATCAAGGCGACGGTATAGTATGTGACAAGGCAGGCGAGGAAGCCGTAGATGAAGTACACCTTACCACGATAGGGCTTGAAGATGCGAGTGAGGATGGAAAGGAGAGCGACTTTGACGAAGAGTGCCATGGGGCAGTAAAGGATAGTGGCGATGTAACAGAACTTTCTAAACTGGACCTGATTGGCATCTGAGACGTCGTCGATGTTGTAACCGCCGCCATATCTTCCGACTGGGATGAATTAGTATGGTCGCTTCTTTTTTCTGTGGGTTTAAACATACCGACGATACTGATTCCGCAGTATCCCATGAACAAGCCCTGATCGGATGGGTTAGTATAACTTGGGATCGGGATCGATGCAAGGCATCAACATACCCAAGCCACAGTGCACGCATCTGAAGGAGCAGAATCCCAGTTAGTATAAAGCTCCGTGATAGATCGAGGGGGAACAAACGTACAATCTTCAATTCCAATACTCTGCTTGAATCGAAATCGGGTATACCATCGTAACGCCAAAAACGCGGATGTTATCGGCATACATAGCACCTGTGTGACGAGGTTGACGGTGTGAATGATATCTGTGGGATTTTCGATCGTCATGTTGAAATGATATGAAATATGGAACTACGCCAGACACCTGGGAACTGACAGATTAAAGAACAATGGGGTCAATGGGGCGTTCATGGAGTTCAGCTTTGACAGGGGATCCGGCCTCCGTGTATTACCATGGTTCAGCACGTATTCTGCGGGAAGGATCGGTTGCAGTGGAGATCTTAACGCTATTGATCCCACATCTCACTAGTGACCTAAGAATCGAGGCCCTGTGATTTTGACTGCCGGTCTCGGAAATACAATAATTGCAACCAATCAACTAGTGGTTGCTGCAAAAATCGGAATTTATTACGTGGCCGGGCGCCGCGGGGATGGTTCTTCGCGTACTCCGCGGTAACAAGCGCATCCGCAATGCCCTAATTCTGTAAAGTGCAGTGGAGAGCAGTGGAGAGCAGTGGAGCTCCAAGGCTGCGATCAGACCTGTTCGAAGCATGATGCCCACGTTCATATGACATTATTTGGTAACACGGGAAGAATTCTGCAGTTTGAAACCCAAACCCTTATCACTAGCCGAATTGACACTTCTGACAGGGGGGGTCGATATTCCCTATTGGGCAAGGGTAATTTAGTAGTAAATTTACTAACTTTCTGTAGTAAAATCCACAGAGTCCCTTCATTTTCTTTTTCTATTTCTCTCCAGAGCCTAATTTGTATGCAAAAAAAATATCATTTATCCTCAGCTATGACGATTCACAATCTAGGCGAGAAATCGGCCTTGTTCCAGCCATTGGCTATCGCCAATGGCGGTATCACTCTCAGCCACCGCATCGTCCATGCGCCTTTGACCCGTAACCGTGGAGTTCCGGAGAAGTCTATTAGCACCCCCGAAGCGCCTAATCGAGTTTGGATCCCTGGGGATCTGATGGTTGAGTATTATGCGCAGCGCGCCACCGATGGAGGCTTGATGATTTCCGAGGGGATCCCGCCGTCGCTAGAGGTAAGGTGAAACATTCCTCTGCGGTAGAAACCTAATTTGATTTCATATTTTTGGGTTTGGGCTTCCGTTTGTCATGTGCGTCTAACCTAAATTTTCTTCACAGAGCAATGGAATGCCCGGCGTTCCGGGCTTGTTCACCTCCGAGCAGATCGCCGGATGGAAAAGGGTCGTTGATGCGGTCCATGCAAAGGGTGGAATCATTTATTGTCAACTCTGGCACGCTGGTCGAGCCACTATTCCCCAGATGACTGGGTCTCCTTCCGTGTGTCCATCGGCAAGTGTGTGGGACTCGCCCACAGAATGCTACTCCCATCCCCCTGTTGGCTCCACCGAGTACTTTTCGGTTCCGTACGCGGATCACCCACCTATTGAATTGTCCGTCGCGCATATCAAACAAACCATTCAGGACTATTGCAATGCTGCCAAGGCTGCCATGGAAATAGGGT
This sequence comes from Penicillium frequentans, assembly GCA_028828275.1. Taxonomy (NCBI): domain Eukaryota; kingdom Fungi; phylum Ascomycota; class Eurotiomycetes; order Eurotiales; family Aspergillaceae; genus Penicillium; species Penicillium frequentans. Next base: position 3,061,821 of record JAQIZY010000001.1, on the reverse strand, counting down.
TTGATGGCGTGGAAATCCACGGTGGCAATGGTTATCTTCCCGAGCAATTCCTCAGCTCCAATATCAACAAGCGCACGGATGCTTATGGTGGATCGCCAGAGAAACGATGCTTGTTCGTTTTCGAGCTAATGGATGAAGTGGCAAAGACTATTGGAGAACAGAACCTGGCGATTCGACTATCCCCTTTCGGTTTATTCAACCAAGCTCGTGGGGAGCAGCGGGTTGAGACCTGGACTCATCTATGTGAGGGTTTGAAGAAGAGTCACCCAACTCTATCTTACGTTAGTTTTATTGAACCGGTATGTTGTCGCCTATTAAAGTTTTGTTTTGGATTCCATCCACTGATTCTTCTAGCGCTATGAGCAAATCTTTAGTGAGGACGAGAAAGAGGGTTTCCTTCAAAGCTGGGGCCTGAAGGACGTCACTCTGGATCGTTTCCGAAAGATCTTCGGTACAACACCGTTCTTCTCCGCTGGTGGATTTGATGACACCAACTCCTGGGGTATTGTGGAATCAGGAAAGTACGATGGCCTCCTTTACGGTCGTTACTTTATCAGCAACCCTGATCTGGTGGATCGACTGAGGAAGGGCCTCCCCTTGGCTCCGTACGACCGAACCCGATTCTATGGGCCGTTTGAGAATAACGAGTTCCACTATACAGATTATCCGACTGCTGATCAGCACAAGGCTAAGATATGAAAGTACGGAGTACAGTATTATAGATTATGATACACGGGGCTCGAGCTCCAAACGTTAAACGCGAATCATTTAGCCGCTCCTCGTTCCATGGCTCCACTAGTGAAAAATAGATAAATACAAAAATAAGAATTAAAATAAAAATAAAAATAACGCCACCACAAAAAAGGGTTGAAAAGACTGAAAAAGCCGTAGACTGAAAATCACTCAAAGATCTGTCATGCTTGTTATGCCGGGAAATGAGGTGGATCAGCGCCTTCCGATTGGTTCGCCTTCATCAGGCCGCGCATCCAAACTTTCCCTTTCTGGGTAACGGTCGCATGGGTCGCCTATTTCCAACTTGATCTCGCCTAATAGCGTGCATTGGTTGAACTCTGTTGAAATTGCGAGGATCGATCTCGTAAAAAGGGGATAGGAAGACGCAACCGAACCCTAAGGTAATAGAGAAAACAAAGGAAACAATAGAACAAAAAAAAGAAAGGAAAAAAGCTTGCTTCAACCCCAAACATCCTCTTGCCACTTGTTCTTCTTCTTGACTGCCTTGCTCCAATTATTGACTTCATCCTCAGTCCACCCCTTAGTCTTCTGCATGGTTCCGCTAACAGCCTTCTCCACTTCACGTGCCATACCAGCTCTACCACAAATATAGAAGCTAGCTCCCTCATCAATAAGCTTTACAACCTCCCCTCCAAACTCTGAAACTCGGTCCTGTACGTATTGCCGTGGCGTATCTTCATACCTAGAGAAGGCAGCCACCAAACGCAATTTATCTCCGAGTGTTTCCTGCATCTCCTGCAGCTCATCTCGATAGATAAAATCTTCTTCGGGGTTACGACAGCCGAAGAAAAGTATCATTTGACCGACCTCCTTTCCGATCTTTTGGACCTGGCAACGCTCTGAGAGGAACGCTCGGAATGGTGCAAGGCCTGTTCCAGCACCGACCATGATCAATGGCGTCTTGGCCGTTATTGGGAGTTTGAACTTGCTTCGACGGATGTGAGCGAAAACCTTCCCTCCTTCTAGAGCGTCGCTGGGTCCGTTGAGATGGTACGACACGCCATGTGGGTGGGGCTGGGAGTGGGCTTGCTGGGAGATGGCGAGGAGGTAGTTCGATGTGATGCCGTGTACCAGCTCGCTTGGGTTCTCTGGAAGGGGAGTTGTGGAGACAATGGCTGTGATGGAAGGTTTCCGTGGAGAGACTACACTGCTCGAAGAAATGGAGTAGTAACGTGGGCGGATGTGCGGTAGTGTCTCGACGAGATACGAGAGAGGGATTTTTGTCCACGTATGGCCTGGACAGGCGAGTTGTAGTAGACGACCGAGGGTTAGGTGGGTACGGTTGATGAACTCTGCGTAGAAGTCTTTATCCTGGCCCAGATGGGTCAAGTATGTTTTTGCCTCGGGCGTAGGTGCGAATTGGGCGAGATCGCGGACATTGTCTCGGTTGACAGGGGCACATATCTCCAAGTAATAACGGAGAAGGGCGATGGCGCTCGTCGGGGTGGGAAGTGTGATCTTTGTCGCTGCATCGACGGGTCTAATGATGACTGGGACATCACGGCGAGAGGCTAGACCGAGGAGTTCGAGTAGCCGCTCCACTTCTGAATCTGGGTTGGTGGGCCAGATGGCCAGGTGATCTCCGGTCTTGTATGTCAACTCCGGCTGGTTACTTAGGTCCACATCCATGTGAAGGCAGTTGCGGTCGGAGGATGTGAAGAGTTCTCGAGATTTGACGATGCTCAAGCTTCGGATGGGTGAAGATTGAGCGGCTCCCTTAGAGGCATCGACCTGGCTATTCGGTTCGCCATGGTGAAGGTCGATAGGCTCCAAAGACTCATCTTCCTCGACCTTAAGGCTTGGAACGTACTTGGCTTCCACTTCTGTGAAGCCTAATTTGTCTTTGAACACTGTAAACAGGCTATCCTTCCAAGCCATGAAGTCTTCTTCGGTGGCACCTTCAGCATCATTCGCCTTGCCAAGTGGCATCAGGGCTTTGGCACCAAATTTCTCCAACCCTTCAACAATGACATCGACAACCTTGTTGTAAAATTTGTAGTTGGAATTGCCCAGACCGAAAGCGGTATATTGTAGATTGGCTAGCGAGACATCGCCAGTCTTGGTGATCCAGCTCCAGAATTCCGCGGTATTATCAGCCGGATCACCCTCGCCGTAAGTTGAGACGATGAAGATTGCCAGCTTTGAATTCGGAATCTCAGAGATTGTGACTGGATCGTAGTCTGAAAGGTCTGCCGACATACATTCCTGGCCCCATCGAATGGAAATCTCTCGGGCCAGACGGTTGGCAAAGCCCTCCGCAGTACCAGATTGTGATCCCCAGAAAACGACAATATTCTTGCCAGTGTCTTCTAGTTTCTTTGCAATGTTTCTGGTCTCTTTGTTGGAATTAAGGCCAGCCTGGCCACCATTCTTCAACTGTGGGCGCTCAAAGTAGAGATGGTAATGCGGGTCAGGCTTGTCCCAGAGGGTTCCTCGTGACAGATACCCTGCTGAGACCCCTGCGATAATGGCCAAGGCAGCGTAATCAGCAATACCGGTCGGTGTCGCATACTTTTGAAGCTCTGCCAGAATCTCTGGCGAGAGGTTCATTTGTGTGAGTTCTGCGAAAGATACCATTGTGGCAGGTGTAACCTGGGGTCCGAGTCATAGGAGGTTGGAATAAAACGTGAAACAGCGAGCAGGAGATGTTAATATAGTCTGTAGCTGCAACAGATACTTTCAGCATCAAGAGCTATGAGATACCCCGCATATAAAAATGGCATCTCCAAGAAGTATGAACAATTGGGGTAGATCGCCGGGATTAGACTTTGATCTCCACACTCGACGGGGAAAGATTCCCATCTTGGACACAAGTCAAACTGCAACGATTATCGGGTATCAGGCAAAGTCAGCCACCAAAGCTCTGATGGCAGATCTTCTTGGAGGTCCTGAGGAGCAAATTCCCCAGTTAGAATTAACGGGAAATGGCTATGATGATGCAACCCCACCTGGGCACCTGACGCCTTCGCTGGCAGTCTTAAGGCTTGAATTGGACCAGTCTGCCTATACGATATTGCACTGCATCGATGAACCCTAATGGTTGCAAGATAGGCTTTCATATTCAAAATGGAGTATTTTCGCCGATAGAGAATGAATTAGGCCTAGGGGCCGGGGTACACGAAAGGAGGGTGTCCGGGGTAACTTCCCCGATACATTTCCCCACATGGGCTTGGCCAGACCCGTGGACCTGGCATTTGGCATCAGATCGTCACACCCATGGGCATGTAACATTTTTAATCGTTTGGAACACTAACAATGCAAAGCCTTTGGTCGCCTTCTAAGTCAAATTTTTGTATGGATCAAAATCTATAGTTTGACCCCGGCGTCTGGGCAGGCGTTGCATAAACCATCCCATGCAACACTGAGCACAATTCCGAGCAGGAAAGAATACTGTTTATGAAGATCTCAAGGGCATTGGAAACTAAGAAGCATTTAAAAATTAGAATTTGCAGCTTAATCATCAACACAAAAAAAACTCTGAATTGAACTGGGCACCCGTGGACGGGAATCATAAATATATATCATAACATATGTTAATCATTCACTGCGACAATAGCAAAATCCCCTCAAACTTCTAACACTGAACCAGTCATAACATGCTCACTCAATTTTCTCCATGTTACGCCGCCAAATCTTCACAGGCATATCCTTCAAAATCAAATTCATAGTCTCCTCCCGCTTTAGCTCCCATCCAGGGTAGGCCAAAGCAAATTCGTACCGGTGTACCATAGAAGCAACAGCCTTTGTTTGTTCCAAGTAAGAGATATTACGACCAATACAAGATCGAGCACCAGCAGAGAAAGCAATCAGGTATGGCTGAAGGGATTTCCCTTCCTCTCCAAGCCATCGCTCAGGAATATACTGATCCGCATTGGGGAAAACACCCTCGTCACGATGGGCGACATAAGCGGACATGCTGACAGAAGTACTACCAGCAACCCATTCTCCGAGAATATTTGTGCCCGATGGAGGTGTTTCGCGTGGAAGGCCATGAGAGGTCGGGGGGAATATTCGCAAAGACTCATCCAAGCACGCGCGTAGGTATGGAAGATGCTTGATTTTGTCGTAGTCTGCAACGTATTCGTCCTCGTCAAGAACATTGTCCAATTCCTCGCGAAGTTTGGCAAGAGTTCGAGGATTTCGGAGTAGCTGGTACATGACATTTGTAATGGCAACAGCAGTGGTCACACTGCCTGCATTCATCATGATATTGCATTCGGCAACCACCTCGCCCCATTCAAGGTTGTTCGGGTTTCCGTTCTTATCCTCCATGAGGGCTTGGAAGAAATCATCTAGTTTTTCGCCTGCCTCGTAGCGGCGTAGTCTTTCGTTTCCGCGGCGCCACATGATATTTTCCCAGTTGTCGCCTGCTTTTTGCATCTCATTAAAATAGGGGATGACGTTGACCATCTTGTTGAGAGCGGGGTACCAGTCGTAGTTCCATAAGATGTAGGATTGTTTGCGAGCTGTCGGGTAGAGTGCATTGCGCAGGCTTGTTGTGTATGTGGATCCATCTTTCCTCTCAGCTGTGCACATGTCATTGCCTTGGTCTAGGAAGCCCAGTTTCTCAGAAAGGCCAATATCGGCAATGGCATCAAGAGTGAAGAAGTTGTTCCATGCACGCAGGTCCAGAGTGAGGTCCTTTTGATCCGGCGCCACTCGGCCAGTGGCGACATCTTCTTTGGGAGCCATTGTGCACACTTCATCAAAGTGTTTGAACATTCTTTGCACTTTGTCGGTGACTTTGTATTCCCAGCTCTCCAGATTCTTCAGAGCATATGCAGAAGAGAGTACCTTGCGCTTTCTTGCGTGATCTGGCTTATCTACGACATCGGCAAGGTTGAAGTGAGAGCCAGAGGTGATCAGATAGGAGCTGTCCTTGGTACACTTGGTATTGTGGCCATAGATATCCTTGATCGCACGAACATCTCCGTAAGACAGCATGTTAGGGCCTGTTCGGATGACAGGGTGCTTTTTGTGCAGTTCAGCCAGCTCCCTGGACCTGAATCCCCGCGAAGCCATGAGCATGAAAGGGATTGCGGAGAACCCAGAGATCGGATGGAGGTTTGGATACTTGCGCAAACCTGGGATATCGTTAGTGATCTGATTAATTTGTCTCATTGCCTGGAACATACCTTTGGGGTCGCGAAGATATTCCACATATGGATAGCCGATGAAGAATATGAAAGCAAAGGCAAGAAGCCCGATTGCGTAGGGAGCGACCGCGAGGACCGACAGCATCTTGTCGAAATGAAACTGGTAGACTGCCAGAGAAAGGTAAAATGATTAAGATGATTCAGAGCAAAAGGGCCCAAGTTGAAGACATGAAAGCCTTGATAGTATCGTTGAGGTACAAGGATGATAAAATCAAGAAAAGTGCTGCTCAAACTTGGAGGGGAGATGTATAAATATCAGTTTAAAGATTCGGCCCAAGAAGTATTTGTATGTAATTACCCCCATTCCGAGATCACTGAGGGGCACGACTCGCCCTAGGGGGTCCGACCCGTGGTTCTTGGGAAATGTATGCTCCGAAGAAGCACCATCCACCAGTCCCTCATGGTCTAGGTGAGAATAAGCACCCGATGGGTCTATGTGCCATGCTATGTGGGGCCTATCAGGGGCGGGGAATATTTCCCTTCAGAAAATATAGAACCTTGGAACCCGTGGGAAAGAGAACCAAATGCGGGGTAACAAAAAGAGTAAAGCTGCCCGTTCGCTCAATGCTGATCTATATCCATCCATGGATTTCTGTATACATTAAAAGCGGTCTTGGCCTTCACTCCTGCCCGCAAATCAGTAACCGGTTATTGTCCCGGGCCAGCCATTCTTGGAATTTGACCAAGGCTTGATATCGATGAGACAGCTTGTTCTAAAATACGTCAATGTGAGTTTGGTAACCATCAGTGGCAATGCATACTTTTTTGTCATGCGCCATTTCCGCCAGAGTTTCCCCCTTGTGCTCAAAAATGGGCTCCCAGCCTAGAATGCGTTAACTTCTCCACAGGGAAACTTTCTGAGGACCAAAACATACCAAAAACGGGTGGACCTCGAGCAGGGACAATTTTTCCCTGAACTACACTTAGTATGTCGTCACAAATTATCTGGTTCTTTCTCGACAAACCTCGAGTCTTCCTTGGAAAAGCAAGGGCTCTGCCTCAGGACCAGCTGAAAAGGCAAAGGTGCAAACAGCGTCGGCACTCTTATCATCATGCGAATGCAGAAGTTTATTTAAACCATCATTTCCTAACGACTCTAGAAAGTATTTACTTTGCAATGTTAACATGAGAATTGTTTTCGTCGTTGAGTATCATCACCTACATATAGGGCCCTGGAAGTCGGTTCATGGCATGGAACTCCAAGGCCGAGTCTTCCACAATGACTGGTCCATTTATCTGTCAACATCAATTAGCACAAACGGCCAATGAAACTGTTGTCCATTGGGGATAAAACAATTTTAGCGGCTCGCCGACACTTATCGCTCGCGATCTCTTCTAATGACCCCTGGATCTCTGGGAGATCCAATGCCACAGGCTCAACAGGTATCAGTCCTCCAAGAATTGCGTTGACCTCGATAACCTTGTTAGGGTTTCCAGTTACAAATTTGAGAGCTCTCATGTTGAATCGCGTAAAGGCCGAGGGAATTGAAAACTGACTCATGTCCACAGTAGCTGATTTTACCGCTCTATGTACCGCCCAAATACAATCGGGCATCGCAAAATCGCGATATAATCACGTGATGTTTAAACCATGGCAGCGCAGATAAGGTTATCAAGGTAGATGGTGTTTGTTGAAAATGGAGTGGTGTTAAAGAAAATGACTTCAGATAAGGAATGACTCGAGCTACATCTAAGCCTCGACTCTTAGCGTGACGGCGTCGTTGGAAGTACTTGGATGAATTCTGAAAGGTTTCAAAAATGCTGCTCCACGGCGAGGGTACTGAAACATGAACCTGCTGGTTCGAAGTCAATATTCACGTATATATATGTATGCATTATCATATGCTCTATGCTAGCTGTGAGTGTTGATCATTCACTACCTAGGTACGTGCAACTTCAGAAACAGAGGAAGCCAGTCTAATGAAGATCCAGCCAGTCATAACAGCCTTGAAGGGACGCAATGCAACATAGTTCCGAATCCTTACCCCGGATCTTCCCAGCCGTTCTCATGGATCGATTGGTGGCGCCCAAAGGTTGCGGGTGGACAACAGGAGACCTTGGAAGCTACCCGGCTATTTATCGGCTAGTCCGTGCTCGCTTGTGGATATCGGCATATCTCCAAGTCACCGGTGTGCCCGACACCGAATTATTAATCACAACATAGCTTCCCTTCAGTTTTGTTGTTTGGAATTTCTTTGATCCACTGAATTTATCTCTCACTCCACCCAGTTGTGTCTTTAAAGAAGACCAGTCTTGTTTTGACCTAGTAAGTTCCTCCTGAATGGCTTGACGTCATGCCTAAGTATATGCCGACCTGAGTAAGAGGCAAAGCTAAACAAGCTTGTATTTCCTTTTCACAGATCTCAATCAACCAACTTCGAGTTAATTTTCAATTGTCTCAACATGTCTGCCGAGATGGAATACGTTCGGTATGAGCCCCACACACAGCGTCACACGATGACTCAATCATCATGAGTGACCATGAGCTGAGAACTAATGGGATAAAGTCTTGGAAACTCGGGTCTGAAGGTATCCAAGATTATCTTGGGTACCATGGGCTTTGGAAGCAAGGAGTGGCAGGATTGGGTTCTCGATGAAGAGGATTCGCTGCCATTGATCGAGCACGCGTACAAGCGGGGTATTACCACCTGGGATACGGTGAGCATAAAGATCCACGATCCATGATCTAACTAGCCAACCAATAAATTTGATAATCACAAACAGGCCGACGTCTACTCCCACGGCCGCTCCGAGGAGATTGTGGGTAAGGCATTGAAGAAGTACAACATTCCCCGCAACCGGGTAGTGATTATGACCAAGTGCTTCTTCGGCGTCGACGATGAGGGTACCCAACCTCCTATCTCCGCTTGTGCTCGTAACGATGGTGCCTGGGTCAACCGTACCGGTCTGTCTCGCAAGCACATTCTCGACGCAGTCGACGCCAGTGTCGAGCGTCTGGGCACTTACATCGATGTGTTGCAGATTCACCGTCTGGACCGGGAGACTCCCCGTGAAGAAATTATGAAGGCGCTCAATGACGTTGTTGAGAGCGGAAAGGTCCGCTATCTCGGAGCCAGCTCGGTATGTACTGTCCTATCACTGTGAGCTACATAGTCTGACTGCTCCTAGATGCATGCATGGGAGTTCCAAGCCCTGCAGAACGTCGCCGACCGTAAAGGCTGGCACAAGTTTATCTCAATGCAGAACTACCACAACCTAATCGATCGCGAAGAAGAGCGCGAGATGATCCCTTACTGTCTTGATAGTGGTGTCTCACTTATCCCCTGGTCCCCAATGGCCCGTGGTGTGTTGACTCGGCCGTGGAACTCGCCTGGGAGTGTGCGCGAGAACACCGACGCTACACTTAAAGGCATTGTGCGTGGTCGTCAAAACGAGGCTGATGAGGCTATTGTTGGTCGTGTTGAGGAGTTGGCTGGCAAGAAGGGAGTGACCATGGCGCAGATTGCTCTTGCTTGGTCGTTGAGTCAACCTAGTGAACAGCCTATTGTTGGACTGAGCAGCATCAAGCGTATTGATGAGGCCGTTGCTAGTCTGCAGGTTAAGTTGACCCCTGAGGAGATCAAGTATCTGGAGGAGCCGTATGTGCCCAAGGTTGTCATTCCCATGTAAGAAATAGCAAAGGGAGGAATCTACTGGATTTTCAATTTGATAAGCAGCATTGTTCGGCAGGTTCATGTTTACAGTACTCGGATCGGTAGATTGCCAAGGGTTACGTACATCAAATCTGAAATTGACTGACTTCCAAAACCTGGAATAATTCAGCCTGTGCCGTCTACGTGTCAAATTTTATAGCAAAATACTTCAAAGAGCGGTAATTTGTAACGTGCGTTATAACTTCCCGCATATATGCTCGGGCTGTTGAGGTGAAGGAGAGGGGGAAGGAAAAAGCGGATGATTTCCAGTGGACATTGTATTTCTATACTGTCAGGCGTTTTTATGCTTCCATGTTCTATTTTCGATGTCCACGGGTCTTGAAATGATACCCTGATGACTACTTTGCATATTTTTATTCGCTGCTTTGTCTTGTATTCCAAATGATACCTGGATACATCGATGGGCCCAATATGACTCGGCTTGCAAGGGTGGGGTGAAAACCAGCAAAGGAAGATTCAGGGGAAGGATCAAGAACACAAAGAAGAGAAGGTTTTTTGGAATCTGAAGAAGAGAGGGGCGGTTGTAGTCGACTGCATCGCGCCTTTCTCAAATAGATGAATCGCGCCTTCCACACTCGGAACCCATCAAGTGATAGATACCCGTGCGAAGCCATGCAAGTGACTACATTTGAACCTCGTCAAGAGCAACAACTTCTTCGGCGGCACCCACCTCGGGAACTCCATACTCGGGGAATTTTCCGCCCTAAACGGAGATGGTCAACATGGTCCGCAGGTGGTGTTCTACTAGAGGAGATACCCGTGGAGAACGGTGTATTCAACTGGGTTTCACAATGTGTACAAACCGCAGCGGATCCTTATGGCAAAAGCCTCTTTAGAATCCAATTTAATTTGAAGTGATCACCTATGAAATGGTGTCGTATGTATTGTAGGTGCAAGTAGGATACAAATGGACATTTCTATTGACATGGACCATGGGCATCGTTTTAGAATTGAAAGGTAGCGATGTACAAAAGACCACAGTGCCATAGAATCCAACTCTGGTCTTATATGTAAAAGAAGTCGCACTGGGGTACCCAGTTGCTTTGGAAGGGTGATGCCAAAAATGACCGAGAATGAAAAGGAAAGAGAGGGGAAGTGTATGGACTCCTGGAGTGTGAAGAAGAGGCAAATATCGTGTACCTGCGATGCCGAAAAATGAAATAGAAGATAACGCCCAACCAAATGCAATGGGATCCAAAAAAGATGCCGGTAGGAAATACAGACAGGTCGCTGACAAGATGCTGGGGTATACATATGATGAAATGCAGGGTCCTCAATGGGCCCTTTCCTTACGGTGGAAAATCGTGAAAAGAGAACTGAATCGGTGTCGGCGTTTGCTTTTGCTGTCACCAGGACGAGCTAGTTCGGGCTCTTTGATATCGTCTGCATCCCAGACCTTGTGGTGATCTGGGTATGAGGAGACCATTTGTCCATTGTTCGTGGGCTTAGGATCCTCGTTGGCTTTTTTCGCTTTGGGTGTGTTCTTGAGCTGGGCAGCACGCGAGGATTCCTCGGCCTCGGCCGAATTAAGTCTGATGGACGGTGGGCGAGATACAACAATCTCGCGTCCATTCTCGCCAGTGCCTGTGAACGCACTGTGACGATTGAGCCGATTGCCAGCCGAGGCGCTTCGTCGCTTTGCTCGATCCATGAATGCAGCACCGGTTGAATTTGAGCGTCTGGAGAGACTTCCGAACATAAGACTATCAGCAGGCGATTTCGAACGGTGGATACTCGCGGCGGATGCGCAGCGCTTGTTGCCATTGGCCACATCCTTCAAATCATTTGATTCATCACGGCGTATGGGGCTGTTGTTTTCACTCTTGACGTTCGTTGGTGTGCAAAACTTAGAGGATGCTGGAGAGGCGACATTTTTGCCGGTGAGTGAAGAAAGTGGATCGCCGTAATTGAAGTTGGACGACCAACCCTCGCGGAAGGCGACCCAGATCCCAGTGATGATAATTAAAGTGCGAAGTCCATCCTCGACCGTGACAAGATTTGCATCCGGATTTAAGTCCAGCGCATCATTATCAGATAGATCACTGATCACAGACATGCCCGAGCTCGGAGTGGTGGGGCCGGTGTTTGATCGAGTTACGGCGGAGTATTCATCGAATACTTCTAACTGGTTGCGCGTCAAAGAAGCGATGACCGGGTGCCGACGAGTGTTGGGGTCGATGACACTGAATGTGAATCGCTTGGTATCTTCGCGCGGCTCAGAACTGGGCTGTGCAGACATCCGGCGATTCCTGCCTGCTCGCAAAGCCCAGCGCATCACTCGAATTCCATTTTCCGTTTGCGCGACAAATTCATAAGAACCGCTCGGAAGGGGTGTAGCCTCCCATGTTGGTCCAAAATTCAGGCAAATCTCTGCCTTTCCCCTTTGGAGTGCATCCTCCTGGAGTATCTGACAGATTGTAGCTACCACTTCCCGGTGATCTTCGTCATCGTCTTCGGAGCTCGGTGGTCTTTCCGGAATACTGGCGACCGTGCGCTCATATAGTTCACTCATCACGATTATCAAGTCATTTGGGCCGAGACCGTTCTTGCCACGAAACATTGCTGGGAACTTCCGAGCCAACCGTGGCAGATATAATGTCGACGGTAGAACATCCAAGATGGGCAAGGGTCGAGGTGTGTGCGATACCTGTTGCAGCTGTAGTAGAAGCTTTGGACGAAGCTTCAGTCGCTTGTGACGAGCATGTGAGGCAGGATGGGCAAGCTGATAAGAGGTCTTAGACCGAGTGGACTTGCGCGTCGCGTTCGTGTTCGAGCGGCTGACACGAGGTCTGCTGAGGGCCGACGTGGTGGCCTTGGACGATTCCCCCTCGCTCGGCTTAGATGCAACAGGGCTCATGGCCACGCCGGATATAGATCCCACAGGTTGTGCAGGACCATCAGCTGGATTTGTTCTGTTATATAAAGCGCCCAAAAACGGCAGGGTGGCCAAGGAGAAGGCTGGGGAGTAGGATGGTGAAGCTGGTGCGGGTGGCGTTCCTGGCTGGGCGCTAGGATCGGGAGTGTGAGCAGCTGCGGCATCCGCTGTGAGACCAAGATTCAGCAGCATTCTTGGACTTCAGCGGAGCCACATTGAACCTGGTCAAAACCAGGGCCGCGGTGAGCTAGCTGTTTATATGGCGCCGGAGCAACCACTAACGCATTCCAGGCAGTCCACGCGTCAATTGCGGGGGGATAAAAAACTAGCCGGAGGCCAGTCAGGTGGGGATATGCGCCGGGGCTGGAAGCGAAGGATGAGAAGTCGATACAGAAAGTCAAAGAGAATGTGTGGAAAGATAGATCGTGGGTAGCATGAACTAGCAAAGGAAACTGCAAGGGGGGAAGGGGGAATGTTTCCTTTTGTTTTAAGGAAATGACCATAAAATCTTGCGTACATGGCGGTCAGCCTTATACACACAAAGTGGAGAAAGAGAAGTTTGTCGCGGATCGGTCACTGCGGCCTCCGATGCCTCCGTTGACTTCCGGAGCCCGGACGATCAGCTAGGAAGCTGCGGCTCCGAAATGACGTTCCGTCATCAGTGAAAAACTAGAGTTATAAATTTGCTTGGCATTTTCTTCGAGGTTAGTGCTACAAAAAACCAAGCTAATGATCACGCCTCTTAAGCAACATATCCATTCCTTATTATGATATCGTCGGAGGGGCCGTACGTAGGTGGGGAGTTCAAATTTCTCTAGTAAGCGGAGTCTTGTGTAATATAGTTTATTTCAGATATCATTTGCTATGAGAGATGACAAGTTAATTATGCCGAGCATCTTCACCGGAGTTCAGCTCAAAAGTTGGACTTCGGCGCCGAGAAATCCCTGTTGTTCCGCTGGAAATCGGACAGACTGATGCACCGCACGCCCCACCATTATTCATTTGAAGAACTTTATTTGATCATAATTTGATCATGTCATCAAGTTTCAAGGAGGATGCTGACCAGATCTGAACTACATTCGATCGACGTCAGCAGAAGCTAGTGTCATTGATACCTCGGTACCTACGGAATCATCTCTGTATACACAAGCTTAGCATACTCATTCCTGCTCAGCTGTATAGGGCTGACCGGGTGTTCCAAGGTTGCGCAGTGGGTTTGTCCAAATTCTGACCCGCGCGTGATCAAAGTGCCAAGACGATGGTATACAGAGTACACTGTGTATTACGGTTTCTTCATAAAATTGGGTTGCCACCATAAATGACTTCACAAAAGCTCGTGCCTGGTACAATTGATCTGCTTTGTGCAATCTATGATTTTCAGGAGTCCGATGACAATCCAGGAAACTATCATGAAACCAAGATCAATAGTGAACCTTGTCCATCGCACTCCTTGTGTCGGTGTCGGCTCGGTTCGGTCTTTGTAGATCCAGACTAGTTACATAAACCCGCTGACTAACCTATGCACGCTTACATGTACAGTAATGTAAAACTGGACCCGCGTCGTCCACATCGATGTGCCTCGGTTGACTCGATGATCATTGATCAGATCCACAAGCAATTTTTTCCATGATCAGTGACCCGCTGAAGACCCTAGCTAGGTAATAGTTGGCATTGGTGGCTCTAACTGCGTCTAGACCGCAATGGCAACTGGAACCTCTGCCACCATGGTCCGGTTGGACAATCCCATTCAGAGTTTAACGGGCGCGTTTTGGCTGTGGAAAGCTCTCTTGTTTATTGTCATTACTGCCTGTCCAGGCCCAGGCTATGATACCTCCACTACATTGATATCCTATGAGGGTGCTGATCTCACCACTTCGCTCCCGTGGCCATTGAGACTGGCTCGGTGGGACTCCATCTATTTCCTTCATACCGCAGAGCACGGTTATGTCTTTGAACAAGAATGGGCCTTTGGGTACCCTAGAGTGCTGGGTTTCTTTGTTTCTGGTATGTCAATCATCTTACCATATGAGAAATGGTCAACTGACGACCTACAGGACTTCGCAAATCTGGCGGGCTAGGGGGCCCCGTTCCGATTGCCTTAATAGCAGTAGTGTTATCCCACGTTGCCCACTATTTTTCTGTTTTGGCTCTCTATCGACTTTCGGCCAACATCTTTGGTGAGAAGACGGTCACCCAGAGATTAATCTGTTTCTTGTCCGCTGCGCTCCACATCATCTGCCCGGCGGGTGCTTTTCTCTCTGCCCCGTATGGAGAGGCGATCTTTTCTTTTCTCAACATTTCAGGGTTCTACCTGTACTCTGGATCTCTCATCTCCGAGCGTCATGGTGTGACGGTTTTGCGAGACCTGCAGGTTCTCACTGCCGGAGTGCTTTTTGCCATTGCCACGATGGTCCGCAGTAATGGCATCCTGAGCGGATTCTTATTCGCATATGACGCTTTCCTCCTAATATGGGCAGGCTTGACTCAGGGTCTGTCCGCCCACAAAATTCGTCGGCTTATCGTCATTGGAGTGGGTGGTGGCACTGTGGCACTTGGGATGCTTGTGCCTCAGCTTCTAGCCTACCGGACCTACTGCCTGACCGACCTAGATCGAGAATGGTGTAGCTGGACACTACCCAGTATCTATACTTGGGTCCAGAGCTTCTACTGGTAAGTCGTTCTTATTTTGCTCGGCCGATTTGGTATTTTTGATCGCGATCCTGACCCTTTCTCAGGAATTGTGGATTTCTGCGGTACTGGACCGTCTCGAATATCCCTCTCTTCCTACTCGCTGCACCGATGTTATTTATCATGGGCAAATCATCTGCATGGGCCCTTCGAGCGCCCTCTACTTTGCGCTCCCAGTCTGGTAACCAGGCATCTTCAACTCTTAGCCCGGGCTCCATGCTCTTCCGTCTGGCGGTGCCCCAGGGTTTACTGGCGATCATGGCTATGACGAGTTACCACGTTCAGATCGTCAATCGGATCTCATCTGGGTACCCTGTATGGTATTGGTATCTCGTATCGATCGGCATGGAATGCCTCCAAGATTCCCGCAAGAACCACCGCAGTTTAGCGCTTGCCGCACAAGCCATGGTGGTCTATGCACTGATTCAGGGGGTTCTATATGGTTCTTTCTTACCGCCGGCGTAAGATTTCATGTGTCAAAATAATTGTTAATCAAAACTAAGCTACATAGAAGCATTGGGTGATTTTGTGTGTTTCTCCGCTTTTACGTACCTTGTACCCCGGGCGGATTTGTACGCCGGTTGCGTAAGGCTGTCTGCCTAAGAAAAGGTTGGGCCATTTAGGCGCGCTTGACTGCCCGGCGAAGTTGGAGTTATGGCCAGCTTGTTTAATTCTCACTTGAGAAGCCAACAGGTTTGAAATTTGAGCAACAACAAATCACATATTCTTACGCTAAAGTTTTCATCCACCCTTCGATCTAGTTTCGGGAGTTTTCCACGCGGGTCTCTCTCAAAGCCGCAAGGCCAAAGCTCTAACGTGGAATTATGTCATCACCCTCTGCGAACATCTCCTTTGATCATCTGCTCTCCCATTACATTATCGTGAACCGATTCATAAAAGGAGCATTACATTATTGATTGCTTCCTGCGGTTTATTCGAACTGCTTCCTTTGTGAGCCCCAACCTTTCGACCACCCATCTTGCCTGCAAGGACCTCATGCGAACCCGGCCGTGTGCAACGCAATCCGCCGGCCTCCACTTCCACGCCTGCTGGAGGGAAACTCTCCTGTGATAGATGTATAGCTCCCTGACTAGGCTGATGATTGATCGAGATCAGATAAGGGTGGATGTGAAGGATTGTGAAAAGTCGAAGTTGCTGACACATCGGATCTACAGAGCCATCTCTGACGTCTACGCCAACTCAACTCGTTCGGCCCCATCTCCACCTTGTCTTGCTTAACCTTCCTCCCTCCTCTTCCTCACATGCGATTATGGACGCCTCAACCCCCAAGGCGATTCTCACATCCGACAATTTCCCCCATGCACAAGAGATCTCGCGGGCCACCTCGCCAGGTGGTGAGCCCGCCGCCGTCAACGGCGATGGCGAGCCAAAAGCTCGCGTCCGACCGCGCACCTATCCATACTTCTCATATCTCCCATATCAGCTTGAAGATGAGACAGAGCGGGATCGAGCCCTTCGAGAGATTCTGAACCAGCTTTATATCGCTGTGGAGGCTGGGGACTTCAGTCCCGGAGCTGTGCACTGGACACGCGAGCTCAGAGGATGGCTATCGCTAAAGTTTGATCCGACCCGGAAGGAAAGGATCAATCTCGTGAAGCTTTATTATGAGCTCGCCTTGGCGCCCGGTATCGACCCCAATGTGGCAGAGCGATTTGCGAGCATGTTCATGCTTCTGACTAAGTGAGTTGGACTTTTCTGGTATCTGGTCATCGCGAAAATGACATAGTCACTAACCTCAAGGCAGGCGCAAGCACTATTTGAGACCCGTCAAGGACCTAGTCTTGGACTGGAAACCTCTTTACAAGGAGCTGAAAGCCTTTGTCCTCCCCACTGAGTCCGGTCTCGTTCACTCGACTAACCTTAAGCGGAATGTGAAGACATTGACCAAGCTTTGCGCATTTGCTCAGCTATTTATCGATCCCTGCGAACTGCCTGCGATGCTTGAGGAGTTTCTGCCTCATTACACCACCTCATTCTCAGAAGGTGCCTTCGTGGTGGCTGGGTTGATTAACCTTATGCTTCCCACGTCACCCCCTCCCGCTGAACGCGGCGACCTACTTCCGCAGAACTATTTGCCGACACATTTCCATATTTGGTCTCTTGTCGGTCGTTCAAAGACGTTTGACACGACGTACCTTGACTATCTCTCGCGGTTGGCACGGGATTCACTGCCAGCCGGGCACATCCCATTCTCGGAGCATGGTATCTTCACAAAGGAACAGTCCGCTCTCATCTTCACTGCGGTCCTCCGGCTGCTAGAAATCCCTGTAGGACAATCTACTTCCCCGTACAGCGCTCTGGTGGATATCTCATCTGGCTTGGGTATCATGCTTGATCGTGATACTCGCAAGCATCCTGTTGCCCACCATATTGCTCGATGGATTGTCTTGTCTCTTTCGCCTGCGTGCCTAGACTCAGAAGACTCGGTTCTTAGCCAGCTTGAGGGTCTGATCCAAGCAGTTGAGACATTCTTCCACCCTTCGAACTCAGGTACCTGGACGAGGACCTTGTCGCAGCTTGTATACTATTTAACTGATTTCTTCGTGATGCGATGGAACCGTGAGCAGAGTGGGGAAATGGATGTCCCAGTCGAACGACGACTCAATGAGCCCTTGAAGCGTCGCTTCGTTTTGTGCCTGAGAGATGCGATCTTTATGGGTATCTACGCCAAAAGTAGTACCGCCATGACTTTCTCCCTATCTACCCTTCAAGGCCTTGCGTACTTGGAGCCACACCTCATCCTTCCAGGTGCTTTACAGAGAATCTACCCGTCTCTCCAAGGTTTGGTGGAGGTTCATCGAACCACTTCTTCCCTGCGCGCCATGCAAGTATTGTCTCGCGTCATTACGCGAACCAAAGGCTATCGCTGTCATATGACGACTCTCCTAGGCCTTGCTTTGCCTGGTGTTGATGCTAATGATCTTGAAAAGTCTCTTCATGCCCTTTCTTTTATTCAAACTGCATGTTATAACATCCCAATGGTTGACATGGCTAAGGGGAGGGAAGATGTTAATTGTAACATGCTTGCAGTGCAATGGATTACCGGGGAGATGGAGAGGATGGAGGAACAAGGATCCGACGTGCAACTGAACTATGACACTGAGTTGGACGATGAGACGGAGGAAATGATTCTTCGCTCTTCGACTTGTGGCTTTGGTGACTTCACCATTTCATTCCTTGGGCGTGTCTTCACCCTTCTTGAGAATCTCCCAGATGTTACCAGAGTGCGCAATGGCTCGCCGGAGGAGAACATCGTCAACACCCTTCCTGCCACCTTCATGCCGCTCCTCGCCTCCCTTTCGCCAGAGTATTACGATATTGCACTGGGGAAGATTGTTGATTTCGTATCCAACCACGTCATTCACCAAGCACGAGATGCCATGGCCTTCATTTGCAACGCATTATGCAAGGTCAACCCAGAAAAGGCTCTCAAGCGTTTCATCCCTGTGCTGATTCAGGGAATTCGCACCGAGATTGAGGAGAATGGAGCGGGTTCGACCAGAACAACCGGCACTGATGTCCTTCCTCGTGATCGTGGATTGGTTTGGAACGTCAGTATGTTGAGCATGTGTGTGGTCCATGTTGGTGATGCTGTTCTTGCTCACCGGCAAGAGCTTTTCGACATTGCAGTATACATGCAAAAAATGTGCCGCGGTATTCCGACCGTGCATATTTCGAACTATATCCACCACCTCTTGCTCAACCTGACTGGCACATATACAAGAGATTACAGCATGTATGAGCCGGCTGATGTTGAGGGTGGCGTTCAGCCTAAGCATTGGAGCTACAGACTTGATGTGAACAAACTTAACATTCAGTGGCATGTTCCCAAACGAGAAGAGATAGAATTTGCCGTTGATGTCTTTAAAAATCAAGCTGAAACTGCTTTGCGGCATCTGTCCGGCTTGACAAACGAGACTTCCAGCGTCAAACGCGATGGCAGTGGCAAGGAATGGTCTGACGAAGTTACTCGTAATCTTGTTCTTCTGCGACTTCTTCTCTCCGGAATTTCGGTACTCTTTGACCCCAAAGCTGCCTCAAAATCCTCTCCGGAGTTTTCGAATGGTGCGTCTGTTAGCTCCAGTGAATTCGATATGGTCGATGACCCAGCTACAAATGGCGCGAGTGAAGAAGACGCATTCCTTGACAGCTCCGACGAAGCACTGGTCAAGGAAGGGTTCCCATACCCGACTGGATATCCTCTCCAGGAGGATGACGCCCTTTACGATAGCATTCACGAGATCCGCGAACGGGCAGGTTGGGTTCTGCACCTGGTACACCGATTCTTGTGTGATAAGCAAGAAGACGATGTGCCATGTTTCGGAGCGCTCTACTCGGCCTTCCGCTCTTGGTTTGTCGACGTGGGCATTGAGAGATCGGCCCATGTCCTTGATCGAGTAACAAGACTCTTGGCAGCAGACATCCACCCTTACAAGATGAGTGGTATTAGGAAAGACTATCCAAGGGCACTTCTTGTGCGCAGAGCGAATGTCTACCATCTGCAACGTCTACGTCACAATGCCGCACCCCGAGCACGATCTAAACTGGACGAACTTCTTCTTTTTGACATTGCTGAGTCCTGTGTTTCTCTTTATACCGAGACCCGCCGTAATGCCCAAAATGCTGGCGAGTCAGCTCTCAAATCCGTCTGGGGGGCACGATCTCTGATCATCCCCCTCTTCTGAAGGCCCTTCAAACTGGTGTTAAGGAGAATGATCACGCGCGCATCAAAGGAGCTTTGTTTTCGCTGCTGCTCAGTAGCGTCGCAAAGACAGCTGGACGGAATTGGAAATATACACCAGCTTTAATCCGCACTTTCCTTGATGCTAGTGCAGTTGACAAGCCATCTGTCCAGAAGATCTGTTCCACTGCTGTGTTCCAAATAATGGACTATGGTCGATCCATGGAGCGGATGGCTATTTTGGACCAGGTCATTGTAGAGGCTATTGCTCCCACTGGAGACGTAACTGCTGAGATCGAGCAGAAGCGCACATCTATTAATAAGAAGCGAGCTACGATCGAGAAGAAGAAAGCTGATTTGGCTGATGAGTTGGTGAACTTGGCTCGAATTTCGCATTGGAAGATTGCCAGCCGTGCGGCGACTATTGTCATCACCATGGGCCTGCGCTTCGATTATATTGCCAGCGGCAACCTGATTGAGCTGGTGACTCTTGGCTCGATTGACGATCACCCAGGTTTACGCGGAATGTACTCTCAGGCACTCATCGCGCTTTTCACCATGATTGATGTTCGCGCCATCTGCAGCCATGAGTACAAGAACTACATCCTTGGGCACCAGCGCTTCCCTGCGAAGATAAAGGTGGCAACCCGTCCTTATGAAAAGGACTGGACCCAGGATTATTTGGTTAGCTTTGCCAAGCCTGAAGCTGAGTACTACGTTGATCATGACTTCCCTGGTTGGCTCATCTGGGGCAAGACCATGCCTGCGTACAAATCCAATTTGGATCGAGACATCGAGTATGACGAAGTCGAGTGGAATGTGCGAACCCAAATGGGTAAACTATTCACGCGCGACTGGTTCTCCAAGTACTTCATGTACTTGAAGCAGGAGCCCAGAGATCCTTCTGCCGATAAGTTCCGAATGTCTTCTGCCATGATGCTTCTCTATGCCTTTGAGCTTATGCTCCGAGACGGTCTTACGGCAGCCTCCTTCAAGGATATTCAAGAAGAGATCCAAGCTGTCTTTGAGGATGGCAGTGATAAGCACCAGCATCGGGCCACTGCGGAGATCCTCGGGGCCTTGATCAGTTCTGTCACAGACACCAGTGTGGAAAGACGCACTTTCGTTTGGGAGTATGCCTTCCCCATCATTCGGAAGATTTTCACCGATGGCCTCACCCCTGAAAATTCAGGGTACTGGACTACATTCCTCCACATGATTCTTCAATGCCGCGATCCCCGCCGAGCCTGGCCTATGGTTGACTGGTTGGCGAGCTTCCGCTTGGACATGACCACCAACGCCGCATTCAAGGAAAGCTCCAAGATCAATCTCCTGCACCAGTGCATCATTGATGCCGGCTGGCACTTCCAGCTGGAAAAGCCAATCGTCGACGATTTCCTGGCACATTTAGACCATCCATATAAGGGTGTGCGAGAGGCTATGGGACAGACCTTGGCAACAATTTATCGCACCAGATACCACGAGTCATATCCCGACCTCCAACACCTCTTAGAAGCTCAGAAATCCTCTTCTTCTGTCGGCACCTACCCATATGCTCCTTCTGACGACTTCTCAAAGATGATTCGTGGAGTCTTCACTCAGATTGAACAGTGGCGACAGGCCAGAACGCCGGGTCAACAGACACCTTCTTCATACACCTCCGGCAGCAAGACAGTACTTCTCTGGTTGGATTCAACTCTCTCATCCCACGAGTGTACACAATTAGTTCCCTTCTTCCCCGATGTGTTTACTGCTCAGCTTCTGCACATGATGGACGTTAAGGAAGATCCGGAGCTACAGTCTCTTGCATATCACGTTTTCCGCCACCTCCCCAACATTCCCTACCCTGCCGAGAAGGGCTCGGAGTTCATCCAGTCCCTCATCCGCATCGGCCAAACCTCCCCATCATGGCACCAGCGTCTACGTGTCATGATCAACATTCAGATCATCTACTTCCGTCGACTCTTCCTGTTGGACTCCGCTGATCGTGACAAGCTTTTCGAATGCATCGCTTCTATGCTTGAGGATACGCAACATGAGGTTCGTGCGGGTGCGTCGGCCACTCTGTCTGGTATGATCCGCTGCTCCCCTGTGTACCTTCGCGACAAGATGGTCCACCGCTTCCAAGAACGCTTCACCAAGGTCCTCGCCGACAACCCCCTTCCGAAGAAGCCCAAGAACTTCCGATCTGGAGTCTCGTCCGCGGTAACATCGGGCGCTGGCACACCAACTCCCGAGCACAATCGCCTGGTGATTGTTCGGCACGGTGCCGTTCTAGGCTTGGGCGCTCTGGTCCAGGCATTCCCTTACAACAGTCCGCCCCCGCACTGGATGCCCGAGGCCTTGACTACGCTCAGTATTCGTGCTGCTCACGATCCAGGCGTTGTGGGTTCAAGTGTGAAGTCGATCATCAGCGAGTTCAAGAAGACCAGACAAGATACCTGGCACATCGATGCCAAGGTAAGTTTCATTTGCAGTTTGTTCCACATCCGCGGCACATGTACTAATTATTTTACTCAGGCCTTCACGCCCGATCAACTGGAAGATCTATCGGGCGTCCTATGGAAGAGTTACTTCGCGTAAAGTATGGAGACATAATCATACCTAGTTATTACTAGTTGGTAATTCTGTGGTTTCTTCAAAGTCTTTTGTCTAGGGTAGGCTGTGTGTTACCCGATCCTCATGCGGACCAAACCTCGAGTTGCAGGTGGAATGTTCCCGTCTTCGAGTCCATGGATGTGTTGTACATACCTGGATCGAGTCTTTCAAATAAATCCCAATCATGACTTTCTTATCTGCCCAAATGAACACTTTCCAAATTCGGACGTAGCAGGGACTTTCATGTCCCATTTCAAGGCGTTACAGTTCAGTCTGACTGGAAGGAATTCATGATTAATTGCCAGTTCCGAGGCCAGGCTTGCAAGGTTTTAGGGTTGACTCCGCAAGTTACTCCTGAGTCAAGACTGATAATTTATATGTAGAACTAACGTTCCAATCGTGCTTATACGTCAGGGTTCGGCACATGTAGATACGAAGAGCTATAACTCAACATTGCAGTTGCTCAAAACTAGAAAGGTATTTCCAATGAGTTTTTACGTTGTGCTTGGATGCCATTGTGGTTTATACCCGACGAGCCATTTAGTAACCTGATGTGGATTAGGAGTGCAAAACTCCCTAGAATCAATATGAATCCAGAATACACATGTGTTTCAAGCCAATTTTAGGTAACAGCAAGCCTTCAAATTACCTACTCAGGACATCTTCAACTCAAACCAATCCATTTCACTTAAACAGTGCCCTATCCGAAATGACTTCGTGGTATGTTTCACGGTTGCAATTCTGTATCACATACAAGGAAACCTTAGCTTATTGAATCGGTAGAATCATAAATTTACATAGTATGTTATCTCCAATATTGTAGGAAATTGACACTGTCATACATAGAGTGAGACCTTTCCCATACCACCTGATTAGTCGTCGTCAATACCGCGTTATAATGACATCGTAGTTTCTTGGGCGCTCTTGCCTTTACACTTGCCGTTCACTCCTCAAGTGAGAGGATCACTTTCTTTCCAGTTTTCATTGTCCATCTCTCCTCAACGCAATTTCTCAGACCCGGCACCATGCCTGTGCATGATAGCCTCTATCGTTCGTTAACTGAGAAGTCATGGCCGAAGCTCTTAACGATGCCCAGCAAGGATCCAATTGCGTTTAAGACCCGAAATCTACATTCCGTGCGGAAGAGAAAGTGGATGCACTGGATTGGGTGGCTGGTCTTCGTGGTGACAATTATCGAGACTTATGCAAATCTCGCTGCTCGTCCAGAGATCTCTTTGCTGCGATGGTTTGATTCTTCGAGCAGCTCACCTGTCCTTCGGCCAGGACAATACCGGGAGACTGGGGGCATTCAGTATACTCCCGATAGTCAACATGGAGATGAGAGTGGGGTGGACGATATGGGGAGCCTTCATAACGTGAGGTTTGTCATGAAACTATGCCATCTGCTTTTGATGGGAATCTTTCATCACTGACCTCAATTCGTGATGCGTATAGGAACGAGCAGTTCTATCTAGGTGGAACCTTGACTCTCAGTAGTTCTGACCCCACGATTTCTGGAGCTCCCCATCCCGTTCCCTCGATCTACGACCCCTACCCACTGTACACTAGCAGGAAATGGCGACGGAAACATCATGGCCATTTCAAACCTTGCTTGGGGCCGCGCGGTCGTGATCTTGATCGAACTCAACCGGACGATATGGTCATGGTATACAAGGGAAAGCAAGTCGGGTTTCCGCCACCGAGCTTTGGCTCTCACGAGGCAATGGATCTGGATGGAGACGTCTGCACGGACCGTTACTCTCGTTTCGGCGCGTATGGCTACGATGACGAGAATGATGATGAGATCCCAGGGTTCTCTAGGCCCCCGCCGGTGAATTGGTTCGAGTTGGACTGGTACAATCTGCAAGCCCTTTGCTACCAGAGAAACGCAGACCGGTATCGACATCATTGTTCGATGAATGAGACAGGCCAACGACCTCTCTCCTTTGAATTGAGAGAGCCGCCGCGGAAGACCTATGAATCGGATACGACCTCTGATTCCTCGAAAGTGAAACGGTATCAGCCTCGGTCTGCGGTCCTTATCCGAGCATGGAATAGTATGATCTGGACGGCCAATCACCGTGAATATCTTCGTGCGTTAATCATGGAGCTTTCTTTGCACTCGGGTGGTGAGTATGAAGTGTTCCTGTTGGTTCATGTCAAGGACGACGACCTTCCGATCTTCTCGGACAGAAAAACAATGGAGGATCTGCGAAGGTCTATTCCAGTGGAGTTTCGAAACATTGCATTGTTCTTTAACAACAAGATGTTGGAGGCGTGGTACCCCAAGATTGAGGAGCATAGGTAATATATCGCTGACTCTCGTTGTTCGAGAAATCATTCATGATGGCTGACTCCCTCTCTCAGTCCAAAATTACAGCATCACCAAGCATTGCAGATATTCGCACAACTATACCCTAACTTTGAATACTACTGGCAACTTGAGATGGACGGCCGCCACACGGGACATTCTTACCACTTTCTCGAACAGTCGGCCGCCTTCGCAAAGCAGCAACCTCGCAGGTACTTATGGGAGCGAAACGCTTACTTCTACACACCTGGCGATCATGGGCCATGGAAGAACTTTACTGCAATGGTCAACGCAAGCCTCGCCGACAAGCCTGAAGCCACAGTCTGGGGCCCCATGTATGGAACAGGGATCCGACCCCTGGGCCCTGAGCCGCCAGTTGAGAGCCCCTTAGATGATAGTTTCACTTGGGGTGTCGGCGAGGAAGCTGACCACATCACCTTTCTCCCTATCTTCAACCCCAAAGATACACAATGGACCTTTCCCAATACAATCTGGAACTTCAAATACGGTGTTGAGACGCCTCGCCGAACAGCAGTTATCACTATGGGCCGGTACTCTCGACGTCTCCTGGACTTGATACACCATTCCCAAGCCACGCGTGGTCTTGGTCTTGCGTCAGAAATGACGGGTGCCTCCTGGGCACTCTTCCACGGCCTCAAGGCTGTGTATGTTCCGCACCCAATCTACGCGGATGGGCAATGGACGCCAGAGGAGCTAGCGAGAATCTACAATCGGGGACCACCGGAAAATATTAACGGAGGTCCAGATAGCATCTGGAACTGGGATCATGTCTATGATCATATCATGTATCGCCTTTCATACATGTTTACGACGCACACGGGAGAGGATTTGTACCGGCGATGGCTCGGATACCGGACTGCAGAGAATGAAGGCGGCAAAAAGGTATATTTTACATTCGCTGTTCTTAAGGTTAGTGATCGCTGACAATGTTTGCTATAGTCCTCTGAAGCTCGCTACGGCAGACCTTGCTTTCCATCGATGTTCCTGCATCCAGTCAAGAACACCGATCGACGAATCGGACCGGACAGTGCTGTTCCGTGATCACTTGAATTTTCAGACTTGCATCTTTCAGTCACATATCATGTTACAGATTTTATTATGCTAGTCAGTCAAAACCTTCCAGTCGAATTATGGTCTTATGGATAATTCTCATAATTCCAGTGTATATTATTTCGTCTTAAACTTATATCTACTTCTATGTGTCAAGGTCAAGGTCAAACAGAAAAAATCAACCGATTATGGGAGTAGCGAAAAGATCATCACATGTGCAGATTACCGTCCCCGGACTGGTCATGCGCTCTGTACGTTAAGCCAGATCTAACTTGTGACCGGGAAGCACTCAAAACCTTGGAAGTTGTTTTGAGGTGATATCTGGATAGTCTTGGGATAACTGTTCGTGGACGGCAGTGCTTCTGAAATATGTCTATTACTAGTAAGATAGAGAAAAAAGAAAGACGAATGCGCAAACATATGTACTTGAAACCGAAACCAAAACAACCAAACCAATTGTTTCCTCAATGAAAGGAAAAAAAACCCAAATTGACAAGCGAGGAAAGTGTGAAGCCCCTTTTTGTTGTTCCTCCCGTTAATGCAGTCCATTTGTCATACATCATTACAAAAGAGCTCGAGGGCACCTGTCTATCCTCGGACATTATACTTCTCGTTAAAGGCATTGACCGCTGCAAAGACGAATTAGCTTCGACATCAGAAACACTGTTCAACAAAGGCTTTACTTACCAACAGCAATCTGTTTGTACAGCCAGTTTCGGGAACTCTCATCCTGAACAGGAATGAAGGGCCCGTTAGCACCGCCCTTAAGTGTGATACTCATGCCAGTTCGCTCCTTAGAGATAGTTTGGATGTCGGTGAGGCGAATGTCCCACTCGGTATAGAGCTTCTTAGTGCGCACAAGCATGATGCGGGAATAAGTCAACATGACCAGCATGTCTCGGCCAGGAAGCTCCAAGTGTGCGATATAATCCTCGTTGAAGTATTTACCGTCATCGGCAGTCTTGAGCCAGAACTGACCGAGTGCTTCCCGCTGAGTGTATGGACGGACAATACCATCTGTGCCAATGAACCGGGTCAGTCGGACACGGTCAAGGCCGTCGGCGTCGAAGACGGTAGTCGTGTTTCGGACTCCCTCGGCGAGATTGGAAGCAAGGTCAAAGGCTCCGATGGCGGGTTTGGTGGCAAGGCCCAGGACACCCTTTCCGACGCCCTTGAAGAATCCTGCCACTCCCTCTTTCTCGGCACCTTGCAGAGGGTGCCGGGCCAGGCCGCCAATTCCACTGGCTAGACTGTTCGCAAATGCGTTTCCACCGGCCGTGATACCGTACAAGGCGTGCTTTGGACGGTTACGAGACTTGGACATCCGGCGCTGGTCTTGGAACTCCTTGTCGAGGGTGGCGGCAGCAAGACCCTTAGACATACTTCCGGTGAATTTGGCCATACTGTCCGAGAAACCGAAGACGGATTTCTTAACAAAGCTGGTAGCACCCTTTGCGATGCCAACGCCCAGCTCTTGGGGACGGTCAGTCATGACCAAGCCTTGGTATGGCTCATAGAAGATATCTGCCACGCCTGAGCTGACGGTATTAAACAGACCAACAGGGTTACCCAGGAAATCGGCAGATCCAAGAATGATGTGTACTTGACGCACAAACTCTTGGGTATAGTGTGCGCGGACATTGTTGACAAGTCTGCCGAAGGAGACACGGGCATTCTCCAGCATCAGGGCGTTCAACCGGATAGGCGCGTCGTTGACATTACCCATTGACATCGTCATAACGTTGACGACGAACATCAGAGGGTTAGATGGCTGCATGGCACCATCCTCTGCATTGACACGCTCTGTTCGCATGAAGGAAATATCCAGCTGCATGGGTTGCAAATGAAGAAGTTCGAAGTATACATCCTGGCCTGCTTCGTTCTGTTGCGGCTCAGGGATATTCAAATCTCCATCACACAACTTACCCTCTTGTTCCTCAGTCCAGGATGCACCAGGAATCTTGGCAAAGTCCAACATGGCAATGACAAAGTCTTCGTCCAACTCAAGTGTCATCTGCTGCAGGAGAAGTGTGGCGTACTTAATGTACAGAACGCCATAAGTGTCATCCTTGACTCTTGTGACCATCGCATGGAAGATTGGGTGAGCTTCCATTTCTTTCCCGGTTTTAGGGACCACACTGGGGTAAAGCAAGATGGGGAAAATACCGCCATACAGCTGGTTATCAATCTGAATCCACTTGATAGTGGTATTCAAGGTCTGGTACAATGCTGACTCCCGATACTTGATCTCAATCTCTCGGAACGTGAGATAGAGAAGCTCCTTCAAGTTCTGGTTGATGAGAGAGATACCGATGCCGCCCAGGCGGAGCTGAGCCTTGAAGTTCACGTCTGAGTTCATCTCTTTGACTTCAAATCCGGCAGTCATGTTGTTTTGTGAAGACTGGCCCTTCTGTTGCTTGTATATACTCTTGGAGGGTTTGAAATTTGACAGGACAAGAGTTTGGGTGGGCCCATCAGCCACGATGTTGATATCGACGATCCTTTGGTATTCGCCGGCCTTCGATGGCGGGATACGCATTGGAATCAAGTTACCGATCTCAGCAAGCTTAATGTGTCGCTCCTTGCCTTGAGAAGATAATACAAGAGACTTGTTCTTGGTTGCTGGGTAATCCCAAGCGTAAGGCATGATGCTTCGAGGTGGAAGACGGTAGCGGATAGGCCGCCAGCCGCTTGAGTCATCTTCCTCATCATCGTCCACGTTGGGGTTCTGTAAATAGGAACATTAGCATCAAAGCATACGCATTGAAGAAGTATAAAGACTTACGGCCTGGTGGAAAATGAACTCAATGTCACTCTCATTTCGCATCGAGAACGGCCAGTTGCGAGTCTCAAAGCTGAGGTGTAGGAAAATAGTTGCTTCTTCCAGGATAACATCGACCTTAATCAGTTTCTGGCGCTGATTCGCCGACTTGGCCAACTTAACGTGTACAGTTCCGACATCTGCAATATTGAACGGAGAAGACCATTGGTTGTTCACACCGGGGAAGCACAGGCAGAGCTGTTTTTCTTGGACTTGGCGGAGGAAGTGAAGCGGAACCAACTCTCCGCTCTTAAGCTCAAGGACATTCGATGACCCAGGTTCACGCACCATGAGGTCTTCAGTGAGTTTGCTCTTCAGAATGAACCTAGGCGCAATAGTAACCACCTTTGTCATCTTGTATTTGCCTTCACCCTCAACCACAGACACTCCGGAGTGGAACTCTGATCTGCCTTGTCGGTCGGGGAAAACGACCTCAAATGTGCTACCCAGAGCCTCGAAACTTTGTGGCTTGCTCCAAGTAGAATCACCGACCTTCAGAATAGATCGGTTCTTTTGATCATCAGATCCGTAAGAGTACATGTATGGCAGCGCACGGCCACCATCTCTCGGGTCAACTGTGAGGCCTTGGCCAGCTACATTGCGAGCAGACTGGAGGAAGGCCTTGCTCTGAATGTCCATAGGCAGGCCAGTCTTGTTCAAAAGAAGATACGGGCTGTAAACCGAGACCTTGAAAGCTCCACCACTGTTGGGAATGTTGAAATAGTGGAGCTTCAACTTCAATTGGAGACCCCGTTCGTCCTTCAAAGACAGGGTGTGCTCTCTGCGATAGTCCTGAGAATTTCCGTTGACAATGGCAAACTCGCTCTGTCGGAAAACCGTATCCTCAAGGTCAATGCTGAGCAAGAGAAGATGAGATAGCTCCACTACATGGACCGGGCTAACTCCACCCTTCCTCAGGAAATTAGTCCAGTCCTTCTTGGTGTTCTTGTCGTATATGCGGTATTTGAAATCATAAGGCAGTAAATTCTGGATCTCCACTGGTGCGAAGATTCGAATCCGCATGTAAGGATAAGAGCTTGTAGTCGCGTCTTTGTTGTCAAATGTTGCATTGACCTGGAAATAGAACGGGGGTGCTTGGCCTCCATTTTCACTGACGCATTGCACGGTGCGTGTCGGCCGGCGGATGAGATCTTTCCAGAACAACCGTTCGTTTGACCAGTCATAGCCAAAGCCCTGATCGGGACGAATGACAACCGAATGGAGATATGCTGAGCCGACCGGTGCTGGGCGAGCGTCACCAGGCAACACCTTCTCGATCTTGAGGAGGTGACCTTCATCAGGACTAAACACACCTAGCTCCACGGGGATTTGAGTGTTGTTCTCCACAAGCAGTGGCGAGCGGAACGTGATGTATTTAACGTTGTCAGCCCCAAGTTTGACCTCCACGAGAAGTCGGTGGAGAACATTATCTCGCTTCGGCTTCAGACTGTAGATAACCTCTCCTTCTCGCACAACGGGAATACGGTTGATGCTGTCAAATCCGCTTCCTTCCAGCTTGACGCCCACGATTCCACCCTGTCCTTCAGGGGAAAGAGTCTCACGAATGGCAGTGGACTCTTCAAATCGCCAAGGAGACTCCTCCCCGTCAGTCAATTTTGCAGCTGGGCCATCTTCGCCTGAGCTGACATCGGCCCACACATGGAGATCAAAGCCGGTGTAGTTGCGGATTCTGTAGGGGGCATCTGCACCTCTTGGCTTAGAAAGGACATCCTCATCGGTAGAGAGGAATTGGAAAGACTTCGAGGCAAGTGCAATAGTGGCCGACGTCAATGTGAGCTCCATGTTCTTGTGAGAATAAGCATCGATCGAAAAGACATCCGGGTTCGTCTCCTTCGCCACATGGAAACCAAGCTGCCAAGGCTCAATCAACGGCTCCCAAGCCGACTTGGAAAAGTTGAAAACGTTGACGAAAGTATCAAAGTTGGTATCGACACTTAGGGTAGAAGACCAGTCGCGCACATCGACGTTGAATTTCTTAACGCTCCAATCCAGTAGAGGCAAGTCATGCAAGTCACCGATTAAGATGACGCGGACGCCATCAATCTTGGCTGACAGCTCCTCGCGCTTGAGAACAGCCGAGCTTTCAATTGCCGCAGTCTTGTCGAGTGTCTCAGCCCCCTGACTGGACCGGCGACGACTCCTGTGGGCCAAGGACATGGATGCCTTGCTGCCAGAGCGTGCCCTGGTGCTTTTGGCATCGGTAATTTTCTTCGCATCCCCACCCTCGAGCTGCTGGGCATTTTGGGCTCGCATTTCAGACGCTTTATTCACAATCTGAATTGCCATCAGGATATCACGCAGAGACAGACGGAGAACCAAAGGTTCACAGTGGACCTCAATAGAAGTAAGTGCAGATCCACGATCTTGAGGTCGGCTATCAATCGACAATTCAACAGTGAAATCATCCAGAATTCGCAGTCGACTGGTTTCAAACTTGTCCATACGACACAGGAACATGCCAAGCTTTTGAATCTGCAAGGTTGAGACATTTTGACGAGAGATAAGAACCTCCTTAGTACCAATGACAATAGCTTCAGAATGAGGAATGGCAGGATTGGCTACCATGATAACCTGAGCATCGACTAAATTGACTCGGAATGAAAGGGTTGTAGATCCGGAGGCAGATTCTCCAGCAGAAACTTCTGTGGATTCCTTGTCCGAGGTTGCAGCATCAGATCCCTCTTCTGAGTCTTCAAGTTCAACCTCCTCTTCCACAATCTCCACGGGACTGTCAGACGCAAATGCAGAATTGCTAAATGACTGCAGAGCAGACAGATAGTCCAGAGCAAACATGATCCGTGGACTATCTATAGTCAACATCGCAATGAGATGCTTTTCTGGCCCAGGGGACATAGACACACTGGCCATGAATTGCTGCTGGACATCGTTGTTGATCAAGGACATAATGTTTCTGAACTTGTTCGAGTCCTGTCGACGACTATCACGGATAGAGAACGAGTGGATGAGAAGCTCTGACTCCAAGGAGCCATCTGTCAACATGCGGAGCTTGACTCTGGTGTCATTAAGAGAGAATTTGGATAAGCTCGAGTCCTCCAAGCGGCCGGCAGGCTGGTTGTCGTTGGCTAGGATAAGCTCCAGTCCAACACTATCGACCTTGAATATCATGTCGAGTCTAACCCATGTCTCTTTGCTCGTCGCATCGTCTGCGGCCACTGCTTTCTGCTCCTCCGCTTGAACAGCCTTGGAGGTAGTTGTGGGCTCAGTAACTGAAGATGGGAGGGATTCCAAGGCCTCAAGCTCTTGTTGTTCAGCATCTGTGGCAAAGGCACCTGGGATAGACTTTGAAAGGGCTAGCAAGAACTTGAGTTGACTCTGGGAGATGCGAAGATTGATAGGAGATAAAGAACCTTCGATCTCCATGTCTGGGCGCGCGTTATTGGCCTGGTGCTCAAGGTAGCAGATGCTGAAGTCAAGGTTCACTTTCTGGATCATCTCAAGCTCTTCTTCTGTGCCGTCTTCGAAGTGGAATTTGGAGGTCAAGCGAATGTTGCGCACGCCAGTAGATATCACATTAACAGCTGGGCTATCTTTGCCCTCATCCATGGGGACAAATTCGTTCTTGACATAGATCTCACCGAGGTGAGCAGTGACTGTATCTCTGGGCCTGTCATCCGCCATCACTCGAGGGAACACCAAAATGGGAGTCTTGACAACAATGTCAAGTCGCATTCGTGAGGCGTTCTCCTGTAGCTGATTTGCTTGGTTCGCCGCGGCTTGGCGAGCTGCATTAAAAATTGCTTGCATCTTGCCGAACTTGACCAGGAAGTTGATGATTTTCCGGTAGGGCTCTTCCAGGAAATTGATCTTGATTGAACCTGAGCGCAAGTAAACCTCCGAGTCATACCCAGGGTATGTCTCGCTCTCCGGGTCAAAAGTCTCATATTTGAAATCGGCGAAGTTATCTCCTTCAATGGTCAGTAGACGCCGAACATCTGATTCCTCGGGTGCACCCAAATTGACATCGTCGACCAAGGTCAAACTACCAATTCGAGACTGAATGGTCATAGAGCGGCCAACGAGGAATATGCCAACATCGGCAGTGTTGAGACTCAGTGTCGCTAATCGGACGCCGTCGTTATTGAGGATGAGAGCAATACTCTTGAGGTTGGATTTGATGCGAAGCTTGCCAGCTTGCTGAGGGGGGTTTTGAACGGCATCAGCTGCCTCTTCAATGGCCAGATTGTCTGTTTGAGGATTTTGGTCGACTGGCTGCTGTGGGCTTGTAAACGTGAGAAGGATGAAATCCAATAGAGTGAGCAGCGTCTTCCTTGTCACCACAAGATTGATGGTCGAGACCGAGATGTCGAGATTCATCGCAACACCCTCGTATGTGGAGTCAAACTCTGGAGACTCAGGCTTCACCCTGACCATCTTCAGATGGAATAGATCCTTGTCTTCGTCTGCGTTGAATCCCTTAGAGGAGATGATTCTCTTGAATTCAGGAACGGGGTTGTCTTCGATGTAATCATCCACACTTAGAGACTTAAGAACAACCTCAGCAACCATGTCATAAGGACGCATATAGAAATCGAGCTCGAATCCCTCTGCAACAAGTTCTACCAGCAATTTATCTTTCAGGGGGTCTTGAGAGTCAGAGCGGAAGAGAGAACCACGCAACCGGCCAACATTGAATTTGAACTCAAAATCTCGGCGGTGGATATTGTTCGTTGAGTCCACGCTCTTCCTCGCGTGGTCGCTTTCTGATTCAGCTTCTTCATCGTCAACAACAGGAAGATCTCTAAGGGCCGGAGGCTTGAAAGACGCGGATCGGGCTCTGGTGGCAATGGCCTTTTCTTCGATGGCTTTGGCCGCTACTGGGTCGGAATCGGTCTTGCCGGTTTCGAACTGTGGGATTGCGATATCGATCAATTTCATCAATCCTTTGTATTTGGTGTCTGACATAGAGGCATGCAGTTCCGGCAGATTTCCTGATATACGCGTCCGAGTAAGTTGCGTCACCTTCGGAACGATGCACATCTCCAAAACGAAATCCACATTGATCCGGTCAATGATATGGAAGTTCTTTGACTCAACATCAGAGGTGAGCTGAGCTTTGGTTGCTTCAACTCCGGGGCCGATCAGAAGTTGAGTCGAGTCCAACTTGATAAGGAAACGATCATATAGCAAGTGCTCTAGCCGTTTGTAATCCTCCTCTTCGTACTGATGTTTTTGCTTGGACTGGAGCTCTCGCTTGGCTTGTCGGTCGACCAACTCACTGTTCACACTGGCGTGACCAGCATCAAGAATCAGACAAAGAGAACTCTCATGTGTGATACTCTCAGGCACAATTATCAAAGGTGCGTGGACATCGAATTGAGCATCGACCTTCTTGTGCTCTTGCAAAGCGAATTCGAGGCCTGCTCGGGTTTGCTGTCGCAGACCTTCAACAGTGGCTCCCGCAGTGTCCAAAAGTGCACCAATTGACTCCATGTGTCGCTCAGGAGGCTCAAAGAACTTAACAATTCCCACCACAAATCTGGGGTTGTATATGACTTCGATACTCTTCAACTTGACCTTGACCGCAGAATCGGCATCACTTTCTAATGGGTTCTTTTCCAGTTGCAGGTGGAACAGGCTGTCTTCGTCCACCAGATCATCTGCACTGCCCTCTGAAGCGAGATCATCATCATCTGTACTGGTTTGGTCTTTTTTTGGGCTCGGGAAGAGAGTCCTTGACCTTGACAATCTGAGGGTAAAGGGTCCCGGGCGTGGTACCATCATACATCTTCAAGCCACCAAGGTCAAGGTCAAGGAGATAAGAGTCAGGGCGTTGGAGAGCCTTGGCACTGAAGTTGTCGAAAACTAACTTCATGACCTCGTTTGCTGCGCCATGCGGATCCTGTTTGAGAGTGAAGCTACCAGCCCGTAGACTCCAATTGACCTCCAGCTTGACCCATTCACGGGGTACGTCGACACTCTCTGCGAGTGCTTTCTTTTCGTCCCAGTCAATGGCACTGTATAGCTCTTGCCTTTGCTCTTCAGTCATAGCTGGTTCCTCTGATTCTTCCTTCTTGGCGCCCCAGAGCCATTCACCCCATGACTGCTGTTGGGCGGGTTTCTTGACCCCAACGTTCTCTTTGCGCAGCTGATTTCGAGCGAGAGATCGCCAGAATCGGATATCCTCGTAGCTGAGCTTCCTTTCCAGTTTGTCAAGCTCTGCAGTCTCTTCCGGTGTGAATGCTTCTTCACGCTTTTTCTTCTTGAAGAACTTGATGTATGCATTGCGGTCATCTCTGCGCTCTTTGATGTATTCCCAGGTCCATCGTCGATTGCGATCGTGGATCTTGCTGAGCACTGCCTGTCCAGCGAACTTCATCCAGGCCTTCGGATCCTCCTTGACTGAGCATTTGGGCTGGAGTCGCTTGTATTCTTGATGCCGGATGAAGTAATGGAAGAGGTCCACCAGCATCAAGGCATCGCGGTACTGATTATCATCCAACACAAAACCAAGCTCGTCGAAAAGCAAACGTGCTTTCATAGCAGGGCGGTCATATTTACCCGATTTGTCCATTTCGAGGCCCGCACGCCCACTAACGGGGCGAAGCATGAACTGATTACCTTCACCATTGTCAATGGCGTCACGCAATTTGTGCATTAGGTCGTCATGCTCAATTCCTTGTGCCTCTGCACCAATATCAGAGCCACGGCCAGTTCCTAGAAGTGTTGCATCTGTATTCCAGTATACTGACAGGGCACCGAGAACCGCGAGCTTATGTGTAGTGTCGGAGGTGGATTGGATAAAAGTCGGGTTCCATTCTGCGTCGGTACTGACGGCACTGAGCTCTTTCAGTGTCAGACCCACGGCGAATGGATGACCTGGGGAGGAGATGGAATCTTCGTATCTTATGTGCACATTCTTAATCGAGACTTGTAGGTTGTCCACCACGGCCGTAATCATGCTTTGGGTGAAACTCTGGTTTCGACGTTGTTCCTCCTGACTCATGCCTTCTGCGTTACGCTCTCGGAGCATTTCAGCACTTTCAATTCGTTCCATCTTCAAGACATGCGCGCGTTTATCTTCCTCCGCCGCATCGTAGTCCGCATCCTCCTGGGGCGCCGCCAGGAGAAAGACATCTTCAATATCGACCTTGACCGGTTTGCCCCTCAGATTTGACCATGGAATGGATAGTGTGAGTTGGCCCAGGTGGCCTTCGACAACATTCAACGGAAGATGAAGCTGGTCGAGCGCTTCGCGGCGCAACTCAAGGTTGCGTAATTTGACATCGCCGGACCAGATTCCAATGTTGAGCTGCTTCGCGTCGAAGTTCTTGACGTAGATTCCCAGGAAGCGATTGAGCAGGTTGGCAACCAGACCCTCCAACATTGTTGCGACTTATTGGTCGTTGACCAGGCCCGCGGGGGTTTAGGCTCTATGGCCTTCGATGCGGCCGCTGTCGCTGGTACAAGGTGGGTCGTGCGTTCACTGGTAATCGAACTGGCTTTGAGGGGAAGGGTCAGTGCTGGTTCTTGGGGGTTGGGAATATGTGGGGGGCTCTTGTCTCTCACCGGCTCAAAAAAGCCAGCTTCATAGATTCCCTTAGGGGTGCAGGCACCGGGCCATCTAAGTAAGGTAAGTCGGCAGCACGCGATACCGAGGTGGGACAACCAGCTCCGAGAGAGTGGGTGCCAGGGTGTTCAGGGTGGTGGGGAAAGGGTTTGAGAAAGGAAGAGAGGAATGAGTCGAGAGATGAGATGGTAGCGACCAACGATATCGCAAATGGTCAAGAAAGTTGGGTATTCAAAGCCAAGTCAATTGCCCTGATTGCGTGGATCAAATCGCCGTCCTCTATGTAACAAGCGACCGTACGAAATGGTTAAAAACGCGGTACACTCGCAGCTTCTCCGCCTAGGCATTTAGGCCATTGCCGAGTTCCCCATACTTGAACCATCATGTCTATGTCATCATGGGAGACTGATCGATTGAATCCAAATTAATCTAATTTTAATTAATTTATTTATCTACTCATTGCATTTTCACGCTAAACCTCTATAACAATCATCCTAATCCTATATCAGTATCAATATTGTATGATACCCTCGTACCCTCGTACTGTCACTGTACTGGAGAGTACACATGTTTACTTTAGGCAGAGTGACATCAGACCCGTGCTGTTCACTTGGCATCGTTCCAACCTTGGCATTTAGCTTGAGGTTACTCAGCTAGGGCTTTTTAGCATATGGTCACCTGACCATCACGGGATCCCCGGGTTCTCCCTATCGCTGCCTTAGGCTAGAGGTGAGCTCGTGCGGTTTAGGTCTCTGTGGTCTCCCGGACGAATACACCTCACCACTCGGTCACTTCATTTCTGGATAATCTCATTTGCTCCCAATCCGGAAACCCACGGCCTCCCCGACTTTGCTTTTGAGTCTCTCTTCGGGTGAATACCCCCATCTCCACT
The DNA here is from genome assembly GCA_028828275.1 of Penicillium frequentans. Lineage (NCBI taxonomy): Eukaryota > Fungi > Ascomycota > Eurotiomycetes > Eurotiales > Aspergillaceae > Penicillium > Penicillium frequentans. The sequence continues at coordinate 3,024,731 of JAQIZY010000001.1, read as the reverse complement.
CTCCCCTCCCTTCTTCAGCTCCTTACAAGGCCAATTGGGTGCGTTATCCCGGCGCTGTCGCCCTACCCGAGGCTTTTCCTTCCCGCGCAAACTGCTAACCCGACTACACACGAAAAGCTCTATCCCCCGCAATGCTGTACCGTAACGCCGCTGCCCGCTCTGCGCTCCGGGCCATCTCGAGCTCCAATGCCTCGGTCGCCCGCTCCGCTCTTGGCAACAACATCTTCAAGGCCCAGCTGACCTCCTCCGCCCGTGCCATCCGCCCGACCACCAAGCCCAGCTTCTCTCTGGCTGCTCACAAGCCCGTCACCACTGCCCTGGTCCGCTACGCGTCCTCCTCGGCTAAGGTATGGCTATTGATAAGGCTGCATATGATAGGCGGGGCACACAATGGCTAATAGACTTTTCTATGGATAGGATGACGACGAGATCGACATGATGGCGGGCATGAAGTCCGAGGCTGTATGTTTTATGCCCCATCAGTTGCCCTTGATTATGGGTACAGATCTTTAGAATCCATACTAACCAGCCATTGTGATCTATAGAAAGTCATCAAGGACACCTTCAGCTTGGCCGATGTCCCCAAGGAGGCCCTTTACCTGGGTATGGCTGGTGTCATTCCCTACCTGGCCACCTCTCTGCAGACCGTTGCCCTCTCCTACGAGATTAACCGTGCGGCCGTTGCTGGTGAGGGTCTGATCTTCTCCGGCCAGAGCGCTGAGTTGATGCTGCACATGCTGGAGCCCATCCAGGTTGGATACGGTGCCGTGGTAAGTTGACCCTGCTTCGGTTTCAAGATATATCAATCCAGAAGACGAGCTCCCGCTAATCTTCAACGATCATATAGATCCTCTCCTTCCTCGGTGCCGTGCACTGGGGTCTTGAGTGGGCTGGCTACGGCGGCAAGTTTGGCTACAAGCGCTACGCTGCCGGTATCATTGCCCCCGCTGTGGCCTGGCCTACTCTGCTGCTCCCCGTTGAGTACGCTCTGATCAGCCAGTTCCTTGCCTTCACCTTCCTGTACTACAACGACGCCCGCGCCGCTGCCACCGGCCGTGCTCCTCACTGGTACGGCATGTACCGCTTCGTGCTGACCTTCGTCGTCGGTGCCTCCATCGTCGCTACCCTGATTGGTCGTGAGCAGATTGCCCAGACCCTGACCTCTGAGCACACCATCAAGGACAAGATCAACGCCCTGATCTTCCTGCAGAAGAAGGAGAAGGAGGAGGTCGAGGCCCGCCGCAAGGCTGTCTTGGCTGAGGAGGAGGAGTAAACGTGTTGATTTCCCTAAAGCAACAGACTCACCTTGTAACTTTGTTTGATTTCGTCAGTGGGGGAGGAAGGGTTGTCTCTTCCCCCGCGTTTCACTCTTGATGTTTGCATTCCCCGTGATTTCCTGTAGAATATACGCAGAACGCACTAGGGCCGAAAGCTTTATCTGATTTCTTTTGTTTACAATTGGCACGAACCGACCCAGCAGAAAAAGGAAAAGAAATTTAAATTTCCTAGACCCGCGCTAGCAGCTGCATAAATGCTCATGTGAACCAGCGATTCAAGTCCAGACAGTTCACCCACGTGGGGCTAAACCGGATCGAGGGCAGGTTTTGAAATTAAAGCATTAAGCTCCGATTTCTGGAAGGTCACCTGGGCGATCAGGGCCGTTCAGCGACACATAGAGGTCCGGGTTGCCGCGTCCGGTCCCGATGATTGGGTCAGAGGCCGAGTTTCCCTGAAAGCAGGTAGGCCGTAGTCAGGTTGCAAATCGGTCCATTGTCTGCAGTACGAAGTACTTCGTGGGGGGGTGATCATCCTTACCTATACATTGATTAAACTAATGATCTCTAGGCAATATCTGGGCAGCTATATAGGTATCAATTTCTCTACTAGTAGTTTTATAGCTAGAGTTACTAGACCATATAGGGGTTTTGTTCGCGATGGGTACTTTTGTCCAAGCGTTTAAAGGTCCATCCAACCATGGTTAAGTGGACCACACAAAGAAAAACAGGAAGGTATGGCGAGCCGAGCTGCATCGTGGCTGGAACATAACCCCGGTTGCGATAGAGAGCGGGAGCGCCAGATTCCCGTAGGATCGTCGAAGTTGACCAAAAATAAAATCATCAATTAGATTAGTGATTTTTTGGCTCCTCGCGTGATCTACTCAATTGTGCACGTCCCTGTCCCTGGCAGGACACGGGCGCGTTCCTCGTTCGCCATGGCCTAAGTTATTCCATAGTGAGGTTGGACATGGACTAATCCCAAACCTAGTCGTGCTAAGACTTTCCTTTTCCCTTATTATTTGTCTCCCCTCCCCCGCGCGTTGTGCCAACCTCTCATAGGCTGGCACCTCGGCCAGCAATCGGCAATTTATTCTTGTTCTCCAGGGCCCTAAACCCGTTCTTCCTATGAATCTCACACGTCATCACCCGCGGATTGCAGTGATGTGATTGGGTAATGCCTGATGGGATTCTGGGGTTGCCCAGATTACAGGGATGGAAATTAGTAAGTGATGTCTTGGCCTTCATACATGATGTGATCTTCCTATTGAAGAAATGGAACATTTATATTGGGATGATAAAGTGGACACCGGTTCATCCAGGGGTACGGCAGGGGAGAATGGGCGATTGTTCTTGGCTGCGACTAGTGGATTCTCCAGGAATGTGTAGACCAGCAGCTAATCTTCCGGCATTAATCCATGAATAGGAAGGCAGGGAAATGGGGGAAAGTATGTAAATTGCACGATAGGCAAAAGGAAAGAAAGTGGTGAAAAAGGGGGTCTAGAACCCGCAGAGAAAAAATGGAGTGTCATGTGGCCGATCTACGGGGCTCAATTGATGGTCCCTAGGATAGTCTAGAATACCATATGGATCAATTCTCTATAAATGGTCTCCTTGCTATGAAGTTATATGACAATATGGTGAAAATAGAGTGAGTTCTTCCAGATAAAATTAGGGTTACAAAGTCAGTATAAGGGGTGTAGACCCTCGATCCAACGTTTCTCCAGTATATACATAGCCCCAGAGTGGGGGAGGTGACGAGGTCTTCTGATCAAGAAAAAAAAAAAAGAAAAACCAAAAAAAAAAAAAACTCCGTGAACCGGATTTGGGGAGAAGCAAGAGTAGGTCCACACCCCTCTCCCCCACTCCCCTTGGTCCCACTTGCCTGGATAAAAAGAGTTGCCAGTCGCTTTTCATACTTCAAGTTCCCTTTCCTTCTCTCACTTTGCCCCCTCGTACGTCAGGCTCCACTTTTCCCATAGGAGCTCCCTTCCCCCGCGACAATCTCATTGCCGCCACTGTAGATTTCTCTAGGCGTAATTCTTGGTTCTTCTCCCACCATTTCTGCCCTTGACCTATTTCCCTCTACACCATCCCCCGCCATCCCGCCACAACACATATACCACATACCACACAAAAGATGCGGAACCCATTCGATCTCGACAACGAAAGCATCGACGGCGACTCAGAACCCGGTCATGATGAGCAATATGACCTCCCAATCCGACCCCACCAAACAGATGATGGGGACCGGGCACTCTTGCAAGATGAGGACCGACATGGGGATGACCTGAAGGAGCGCTTTATCGGCACCATTGATCAGGGCACTACCAGTACCCGGTTCATTATCTTTGATTGCACAGGCGTTCCCATCGCCAAATACCAAACGGAGTTCCGTCAACTCCACGAACATCCAGGGTAGGTGGTTAGAACTTCGTTTTCCCCACCCCCCGCAACTCCCCTCCATTAACGTTGTTTGTCCCTCTATTGCAGATGGCACGAGCAGGACCCTTACGAATTGGTTGAGTCTGTCTTTATTTGCATTGAAGAGGCAATGAAGTCATTCCTTGCACTGGGTCACTCTAGGTCGGACATTGAAGCGGTGGGAATTACCAGTCAACGAGAAACTGCTCTAGTCTGGGACTGGGAGACCGGAGAGCCCTTGCACAATGCTATTACTTGGACTGATACCCGGACCATGAACTTGGTTCGTGAACTCAAGGCCAAGCCCGGTGCCGATGAACTGGTGAATATTTGCGGTCTACCCCTCTCCACATACCCCTCATCGGTTACCTTGCGATGGATGCTCGACAACTTACCCGATGTCCGCTCCGCTTACGACGAGGGCCGTGCTGCTTTCGGTACCGTCGACAGTTGGCTTATCTACAACCTCAACGGAGGCCCACAAAACAAGCGTCTGGTCACCGATGTGACCAACGCTTCCCGTACCATGTTCATGAATCTCGAAACCCTCCAATACGATGATCGGCTTTTGAAATTCTTCGATATCGATCCCAAGAAAATTCGTCTTCCCGAGATTTTCCCTTCGGCCGATCGCGAGGGCTTCGGAGAGATCTGCGAGGGTCCTCTAGAGGGTGTCCCAATCACTAGTTGTCTGGGTGACCAGGCCGCGGCCTTGGTCGGTCACTGTGCCTTCACCCCCGGATCCGCCAAGAATACTTATGGTACCGGGTGCTTCCTTCTTTATAATGTGGGCGAAAAGCCCGTTATCTCGAAACACGGCCTACTTGGTACGGTCGGTTTTCAACTGGGCCGGGACCGCAAGCCTGTCTATGCTCTGGAAGGCAGTGTGGCGGTTGCTGGCAGTGGTGTGTCATTCCTCATGAACAATATGGGCTTCTTCCGCGATTCTCGCAAGGTCAGTGATTTGGCCGCAACTGTCCCGGACAGCGGAGGTTGTGTGTTCGTCACTGCATTCAGTGGTCTCTTTGCTCCTTACTGGATCGATGACGCCAAGGGAACCATTTGTAAGTGTTTGTCCTTTCCGTCCAGAATTAAGAGGCCAACTAACAATGACCAACAGTTGGTATCACTCACCACACTCAGCGAGGACACATCGCTCGCGCAACTATGGAGGCTGCCTGCTTCCAAACCAAGGCCATTTTGGACGCCATGGAGATGGATAGTGGCAAGAAGCTCACGGAGTTGGCCGTGGATGGTGGTATGAGTAATTCCGATATTTGCATGCAGGTAAGCTACCATTGCTCCGAAATCCATACAGAACATTCATATACTGACCTCTTTTTCCCTCCAGACCCAGGCCGATATCATCCAAATTCCTGTCGAGCGACCCGCAATGCACGAAACTACCGCCCTCGGTGCCGCGATCGCCGCCGCCTTCGCCATCGACGTGTGGAAGGACTTCTCCGACCTTAAGCACATGAACCGTGCCAACCGTGCCACCTTCGAACCTCAGATTTCCCAAAAAGCCAGTGTCAAGATGTACAAACGGTGGTCTAAGGCTGTGGAGATGTCGCGGGGTTGGATGGACCCTAAGGCGGATGACGACGACGACGACGAATAAGCTGCCTTTTTTTCACCATACAATTCTTCCATTTCTATACCAGGACCGCGAGTCGGCCCGCCTCAATTCATCGGGACCCAACGGACGACAATATTATTTCCATACGGGCCTTGCAGCACATTCTTATACGCATCCACGCACGTTATCGGAGAAAAGAGGGAGACTGCCACACACCATCAAACACTATCACCAACCTTCCTCCCCTCCCTTCTTGTCTCCCTTTGATCCCCGGTGCGTGCTTTTCTGTCCAGGACGCACTGGAACACACGCGGACATTCCATTATACATATTTAGAGGTTTCCTGCTTAAGTTAGATAGCCCCGTCCTAATAGGTGTGCCCGCAAGCCATGCCCGCCTTCATGACCTTGATGATGGTTGTGTTTCATCTTTATTCTCTTTTTTCCGGTTCTCAGTTATTTTCACATGTCCCAGCTACTTTATCGTGCAGGACACAACTGGCTTCGATTTCTATGTTCTGGCTATCTTTGGCGGTTGAACGTCGATTCGAACCGGGTCGGCTGTTGCATCTTTTTTTGTATATACCAAGAACTATCTGAAAACAATATGAAAACAAAAAAATTTCAAAGCACCTCATTTCCTTACTTCCAATCTGGACCAAAACTAGATCCCTGTGAAAGATTGCTGAAGCCTAGTGAGGATCAACACCCATTGGAATACAGTACCTTGGCACATCCAAGACGAAAACCAAGACTTCAACATCACGATGATGCTGTCCCAATGACTTCGTTAATTGGACCCACCCGTTCGTAGACGATAACGTCAATGTAGAACGAACCAGGCACGGACTGTACCTGATTAAGGGTATGATGTCACGGGGTCTTGAGTTTGGTCTATGTGGAGCAAGCGGACCGTGCCCGAGTTTCAGGTAATCAGGAATAATCAGGATTTGGACATCATCTACACGTACAAGGCCCGTTAATTTCCATAGAATAGCTTAATTTCATTAGCCTGGCGCTTACTTGTCTTCCGAATTCTACGCATATCCTAGCCGCGAATATCAAATGATCAAGATTCAAGTTCATTGCAAGAAAGCTACCTAAGAGATAGAAAGCACGCTTCGCAATTCGTTTTGAGATACAAGATACAAGGCATACAGGAGGTTGTATATACAAGTACAAAGGGGACCAGATTGATTTTCAATGGGACGAGGAAGAAGCCAGAGGGAGGGGAGTTGAAGAGATAAGGAAAATGGTATTTTCAGTAGACGCCCGAACGATCCGGGAATGCAAGAGGATAGATCTCAAACAATAGAGATAAGGAGACAGAAGATAAAAGAAACAATAAGAGGCGGGATTGACTAGATCGGGTCATATAGCTCACTCTGTTGCGGTAGGGGGACCACCCGCCGCAGTCGACGGGTTCAAATTGGCCGTCTGTAAAGCTTCGGGCAGTTTGAGTGGTGCACTGGGCGATGAGCTGAGCTTATCGAGTTTCTCGCCTCGGAGCACTTTCTCCATTTCTTCCTTAGTGAGCGTCTCGTACTCGATCAGAGCCTTGGTGAGCAGCTCGAGTTCCTTGCGCTTATCTGTGAGAATCTTCTCGGCGCGGGCACGGGCTTCCTCGACGAGGCGGCGAACTTCGCCCTCGATCTCTTGCTTTGTCTCGGATGAGAGGCTGTCATAGTTGGTCGACAGGTCGACATTACCAAGCTTCTTGGAGTAGCCGAAGCGGGTGATGAGTGTGAACGCTGTTTCGGTTGCTTGTTGGATATCCTGGGAGCATTGTTAGTAATTGGAATAAAGAGGGTTTGTGCAGTAGAATGCGGAACTAAAACTTACGGCAGAAATACCACTGGTAACGTTGTCGGCACCGAAAATCAATTCCTCAGCAGCCTTACCACCCATGGCAACGGCAATGTCGGACAGATACTCCGTGTAATTCCTCGAGACGGTGTCCATCTCTGGCAGGAAATGAGTGATACCCAAAGCCATGCCTCGAGGGACAATAGTGATCTTGTAGAGCGGGGTAGCGGATGACGAGAAGTAGGCAACTAGAGCGTGACCAGCTTCGTGGTAGGCTGTCAGAAGCTTGTCCTTATCCTGAATGATACGGCTCCGGGCCTCAGCACCCATCATGATCTTGTCCTTAGCCCAGTCAAAGTCCAAAGGACCGACCTTGGTCTTACGGTCACGGCTGGCATGAATGGCGGCCTGATTGACCAAGTTCTCGAGGTCGGCACCAGAGAAACCAGGAGTACCACGGGCGATCACAGCAGTATCGACATCGGTGCTGATCTGGACATCTTTCATGTGGTGTCGCAGAATATCCATACGTCCACGAACGTCAGGAAGACCAACAACCACCTTGCGGTCGAAACGGCCGGGCCGAGTCAGCGCCTTGTCTAGCAGCTGAGGGTAGTTGGTAGCACCGATGATGATAACGCCGCTAGTCTGGGAGAAACCATCAAGCTCCGTGAGCAGCTGGTTCAGGGTTTGCTTTACATAGGCGGCATCGCGTTCGTTTCTCTTTGCACCAATCGCGTCCAGCTCGTCAATGAAGATGATTGCGGGGGATTTACCCCGGGCTTGGCTGAAGAGATCACGGACACGCTTGGCACCAACACCCACATAGACCTCATCGAACTCGGAACCGGACATGTAGAAGAACGGGACACCAGCTTCTCCGGCCACCGCACGGGCGAGCAGGGTTTTACCGGTACCAGGAGGACCAACCAGAAGAACACCCTTAGGAAGCTTACCACCCAGCGAAGAGAAGCGATCAGGGTTGAGCAGGAACTCTACAAGCTCCTGAAGCTCGTCCTTGGCCTCGTCACAACCATGAACATCGCTGAACCGAACGGTCTGCTGCGAAGGTTGCGCTTCATTGTTTTGCGAGCCCCGAATGTTTTTCAAGACACCGGTGGTTTCAATCAGAATAGTGATCAGGACCAGAGAGACATAGGTGAAGAATCCAAAGAACAAGAAGAACTTGACCCAGCGAAACACTGCGCTGCCCATGGACTCATCAACCACGACGTAAAGCGGAGCTTCCTTAGCACCAGTACCTCTGTTCGCCACGCCGATCTGACCGCCGCCGCTCCGAGCAGCGACCGCTTGGCCAACGGCCTGGAGCTGCTCGGAAGAGAGGCCTTGGTTCTGTCCAGTGTGTCCAGCGAGAGTCGAGTCACCACCGACCCGCTCGAGTGCCTTGCTATAGATCGCCTCAGTTGCCGCGTTGCTCGCGAATTGAGCGCTCCGGAATCGTTCCACCACAATGGCTGCCATGTTCGCACGTAAAAGGGCCTGGTAAAATGCATTCTGGGCGTTTGCGCTGTTCGGGTTGTTGTTCGCAGTCTTCTCCTTCTGAGCCAGGATGGTCTGCGACGGGCCCCCGAACAAGAACCGTTGCTGCTGGAGCCTAGCCAGTCCATTGTTCTTGGGGGCTCCACGGAGGGTGTGAAGGCGGAAGGGTGTCAAAGTTGAGAAGGATCGAGTTGCGGGGGAAGTAAGACCACGAGCCGAGGTAGTTGAGTTCCATACGGGGTTTCCTATGTTGGCCTTCCATTAGTACAAGTCAAAAGCGAGTATTTGAGGGTATTTCACATACCTCCACTGAAGAGCGGAGACAATCCGCGCCGGGCAGACTGGCCGACCATGTCCGCCTTCAATCCACTCAAGGACACGGAGTTCAAGAAGGCCGGCAACGAGAGGTGCTCATGTGTCTGCTTAATCGCATCAGTACCAAATGATCCATCTTCATTTTCTAGAGATTCTTACCACCATGTTCTGTTGCTGAGAAGGGGCTCTTCCGGTGGTCTCGTGGACGCCGGCTGCCGGAGTTCGTCCTACCTGCTTCCAGGGAGTAGCAAGCAGGGTGGACATTGATGGCCAGAGGTCGGTCGTCACAGCTGCCATGTTCTATTTCAATCATGAAGATGGTCAGCGGTATTCCTGGATAAAGTCATATTCAAGGAAGTAAGTCCTCACCGGCCGCGGGATAGTGACTTGAAAGGCCATGGTTGTCCGATGTAAAGCGGCGCTCGGCCGCGTGAGAGGCGGAAAGTTTCTCCTCTAAGATGTGATTGTGTTGCCAGATGACTTATATTCAATGGCTAATAGCAGAAAGTGCCATAGCTGACAGTAGCAGATAATGGACAACGGTGACGTGGGTTTGGACTCCGCTGAGATGCGGCGAAAGTCGCTTGCCACTTAGGCTCGGACAGTTTCCCGTATCATCACGTGGCTCCCATCAAAGCACACCGCCTTCAGGTGTCCCGACTTCCAGGCACTGGTCAGGCATTTGTATGGCGGGCAGTAAACGGTCTCATGATAATCAGATGCGTGTCCAATTTGGGTCTACATTTAGGCCAGGCGGTTTATCGAGGTACTTGGATACCTGGTCCAGTCAACTCAATGACTGATTTTCCCCTAGATAGCTGATGGTTTAAGAGCCATTTATCGGCCTGTACTTACAACAGTCAACTTGGAAGTTGGCATTCCAAGGTTCATAGGTATATATATATATATTGGACATGTTGAGAATCTAGGTACCTCAGATCCAGGGACCCTTGATGTATAGATAATGATCAGATACAATTGTACAGTAGCTCGAACGTTGCAATTTCCATAATGCTGATCCATAGTCCACTGCTTGGTAGTACGTATATACGGCGAGAATAACATGTTAGTCAATACATACCGCGAATGTATATACCCATCAGAAGCATTTAGACTTTATGTATCTCCGCCCGACGGGCCCGCAAGTTTACAATCAGACAGATCAACTCGGTCTACACATCGCATTTGACGGCGTACAAGTCCAAAACGGATATCAGATTAACTCCATGCTAGTTGTGCCACGTAAATCCGATGCGTGAAAATCAAAAAACGGGAAAATCCCAAGGCTTCGGGAAAAGGGGTATAAACTCTGCCGTTCAGGCGAGGTTTTCCGTAAGCCCTAATTCACGCCATCAAATCAACGCCCAGAAAGAAGATCGTAAAGTCGATAGATAACAAGAAAGGCAGAGAAAAGGCCGGCACATGCGCAAAAACTGAACATGGTTGCAAGAGTTCATTATCTACACAGCAGGAAAAGAGCGTGCATAAGCTATGGATTCAAGTGACAGGTCCATAGCCAATGCATCCACTCAAGCCAGCTTAACAATGTCATCTAACGTAGAAGCTGATATCTGCTGGGGGATCTCTTCACTCAGTCCATCTTTCTTCTCCTCAGGTGGGGACACTGACCCCTGCAACTCAATTCCACGATCTATTTCCAGCCTCCGCCGCGTCACAGTTCTACCAAAGAGGCCAAGCGACAACGGGAACGGCGCCGCGGCAGCACATATAACACATGCAAAAATCAATGCATTCCGCATGTTATATGCCGGGGTAGCATTCTCGCTAGCCTTGAGCGCGTCCTGGATGAGAATGAAGCACGCTCCAAGCAACTGTCCACCCGTCCAGCAGATCGTACTGCCGATCTCTGGAGAAAATGGATACGTGATCTCAACCAGGTACTCCAGTACGACGGGAAGCAGCGAAAACGAAGAAGCGCCCATGAGCGCCATAACGACGTATGATGGCGCAATGCCTGCAGAGCTGGATGGGGCGAAGATCAATCCGATATAAGATGCTACCACAATAGGAACCAAGATACGGATCGAGCCGAGGTAATGCTTGAATCGGTCTGTGAGTGGTGATACCACAGCTGCTACTACCAGACCCACAACGATCAGGATGGCGCCTGCGATGCCGGCATCGGTTTCGGAAAAGCCATATGGTTCGAGGATCTGATTCAGCAGCGAGGAGACGCTGTTGAAGAACCCCACGTATACGGAAAAAGCGATGAGAATTAGCCAGAACTCTAGGGTGCCGAGTAATTGTCGCGTGGCTGGGATCAGTGGAGTACGAGAAATGGCTGATGATGCGCTGGGGGGAGTCGGGGGTGCAGCGGGAAGAAAGAATGATGGGATAGCTGCGACGGAGGACTGTAACAAAGAAGACAATGGTTAGCATGAGGTATTCACGTGCTTCTCTGGAATGCGCCAACTCACAATGACAGAGATGTATAGGACCATATTCGGAATGTCCGAGGGCTTTGACGCCCATTCTGAATCTATCAACTGCCCCAATGCCGCACCTAACGGGTTCGCCAAGCTGGCAACAGCCGTGGCACTGGTTCTTCCTTTGTCAGAGAACCAGAGGTCGCTATATCGCGTAGGCGCGCACAGGCAGAAGGGCTGCGCCAGACCAATCAAGATCTGACCGAACATGGCGAGCCCAAAGATACCACCATTCGCCCTGGTACCTGCATAGCGCAGCCAATTCCCGATGAGCAAAAGGGTTGCTGTGATTACAATGGCGGGCTTGGGGCCGCCTTTATTTAGAACCCAGATGACGAATCTTGATACGCAAGACAAAGAACAGTAATTAGCCTCCCAAATCGAGTTACCCCTTATTCCAGGTTCAGAATCACTCACGGACTGGCGATACAGAATGCGAAGAGGTAACCAGTGCTCATCCAGTTGATCGCGCTTTCCGATACTTGAAAGTATTCCGCAGCTGTGCTCGAGATGGATGAGAAAGTCAACCACTATAAATCATTATGTAGATTAGCGATCGAACCCTTTGATTCATTCTCATGCAAAATCACACATACATCCCAACTGACGACGATGTTGAGCAGAACCAGCTGCGCAAGACCCCAGAAGCGTCGCTTGTAGACCTTGTATATAGGTCGTGTGACGTTCGACTCCTCATAATTGGGGTTGACCATCCTGAGTATACACTCAGATCATTATTAGAGAGTTCAAGAGGAAGAGAGGGGAATCGAAGACAAAAGACTATTTTAGTTATGGCTAGGTAGTATTCCATGTCACAGACCCAAAGTCATGGATCCTCGGTTTCTTTTAGACCCCGGTACATGCAACCCCGCAGAGTTACGTAGTCTGGGCAAGTACTGTCCCTGGGCAACGCCATGGGCGTTCGCTTACATGAAAACCATCTATCAAGGTTTACCGTCTCTTTATCATTTATACGCTAAGTTGTCATTGGAGGAATCTTAGACAGATAGGTAGTTATCCGCCAAATATAGTCTGGACGGGAATTAATCAAATCTAGTCGGTTTAATAACCGTAATTAGGACTTGGCACTGTGGATCTGTTACAAACATGCATAAATTAAAAACAGCGAGGACCCGGAGATTTCCATGTGAGATGAGAAATGATAGAGACAAAAAGAAAGTTAGATGATCGATCACAAAGGATCTATGGAAATGTAAAATGCTGTGGCTGAGTTCCTCAGCTTCCGCGCAGATCAGTCTCTCCTTCGTCCCCGCCATCTTTAAGTCACAAGTTCAGCCCCGTCCTTTTTTCTTTCCCCTGAGACCCTCCGATTCCACCTTCTTTCACCACTTCGGCACTTTTCTCTATTTTGTACATGATGTGTATCTGCCGACCCTAAATTCAACTCCAACTTCACTCCCTAATTGGCGCATTGGCGCCTAGCCGACCACCATGAACATCAGCCTCCGATCCAGCGAGTCTTCATACGGAGACCCCCGATACTTGTCCACTGCCACCGTCTCCGATGTCCACGTCCCCTCGCCCCTAGGGAAAAGTCTAGTCGACGGCTATCGGGATGCGGCTAACCCCCAGAACGAAGACCGGGCGCGGTACAATCCGGTAAGGGGAAATTCGCGGACACCCGGCTTCATTACCATGGCTCACCAATGTTTTTTATGAATCTATAGCTTAACCCGGCACACCCCCGAAGCTCCGCGCTCGTCAACACCAGCGATCCCGTCACCATGTATTTATTGACCGAGACCGCCATGGACGACAGCCGAAACTACGAAATCTTGTCATTCGAAGAGGTGGAAGACCTCAAGAAAGAGCGCTCGCTTCTGTCCAGCCGAATCGAAGGCACCAAGCGCAAACTCACCCTTGAGACCAAGCTCCGCGATGCAGCTCAATCTATCGGCAGACTATACGGCCCGCCCAGCCCCCGAAGCAGCGGTGATTATGGCGCCAATGGCAAGTCGCACCGGAGGAGCCGCAGTATCTTTGGCCGCAGCGGGACCGCCCAGGTACTTGATAAAAGTGACTCGGAGCTGGCTATGAGTCAGCGCAAGTGCGAAGAGTTGGCGCAGGAGCTGTGGAAATTGGAGAATCGGTCTCAGCAGATTAACCAGCGCTTGCTGGAGCACACGGCGGGTGTCTTGCAGACGACCCATAAGGGATTAAGGAAGACCCCAAAGAACTCCGATGCACAGGCTTCTGATCTTGACGACGGATATGATTTTGACGACCGCCATCTATACCGAACACCGGAGCACATGGATAATTATGGATTAAACGGACGTATTGATATCAACCCTGCGGCGGCTTCAGTGGTAGATAATGAGGCCATGCAGGCCACGGAAAGGCGACTGGATGACCTGAGCCAGCGAATTTGCGACATGATGGTTCAATCTACCCCCGATGAGTTTGTTGACCCTCCGCCACAATCGCACGACTCGGCAGACCCTGCAGGGAATATCGAGGCGCATTTGGTGTATATTGAAAACGGCATGAACTCTCTTGCTTCCCGCGGTCAGTACTCGGGACCGAACCACGTTGGTCCTGGTACTGCCCCCGAGGCCGAGGGAGCATGGCGACAGCACCTCACGGTGATCAACACCCGGGTCCAGAGCATCGTTGACCGCTTTGGGCTGACTCGATCGCCCACCTTGCCCCCTCCTCCCAGCGCAACAGATGGTGAGGGATTAGAGGAGCAACTTGGATATCTTCAGACTGGTATTGATGGCTTGGAAAGCCGGGTCGATGGTCTGATAGAGCAGAAGAGCATTCTCACCACCCAGATTCAGCAGCAGCGTGAGCTCAACTCCAAATCTGATGCGGAACGTGATGCCCACATTGGTGATCTGACCGAGCAGCTGGCCCATATGCGCAAGGACCATGAAACTTCCCAGCGTGAGGGCAAGGCCGCCCAGGACGAACTAGCCGTATTAATGGAGCAGCTCGAGGGCATGCGCACCAACGGCTCTACCCAAGAAGAGGCGAAGGCTGCCCTGGTGCAAGCTGAAGGAGAAATCGCTCGCTTGCACAGTGTTGTGGATTCGTTGCAAAACGAGGTTGACATCCGTGCGCAAGAAGCCATGGAGGCCCATGAGCGTGCAGAACAGGGATCCGCTCAGCTAGAAGCCAGTCTTAAGCAATCCCGCGAAGAGGCAGATGTCCGTGTGCAGGAAGCTGTGGCAGAGGCTGTTCAGGAGGCCATTGATCGCCGTGTGCAGGTTGAGAATCAACTTGCAGCGACCGAAGTGCAACGTGCGGAGATAGAAGCCCAGCTTGCACAGGCTGAAGAACGTCGTGCTCAGGCTGAGGCTCAGATTGAACACGTTGAACAGCGTCGCATCGAGGTTGAGGAACGATTCGTCGAGGTTGAAGCCCAGATTGCACAGGTGGAGGGTCGCCGTGTTGCGGTTGAGGAGCGCTGTGCTGAGGTTGAATCACAGATTGCAGATGTTGAAGAGCGTCGCATCGAGGCCGAAGAACGCTGTGTTGAGTTCGAGACTCAATTTGCGCAGGTTGATAAGCGCCGTATGGAAGCTGAAGAGCACTGTGCCGACGTCGAATCCGAGATGGAACGGGCTGAGGAGCGTCGTATCGAGGCTGAAGAGCGCTGCGTTGAGCTGGAAGGCCAGCTTATGGAGGCCGAAAAGCGTCATGCTGAGGCTAGTCGCAACATGACACAGGCCGATGAACAGGAAGCCTTGGCAGAGCGACTTGCCGAAGCCGAAGAGAAGCGAGCCGAAGCTGAAAACCAGCTTTCACAGGTTGAAGAACTACGTGCCCAGGCCGAGGCGGATGCGGAGCGTGCTCACAACGAGATGACTGATCTTGAAGGCGAAGTCGTGCGAATCACAACCGAGCTTACAATGGTCAAGGCAGAGTTGGACGGTGCTTACGGTACCCGAGCCCAGCGAGCTGCGGAGGTGGCTCTCAACCCCGAGATTCAGAAAGAGATCGATGCCCTCAATACACGCAATATTGAGTTGGCAGAGGAGCTGGCTGAGCTTCGGGGCAAGCAAGGCGGTGGTGACATCCAGAAACGCGCCGATACCCTCGAGAAGGAACTCCGGGAGACTCTAGATGACTACGAGGCCATGACCAAGGCTAGCATCGAGTTTGAGAAGGAGCGCGAGCGGTTTGAAGGTGTCATTGATAGTCTCCGGGATCGCTGCGAAGCATTGGAGACCCAACTCAGCGAGGAGCGCATTAGCTGGATGAACCTGAGCAGCCCAACAACAATGGGCCGCGACCCTACCATGGAGACCACCTCCACAATGGTTCTGAAGAACGAATTCAAGAAGATGATGCGCGACACTCGCAACGAGAACATGAAGATTTTGAAGGTTCGTTCATCCATTCCCTGTCTATGGACTTCTATCGATGCTAACATCATAATTACAGGCGGAACAAGAGGAGCGGCGAAGAATCGAAGGGTTGTTGCGAGCCCTAAGAAAGGAACACGCTCAGGTGACGGGCAAACCCATGCCCAGTCCTGTCGGAACCCCATTATGATGATGATTATGTCCTACGTTCTCGGATTTGGCTCTTATAAAGACTGTACATATAGACTTTCCTTGTATAATATTGCATGAACATCTCGCGGCAAGCGCGACGGCCTTATCACCTACTCACTTTTCCGCATAAAGACTCTACATTCACTTACCCTCTACCCGGCCTCGACTGCCCAAGGGGCTCACTTCCTTCATTATGTCGTCTGTTCTGCATGTTCAACGGACTAGTCCACCTTATCGCGCCCCACGTCCTAGATACTACAGCAGACAAACCAACATTCAACCTTCCCGAGACTCAACCATCCCGCCACTCTCACAAGAGAACTCCCACTCCTCCGACCTTTTCTACAGCGATGAAAAATCAATATTCAATGCAGTCCGGGTCTCCACGCCCAACGAGGATCCCCGTCCCTACGAAATTCCCTACATCATGGAAAGAGGGCTGGCAGCTAATATGGCCAGGCTCATTTCACCAGGATCACAAGGATCCTCTCAAGACGGCCACTCATCAACCCAGCATCGACGTCTCTTCCAATCACGACAGCGAGCAGACCAACTTGGGTGGCGAAACCAGCTCTTCTCTGATAATGGGGCGTATTATACATCGCAACTGGGCCCAAGCCCTTTGAACGAAGCGAATAATTTGCCCGAATTTGCTGGTAATCAGCACCGCAAAGCTATGTCCCTCGATGCAGTGGATGGTCACAGTTCTAATAGTCCCCGAAAACATCCCTGTTGGCCTGGATCAGGCATGCCAACGGCTGTGAGGACTGTTCAACCAACATACCCTCCACCGGAAAGATTACCTACACCTCCAGGTCTCCCATCGTTCAACACCCCAGAAGCCATGTACTGCTCTGCCCAGTTTCTCATTGGGCACAACGGACCACGAGGTCTGCCATCTCATCGCCCACACGGAGTACCAGCCACCGGCCAACGATCCAGCTCATATGGCGATGCATTCCGAAGATTTCTGGGCTTGCAATCAACGGTCGAAACGGATCCAGTCGTGTCTGGAAGTATCGGTATTGGGCGAGCACCAGACGGAACTGTCGTCCAAGGCAGGTTTCCACAACGACAGAGTGGCCACGGTACAAATCTAGCAAGACAAATTGAGGATCACCCATTTCACCAGAATACTCTTCGTGTCGCTCCTATCTCCCAAGCTAGTACCGAGTTTGTTCGGAATAGCACAGAAGCAGATCCCAGTGCATCAAAACGTTATCTAGGTCCTCAACCACGAAAGAAAAAAGTCCGCACAATGGGCTTAGGTATCTTCGGACGAACGCTTATTCCAGCCTCTGTCGCCGTTCAAAGAGCACAGCAAGAACCTATCACTAGCCCGATATCTCCTCTGCAATTACCGCAACCGCGATACGATCTTATTCGGACACCGAGTGATCGTAGATCAGAAGATGAAACGCTCAGTGCGGGAACGTATACAATTTGTGATGTTTTGGCTTGGCTTCCGATCCAGCTGTACCTCTGTTGCTGTTTCAGGGATCTCTCTGTCGAGGACGATGATGATCTTGAAATTATCAATTCTAGGGAGACTTATGCGACGGCAAGAAGTCGGTTTTCGGGTGTGGAGACGGATGGAAGTAGAGTTGGGCCTTCTCCATGATTATGAACTTGTATATTCATGCCCGGCATTCATTTGGCATATTCGCGGTTTTCCGCCTGGTCATGATCCTCACTGACAAGCTTCGAGATACTGGTCTGTTATTTCTTTAATGGTCGAGACCTATTCGACTGGTGCTCTCCTGTGCAAAATATTCATTCTTACATGAGGCTGCGTGTCTCCTGGGTCCAAGGCTTCTGATCCAGTGTTCTGTGAAGAAAGATACGACGCTCGTTCGAAGTCTATACTCAATGCAATGATGTACTGAAGTTTAGTTGAACCTTAGCCAATTAGCGTCAGGCTCTTTATCAACCGGAGATTATATTACAACTAAAGATCAAACCCAGTGTAGGTTTTAAAATACACCAATGCCAGAAAGCCTCGTGAGAGTCCATGCATTCCATCTAGATGCTATGCCATGATGCTGAATAGGCGACACGAAGAAAAAGGTCACAGAGCTCGTCATGCTAAGGACCTCCAATCCCAAGGAGAAATAAAATACTAGTAAAGGGTCATTTGGAGAACCGTTTCGACGCAGAAAGTGAGAGTCCAAGAAAGTGAGTTGTTCATCGAGGCCTCATGAAGAAGGGGTAATAAAAGGGCTTAGAATGTAACTGGGAGAAGAAGAAGAAGTAGAAGGGCGATTAGTCGAAAGACCAACGAGGGCCAGAAAAGGAAGAGGGTCGGGATAAGAATGCATGCAAAGCAAAAGTCAAGTCATCAGTTTCAGCGCATGGTGCACCTATTCGTGCTATCTCGCCTAGTCATGATCGCCTGGCATCCCTGTGATCCATAGTAGAGGTAGATGTGAGGGGAAGGAATTAGTCATATTATAGGCTCTCAAAAAATTGGCATGCTTCGACGATCTCTTCGTCATCGTTGCAAAAGTCCCAGCCTACGATTCGCGGGTCAACGCTGGCGCAAATGATTTTATGCGCGTCGAACTGGACTTTAAATACCCTCGAAGTCGGTGGATTTGGCTGGAGTGGTCGGTGCGGGTGTGGATGGTGGTGATGGTGGTGATGGGCCATCAATTGTTGAATCGCTTGTGGATTGGGTTGGGGTGGCGTATTTGCCTGAGCTGGGAGCTGAGGTTGCGGAGTTGCATCATCTTGCTGTGCGGGGCCGGCAGGGAAGGCTTCGGTAGCGGGAGGAGCAGCACCTATATCTTCAACTTCTGGAGTAGATGTAGCAGTGCTCTGTGTGGGTGCAGGAGCAGGGGCCTGAGCGGGACCTGGAGTTTGGGCAGTAGGTAAAGCCATCAGGGTTTCTGCTGCTTGCAGTTGCTGTGCTTGCGCCGAAACAGCTGCTCGTGCTGCAGGTGTCAGGGTGGCACGAGTAGCGTTGGCTGCTGCATCGGCTTGGCGCAACTCATGCTTTCTGGACCATGTCCCGTCTCGGTTTTTGTGCCAGATGAAAATGTGTTCATCATAGGAGCCGGAGACAATGCGGCCCCATCTACTACCTCCGCCATTCGGAGGGATCTTTGCACCGATAGCAGAGATATCCCGGGGATCTCGAGACCCGGCAGTATTTGAAGTGTAACCGGCACGTCGCAGGTCTCTTGGTGCCATATCAACACCATCACCTTCTTGCTGTGCTCTCCAGAATGCGTTTTCAACTTCCAATGCCTCCTGTCTCAGCGTCTCATCGGCTCCTGGTGGGTCTCCAAATCCTGCCTGGACGGTACGAACAAGATTTTCATGGCCTTTCAGGCAGGCGACCTGAGCCCCGGAAATATGATCATAAATTCGTACCGTGTTGTCATTACTACCGCTGATGATCCGTCGGCCATCAGACTGCACGCAAGCAATGCCTTTCTCATGTCCCATGAGGGTCTTCAAGCAAGCACCGTTGCGGACATTCCACACTTTGATCATGCGATCCCCCGAGGCTGTAATAATCTCGTCGCCTTGAAGCTGCATGGCATTTACCGCTGCGCCGTGCCCTTCCACGATCATGAGAAGCGAGTAAGGCTCCAATGGTTTGATACGCCCGTTAGCCAAGCTTGCTTCTAATAGGCTTGGTGCCATTTCATTGAGATCAATGATGTAGGAAGGATAACTGGCACCGCCACCTTTGCAGACGCGAGGATAGTTTTCATCTGTCACGGATAGCTCTCGACGATTCCATACTTTAACTGTTCGATCCTTGGAGCAGGTCACAAGGTATCGGCGATCAAATTTGAGGTTCAGGACTGAATCAGCGTGCGCACTTGGGATTTGATGAATCTTTTGACCCGTCGAGAACTTCCATGCAATCACAGAACGGTCACTGCTTCCGGAAATAATAATATCCTCGTCGGGGCTTGGGTCAAACTGCAGGCATAGCACAGACTTTGCATGCCCAACTAGTGGACGATGCCATAGTCGTTTGGTTTCTAGATCCCAAACGCGCACGGTCCTGTCCCGGCTGCCGCTGACCAGCCACTTTCCTTGAAATTGAATGGCATAAACGCATTCTCGGTGAGCCTCTTCTGGGTGTGAAGGGTGAGGTAGCTGGAAATTTTTGAAACGACCTTGATGCCAGTTTTCTTCAAGGCGCCGGCGTTGCTTGTACAAGTGTACCCAATTGATCTTAGCAGTTCCGTTCGGGCGTCGAATGAGGATTGATGATTTGAGTGGTGGCTGGAGCATTGAAGGGATCCGAGGAAATGATGTGGATTGTACAAGATCGGCTTCGTTGGTTGGTAGAGGTAAGCTCCCGTTCGCGTCTGCCATATGATGATCTCCCTCGCTGTCTGCTTCGGCATACAGATGGCCGTCGGTCTCTAGCGCACCCGGGCCTGCAGTGACACGCGAAGTAAGCCATGATTGTGGTACGCGCTTCTTCTGTTTGGGTTCACCGAGGTCTGTTTCTGAGTGTCTTGGGCGTGATTTGCGGATTTGTGGAGAAATTGGTTCAGAGTGTTCTTGCTCAAAATTATAAATCGCGCGCGAATTTGCTCGCCAACCTTCATTTATGTACAACACTCTCCATAGACCAGAATCGAGGATGCGGTTGCGCCATGAACGAGACGCAAGCGTGAGGTTCAGGAGGGTATGAGGATCGAGGTAGGAAAAGATCTGGAATGTCAATTCGGGGGGTAGCTTAACAACGGGGTCCATGTGAAGTAGTGGGTGGACGCGTTCTACCACCCCGGAAAGCGCAGATGTCGAGAGCGAGCGAAGAAGGCTGTAGGCAAGTTCTGTGGTTGCGGGCTGCATGAGCGGGTGGAAAAGACAAAGGAGGTTGGTGGAGGGGGTGGAAAACCACCACAAAAAGGACATGAGAGGGATCGCTTACCAGCTCTATCAGACTCGCTTTGGGCAAGCACCCAATCTGGAAGCATCATGGCATTGTCCGCCACAGGCTCTTTATCTGCCTGACTCCGGGTCTCATCTGAATAGCCTTCATCTACCTTGAACGACGGAGAAAGTGATTGTGCAGAGTACCCCGGAAAGCTAGTGGTCTGTAGATGGATTGTGGGGTGGGAAGGGGCGTCTGTTGCTTGTCCCCCTCCATGGATGCGATAAAAGGTCACGTTCTGGATCGGGCGGTATGGTTTTCGGGAGATCAGAGGGGCGTTAGGATGAGTGAGTTTTCGCTCGGCGATGCTGTCTTCGTATTGGGTCTGGTCGCACCAACTAAAAAATAAACCACAAGCCTCCTTTGACGCGATATCTCAAGGTTTCGCAGAGGGATGATCCCTCTTACGCAGAGGAGTGGTTGTATGGGAGATGGAGACTCGGGCTCCGTGCTGTATGTCACGTCACGGAGGTGCGGGATCCACTCCAAGAAAGTGATAGATCGGGTGGAGAGCAATCAACACATCAAAAGGACGAACCACAAACTGTGAGCTGAATCAAGGGACAACAATAACTGATGAAAGAAAAACAAAAAGAGCACCTGCTCTGATGATAAGAATGAACCTAAGATTAACAAACATTGTTCATGCTCTAACTGGAATGGCTCATTTCAAACAAAAGTCACGTGGAAGGCTGAAGTATGGACTGCAGTGATCAACTAGTAGAATTGATAGATAACATATCATATGCCATATGGCAATGATGTACATTAGGGTCTAGAGCATGTCATCTAACTAAGCAGCTACTCGCCCCTCATATGCAAAAGCAAAATGGCATTGTCGATGAATATCTGTATAGGGGGTAACAATCACATACCTCTCCACAATGGGGCACTAAAGGTAGGTGCCCAATATATATGCTTTTTGACTCAACTTTATACATATTGGCTTAAACAAATAGTCCAGAAGCTAGACTAATCCTTGAGCCAATCTAGATCTAGACTAGAACTATAAAATAGATGAGACCATTGTGAAGAGTCCAACGTCTCAGGTTGAGACTCGTGCCCCTCTCCACATCCCACCGCCCGATGGAACACACGCTAAACCGCTTCGGGTAACGAACAGCCCTCTCCTTCCGCTCCCTCCTCTCCTTTCCCTTCATCCCATTCATCGCTGCCCCTCTATCTTGTGTCTTTTGGCCTCGATTCAGGTACCTTGGGCTGTTACTAACATCATTTCTCGGAAGTTGACTCTTCCGTTCCCCCTTCTCTGCTCTCACAGTCCTAGCGACCAGCAGTCTTCTCGACAGGGGGTTTTGAAAACCGCTCTTTACCTCGAAAAGTCGGCCTTCGTCTGCCCGGCTGCAGCGTATACTTTCGATCCGGAGGAACTCAGACAAGTCTCGCGTCCCCATAGATTGGGCTACGCTGAAGTTGGAAGGAATTCCGGTCTTCTATCCTTTTTCGATTTCCGTCACCGCCCCTCGGAGGAAAGTGGCGGCGCGTCAGATTCTTGGTTGATATATCTCCTTGTGCTGTCTCAGCGGGCTTGCCCCCGACTATATCTACACCTCAGCGATAACGCCACTCGCGGTCACACCCCGGTGGCACTTTCGTCAGTTCTCGAAATTCGACCGATCGTTCTACCCTTTCTTTGCGCCGTGCGGTGTCCACCTTCCCTTAGATTACCTTTATCGCGGGAACATTCCATGATCGGCAACCCGTTCGACGCTCGTCGCTCTCCCCGATTATCGATACGCATTTCTGGTCTGCTGTGCGGATTTGAACTGAGCCTGGCTGGCCTGACTCACATAACTGGTCGAGGCACCTGAACATGATCGAAACCGCCACCATGAGCGGAATTCCGGTCGCCGAGGACAACATCATCAACCGGCGTGGTGGTGAATCAATTTACCAGAGCTGCGTCAACCTCAAAAGGCGGCTCTGGGAAGTGCCATCCTTTGAACCTTATCTGGAAAAGATGGATGAAGAAGACCGTGAGCGCGGAAACACCGACCCCGTGGCCTCATTGTGGAGCTTTCTTCGAGACGGTTATCCCCTTTTGAGTCTTTACAATGCATCCGCTCCAGAAGAGCCGTTAGTTGTTGATCCGGCCAAGGTGCCGGAGGCAAAGCGGCCTAAAGCTGCTACTTTCAAGTTCCTGCAGGCATGCCTGCAAGAACTGGCATTCCCTCAGCAGGACTGCTTCCTAATCACCGATCTTTACGGCGAAAGCACGACGGGATTTATTAAAGTGATCAAGATGGTCAATCGCGTGGTGGATATCCTCGAAATTCAGGGTCAACTGAAAAGCCCCTCCGAAGTGACTGATGCACCGAACGCAAAAGCAAACGTAAAACTCACTAAGCGGGAGCATATTCTTAAGGAGCTTTTGGAGACTGAGCGCGACTATGTTCACCATTTACAGAACCTCCAAGCGCTCAAGAAGGAATTGGAGGAGACTGGTGCTCTGACAGGTGACGCAAGTCACCAGATTTTCCTGAACCTGAACAATTTGCTTGACTTTGCTCAACGTTTTTTGATTCGGATGGAGCAGCACTATGCTTTGCCCGAGGAAAGCCAAAACTGGGGTCTTCTCTTCTCGTCGCATGAGGATGCCTTCCGACAGTATGAACCATTTATTGCGAACCAAATGCGCTGCGACGAGGTGTGTATGCAAGAGTGGGATAAAATCAAGAATGCGCCACGTCATGTAGACCTTCAGCAAATGGTTGCTCAGCCTAAAACCTTGAACGGATTCTTTGTCAAGCCTTTCCAGCGTTTGACTAGATACCCACTTATGCTATCGGTAAGTTGTTCTATACCTTGTACAGTATCTTCTATTCGACTAACGTTGTGTCCACCTCTCCAGGAGCTTCGCAAACAATTGGAAGATGAACAACTCAAGGCTGATATCACAGCTGCCATTGATTCCATTCAGGTCACTCTCGATTCGGCAAACGAAGCTATCCACAAGGAACACCTGGTTACAGCAGTGGTAGATTTGTCTGAGCGAGTTGATGATTGGAAGGCTTTGAAGATGGATTCATTTGGAGAATTGCTCCGTTTCGGTACCTTCTCGGTGGTCAAAGGTGACAGTGGCAAGGACAGTGAGAGAGAGGTATGTACCAATGACTTCCTTTTGGCACATCTGCCACCATCTGGGTTCTTAAGCGACATTGTGAACATTTCTTGCTGACGCGACTTGGCAGTATCATATTTTCCTATTTGAGCGCATTCTTCTATGCTGCAAAGATATAAACCCGAACAAGCAGAAGACTAAGCTTATGATGAACAAAGACAAGCCAGCTCTTACGGCTAAAGGAAAAGCTCGTCTCCAATTGAAGGGTCGAATCTATATGGCCAACGTCACTGATATTGTCTGCCTTCAAAAGCCTGGTGAGTAATTTCCACGACATACAGCTGGAATGTTTCTGACAACTCATCCATAGGCCTTTACCGTATCCAAATCTTCTGGAAGGGCGACCCAGGCGTGGTGGACAACTTCATCATTCGTTACGCGAATGAGGATACTATGCGTAATTGGTACAAGGACATCGATACCCAAAGGGCCATTCAATCAGAGCGACGCACTATGCGAAATACAGGCACCTCTGACAGCGAGTTCACCTATCTGGAGGGCATGACAAACATACCGAATCCATATCAGGAGTACGAGGTCGACGATGTGTCCAAAGATCCGTCATACTACTCTGAGTTCCCTATGAGCCGGAATGCGTCAAGTACTAGCCTGAGAACTCGGTCTGCCACCGGCGGTAGTACTGGTTCGGTCCCCCACGTGAATGGTCGGCCTCGGTATAACGCCACTGATTCGGCACTTTCTGTCCATACCCAGTTCTCAGGTGCTGGCAACATGTCTCCTGGTGATCGGAACATGAATTCATACTTTTCACCTGCAGAGACACCATCCACACGTTCTAGCTCCCAATCAACCGGGTTCTCGTTCGGTCGTCAAAACACCAATTCTACCCCTGCATCCTCCGTCTGGAACGAAGAAAATCAACGCTATACCGCACCGGCATTGTCTCGGGCAACCTCCAGAGATGGCAGCACGCCTACAGGTTTCTACCCCCTCCACAGCCCAATGGGCGGAGCAATCAGCGCCCATCTCTGCCGCCTCTTTCGGGACCGCAATCGGCTGCCGCTGCCAATGGGACTGCCCAGCGTATGCGCTCCGCTAGTAGTCCTGATATCCACCACCATAACAATATGCCACCCGAGTCACGTCGGTACATGGGAGCTCACACAATGCAGACAGTTGACAATGTTCCTGTGCCACCAATCCCTGCACACATGGCCAACATGAAGGCCCCGGTCAACCGCAGCCAGAACAACTCACCCACCAACAGTCAACTCCCAATGCGTTCGCAACCGCATCATGTTCACCCAACACATTTCACCGAGCCGGAGTATAATGAATCCTACAACTCGGGGCTGGTCTCCGAACAAGCCACTTCTCCCTTGAGTCAAGAGCCCGACGGGGATCCGTTTATGCCTACTCAATTGAAGGCCAAGGTCAACTTCGACGACAACTACGTCACACTGGTGATTGCAACTAATATTTTGTTCCGGTCATTGACGGACCGTGTGGATGCCAAGCTGGCTCGGTTTACAAATCGATCCATAGGCAATAAAACCGTTCGTCTACGTTACCGTGACGAGGATGGAGATTTTGTCACCATTGACAGTGACGAGGCCGTTCAACTTGCCTTTATGGAATGGCGTGAGCAGCACCGGGACATGCTAGCGAAGGGTTTGGTCGGTGAGATCCAGCTGTACTGTCAAGTGGTTGACTAGATCGCTGCACCTTCCATGATACCCATCTCCTTTCTCCCCTGCAGCATTTACCTTCCTCTTTCTCTTCGGTGGCGTCCACGAATGATTGATCTTCATCATCGATATCATTG
Source organism: Penicillium frequentans (assembly GCA_028828275.1). Classification (NCBI taxonomy): domain Eukaryota; kingdom Fungi; phylum Ascomycota; class Eurotiomycetes; order Eurotiales; family Aspergillaceae; genus Penicillium; species Penicillium frequentans. The sequence goes on along the minus strand of JAQIZY010000001.1, from coordinate 2,999,030 downwards.
TATCACCATGGCGCTTATTCTCCATTTTCTTCCCCCCTTGTTTTGTTCTCCAACTGGATTGGTGTGGGTCTGTTGAGCAGCCACTCTTGGAGAGATGACCCCATCCTTTCCGTTTCTCTGTCTTCGTTTGTCTCTTGAGCGAGCCAAGTTGTCTGTGGCACCCGAAGGGAGCTACATAATGATCTTCATCGTGGCATGAACGGTGTTGGACGCATGTGGCCCGGCCTGTGTTGTTAGAGATTCCTACTATATCCCCTATTTTCATGTCCCGTTGACCCCGGAATTCCGTGGCGGGAGTGCACGAATGTTTCTTGATCTACTACCTGTTTCCCGAACGTCCATGAACGTATGAAGTACCTTACATGATGTATGCATACTTTGATAAGCTTGGTATCTGTATTTCCTTGGAAGACCTGCATGCGGGCAGGGTTTCAGCGATTTTATGGTTGTTGATCTTCATTTTTGATCTTGTCTACGAAGTATAAGAACCTCTACGGTCCACGGTGGCGTCATGCTAACCGGGATACCGGTTCCTTCGGCATCACGCTTGGCAGCTATTTAGTTAGTACCTAGCCACGAAATAAAAGCACCCTACCTACTTACTGCTGGACACTTACCTGCTCAGTTTCCGGTACCTAAAATGCATGGACTAGTACCCAACGCCCCGGGGGATAGAAGAATGATATCCCTACTATACCTAAAACGGGATATTTGTGGATATCATGGCCAGCGACTGTAGACCTGGTAGCGATATTTTATGTTCTGGGGCCCCTAGATTCCTCCAATTAAGAAGTCTCCAATGGAGAGCTTTCCTGCATGCGCATGCATCCATGCAAATGGGACGTACAGTATACATGGAGTTAGAATTGCATGAGCAATCCAAGGTCTAAGTAAAATGCGGCATTTTCGATATCAGAATTTGCTGCCCGACAGCATTCAACCCATTCAAGCACGGTTGTTTTGCGGGAATTCGGCAGTAGTCCCAGTCGGTGGTTTCGTCGAATAGTGGTCCAGGATTCGCAATTCCAATCGTCGGTGTGTACAGTGGGAACCAAAACAAGCTTCCCCCTCTTTTGTCATCTCTCTTTTCTTGACACTTCTCTCTCCTATCTCACATAAAAGGTAGGGCTTATTCCTCTTTTGATTGGGTTACGTCACATTGACTTATAGTCCTGCAGAGCAAATCAAACAAAGCCACTAAGTTACGCCAAGAATGTCATTCTCCGGCCGCCGTCTTAGCATCCTGCGTCCTTCGAGCGACCGCCGCTCCAGCAAGGGGCTCTCCGATAACGGTAGGTCATTAGTACCAGAAAACAGAGATCTGAGGCTGACGGTCCCAATTTTGGGTTTTCGCTAGAGTTACGGTCCGAGACTCATCGTCAGTTCCGAACCGCCCACGAAGGCCACCGTCCCCACGCTGGTCTCGACGCCTCCCGTGCCTCGACCGGTGTTGTCTGGTGTACAGAGCGTGCTACCGAGCATGGCTACGCAGAGGATCCCACTAGCTGGGCCAACCTAGGCCAGGGTGCCCCCGAGGCTGACGACGAGATCGAGGGAAGCTTCCCCCGCCCGACGTCGATCCCCATCACCTCCGCCGCTCGGGAGTACGGCCCGACCGCCGGTATCAAGCCGTTGCGTGCGGCCGTGGCCCGTCTGTACAACGAGCACTACCGTCAAGGAAAGGAGAGCAAGTACACCTGGGAGAATGTCTGCATCGTGCCCGGTGGTCGTGCGGGATTGATCCGTATCGCTGCCATCCTGGGTAACTCGTACCTGTCATTCCCCATTCCCGATTACTCTGCGTACAATGAGATGCTGAGTCTGTTCAAGAACGTGAGTGTTCAAGACTTGTGTTAGAAGTCAGAAATTGTGTCTTTGCTGACGATAATTGGTCATAGATCGCCCCCATCCCCATGCCGTTGTCTCAAGACGACCACTACCACATTCACCCCGACAAGATTGCCGAGGAAATCGCCCGTGGTACTCAGGTGATCTTGACATCGAACCCTCGTAACCCAACAGGTCACTTTGTCTCGCACAATGAGCTGGCTGAGATCCAGGATATCTGCCGTGACCGCGCTACTCTCATCCTGGATGAGTTCTACGGTGGCTACAACTACACCACCGACTGCGACGGCTCCACGATCAGTGGTGCCGAGAATGTTGTTGACGTGAACAAGGATGGTTCGTTCTAACCACCGCCAGTACTCCCCTTGTTATCATTACAACTAACGACTTCATATAGACGTCCTGTTGATCGACGGTCTCACCAAGCGTTTCCGTCTTCCCGGCTGGCGTATTGCCTGGATTGTCGGCCCCAAGGACTTCGTCAATGCCCTGGGCTCTGCTGGTTCCTACTTGGACGGTGGTGCTAATGTCCCCTTCCAAGAAGCCGCCATTCCAATGCTGGAGCCTTCCCTCGTCCGCACTGAGATGAAGGCGCTGCAGGCCCACTTCCGTGAGAAGCGTGACTTCGTCCTGAAGCGCTTGCACGACATCGGTTTCCGTATGCGGGACGTGCCGCAGGCCACTTTCTACATCTGGCTCGACTTGACCTCGATCGAGCCCCCGCTGCCCGAGGAGGCCAACATCTCCGACGGTCTGAACTTCTTCAATGCTCTTCTGACTGAGAAGGTCATTGTTGTGCCCGGTATCTTCTTCGACCTGAACCCCGCCAAGCGTCGTGATCTTTTCGACAGCCCTTGCCACCACTTTGTGCGTCTGAGCTACGGACCTAAGATGGATGTTCTTGAGAAAGGTCTGGATGGTATCGAGCGTGTGATCAAGCGTGCCCGTGAGATGGCACCAAAGTGGGAGGATGAGGTTGCTGTTGCTGATGATTAGATTTTTTTGACTCCCATGGGAGCCATATATGACTGCAATGAGGGCTGGTTGCGGTGAGATAGATTGCACTGCGCCGGTTTATGATGATATGTTCATTTTGGATTGTCTATGCAGCGAAGAATTTGGAGCGAAATATATCTAGATACCATGTGGATATTAAAGTTGCCTTCCTTTGTCGCTGAACCTTGGAACTGAGTTGATTGTCAATTCATTGGTCAGCTTGTGGAGTAGCAAGCAGTTCATGGGCTCTAAGGTTTGGATATGCAGAGTATTATCGTGAAGTACTACTGGAAGCCAACGGGTGGCCTGATGTCTGCTTCCTAGGTAGAACCTATCTAGATAGGTCCTCTTATCTGCAACTCCTACGACCTGACAGCCCAGCCCTAAGATATTGCCAGGCACCTATACAGTGGTAATACCAGTAATACCAGTAATACCATACACATTTCCAAAAAGGCAGATTATTTTACAAAAACCAGTGAGAATCAACGGATGATTTGCAACCAAACACATAACTAGCTAGCACCTTGCCAGACAGTCCAATAACTAGCGTTAAAGCCCGCATTTCGTCTAGATTTACCAAAAGCAGTTTAGACCATCCCGCGGCGCCAAGCAAGTGGAACTAAACCAAATTACCCGCCGTACCAAACCGTGGAATGGGACCATATTAGGAATATGCCCTTTTGATTTCGTGGTTGAATCGAATCAAGACTTCATTTGACTGCATTTGACTTCACAGAATCTTCCAGCATCCACATTTGCCGAGGAGACTCGACATGGAATTTCTAGCCGGTCGCCTGTTATGCATGTCAATTCAGGGACCCCACTCGGACTCAACATCCTAAGTAGGGCAAGGCTCAACAACTTCGTATTCTAGACTACTGCATACTACTGTGGCTAGTCGCTTAGTATACTAAATAACGCCCGTAGTCAACCTAGCTACGACGGCAAGGATAGTGATGGACATGGATATTAGGGACGATCACATGGAATGGACGTGCTCAAGCTCTCTAACAGGGGAAAAACGTTTACCCAAGAGCCATAACCGAGGAATCATGTATTAATGGCTCTTTGCTGATTGGAGTACTATGATCTTGGAATGAAGAGATCGATGCCATGTGGGATGAGCCGCAAGGATTCCCCGTCCTCGATCTGGTCTATATCTGAGACAAGTTTTCGCTCTCTTCCACTGGCCTCGGACTGATTACTGATCCAATAACGTTTCAGGGATATGTTTGGGTTCGGCCTGAGCCGTGCACTGTCGCTCCAAGGCTACTCCAACTGGGGGCACTCGGCTCGGCTCCAATCGGTTGTCGATCGCTCGTATCCCCCAGAGACGAGGTTCTGGCCAAATGAGGCAACGATGTGACGCTAATTTGCGGTTGTGTAAAAGTGGAGGTTGTCTCTGATCTCTCGTTGGAGGCCTGACTTTCCATCGAGAAATGAAGGGCACTGCCCCCAATGGAAGGCCCGCTGACTGGGTCCAGGAGGAAAGCTTGTTTCTGCTTTGGTCTGCTTTTGTCCCCTTCACGCGGCGTACTCCGGGGTTCAGCGCTGGCTTCTCGCTAGTGTTGGTTGGGGTGGGGGGTTGCAGATCTAGACTTGCGGTCTTCTTCCCCTATTTTCCCATAATTCCTATTCACCTTCCGCTTTTTCCATTCGTGCCGTTTTCTCCACTTTCCATTTTTTCTTTTGTGCAGCTCAGCTTTGCAGCTTTTGTGCCCAGGATCCTGCGTGGATGAGTGGTACGCAGATTAGTCTCACGCTGACATAACAAGTCCCGGTATTACACAAAGACATTCACAATACGGTTCCAGGTACCGGGAACGCAGGTTGGTCCCGTCGAACTAGCGGACCCGCTCCGGGAACGTTCTCGGTATTACAAATACAAGGCCCAAGCTCCTTATGAATACAAAGCTTGGGATTGGTACTCCATAATTCTTTAGATCAGTCGATAGATCTCTCCTTACATCTGATCCTCGAATGGCCCTAATCGAAAAACCTCTTTTAGCGCCATGCGAGCTGCATGTATCGCTTGCAATGTCGTGTGACGCCATTTCCTTGATTCTAGAAACTTGATCAAAGACAAAGTGCTGTTCACTGTACGTACTCGTATCTCCTGTTTCTTAGCAATCTTTAGCAATCTCAACGAAATCACCAGTTCTCCACTGCCCCGCAGCGCGCCAACACAAGCGACCAAGCAGCTCTCGGCGTCTAGAATTCCTAAGTCCGATACGACATAGCACGGAGTGTCGTCATTCCCGGCTCTATGTTTCACAGCACAGCAGGGGCCAAGGACTATTCCTATTCGGGCAAAAAGTCCACCATTCCCCGAATGGAAAATTACTGCGAAGGATCCCGCAGATCGGAATACCGAGTACACAGTGGCTGACATGACATGTTTTGACAGATCCACTTGAAACATGGCAGCCATGGATTCAGTGAAGTGACATACAGGTTAGATATATATTGATATTTAATATGAAAAAAGAAAGAAACGCAAATAAAGTCATCGGAAACCCCCGATAAAAAAAAATTAAGAAACCAAGGAATCTACAAAACCCGACCCAGCGGCGACATGCACCTAGAAAATGCTGATTCATAGTGGATTGGAATTTACTGCACTTAAAATGACCCATTCACAAGTGCTAGCGCTAACCCTCAAACGGCTATTCGTCTCGCTTCAACAGTTCTTAGCCTTGGCTTTGGGGGCGGCAAATCATCTATTCCTCGTCCTCCACCCACGATCGCCCGAGATCGAGAACACCGCTTGCACGCGACGATTTGCCTGGATTTAGTATGTCGTGGTGGGTTCTTGGGTTTCTTGGTATGTGCGTGTTTACCGGGGGCTTGCGAGCCCCACACCGCAGTGGAGGGATCGCTAGTGCAGAAACGGTGATCCTGTGGCGGGGGTGAGTCGTATTGTGTGGGTTTTGAGTATTTAATTTATTTTTTTATTTCCTTAAACAGTATGTATTTCGGAGGTTAGGTTCGACGGATTGAGGTATTAATTGCCGCGCTGGTTTTATGTTCATCCACTCCTTGTACAGACGGAAAGTTGTACGCGACGGATGTTACGTGTCAGGTTGCAACTTTACCAACGGCGATCACGATCTTTATGGGGCTAGTTTCTGTGGTCGTTCTAACTTGCCTTAATCTATTCCATGAAATCGCAACTTTTACTACTTAAGTCTACGCGTATGAACCTACATATTGAGACAGGGATCATGCCTTCGCTTATAGATTCATCTGCAAGTGCAATTTTGTTTTTTTTTTCGCTTTTCTTTTCCGATCCACCCACGTTCTCTGGTCTGCAAGTCGCGTCCTCACCGTATAATAAATTGAAAACAAGAATCACAATAAAATAACTATATGGAAAACCACTATAGTCCGTGGCAAAGACATTCCTCTAGTGAGAACCAATGAAATAGATTAAGCAAACATGTTCCTCTACTCTTAGCCGACCCGATTTTTCGGCACTCAAACGAAGATGATCTACCCCCCCAACTCTCCGCCGTCGACACAAAGTTGACCGATATCCTGAACCATCGACGGGCGCAGCTCAGGCCTCTCCGGTTAACGCCAATGTGGGGAAGGGAAGCACATCACAACCCCATACCATTCAGCCTCAAACGGGGCCGTGTACAGTCAGAGCAAAAAGTAAGGAGCCACCAAAATTTGAACTTTCAGAGACCACCCCTTACACCCCCTTGTCTATGTCGCTTTCTTGAGCCAAATCAAATCAAAGAGAAAAGTCTCCGATCAAGGCGTGCGCAGCATGCATCCACTTACGTAGTTACAGGGGGGTGAGAGAAAGCCAGAGCCGCCACATATACAGTCGCGCCGTGTCATCCGGTTCTACCGGAGTACACAGCATTTAATTTGTGGTTTTGTGCTAGTATCGACTAGCTTCATCATTCTCCAATCCGATGCCCTTGTAGTAGTTTTAGTTGAGTTTTCACTTATACCCCCCTTGTTTTCTCTGGCCCCCGGTTTTCCGGCCCCGGATGACCTGTCCTGTCTTGTCTTGGCTTGGACTGGATCGGTCTATAGACTCCTGCCCGTTAGAGCTATCTGTACAGAGCTTTCACGTGTTTTTGATTTTTGATTTTCTAATTTTTAATTTTCTTGTTTTCATCCCACGCATCCCACCCCTGCTAAAAGTGTCAATGTGATCTGCGCAATCTAGTGGATGGAGGTCCTCCCGAGTATGTCCAGTGAATCTACAATTAATTAAATCGGGTGTACGTAATTAATAGTAATGGTCGATCCATGGATGGAAAACAGGGGTCCACCAGAAAGTTCAACATCTCCGCACTTGTACACATATTATCGTGCATCAGATGTTCACAGTTTCATACTTCCAGTCCACCTGCGTGTGATCCATCTCTTAGATTGTACAGTATTCGGGGCGGAAAATAAACCTAAAGCACACCCAATCACATCACCTATGCTATACACAGAAATAATACACCAGCAACAGCCCTTACTGTAATAGCTAGTCTATCATAAGCCCAAACAGTCAGACAAAGGAAAAACAAATCAGCCACCTGGAGACCACTCTATTCACGATATTATCATCCAGTTCGAGTTCGAGTTCGCGTGAACATAGAAATCAAACATGATGAAGCGAAGCGACTGGGCACCAAAGCCCCAAAACCGGATTCTCACATCCCCTCCTCGAATGACAGTCCGACCAGAGTAAGCGGTGACAGACTCGCAGCTCTTGCGGCGTATTGTCCCCAATCGTTATGCATCGACGTAAACCTTGTCGTTCATTTGGCCCTGTCTCAGCTAACACTGAATCGCAAGGTTTTTCCCCTCCCTTGACGCTTTTGTGTTTGTGTTGCTCGTTCTTCCACTGTGTTGGGTTTGACGGGAGAGTTCTACTCGCTAATTTCGTTGCCGCTGGACTTAGACTTTTGACGTCTTCGCTTATCCATGTTGGGGGCGTTGTTCGTGTCTCACAAGGTTGTAGGTGCGAGGTTGGTGGCTTGGGGTTATTTTGATGAGGTAATATTTGATTACTAGGCTTGTCCTGGATTTGGAATTGCTTATACCCATGCTTTGACTTAGTATAGTTATCAAGGCTCAAACGTTTACTTCTAACATCTTATGATCTTTGCTCCGTAGTACTGGTACCTTATTAGAGGGATGTATTGTCGATCCGGTAATCGTCCGCGCAGTGGCGATCCAGTCAGGGTGATTCAAAATGATTGATCATGAAAATCCTGATGATTACCTTCTTCTTTCTCTTCTAGAGCGCTTCTAAAGTTCTTTTTTTTTTTGTTTTTTGTCTCGGTATTAATAATCCATCCGCGATGTAACTATAGCGCGTATGGAGTGCGTATGACCGTCCATTTATAGAACCATCTCGCCGCAATTCTTTGTTCGTATTCGCCCTTGGAATCAGGCAAGCCTATCGGTTTGGAATCAGCGCTTGGCGCCCTTGACCTTGATGTTCTGAGGCGGAAAACCGCGGAAAATAATCCAGCCTTAACTATTGTAGGAAATTAAAACGAACGGCCACCAGCCGCGAGTCATGCAAGCCATGTATTTTTCGGATCGTAGACTTATCGAAGGCATATCCTTAGGTATTCTATTTTAAATGATTCATGATAGGTGTCCCAAGGGGGGAACTAGGAATTAGGAGTAAGGAGTATAGAGAATGGTTACGGGTGGAGTATTCCTCGCTATCTGGGTTGGTTCCATCGTTGATTTCATTGGTCAGTTTCCGGGATTGGCTGATCCACCTACGTATGTAGTGAATAGAACAGTTTTCAGCTCAGCTCCGACTTTTGAATAGTGTCAGTGCTGGAATTCCCGAGGTGACCAACCAGGGGCATTCTCATTTAGAGTACCTGCGCTTCTCTTTGTAGTAAGAGTGGCTGCACCGAAACTTGGTTTACAGGAGAAGCGAAAGTCGGTGATTCGGTTCCCTTATCGCGGCCCCCGTGCTTAGTGCGGATTTCCATGAGAATGATTCTATTTCAAATTCACTCGAGTAGAGTTGATAACAAGATTCTTCGTACTTCGTAGATAAAACGATAAATATAATGAAAAAGTCTCAAAACATGTCTCATGCCAGGTATCAAAAAAAATCGCGCATGCAAAAGAAGAGGACGAATGAATGGAAAATAGAAATGAAACAACGCCAATCCTCTTCGTTTGTATGAGACGGGAAAGTCGGGAATTAAAAGAAACAACATACCAAGAATGATAAGGGGAATCCATCAGAAGCGCCCAAAAGTAGAGTAGCCTGGTAAACCAACCCACAGACAACCCAAAACAAAAAACAAGAATACAACACAGGTATGCGAAGTCACCGGGTTCTCGAGGTGAGGGGAATCGGGGATATAGAAAAATCGTCACGGGCATCAATCGCACAGGATCCTCTCCAAAGGAAGAAACTCTACGCCGAGTTTCCTCTTAGCCTACTCCCAGAAAAGCCCAGTCAGTCCCCTCCGGTTGATTCAGAATCCGGGTAGGGGTTTTGTACGGGAAATTTGGATGGTATCCCACCATCATTGGCTGTCCCTCTGGTAGCTGATGGCCCTGGAATGGCGGCTGATGGTATTCGGGTGGAAGATAGTTCGTGCGCGGCGTGGGGTCGTAGCGCTGCTGCATCATTTGCAGATACTGCTGGTGTTGCGGGTGCGGGTGCGCCTGCGGATGGGGGGTGTGGTGGTGGCGCTTGTGGTGGAGCATGCGGCATGTTTATCGGTGATGTGACGGGGACATTCTGCGTGACAATCGGATGCGCACCATCGTGGACTGCATGGGGTACCGAGCCCATTTGAACGCTGGGAGGCGAGTAGAACTCGTGATTTGGCGTCGCCGAATTCGGGTAATAAGGCTGCTGAGCGAGTAGGTACTGGTCATTCGGATTTGGGATCGAAACCGACACGGGAGGCTGGTGCTGATGGTATGAATGCTCCGAGTTCGCATCTTCCGATGATGGTCGAGTCATGGAGCCTGGAGGGTGAGAGCGATGTTGGTGCTTGGTGAGGGTGGTTTTGCGACAGAAACTACAAAAGGTGAGCTTGTTGATGGGAGGTGACGCGGATCGTAAGGTCTTACCTCCGTTCGCAAGTTGGTTCTTGGCAGATATAAGGTCGCTTGCCAGTGTGAATTCTTCGGTGCCGAGCCAAACTCGAAGACTGTATAATATGTTAGCAAAACGGATTTCAAGCTGATGCTGGAAGCTGTGTTTGTTTACATCTGAGAAGGCTTTCTGGCAACCATCATGGTCACAAACATGCGGTTTTTCGCCTGTATGGGTTCGCGAATGCACGGTCAAAGCACTGCGCTGGATGAAGCTCTTATTGCAATCCTTCACTGTGCAATGATATGGCCGCTCATTGGTGTGGATGCGATAATGGCGACAGAGATCAGACTTGCGATTAAAGGACTAGAACATGTCAGTATTGGGATTTCGACGATGGGCCGATAAGTCAGAAGACTCAAAAACAGGTTACGCTATGAAAATCACATACCTTGCCACAATGCTCCCATGAGCAGTTGAAATCGCGTCCACCTGGAGCCATGTTGTCGATGATCGACTTTCACGGTGGGGAAGCGGGTCGTGATGCCAGTGGGGATAAGGAAAGAGGAAACGGGAGAAGGGAAGAACGTCAGCGCATGCGCGCAAAAGGGGAATCCGGGATAGTCCTGGTCAAGCCGGATGAATCGAAGCCGCGGTGCTTAGGCGAGCCCGGGGCATAATAGAGCTTTAATATAGAGACTCAAAATGAGGGGTGGGGCGGGGGGTGGAGGTGGGTAAAGGGAGTTCAAGGAAAGAGGGGATTAAAAGAAGAAGGAAGGGGACTCTCATTAACTATGAACCTTCAAGAGAGAGAGAGAGCTGGGAAAGGAAATAACGGCGCGCGGGACCGTACAAGGTGATTTTATTATTCATTTCATAGATGGTATTATTATGTTCTGATTACGGATTATTAAAAAATGGGGGGTTTTTGTGAAAATGGATTTATTACATTTTATTTTACTGATTTTTACATTTTTACTGATTTTTCTTTTTTAATTTGGTACATGTACATCAACTGGTACCTTGGTATCATACAATGTAGATGTACCCCATAATCCATGTATTCCCTCGCTGATTTTTATTTCATCTTACTAATTTGACCGAGGTGTTATTTCTTGCTCGTGCTCTTTGGATACCCAGCCTGAACTCTTTGAACGGGAGCTTTCAATCAGGTAAAATGAATACCGAATTACACCGAGCCCCGCCTGTCAAGGATTCGACTGTAATAGGGGGTACCACCTGTCGGAACTGTGTAATATATACTAGTTAGAGTACAAGAGGGGCCAAATATTTTTAGCTGCTACCGCTGATAGGTCCCCTGGCTCTGGCGAAGGTTAGGTTGGCAACCGAACCTAAGTACTTTGAAATTGCGATTGCCTTGGTAAAATAAAAAAAAATAAAAAAATTCCCAGTAAACCCCACTGCCCCTAACACTCAACAAACCCGGTTCCAGGCCTCAAGACCCACTTTGATGGAAACCCGGATGACAAGAGATGCTAGCCTAGTCGGGTGCGTGGGGATACGAGGTGGAGTATCACCCGTAATGTATTCTCATTGAGAATAAAGTTAGACAGCCTGAGGTTGATCTGAAACTGCGCCCCCTGATTCGTAATTCCCGACACTTTGGATAGCGACACGGAAACAAAGAACAAAGTCATGAGGAAAAGAGATGGAACAAAAAACATCACTAAGTATATTAGGCAAGTGGTAGTGACTGGTAACGGAAACAACCCCCGCGGAGAACCTCCATCTAGCCCGGTGAACCAGAACAGGGTCTGGATCTATTTTCCCCAGCTCTTTGTCTAACTCCATCGATCCTCTAGCGGACTGACAGGAAATCGATGCATGTCCCCAGAGACTAAATTATGTAACTAAATGCAACAAAACCTACAGCCTACATGACCCCAACTCTTGGGATGCCTAGAAATTATGATATCATTGTCTCAGCATCTCGCGATTTTAGAATAAGCCACCAACCTATCAACCTCGGTGGCGCTTTGGATTATCAATATCAATTTAAGGCAACGACCCCTGCTCTCTAACCGCGCCCGAGCTTCTCCGTAAGGCTTTGGCTCAACACTGACGATCGCAAGTAAAAGAAATCAAAAACCTCGTATACCCATATGTTGAGCAGATGCGGAGAGGGGGTCTCACAAACCTCGGGGCCACATTCCCCCGTTAATACTCCGCGTTGTACCCCGCTAGAAACGAAAACAAAACGGTCGAAATTCGGGAAATATTACAGATATCATGTCCAGTGGAGATCGTCTCCAGCAAGGGATGATGGACATGACGCGGCGTTCTGGCTGCAGCTCAACACGGGAAACCTGGTTCGACCCGTATCAGGTCTATGTAGAAAGCATACCGAGTCATTTTAAGGTTAAAGTGGAATGGCATTTCCTTTCTACTTAATTACTTAATTTACCTAATTGAGAGATAAAGACCCTATCATTATGGAAGCGATTATAGAGGATGATCTTCACCCGGACTGGTAATCCGGGGACAAAGGCTGATTGAGAACTTTAAGCCTGGGACATGACTCGAGAATAAAGGGATCTGGCATGTTCAAAAGGATAACCCTACAGATCTGCCTAGCTGCCGGCACTAGTAGATGAGTGATTTAGTGTCTGATAGACTTTCTGGGTGCGATGACACTTGCGAGTCCCTTTTCGAATCAAAGTGGTAGAGCGATCCTTCACCGTCTCGACTAGTATAACCCCCATGCTTCCGAATACTTGTTTTTTTCCCCTTCTATCTTTCATCGGACATGGGTCGATCCTTTGGATTTACTTTTTTTTGTTGTTTTTTTCCCGCAACCTTTTTCCAAGGCAGAAAGATTGATGCATGGGAATGTATGTTGACTTTCCGTTTGACAATCTAATTCCTTAAAGACGTGTCGGTGGCGACTCCGGATGATGAATGTGGAAGGTCGGGAATTGTACGGAGTAAACATTGCATATTTCACAAGACAGATCGGTTGGCCTCGGTAGATCAATATCAACGGTGTAACCGTTAACACGAAAAGTGTCGATCTACCCTCCAGATGAGAACCGGGAACTTTTGGCCATATAGAAGCAGGGCTTATGCTTCTCAACGTGGGGCTCCACTTGGAATCTTAGGGATCTTCTGGATCTAGAAGCCTATTAGTTTCATAAAGCGCATCAGGCTACCCAGGGGGGACCGAGTGCAAACCCAAAGCCACCCAAAGTATTAAAGTGACTCCTCCGTGTCGAACTAGGGCACCAAGGAGGCGTCTGGCGGCCAGGAGATCGGCAAGCCATGGATCGTAATTGATCGTCTGGTCTTTTCTTTTTCTTTTTACGTGCCTTAGCTTTGCCCCGACGTGCCTGTATCATAGCTTCCAAGGTTCAGATGGATATCACTTCCATTGTGATTCTGACTGGTTCTCAGTTATCGACAACTCCATTCATAGCCAATGGCAATCGTTATTGCCTGCGCGATGTATGTCCACTGGCTATCTGCAGCTGTAACAGGCATCACATTCTCACCACCTGCCAATCTACAAATGTTACCTCAATCGGAAACAATCGTCCAGATAGTATCAATCTCCGCCATTCACACAAGCGGGTGGTTCTTGAGGTCAAGAAAATCCGTCCACAGGGGGGACACACGTACGTACATGTTACATGCATGCTGCAAAAGTCATCTAAAAAGCCTGATCAATCCAAAAACACGCGACAAGTGGGCCCTTTCCTCCCTTTCTTTCCTCCTATCTTACCTTTCCCCCTTCTTCTGGTACACATGCTAGAACCTTTCGGTTATTTTTGCTTTTTGCCCAGACTTTTGGGGGCTTTATTTGCATTCAGACTAGTTACGGCCAATAATTCCGCCAATGATTGGCACAGGCTTCAAAATTCAACGTTGGATCTATCTATGTATACGAGGTAAGTTCTATTAAATCAAGGAAAACCTGACTTATTAATTCGGCCCTTGTTGAGGTTGTCCGCTATCAGTCCGCTATCATTGTCGGTTACTATGTGCCCAGGAACCGGTTCATCGGATCGAACGTCTCGGGTGAATTATCTTATTCGCTGTGGAACTGATTTTTAGGCCCCAAGATAAGAGCTTTCGGGTTATTTATCCAGGTTCCCGGATATTATATTTACACCGGATTGTGCTCACTCCCATCACATCGGAGACGCGTGGAGTCTTATTGTGACGAAATCCTGCATGAAACTTTTGCATTGTATTTCATTTTAACTCTCCCATTGCCACTTTAGCTACAGGCTACCCCGCATTCTAATGGCATTTGATAAATGATGCAATGTGCCAACGTATTCTATCGGCTCGGCAGGTCAGGGTGGAGATCGAGTGTTCCATGGCCGTGCACGTATACCCGCAATGCTTAACTTCACTGCCACGTGAAACGGTTACAGTATCATCGGATATAATCCTCGTCATCTGGCATACAGAGTCCGAAAGGAAAATGAGTCAAATGATAATCTCCGAGAACAGTTTAGATTGGAACGGATCCAACAGTCCAACCACAGTCGTCATGTTTTTAAGCATCTCGTATCTCAGTAGCTGGTCACATTGCACAATGCAAGCACACATGTGCAAATAGCGAATATATCCACAGCTGGACGCCCTTATCCACTTAAAAACCTACCCAAGCCATTCGAGCGGCTCTTGTGCCGATTGCAAAGAGTCGGTCAGGAGCACAGTGTCCCATCAGAAGCGAGCTCCGAATCAGGTGCGCCGGCGCCATTTAGCGCGATACGGAAAGTCTCCGGTCAGATCAGCGAGAGCTTTGGGGCTGAAAAATAAACAAAACAAGATAAAACAAAAGAAGAGCAAATAGAAAAGCAGTATGCAATGAATCAATCTTGTTTTGAATATTGATGATCCGTATGCACCGATTCCAATTGAAAGAGTCGTGGGATAATACTTCCTATCAGCAACAAAAAAGCCCAAAAAAAAAAAGCAAAAAAGCAGAGAAAAAAAAACGCCACTGACGACTTTGGAATCCAAAACCCCCCTCTTGCCCCTTGACCATCCCTTACCGACGCCGAGAGCGTTTTGCCGCAACAGTCAACAAGTCCGCGATCTTACCGATCATGTTTCCAGAAAACCCAAAAAAGCGGGCTGAGGGGACGTCTGATCGGCATAGCCAAGAATCCTTGCGAATCCCGATATTCCCTAATCCCGTCGATAAGGCTATTGGTAGTGGCGACAAGGGGGAAGCTACTTCCTGTGCAACCAGCGTTCACCACATCGCGCCAAGAAGGTGGGGGACTCACATCCCTGTCATGATTTGAATTCGGCAACCCTTCAAAGTCATGGGGCGCCCAGCTTTGATCTAGCCTGGGGCTGAGACTCGCTTGGCCTCGGGGGCTCGGCTCCCTTGCGTCCAGGGTCAGTCATCTGATTTGCATATGAAATCGGAGCTAGCGCGGATATTTCGGTCTATGATATGTAAGCATCCGGCGAGAAACGGTTTCGATGCGATATTTTCTTGTTCAGATTACGGTGACGTTGTTATGGCACATTTCTCGTGGCTGCAATGCCGGCTCGGCAGTCGGGTACGCATGCACGCCTCAGTTTCAAAATGGAATGGAATGGCGGGGAGTTAGGGAGGGCATCGTATCATGCCACATGTGTTGTGGATACTTCGTACTATTGCAGAACGGGTAATGTCTGCTCTAGGTAGGATATGCGGATGTGAGACGGGAGGGCACTTGTTGTAGATATGAAGGGGGGCGGAATTGTTCGCCTTCATGTTATCGGGACTTATTTTGCATTTTTATTTTTCGTTTCATGTCATTTTTACGGAAGTAGAGGTACTTTGGATGGCGGGATGGTACTTGGGACACTGCAAGCGAAACATCCTTGGTGATATGGTGCGTCTTGATATGATCAAGTCATCGGCTCATCTTGCGCCAGTGAATATTTCCCGTGCCTATTGTGACTTCATCCCGGGCATTATTAGAAATCAGGCGGGGTTTAGCTTGATATCGACACGAAACGTCGGTTTTAGTGACAATGAGCTGTGGCTTGCATACGCCTTGCGCCTTCGTTGGGTGTGTGGGATGTCCGGAAGAATTCAGCCACGAGTTTGAATGTCTTGCATGCAAAGAGCAAGGTGAAAGATGGACAAAGAAAAAAAAAGCTAAGCAGTCAAGGTTGAATCTTGAGACTGCGGGTTTCGAAACGAAGTGATTGAATGACCAATGCTATCAATTTGAGATCTATATTTCCAAAATGAATGCGAAATGCATGAGATATCCCCAAAGACCTTACCAACTCGTCAAGCCGCGCTCTCGATCAAAGCCAGCTCGCAATTGCTGAGCAGGTTTCAACACCTTACCCTGCAAAACAGTATACCGGATGACATTCTCACACTCCTCTGGCCGGACCCGAGCCAGCCAGATACCTTGTGCAGCACCTTCCTGCTCACTACTTTCGGCCTCCGCGCCCTCTGTCTTATACCAATCAAAGTTCCGGCGCCGATACACTATAACATTGGCAGAGTACTTGTGTCCACCAACATGGCTAATGAAGTAGATTCCCACACCACCGGGGCGTGTATCGTCCATGTCGCGATATAGTCCCAATGGCCGCAAGTGCCTCTCGAACTCGCGGCGGAGCAGTGGTGCGGATTGTCCACAGCGGGCGTCGCGAGTACGCTGCGAGCAGAGTAGAATGACAGCGGCGTGAGGGCATGGGCGGGAGCGCAGAGGGGAGGTAATGGATGTGTTGGAGGGGTGAGGAATGGAGTCGGATGACTGCTCTTCAGAGCTGCCCTTTTGGTCTGCAGGTGCTACGGGTAACGCACCGAGCGGTGTTGTAGTTGTTGCGGAGTTGTTCACGAATTGCTCGATCAGATCTGGGGCCAGCTGCGGTGTGACATTCTCGACAATGGTGAAGCTAGGCAGTATGAGGACGTTTGTGGGCTGTTTTCCTTGTTCGTGCATATGGTATTCGTCTGGGACGGGCATGTTGGAGGCAGAAAGCTTGAGGCGCTGAGATTAAAGATATGTGAGTACTTTGAGCAGAATATGACTGTGTTCTTGGGGTGTGTTCTTACGCCATTGCTAGGCTCAACTCCTCCCTTCTCAATTGCTTCCATGACACTGCCTGTCTCGTCTGCAACGTCGCGCACCCAATCTGACTTCCCGGTTGCAACAAGCATGTGTGTTGCCCACCCTTTCACCTGGCCGTATAGCTCGTCTTCCATGTCGACGTCAAATTTGGCGGGGTATTTGACGGTACATGTCGCGCAATTGTGCAGACAGTCCTCGCCGTCAACAGCTGGGTCAGCCTTGGAAAACAGCTTGTCCGACTCTGAGATGGTTCGGAATCCCTCAGCCGCAAGGGCATTGTCACCAACAGCATCAGTGGTGGCATCTGTCTTAGAGGAAGCGAGAGAGACGTTGGAGGAGTTGAAAAGCGAGGACGTGCCTCGGCGGAAGAGATGCATGCTGGCGGGTTATTGTGCGTCCTCCCGGTGAGTTTGAGTTTACGGAAGATCCAAAAGTAGCGATTGACTGATATCAACCTGTTCTTTTTGTCTCTACTATGACGCGTAATGCCCAAAATTGAGGTGATCTTATCAATCATTTTGCATTCCCGCCAAGAAGTTCGGCATTACTTCCGCCTGACTAAGCCCCCACTGTTGCCGATAGGGTATTTTAATCCGATCTATAACTTGTAATGTACATTCTCTGATGGGTAGAAGCGAAATGAAAGTGGAGGTGGAGGTGGGCCTATGATTTTCAAATGTCCCTACGGCCAGCATAGGTGATTGTATACGGTAAATTGCCCCGATCCTGTGGCTGCGACAGCCGAATCACACTTCCTCCAGAACTGCCGGAATGTCCGGAGGGCAAACGGCGCAGTGATCGAGTCGACGGGGTGCGAAGTCCCCGCCCCAGATAAGACCCGCTCTCCTGTGACACCCCAGAGTATGGGCTCTGTACCCCTGGCGCAGTATCGTATCCCGATTGGGTCTCCCAGGTCGAAGTATTAGAAGGCCGGAGGCTGTTACTCCGCATCGGTGTGAATGTACCATCGTAGCCGTAATGGTCCACTGTATCCGTCTCCCCCTCCTCGTCCGATGGCCCAATCATTGACTCGCTATCTGCACGGCGATAGCTCGCGCTGTCGCGGATTTCATCCACGATAGGAGTAGCAAGAGATGTCATGCCTCTGAGGATCTCCGCAAACAAGTGCATCAAGTCACGAAACTCAGACTCGTGGAGCTGATGGGAGGAAAAACGAGCTCGTTCGTAGAGTGCAAGAAAATTGGGGCCGAGTTCCGGGGGTTCAATAGCTCCCAACGACGTGAGATGGCGGATGTATTGCCGTAATCCCATTGAAGCTGGTCGCCGTAGCTCTTCCACTATACGCATATCTGGTAGATACTGAGGGCCTAGGTCATCGACCGGACCAAAGGCATCTGGTGCAGCAGAGAGAGTATCGGAAGGCGCCAGTGATACTGCTTTCGCTTCGATCAGGTTGGGTAATTCCTGTATAACTGTTCGGTAGGGCAAGTCCGGCAAGTCAGGTGAAGCGGGCGACGACCAGCCGGGGTGCTCCACGCGGCCCCATGGCGGCCGCTTGGGATCGATCAGAAGAGGCTCGTAATTCTGAAAACTGTCTGCTTCTCCTGAGGTATCTCGCGGTCGCGCTTGGTATGCGACAACGGCGCTACGAGCAAGTCCCTCTTTCACCATGCGGCGGACGCTCTTGCTGACGTCTTCCTTCTCCACGGGGATCCATGCTTTCGGGATACCAGCCAAGGTACTTCTGTTTGTGTATATTCGGGTCGAGTAGATGAGGACGGCAAGAACAAAGGTAATGACATAGGCGCCGGTTATAAAGAAGATATCGGTGAGCTGGTTGGTCTCCCAGCATTGGTAGATGGCGTCTGCTGGGGTGAGGATTATCAGACAGAAGAGGATGAGGGCGATGAAGCAGAAGAAGCTTGTGTTGAGAACGCGCTCCAGTTTCGGGGTCATGGCTAGCCGCGCATTTTGTGCGCAGTGCACAGCATTTGGTGGCAAGATGAGCTGGCCGTAGCTTGACTAGATTGGAATCGCGTCTTGATTATCGGATAAGTGAACATCACGTGTATTGAATCTGTATCACGACCAACAATGCGACATTGCACGTCCAGGGGCTTTTTTTTTTTTTTTTTTTTTTTACAATTATTCCACTTGGTTTGAAATGGAGAACCTGTAATTGACCAATATCTGCAAATCTCATATTCTTCTCGCATTAGTCAACTTGAGCGCAGATATTCAAGTTCAAATCACATGACACTGTTCCTGCCGCAAACCATCGCGACTGTCCCGAATGCACCAACACGATAATCCCTGCAATAACAAGAAAATGAATGAAAACAAGGCTTTTCATAACCCGGAGGACACATACGTCCTGGTCACAGGCGCAAACAGGTATCAATCACCCAATTGGCCCAACTAACTCCCATTTCAATCCTTCTAAACAAGAAAAAAATAGGAGGGACAATCAGCTAACTATATCATTCTTGCTAGCGGCCTAGGGTACTCAATATGCTGTCGCCTCGCCAATGACTTCCTAAAAACCCGTCCACAACCCGCATGCCTAAACATCATCTTTACAACCCGCAGCGCTCGCAAAGCTCAAGACACAACCCGCCGCCTCGAAGCCGACCTCCGCAAAATTGCCCCCTCCTCCGCGGACTTCTCGCGCGTGCGCTTCCTCCCGGAAAGTGTCGATCTCGGCTCCCTTATTTCCGTCCGCGCCTGCTCCCGCAGGGTCAATTCCACCTTCCCTAAACTCGATGCCATCATCCTGAACGCCGGCATTGGCGGCTGGTCTGGTCTGGACTGGCCCGCCGCGGTCTGGGGTGTCTGCACCGACCTCATAT
Source organism: Penicillium frequentans (assembly GCA_028828275.1). Lineage (NCBI taxonomy): Eukaryota > Fungi > Ascomycota > Eurotiomycetes > Eurotiales > Aspergillaceae > Penicillium > Penicillium frequentans. The sequence goes on along the minus strand of JAQIZY010000001.1, from coordinate 2,979,267 downwards.
ACCAAGTGACATGGCCCACATACAAGCTCTCACCAGTGGGCATGTTGACGGACAAACAGACCTCGAGCAAGGGACTGCAGGAACCCGCACTGGGCTCGGTGTTCTGCGCCAATGTATTTGGGCACTATATGCTTGCGCACAATGTGGCGCCGCTGCTGAAGCGCGCAAAGGCGCCAGATGGGCCTGGACGTGTGGTCTGGGTGAGCAGTATCGAGGCGACGATCAAGTGTTTCGATGTTCAAGATATCCAGGGATTGCGCAATGCTAAGCCTTATGAATCTTCTAAGGCGCTAACGGATATTTTGGCTTTGACCTCTGATTTGCCTAGTACGGCACCGTGGGCGGTCGATAGCTTCTTGCGCTCTGATGATGCCAACAAGGGCATCCAGGAAGAGTCTGGTACGCCTACGATACATGTTGCCCACCCTGGTATCTGCGCTACAGCTATTGTCCCGCTTGCCCTGCCCCTTATCTGGGCAATGGTGATTGCATTTTGGGCCGCGCGCATGCTGGGATCTCCATGGCATACCATGTCTACCTATCTCGGCGCCAGTTCTCCCGTTTTTCTTGCTCTGTCGTCTAAAGCTGCACTTGATGCTGCTGAGGAGCCATACCGCCAGGCTGGTGGTGGAAAACCGAAATGGGGCTCGTCTGCTTCGCGGAGTGGCGTGGGAAGTGTAATCTGCACAGAAATCGACGGTTGGGGTTATGGTGGAGTTGTTGGTGCTGCTGCTGTTGAGGCTGATCGACGAAGACTTCGAAAGCGAGGAGCTGCCGACCTTACCGCGGAGCAGAAGGAGAACTTTGAGCAGCTTGGGCGTCAGTGTTGGAAGGAGATGGAGGAGTTGAGAATTCAATGGGATGCAATCTTGGATGAGGCTGAGAAGACGCAGAATGCTCAGTGAGTAAGAGGATATACACTGTAACTTTATTCCCTTTGATATTCCTCTGTCTTGTATACTACTTTGTGCATATGGTCCGTGGCACACCAAGCCCCGGAGGTCGTCAAGGGCTGGCATAACTGCATTATAATTTAATCACATATACAATCAATCTATATAGATAGCTTTGAACGCTGCATATAATTGGCGACCCGAGGCTCAATTGGAGGCCGCATAGGAGCAAATCATTTACTTTAGGTCACTTTTCTCTTACAAACGGAGTTAGGCTAGGTAGGTATCAGGCCTCCCAGAGCTGGTCCTCTCTCTCTCTACTCTTCTTTGCGCATGTTTACCAAAGTCAATTGAATTGCATCTTTGTATTCCGCCTCCCAATTATTTACATCAACAGTACCCGCCCCACGCCTATGATATCATTAAAACAGATATTGCATGATTTATTTGCCCGCAAAATCAAAATGGCAGAAGCGCAAAAAGAGCAGCGTTGTAATTGTAGGCTTTTAATGCCCGCACACATCACAAGAAAAAACAGGATAAGAGACTAAAAGAGGTAATTGTTGCAAAAAGGGCCGCTGGTCGTGTATTATCCAGCCATCTAGGTTTGGAATACATCGAAGCTCGGGAACGAAAGGTAAAAAGCAGCGCGAGCACATAGCGGGGCGGCGGCACCGTCGTGGGTGACAGGCAAGAAAACTGGGACCGAAGAGGATCAAGACAAGAGAAGAGAAGATCACGAAGAAAACGACTCCGGTTCCATGCATCAAGACGGGAGGAAAGGTATCGGGAGGAGAAAAAAGGTGAAAAAGGACGTATCGACGTGAGGAGGAAGGAGGATTACATGATAATGGCAGGAACTAGTTGTTTAAGTTAGCTTTGGACCTAATATCAATCGGCTTGTAAACATAAACTTACCATCAATGTTTTGCTTGATGCTCTTGTGGGGGAGAATGGAGCCACCGTTGACATACACCTCATCGGCGATGCTAACATCATCTCCCAGAACTGTCACGTTCTCCAGACGAGCCCAGCGGCCAACGGAGCTGTTCCAGCCGACAATGGTGGACTTGATCCAAGCGTGGTCCTTGACCTTGCTGTTCTCCATCACAACGCAACGCTGCAAACGGACACCATCGCCAATGACAACGTTAGGTCCGATGACTACATTAGGTCCAATGCGGCAGTTGTTTCCAATCTTCGCGGAGGGGTCAACCATGACATTTCCACCGTGCACGTAAGGCTCGGAGGTGGAAACCAGCTTCTTGGGGTCGCGCTTGGTCAGGGAAGAGAGGTACAGGCAAGTACCAGTGAGGAAGTCCTTGGGCTGACCAACATCCATCCAGAAGCTCTCGAGGTCATAAGAGTGGAGCAGGCCGTCCTTGACGATGGCAGGGAAGGTCTCCTGCTCGATGGAGGTGGGGCGCAGCTCAATGCGCTTGAGGACGCTGGGGTTCAGGATGTAGATACCGGCGTTGATACGGTTACCGACGAACTCGACGGGCTTCTCGACGAAACGATCAATGCGCGAAGGGTGGTTAGGCTTGTGAACCACGACACCGTACTTGGACGGCTCATCGACCTTGGTGACAACAATGGTACCTTCGTCACCGTGCTTCTTGTGGAACTCTGCAAGCTCTCTGAAGGGGTAGTCACAGATAACATCTGAGTTCAACACGAAGAAAGGCGAGTCATCCTTGCCCAGAATACCCTCCGCCAGCTTGAGCGGGCCAGCCGTGCCCAGTGGTTCGGTCTCGACGGAGAACTCGATGTTGACACCGTATTGCTCCTCGTACTTCTTCAGCGCGGCGACCATGACATCGGGGCGGTAGTTAACGGCCAAGACAATGTCAGTAACACCCGCAGCAGCCAAGCTCTCGACCTGGTGCAAGATCATGGGCCGGTTGCCGAACTCGACCAGCGGCTTCGGGAGGGTGAGAGTCTAGGCGGAAGCATACAAATTAGCCATTGTGATGAGGGTAGAGATCCCATCAATTCCAATTCTTTCCCCGTAGAGCATTGGGTCATATCAATTGCATGTTGGGACGATCGACGGCAACTTACCAAAGGACGCAGACGGGTGCCGAAGCCTCCGACAAGAATGAGAGCTGCGGGCTGGTTAGTGACGGGATGAGGGGTGGTATGGAGGGGCATAACATACCCTTCATTGTGGGGTAAGTAAGTTAAGGTGAAAACACGATTAGATCAAAGAAAGAGTAGTTGATATTCAATCAACAACAAAAACAAGCCAAGAGGGTTTAACACGAAGGGGAGAAGGACATTATTTAGGGAACACCTGGCCGTTGATGGATTTATTTTTATTAGGAGGGAGGGGTGGGGCACGTGAGAGGACATGATTGGATGACTACACGTTTGCAGTGAAAAAGGGGTGGACCCTCTTATATCTGTTACCATCTTGAACTTCAAAATACTTCTATTTCCGGCTGATTCATGCTTTGCAACGTTCTGTGCTCATCTGATTCAAACTCTGATTTATGGTTCCTATGAATGCGATTGTTGTGGTGGGAAAATATCACTCAGAGTGCTCCGTACTCTACTATGAGCCCCCCCGGGGTGGTACTAGTACCCTGGGTCCAGCCCATCGACGCGCCGAGCGGCGCAGTTCAAAGCCGCCTTTTAACTGGATCGGGGCTTGTTGAATAGCTGCCCCGCCAACCTTACCCGGTCAGGCGATGTCGCCCCTGGGCTAAAAAGTCTCCAAAGGGAATTCGAGATCAGTGGTCGGTTGCGGTCATGAGCCGCGCGGAGACCAGTCTCCCCATCCGTCACACCACGACCCTCCTTCATCTTACAAGTGCCCCTTATTTTCTTTCTACGCCAGATGATCGGGTCTATGAGTAGTACCTGCTTAGAACTGAAATAAAATTTTAGTTGATGTATCATGTTTAATTGTTTTCAATGATATCAGATTCGGTCTTGGGTCTGTAAATTCTTTTTAATTCATCCTATCCAGGGGCTAGATGATAGAAACTGTGTTCATAAACACCTAAAACCCAGGCTATTTTGACCAATGGAGCTACTGCGTGTCCGGGGGTAGCCGGCCACGTTGTGTCTCGGGCATTCCTGGGCTAGTACCGCCTACTCCATCCGTCCCCACAAATCGGAGGATCCATTCCCGTACCTTGCGAACCTTCTGCGGCAGATCGCCCTGGACATTGGTTGGAACCTTGTCGAGCTCACCCGCATCCGTCGATGATCGGTGTAAAAGGTCGACTTGTGTCATTCCTCCACGAAGGCTCTGTCCGTAAACCTGATCCCGGAACGAGCTAAGCCCCACAGTACGCAAAAGAACAATGTCTTGAGGTCGGAGTCGAGCCAGGGACCGGCCAAGCCCGTCGGTTTTCTCGGCCTTGGCTGCCGTCTGATCGGCTGGTACTGAAGCTGGCAGCCAAAAGTTGACGCCAAACCCGGCTCTTGTCTCGTCACCCACCACTAGTTCAATGATATCGAGTTCTTTCTTCCACTGTCGTGTTACCACGCGGCGGGGTGGATGAACTGCAATGACCCCGACGACTAAATTGACTGATATTGTCTGTGGAACAATGGTCTGCAGATCTCTTGCCGTGGGGATGTCCTTCAAATCCCTCAAGGGGCCATTGATTCGAAAGGGTGGTGACAGAAGTGATTCTTTGCTTGGTGAATCAGCGGCCTCAATGCTGTCCAACTCCTGTGTCAGGTCCTCTTGTAACACTGACCCAGAAATCTCTGAGGCTTCATGGATGGCAAATGAATGGTCGTAGAACTGAGACAAAGTCGTATCATTCCCATCGTTTGTTACGCTGTCAGCATTGATGAGCTGATGGGATGTCAGGAAGTTTGGATCCTTGGGTCCCCAGTAGAAGGCATAGTGATCATCCACGGTGTCTGTTGACAGAGGCTGAAGAACTCTCCATTTGATAGAGTCCTGGTTCAGACATGCCTGATGTTCGGTTCTGGAATTGGTGTCTGCATCGTGGAATGGGGGCACTGGCGCGTTTAAAAGCTCGTCGTGATCCCAGTCCAAATTGCCAGGGAGTGGGGCACCCACCAGGAAAATCATTTTGGGGGCCATTTTGATTCGGTTGAGAACTCCAGCCTACTTTCTCGTATCCCCAGGCCTGAGGTTCAGCTGCGCTGATGTAGTGGATGCCAGTGACGTCCCATGCTTCCTTACTGTCGTTGTTCTCGGAGATTCCCACAAATGGTCTGGTTGGCGTCAAAGCAGAATTCAGTAGGAGCCGTCGTTGGTGGTAAACCGATCTAGGCAATAGCTCCCATAGCCTTATTGTCAATGTGGTGGGAGTTTCAAAATCTAAAGTTGGTCCAGTCCGAACCATAAATCCAGGCCTTTGATTATATCATCATTTTGGCGGGCTGTCATAGTAAATCTAATTCTGCAGCTTTACGGTTGGCAGAACACCCTTTTTCCCTTAACACATCACAGTGGTTAAGACAATCTAAGTGTCTATAACAATAGGCCACGTTACTTTTTAGATTTAGGTGCGTGGTATGCGTGGCAAAGCGGGCAATATCGTAGGATATAAGAGAAAACGCAGTAAAATCAAGAAATCAAAAAGTGGTCTTACTAGGTGAAGACCACGAAAACATTTTGGATAGCAAGATTACGTTGATAATCGCATACTGGTTGAATGGCCGCTGGCAGGAGGCCGAGCAGCTCGACGTGTTGGTGATGAAGATAAGCAAGACAAAGCTCGGCGAGGATCATTTCGACTCGTTTTTAAGTATAGCCAACCTGGCCTTGGCGTACCGGAACCAGGGTCGTTAGGCGGGTGACCATTAGTCATATACAACCCTAATCTCACAGGCCCATATTGATAGAGAACGCAATTCGTCAATTCGTTCTAAGTCTCATGGAGCACCTACCTATCTCTAACCAACCGCCAGCTGATTAGATGCAGGTCGCGCCAGAGATGCCGCTCACCCTGTGGATCGACTCAATTCTGACCATTGTATTCACTTCATTTCGAAATATACTAAAGCCAAAGTACCACACACAGCACAAATTGTTGCTACAAGGGCAGTCAGACTTGCTCTGATTTTTTGGAGGGACTTTCCACATATTTCACTTACCGAGGCAGGTATTCATGTAATAATACCCCATCGTTTCGGTGATAGTACCCGACAAAATCGGTCCAACGAACATGCTAAACGTCCAGCTCATATTTGTCAGGGAAAATGCCCGTGAATATCCACCGTTGGGACCGAAAATTGCTGGTTGCGTTTCCTGCAGCTCGGTCACAACGTCTAGCGGATAAGTGAAATTATTAGCACAAAACACACGAATATACACGGATAAAATGAGACAGATAGCATAGCTTCGCTGGCCAAGGAATACTTACTAGTCATCTCGATGGTGCCACAACCAGTGACAAGCGTTCGAACAATACCCAAACTGATAATGGTGATTGTGTAGATCTTTTGGTCTGTTTGCTCTGAGCTCAGGAACGGCAGACCTTCGGGACCGGCAGCACCCAGGAGCCATAGTAGAGGGGCATGAGCGAGAAATCCGATTCCAGACGGGATTTTCGTGCCCCAGCGGTCTTTTATAGACCCGGTGATGGGGGAGAGTAACAATGTGGGTAATGTCAGGAGTACGAACATCAAGCTTGTCTGGAACGGGTCCCAGCCAAAGGTTCGAGAGACATACAGAGGCAGGGTAGTGTCGAAACAGGCTAGGGTGAGACCGATGGTTGCATGACAGGCCATTGAAGTCAGGGCACGAGGATTACTTATAATAATCTTGTAGAAGCTTTTAGCAGCCCGCGATGTAGAGCCATTCTGCTGTGAAATCCGTTCCGGATCAAGCTGAGTAGGTGGAGGTCCGGATAGAAGATTGGATGTCTCATCCGGTGAGCTAGTTCCAGATCCCGATGCGCTTTCAACGTCCTTTATCTCATTTTTGGGTTTCTCAATCATGAGACACCGCATGATCGCATCAATGATGAGGAGAGCAACTGCTGTAAGCCAGGTCGGCCAGTATCCAACAAATCCTATTAGCGTGCCCGATACAATAGGACCAAACAAGATCCCAGAGATAAAGAAAACGGAGATCGTAGAGATAGTCCGCGACCTATTCTCAGCCTCGACGGTGTCCGCAATTGTTGCATAGCCAATAATCCATGCTGCATTGCCGGCGAAGGCCTGCACCACACGTCCGAAAAGAAGCACTGGCACTGTGACGGAAGCTTATTAGCTATACTCCGCCAGAACCATGATAAGGATATTAAGGAAAAAGAAAGAAAAAAGGCGATGGCATACAGGATGTGGCAGCAGCGACAATGATTGTCCCTACGATCTCTCCCATTAAAGAAAGCAGTAAAGGACCTTTTCGTGAAGAAAATTTGTCTGCCAAATTACCAATTATTGGCCCAGATACAAAGCACACCAAAGCGTGGACCGAGAGTGCGACTGATGTGATATCTTGAGTCTTGGATGGATCGAGGTGAAGACGATCCTCGATCATGCATTGTAGGAGTGGGACGATAAAACTGTATAGAAAATTTTCTGGAAAACATTAGTGCATGTCACTCCTGAAGCCTGTATGAGCTACTTCGCACAAACCTGAAAATAAAGCTAGTGTTATGCAAGTCAGGATAAAGAAGTTTGACGAGCGCCATCCGTATCCAAATGGCTTTGCCTCGAGTGATGCCCCATTTTCGCGAGATAAAGCCATGTGGGACAATAGAACCGTCGTCCCTCTATAAATTTCAGGATCGTTCGATACAGGGAAAGAAAAGGGTTGTGGAGGTGGACAGACGGCAACAACGAATATGTGGTGGCAGGCGAAGGAAGTTCGACGCGATCAAGGAATCTCCTGCTCCACTATCGCTCTCTGTGTCCACCCCTAAAACTGATCTTCAGGTCATTATGTGTTCTATCATCTACCCTGTTACTGAACAGTGTCAGATAAAAGCAGGATTCTATCTACCTAGAGGGTAAGATTCATCTTGCATTCACGCAGCTGAAAATAAAACTATATATGTCACATGACTTGACCACTAGGTGGTATGCTGACCAAAACGCTGGGCGCGTTTTGGTCAGCCACACCGATCTTCAAATCCACACCGTAATTCAATTATTTACACTTTTTTGCCAATTCCCCTTTCATCCCTTCTGTATCGATTACATAAGGTATATTTTCCGATTCTCCTGATACGAAAGCCTCGAAACCATCAATTTCGAGGTTTTCGTCTGATCTTTCTGGAATTGAGACCGATTGTTGTGCCGAGACCCGGAGAATCCGGGCCCATTCCCTTCTTTTCTCCTCCTCATCACGCCTCCAAATTCGCCGGTTGGCATCTTTTTGGTGTTAAAGCAGTCTTACTAGATAGCTGCTTTTTGGTCCTTTTTGCCTTTTTTGGTCGTTGACGAGCTTGAATTGATATAAATTTGCCCTGAAGCTCTTCTGTGTACTCGGCGTTGGCTAGAGCTCCTTCCTGGAAGAGTTTGAAGTCACGTTTTAGTGATTTAAGCTCTTTGGTCTGATCTTTGTTTTGGTCTGATAATTTCTGAATACGTTTCTCGAGTTTATATGCCCCTCGAGTGAGCTTTTCAACTGATTGGGGTGGCGAATTGATGGCAGAAGAGCATGGTTCTGGGGTATGACCATATATCTTGAGAATTGGGTCATTTTGATGCCTTTCATCCCATCTTTTTTGTATTGGTCTGATAATAATATCAGGGTTAAAAGGGCAAAGCCCTGTCTCTTGAAAAGCGCTTCGGATTATACGTTGTTTGAACGCTTTTTCTCGAATTTGGGTAATATCTTCGAGGAATTGCCGCTTTGCCGAATCCGGGCGGAACTATGCGCTAGATAGGGTATTTTCCTTCCGGAATTCTTGCTTTAACCTTAAAAAAGGCTTTTGATCTAAAGGTTGAGTAAAATGTGACGTATGTGGGCGGAAGCTGATTGGAATAATTGAGTGTTTTTCGCAAAAATCGAGGAATTCGAAGGTTAGGTGGGATCCATGCCCGTCGAAGAAAAGCACCCGATTTCTATTAATTCCCACTCGATCTTTCGTATTCTCGTGAAATATATATAACCACTCGAGGGCAAGGAGATCAGACGTCCACCTAGTTGGAGAAACTTGGATATTATAGCGCTGATTAAGCGCTGGATTGTTCCGGAACTAGTCTTCTATATGCGTATGACCTTTAAAGATTAGATATGGGACCATAACCCAGCCGTCAGTAGTAATACACTCGATCGAAGTGATAATTTGACCTCGATCCTTCGCGGTATGCTTCTCCGAGCTATATCGGTATTGTGTAACGACCTTCTGGGCCCGACCTTGACCTAATTGGAACCCCGTTTCATCAAAATTGTAGATATTCTTCGGACTAATACCCCTAATCCAGCCGCCTATATGCTCGAACTAGGTCGTAAGATACGAGATATCCTCCGATTCGAGTCTCTTCTTATCCATAGGCTTCTGTTTGATCTAAAAGAAGTCTTCCGGAAGACGTCGGACGAATCGACTAGCCTATATCTTGCTTACCGGGCCTTTCTTTGAGCGTGCTAATATTGAATTGGCATAACGTTCGATCTCTTGGAGCGTACAAGGTGCCTAGAGCTCGTCAAGCTGCTTAATATATTGGATTAAAGCAGCTTCTTGAACCGGATTTAGCGCTTTGTTGATCGGAATATTCGAAGTTCGAGGCTTGCGACCGTGGTAACGGCCTATAAGCGTGTCATAATTTAGATCAAAGGCACGAGCTACAGCACGTAAATTAGGGTTTTTCTGGTCAGATATAGAAGCTAGGGCCTTCATATATTGATCCTCGATATCAGATGGCATATTGAACGTATAATGTGGACTCGGTGGGTGAATTGGTCTGAAAAATTGAATTACGGTGTGGATTTGAAGATCGGTGTGGCTGACCAAAAGGGTGCCCCCCTTTTGGTCAGCATACCACCTAGTGGTCAAGTCATGTGACATATATCTCTTACTACGGCCGCTATACCCCCTATAACGTATCGCGTTTCACACTACGCGACCGGCGTCGACGCGGTTGGTGTCTTTAGATTGGAAACTCTATCAGAGTCATACCAGAATACCGAAAACGCTTTTCATGTCGATATAACCACAGACGTGCACAGCAGAAGGCTTTATTGATGTTCGCGACGAATTTTCACCACCGGTGTTTGAGTTTCGCGTTGACCCTTGTGGAGCAAATAACAGATCGCGTCCGTTCAGTGCAATCCATGGACAACAGTGCCCATGACACAGTCCCGGATTAAGGAATAAAGGGCCAAATATTGCGAAAATTGGAACGTCAAGATAAATAATACCAGTGGAGGAGGGTTTCATCAATACTGTATGGAAGAGTTCCCTGCGGGTCTATAAGAAAGATCGGAGGAATTGCCAGTTGCTAGTTCCTCACGTTCGATATGCGATGCTTGGACAGCTAATTCACGCCGAGGGAAGTAGATAGTTCTTATGGCGATGTATTCAGCAATTTGACATACACTATTCAAGTACTTCATTCGAGGCAGCCATTCGATCACAACGGAATTGAGTACCGTGGACCAAGTGACGATGGCAATGACGATCAAGCTAGTATGCCACCGTTGATACACACACATTGATATAAAATATTAAGTTTGCCTGAATCAGCATAGCGCTTGGAAAGATCCCGGAGAATGCTGACAGAATACAGCCCCGAATAGTCTAACTGGCGAGCAAGGAAAATGCTCTAGCATGCTTTGGCGAGATTAAAGCAGCAAAGTAGTGATACTGTCCCCCATCACAGGGTATAATGCTGGCATACTCACTTATGACAGAGTAATGGCCAAAGCACCGATTAGCGAAGCAGCAAAACCACAGACTATACTAGAGCTTCCACCGGTTAGTAGCGATTGAGTCATGGTAACGCAAATAATATCCGAAGTGCCACTGGTATAGATTGCGAGGAGGATTCACGACCAGACATTGAGATTCACGACCAGACATTGAAGCAGCGAATCATCAACTGCCCATGTCCTAGAGCAGCGAGTTGTAGCTGACCACCGGGTACGAGCAGCCTCTACTTTGAGGACGTTGAGTTGGCTCATGGTTGCGATATTCTGTTCCTGTTTCTCTGTTTCCATGCCTCTTATAACTGCACATCGAGCCTACATTAGCACCCCGGCAGAAAGATCATTGTTATGCTCCGCAGATTACTCTTACCACTCGCAAGTGAGGAGATACCGTTCTGCAGGGAAGTCTGGGCGACGCAGAAGATAATGTAGCCTGCCTGCTCTGGTCACAGTGTATCAGCTTCCTCTTTGCGATGAAAAGAAATCGACTTATAACTGGACCGCAAATGCCAATGATAGATAGCTCGAATCAACCACACAACAGTACCAATTGTATATAGGTGTAAGAACTGAAGAAGGAATTATAGCCTGGTCACATGCTACAGAGCGCAATGAGATAGCACGAGCTGTAGTTTGTTAGAATTGGATAAAGAGATTCACAACGCAAATATTCCGCTCTATGACTGAATAGCAAATCTACTTGGAGACTTGAACTTCGATTTCCTCGATGCAATTGTGGGTGGTGACATGTCAACAATCCTGTTCCTATGGCGGGAGTGCCGGTCATATCTCCAGAATTCATGCCCGAAGCCCTGGGGGATTACGTCCATATTGGTCGGAAATTACAAGTTTTCAACGATACCGAATTTATGGAGCAAAAGCATTGGAAAAGAGAACTATATAAGGTCCGTCCGAACAGATGAGATTCGTCTTAAAAGCAGAAAATAAAAACACAAGCACAGTTCGAATAGGCGGAAGACCAGCTATCTGTACATGCAAGGCAGAGAGAAAGAAAGGATATCTATTATGCTTTTTTTTTCTCTTTTCCCATTGGTTTCTTCCTCTCTGCCTTGAAACACCATATGCGTACAGGGGAGAACGCGAAATGAATGCCTTCATTCCGGTAACCCCGTGCTCTCAAACCAAGGATATTGTCGGCAGATCGTCAGAGCATAGAAGTGACAATCATCAGAGAAACAGAAACAGGATTAGCTTTTGACACTGTGGCATTGCTCATGTCATTGCCAACAAAGCATTGACATGAGATATGGAGGGAAATCGCGCGCCAAAAGAATGAACCCGGCGATCCGTTTACTTAAGCTCACGCCAGAGCTTGGGGGCGGCGCAAGCGGTGACACAGTGGGTGAGGTGGAAGACTGAGAATCATGTTAGTTACCGGGAATCTGGATGGATACACCCTCATGAATTCAGACAGAGGCGAATTCCATGGAGCATTTCATTGCTTTCAAGAACTTACACTCCTCAACACAGTCCTCCTTGGGACCCTTGAAGTCCTCATCCTCCTCCTGGCGGGTGACGCGCTCGACACACTCGTCGTAGTGGTGCTTGTAGGGGGCGCACTGGGCGGAGTGGGCGCACTCTGAAAGATGAATAAGTTAGTTGGGAATACATAAAAGATAATCGAGATGGCATGGAGCCAATTGCGATGCCATTGGAGCCTACGGGACACGCGGATGAATCCGAATGCCTCGGGCGACAATGCGAAACAGCCAGCCGACCGCTGACACATTGCCACGACACAAGGGTCGCTATATCAAGCACAATTGCAAATGCAGCAGACTCAATGGGGTCAAAACAGGAACCACTCACCCTCCTCGAACTTGGGCTTGAGGTCCTCAGGCTCCTCCTCCTCTTCCTCCTCTTCTTCTTCCTCCTCCTCTTCCTCCTCGGCCTCAGCCTCGGGCTCCTCCTCAGAGGCCTCCTCGGACTCCTCAGCGGGGGTCTCCTCAGCGGACTCGGTCTCCTCGGATGACTCTTCGGTGGTCTCCTCGGTCTTCTCGGCGGGCTCGTCCTGGGGGGGTGGAGGACTCGACGTCGGCGGCGGGAGCCTCAGCCTGGGCCTCGGTGAAGCCCAGGGAGGAGTAGACGTCAGAGAAGAAGTCGGCGAAACCCATTGTGACTGTCAATTGAGGGGACAGGGACCGGTAGAGATGGTGGGTATTGGAAGGTAGGGGTTGATGATTGAGTGTTGGTTTTCCAAGCTCGGACTGGAAAATCGGGACGCCCCGGCGCTGAGCACAATTGTACCGCACGTGATTGGCTGCTGGCTTTCGCTGACTATGACAACGATTTATTACTCCGGAACGATCTCAATGTCAATGGGATTCGGTTAAGCCATACTCGATATGTTGCTTTGTTTTCTTCATTATATCGCTAATTTTCGAAATCACTACCAGGCTAAGCCAATGCCCCTATTACGGTCACGCTCTAAATGCCGCGCATGAACCTCACCGCACTCAAGTCTTAAAACGGAAGGTCTTATTATACATGCTTGTTTCCCGGCTTTGCATCAACAGAACTCAAGCAAAAATTGAAGAAGGGTCCTCGAATTTGCTATTCATGTCTCGCGACGCTCAGATCAGATTAATTCAAGTGGATTATGTGGCCCGTCGCAAACGTTCCTCCAAGGCATCGGCTACACTCTGTTGTTGAACTTCTTCATATCCTGGCGGTGGCTCCATAGGCTCGGGTCCAATGACTGATGCTCGTTGGTTGTTTGCTGGTGGGTTTGATGTGTGGGTAGGAGCAGCAGATTGGCTAGTATTGTTCGAACCCGGGCCTTCGTAGGCTGGCAGCTCCTCCAGATGCACTCCAGCGAGATCCACGCCCTGTAGTCCGCGAGCACTCTCGCCTGAATTTTCCACCGCCTGCTCTAGTCGTTCTCTGATCCGTTCAAAGTTGGTGTGGAAATCGAACGCGCCACCTTCTTTGAAGGTCACCTTGATCTGGATGGCCGGAAGAGATGAGGAGATGCCTCCTCCAGCGACGGGTTTTATGAGTGCAGTCCAGACATTGGGACCAAAAAATGGGGCGGAAACGTGAGAGTCGCGGACGTTCAGTAAAGGAGACGAAAAGGATTGAAAGTTGTCAGACGCTTGGGAAGGGAGGTAGATTATCTGTTTAGGTCAACCAGCGGTCAGTACTTTGGCTACATGAGAACCCCGAAGAGAAGGGGAGAAATGACAGACCCTTTGGTTGGTAAGGTAAATGCAGCCGGCGCTACTCTGAAAAGACAGCGCCTCCGGGCCCTTGTACCCGGATGGCGGCGTTAGCGCGAGGGTGGTGCGCGGAGGTGAAGTGTATATCAAGCGTTCGTTGGGAAGGCGGACGAAACCTTCTTGGTCATGAAGCATCACCCAGCTGTAGTCCCCGTCAGTTCTTGTCATCCGCTTATCAGTGTATCTCGGCGATTCAAGTACTCAGCAGGGGGAAGGATAAGCATGCACGTACTTGATAGACATTCTGACTGACGGTCATTCCACTGCACTGATTGCGCAGAGATGCGGAGAAGGCAAGATAAGAAGGTCAGGATAGGGAGATCCACAGAAGGAGGTTTTAGGTTCATGTATGCCCAAGAGGTGATTTCAGGGTCTGAAACCCTTGGTTATCCGGTGTCGCGGAAGGGAGAAAATCATCCATCTGCGGGGCAAGCGGGGAAGTTCTGCAAAGATGACTGGTCTTCCAAGGTATTATGTCCGGACTTTCTTTTCTGATTGACTGATACCAGGTGGTATACTGTATTTCTTTTGGGAGAACAAATCATATACTAGATCCCCCCAAAAAGCCTAACTTCCCCGATAACTCAACCAGCTATAGATATACTCATCATTCCCCCGCTCTATCGTAGATCCCCGCGCCTGAACGCAGGAAATTTCCATCTCGGGCTTAGACGGATCTTCCTCAACAATTATAGATGCATATAAACCGTTGGGCATGGTGGCCCCCAAAGAATACTTTTGTGTCCTTGTCAAGATTCTTCCATTAATGGGTACCCACATATATGATAACATAGTCCTGGTATGCCCTGGTGGAGACTATGAGAATATAGAATTGGCCACTGGCCCCAGTCCACAACGGGTATCGTATGTTTTGGGTAATAAAAGTTCTGTTGCGCACAGAACTCACAAATCAGCATAAAACCCTAGATAAGTTCCCTATAGTCGTGTGAGTGGATTCTTGTTCTAGAAGCGTCCGAAGGGGAGCGAACGCGCTAAAGCCGGATCCCCAAACCTTCCGGATTTGATCAGGTTTATTTGTTCCCCCTAACTTTTTTCCTCTTCGCTCCACTCTTGTCCTTGAGTGTTTTCTGTATTCTTCTATTTTACTCTCCTCATCATTATTGCGTGTGGCGTAAACGTCGCTGCATAAAGGGAATAACTACTTGGTGGGGCCCAAAGAAAAAAAAAACTAAGCTCCCTCTACCGACGTCAGGCTCCGGCGGGTCCAAGCTCGTGCAGCTCACCTGCAACTTCATGTCAACGCCGTGACCTTCCCACTGATCACGCCCACTTGAGCCTCCTGGAACCATTCACCGGGTTAAAAACGGCACCATGGGCAAGCAACAGACAAAAATCCCACCCCTCATTGGGTGGCTGTACGATCTGGTGCTCTGGTCCTTCTCTGTGCTGATCGACCTCTTCTTCCGCGAGGTGCACCCGCGAGGATCATGGAAAATTCCTCGTCGCGGTCCCATTATCATTGTCGCTGCCCCTCATGCGAATCAGGTATGTCACTATAACCCCCGGGGTTTGACCCAGATCATGCAGCTAACCAAGCCCCTTCCTTACAGTTCGTTGATTCCCTCGTCCTCATGCGCGTCATTCGCAGCGAAGCGCACCGTCGGATCTCATGGCTGATCGCAGAGAAGTCCTTCCGACGCAAGTTCATCGGACTGCTTGCGAAGGGTATTGGAACGCTCCCGGTGGCCCGCGCCATGGATAACTTGAAACCCGGAAAAGGCACGATCTACCTACCAGATCCTGTCAACGAGCCGACCCTTTTGCGAGGCGTGGGAACAAACTTTGAAGACCCGACATTTGAAGTGGAGGGTACAATTGCGCTGCCAACCATCAATGGAACCTCACACAGCACGGCTATTGCGGAAATCCGCGGACCAGAGGAACTCGTCCTCAAGAAGCCTTTCAAGCATAGGGATGCATTGTTCCAGCTTACAGGAAGACAGGATATTGGTAAAGATGGTAAATTTTCGGGAGATGCGGCAGATAAAAACTCGGACTTTGAGGGCACCAAATTCAAGGTTGCGCCACACGTGGATCAAACCGCTGTCTACGAAGCTGTCTTTGGGAGATTGAATGCTGGCGGCTGTGTGGGAATCTTCCCGGAAGGTGGTAGCCATGACCGTACCGAGTTACTTCCTCTCAAAGGTAAGCTATATGTCACTTCTTTGGCCAATGTGCTTGCTGACTAACTGTTCTTAGCTGGTGTGGCTCTCATGGCTCTTGGTACTCTGGCGGACAATCCGGATTGTGGTCTGAAGATTGTGCCCACTGGCATGAACTACTTCCATGCCCATAAGTTCCGCTCTCGTGCAGTCATTGAGTTTGGCAAGCCGATTGAAGTCCCCCGGGAATTGGTAGAGCAATTCAAGAAAGGCGAACGTCGTGAGTCTGTCGGCGCCCTCTTGGATATCATCTACCAAAGTCTCGTCGCTGTCACGGTTACAAGCCCTGATTATGAAACACTCATGGTAAGACATGTTTATTTTAGTGATTTTCGAAGAACAAAGTCTGACAAATCATAGGTTATTCAAGCGGCACGTCGCCTGTACAACACCAAGGGAAAGAAGCTTCCTCTTCCGATGGTCGTGGAGCTTAATCGTCGACTCGTAAAGGGATACGCACATTTCAAAGACGACCCGCGCATTGTCAACCTCCGGAAATCTATCGTGAACTACAACAAGCAGCTTCGTATTCTAGGTATCCGAGACCACCAGGTTGCATACGCCAAGTTCTCTATTTTGCAGGTCATTGCTACGTTGATCTATCGCTTGGGCAAATTGGTTCTCCTAACGATTGGAACATTGCCTGGCTTGCTTCTTTTCGCCCCTGTCTTTGTTGCAACCAAGTATCTCTCGATCAAAAAGTCAAAGGAAGCTTTGGCTGCTTCCACTGTCAAGCTCCAGGGCCGGGATGTTATGGCAACCTGGAAGCTTCTAATTGCACTTGCATTTGCTCCGGCTGTCTATGCATTCTACTCTGCAGCATTCACTTACTGGACCTATCGAAACCGAGTGCAGGGCTTAATTCCTGACTGGGTTCCCCTCTGGCTGGTTGTCATGATTGGCATGGTTCTCTTCCCCACCATCACCTTCGCTGCCCTGCGTATCGGTGAGGTGGGTATGGATATTGTCAAATCGCTTCGACCACTGGTTCTTTCTCTGAACCCTTCGTCGGCCAACACGCTGGTGAAACTCCGAGAAAAGCGCGCTTCTCTTGCCCAGCAGGTCACGGATGCCATCAACACCATGGGTCCCGAGCTATTCCCTGACTTTGATGCTGCCCGAATCGTCACGGATCCGTTCCGTGAGGTCAGTTATGAAGGTGCCGCCGATGAAGAGCAGGAGAATAAACAAGTTGGTGAGACCGTAATGAACCATACCTCGCCCAGCGCGGAGCCTCTGCCTCGCAATGAATCGTTCCATAACCTGGCCAACATTGGCTTCTTCTCCACAAGACCGCCAAGCCGCAACCGCAGCCGCAGCAGCTCCGCGGCACCTCGTCCTGGCTCTCGGCATGGCCTTAAACCGCTCAGCACCATGACCGCTAAAGACCCATTGGAAGACGTCAGCTCGCGGATCCGAGATGCTATGAGAGAGCGCGGTGAACGACGCCGCCGCCGGAGTGAAGATGGAAGCTGGGATATGGCTAGTTCGGGAACAAGAACCCCGTCTAGCGGCGATGAGTCCCGAAAAGATCTATGACCTGCTATGACAGCTACTGTTTGAAGTCTGATTCTGATACGTACTTTCTTGTGCGGCAATATTGGGTGTCAGAGACTTGTGACTCTTTCCTGTTCCTTAGTGTATATATGAGATATCCCATGTGTTTTGTTTCACCTTTGAGCTACCTTACATTCTTACCTGCCTCCAGTACCATAAAAAACTTTACAAAACACATAGAATCGGAATTCTAGGGCCAGATGGCTACTGCATACAACCTACCGAGCGCTGTGCCATGGGAAATTTGATAAGTCATGTGTTTGAGCTACTCGCCCTGCGAGTGTTCTATAATCCATAGGAAGAACAAACCAAAATGCCGCTAATATCGACTATCGGGCAAGTATAGTAGCGTCGAAGTCAAAGTAATCTAAAACGATTGAGGCTTAATATTAATCGAAGATCCGGAATTGCGGGGAAAAGCACTTTATTGGGCTTGGACTTTGGTGGCGCGGAGTGTTCAACGGATACTTACTAGTCAAAAAAAAAGGGAGAAAAAAAAATCCCAATCAAACCGCTTCAGTTGAGTAGATGTTCCTTTTTAAATTTCTACATGATAAGCTTGCAAAAGGCAAATGAAAACAATTTCATATCTAAGGCTTTCCAAACACCCCTGCCAGGTGCCAAGTGCTGTAAATTGTAATCAAAATACAATACATATGGGCCAAGAATTTAGTGAAACCAGTGCAGAAAAATAGTGCAGCCTGGCGTCGCCTCAACGTGTTTGTTCCTTAACGTTCTATACGCTCAAAGCGGAATTATACGGGGGTTGATGGCCTAGTCTAGCCCGCATAACTGACCACGTCTCCCGTTGCATCACGTCCCACGCTTATACGAACCTCCTTCCGCCTTGACATCCTTTTACTGCCCAGTTTTCCCTCCTCAGATCGAATTCGCTTCGATTCTCCCAAACCCCCTGAGCTGTGCGAGCCAGGTCAAGTACGTGCTCATTATGGCGGGTTCAATGCACTTGTCGCGACTCCGGAACTGGTTCCTTGCCTCTCCGCCAATCGAGTTCGCCATCTCGAACCTCAAGGAGCTCCTGGTTGGCGCACTCCGCCAGGGCCCGATCCCTCAACATGTGGCTTTCGTCATGGATGGAAATCGCCGGTTTGCCCGATCGCATGGTATTGAGACGGTCGAGGGACACAATCTCGGTTTTGAGGCACTGGCAAGGGTAGGTCTTCCCCTCCCCCAACAAGCTGACCCCGGCAGCTTGTTGTCATGGATCCCATTCAGCTGGTTGATTTTCGCCCATACTAACCTATCTCTGCCTTCTTCTAGATTCTAGAAGTCTGCTACAAGAGCGGAGTGAAAGTCGTCACTATTTACGCCTTCAGCATCGAGAATTTCAAGCGCTCAAAATTCGAGGTGGATGCCCTGATGGATATGGCTAGGGTGAAACTGTCACAGATGGCGCAACACGGAGATCTTTTGGACCGGTATGGAGCCAAGGTGCGCGTTCTTGGCCGACTCGATCTTCTCAAGCCCGACGTCCTGGCCGCCGTCAACAAGGCAGTTGAGTCCACCAGTCGCAACGGCGACTGCGTTTTAAATATCTGCTTCCCCTACACCTCCCGCGACGAAATCACCACCGCTATCCGTTCAACTGTGGAGGATTACAGTACGCCTCTTCAAGCTAACGGCGTTCCTCGGACCCCTTTCTCCGAATCCCATATCAGACATAATATACGTGCCCAGACCCAAGGATCTAAGCCACTGGATTCCCAGAGTGACTCTGGGTCTACATCGGCGGAGTCTTCTCAGGAGGATGATTCGATTCTGCGGAACGATCGCTCCAATCGGATCTATGAATCCGGCTCCTCTTTCTCGTCCTCTGCTACTCTTCATCTCGATAAGAATGGATCTCATGGTGATAAACCGGCTTTCATGTCCCCCGAAACGATTTCGCGCCAAACCCTCAATGACCATATGTTGACCAAGGGCACCCCACCGTTGGATCTCCTTGTGCGGACATCAGCCGTGGAGCGGTTGAGCGACTTCATGCTCTGGCAGTGCCAAGAAAACACCGAGATTGTCTTCTTAGACGTTTTGTGGCCCGAGTTTGACTTGTGGCATTTCTTGCCAGTGCTTCTTGGGTGGCAGCGACGTATATCCAAGTCCCGAAAAAACCCCGACGCCGAGGGAAATTTCGCCGGTGACAATGCAGAATCCAGCGAAGAGGATTTAGACTCCTTGGTGTTACGACAGAGCAAGCTGAAAGCTATCTAGCCAACCTTTCTTGTCTTCTTTCTGTCTCTTTCCTGTATTCTTTCTCGCATTCAACGGAGTTTGGTGTTTGAGTGACTCTCGACTTGTCATATATCCCAGCAGCATTAACAGCATTATTTTCGATACACCATATCCAACTGTTATATAGTTAGAACATCACTTTTATCTATAAAAGGTCTCAAATTTCCTAATCTAGTCCCCGGTCCTGCATTAGTAAACCCCCGCGCCGATACCGGCCACGTGACGGGGTGACTCAAGCACACAGGGAAAGTTCAAGTTCCTCACTCTAATTCCCCATCTATCTATATCCCAATTGAATTCAAGATGGTCGCTCAAATCGCTGGTTCTAAGGTCCTCCTCCTGGGCTCGGGCTTCGGTATGTTCCCATCCCTCCCAATGCCTATATCTTCTATGACTGCCCCGCAATGCTTCCGCTTCAACACGGTTCCAGAGTTCACTTGCTCACATATTGATTCTTTTTAGTCACCAAGCCTACTGTCGATGTTCTCGACAAGGCTGGTGTTCAGGTCACCGTCGGTACGTGCCATTGACCCCAATTTACCCTTCCGGTCCCTATGCCAGTATCGCCGAATTACCCCGCCATGTCCCGCGACAGCTCGAAGATACCCTTTACACACCGCTGCAATGCTATAGTAGCTGATCATAAGTCTGTGTCAATTAGCCTGCCGTACTCTCGAGAGTGCCCAGAAGCTTGCCGCTGGCTTCAAGCACACCAAGGCTATCGCCCTTGATGTCTCTGACGCTGCTGCTCTCGACAAGGCTAACAGCGAGGTAAGGACCAAGCCAGATTGCGGTCGGGCGATTGCGGTGGAACTAATTATTTCATCCTAGCACGACCTTGTCATCTCTTTGATTCCCTACAGTAAGTACAATTCTCTATCTGATTGGTAGTCTACAAGAAGTATGCTGACGCGATAATAGCCTTCCACGCCCTCGTTATCAAGTCGGCTATCCGTACTAAGAAGCATGTCGTCACTACCTCATACGTCTCCCCCGCCATGGAGGAGCTTGATGCTGAGGCCAAGGCTGCTGGCATCACTGTCATGAACGAGATTGGTCTGGACCCCGGTATTGACCACCTTTACGCTGTTAAGGCTATTGCCGATGCCCACGCTGCCGGCGCCAAGGTTACTAGCTTTATCTCCTTCTGCGGTAAGTGTTTACATATCCCTTGAATTGACAATCACTGACAATCTTTATAGGTGGTCTTGTAAGATGAAATCCAAAGTTTCCGCCCTATGATCTACTAACTGTTCAATTAGCCTGCCCCCGAGGCCAGTGGAAACCCCCTCGGATACAAGTTCTCGTGGTCCAGCAGGTGCGAACAAACAGCATTACGTTCCAAATTAGAAAACAGAAAAGCTAATTGCTTACAGAGGTGTCCTGTTGGCTCTGCGCAACGCTGCTCGCATTTACCGCGAGGGCAAGATTGTTGACATCGCTGGCCCTGACCTCATGGCCAACGCTAAGCCCTACTACATTCTCCCCGGTTTCGCCTTCGTCGGCTACCCCAACCGTGACTCTACTCCCTTCCGCGAGCGCTACGGAATCCCCGAGGCTCAGACCGTTATCCGCGGTACTCTCCGCTACCAGGGCTTCCCTGAGTTCGTCAAGGTCCTTGTTGACGTTGGTTTCCTGAAGGACGAGGCCAACCCCGTCTTTGAGAGCGCCATCCCCTGGAAGGAGGCTACCCGCCAGCTTTTGGGTGCCACCTCTTCCTCCGAGAAGGACCTCGCCTGGGCTATCCAGTCCAAGACCGCTTTCCCCAACAACGAGGAGCGTGACCGTATCATCAACGGTTTCCGCTGGATTGGTCTGTTCTCTGATGAGCCCACCACTCCCCGTGGTAACGCTCTCGACACCCTCTGCGCTGTCCTCGAGAAGAAGATGCAGTACGAGGAGGGCGAGCGTGACATGGTCATGCTGCAGCACAAGTTCGAGATTGAGAACGCTGATGGCTCCAAGGAGACCCGCACTTCCACCCTGTGCGAGTACGGTAACCCTGCCGGCTACTCTGCCATGGCTAAGACCGGTAAGTTCTGCATTTGAAAAAGGACAAAGTAAAGAAAGAAAGGATTCTTATACTAACTGTACTTAGTCGGTGTGCCTTGCGGTGTTGCCGTGAAGCAGGTCCTTAACGGCACTATCACCAAGAAGGTATGTTTGCTGCTTACTTGAGTTCATCTTGATAATTTTCACATTACTAATTTTCAAACCAGGGTGTTCTCGCTCCCATGACCATGGACATCTGTGGCCCCCTCATCAAGGAGCTTAAGGAGGAGTACGGTATCGAGCTCGAGGAGCGCACTCTTTAAGTGTCTTAACTCGTATAAAAGCTAGTATTTAGCTAAAAGTACAAAGAATGATATAGATCATGATTGGATGTTACTAAAGTTGGCCAGCTCACATCACGTAAACCTTTGAATCTCCCGTCTTACCAGATGCATAAGCTTTATCTAACAGAGTGTATCTAAATCGTTGCAGTTGAAGATTTTTAGGTGACAACATCTGTTCTATCGTGAGATAGATCAATTCTTAATTTCATTATCATAGACATCACTTCCTCTATCATAGCATCATCGCAACCGTCCAATAGATTGGACTAAAGAGCCGAACAAGATCCAAACAATCCAAGCAAACACAGGATCCAAGAGACAGACATAATATGACGGAAAACCGGAGCTAGCTTCTAGTTATGGGGAGCTCTCCCAATAAAGCTCCACCCATTTTCCAATGCCATGTCCTAGTAAGGACCAGACCCAATACGATGTATCAAGACTGTTATTAGCTCTTGTTTCTCATATTTTTCGTTGTTTTTCGTGTTGCAGGCGTGAAAATAATGAAGATCGACACGCATTTTCTGTTCTCTATGTATCAAACTTTTGAACTCTGGCCGAGTTGTTTAGAGAATAGTGCCAAACCTATAGCGAGAAGAATCACAAGGAATGTCGTTAGTAAATTTTTTCCAAGGAAGGAGCGAGATTTGGATGATGATCTGGACATGAACGACCCACACTGGTCAAAAGACAAAGAACAAAAAGGGGACGGCGGCAGCGGGAGACAAAGGAAGGGTTGAAGGGTGGAAACGAGAGCTTACCCGAAAGTCTGCTTCATGCTGCGAACGTAGTACATATCCCAGTTTTGCTTGGTGACATCCTCCTGTCCAACGGGGACACCAGACCACTCGACGCGCAGCTGAGTGACGCCATCAACGTTGTTCTGGTCGAAGTTGATCTCGAGAGTACTGAAGTGGCCAGCGGGCCACTGAGCCAAACGCCAGGTCTGCACAATCTGCTTGGGGGAGTCAAGCTTAACGAACTCTCCAGTCACGTTGCCGTCGAAGATGGCAAACTTGCCGCCAACGTGGGCGCCCTCGAACTGGCGGGGCGGGCCGCGGGTGAAAGCGGCGAGGCGCTGGGGGTCGGTGAAGGTGATAAAGAGCTCCTCGGCGGTAGTGCGGAACTCATCTGAGGCGGTCACGGTGGTGGTGTTAATGGCGACGTTGCCGGTGGATGTGGTGGTGGTTGCGGTGGTGGGAGCGGCCTGGGACTTGTTGGCCTGGGGGTGGACAGGGACCGCGGGGAAACCCTTGGAAGGGTCGGCGCCGGGGGCGTGCTGGATGTCCTTTGCGTGCTCGGTGATGAGGGCACCGCAGAGCTTGGCGAGGGCCACACGGAGTTGAGGGATAATCTTCGAGCGGACGAGGTCCTTTACGGACTGCTTGGAAGCAGCATCGGCGTAGTTCTCAATCTCAAACTATCAAGACACAGAAAAATTCCGTTAGTTTGGGGAGTTGCTTGGTTTTTCTCTAACTGAGCCTTCCCCTATGTGTGGAGGGAGGCCTTTGGGCGGGTACAAGGGAACATACGACGTACTCATCTTCCTCGGTATCGTGGGCTACCTCGGGGATGTTGATGGAACCGCTGACCTCCTCGCCGTCCTGGGTCTTACCTATAAACAGTCTCAGCTGCCAGGATCGGTCGGAATTCAAGTGGATTTCTACAAACCTGAATACTCTAGCGACAGCTTGACATCGAACAGGGTAATGACCTTGCCCTTGCGCTGGCTGACGTCTACGTCGCCATTCATCGACAGAACCTTGTCTACTTTGGCGGAAACACCACCTTCCTCGGCACTGATGACAGTCAGGTGCTTGTCAAGGTACTCCTTGGCCCAGCCAGAAGCGTCCTTGTTCACCCAGTGCCAGTTGTTGGGGTTGTGGAGAACCATGATGAATGTGGGACTATTAAAATGGGAAAAGGAAAACTCTGATTTGGGGACGATGTGATTTTGCGAGAGCCGAGTTGCGAATTCGGTGCTTCTCCTTCTTCAATTCTCTCTTGCTTCTCCGGGGAATATCCAACCGAATCTAAAAGGTTCTTTAAGAGATTTCAGGTTAGCGGAATGATCGCAGAAATTTCATGTGGAGGCGAAGTAGAGGAAACAATTGCGCGAAGCAATTATGCCACAAATATCAGGTCACGGCTGCGTATGCCGGACGGTATACTGATCAACATAAACAAGGGAACAATTCCTCGTCGTCTGACTGGTGCCAGCTGGTATCTCATCATTTGAGCAGACCCAGGATAGCTCAAGCCCATGAGGGCTTGAGAAGAGCCCGGGTGAAGAATAATAATTCTTCATTGGAAGGGTGCAATGCAATGCGAAATAGCAAAAGTTACTCACAATTTCAAGAAAAGTCCAGATAAACTTCTGGACGGAGTGATTGAAGGATGATGAGAAAGAGAAGAGGGACGGAAGAGCGACGGATATTTGAGTGATTGGGGACGGAACACTCTAGAAAGAGAAGTCACGTGAAACAGTGGGCCCTGCATTGGAAGAGGATTAGTATACACCCAGTCGGGCACTGCTTTCATTAATTATTCAGGAGACACTTGAAATATGGGGATATTAAACTTTCATGCCCAAATCTTGGATGGATAAAGCTCTTCAAATTGAACATACTATGTACCCAAAACCGATAAATAGGCAACGAACGAATGGGGGATATCACAAATCTCAAGCAAAAATATATATGTATAAGAAGAAGCATTCATCTTCAAAGTTGGTGACTCATTCTTGTTCCAATCTCTCCAAATCTTCCCATGCATCTTCACTTATGAGTTGTTCTTTGACCCTTTCTCGTAAAACTTCAATCTGGCTTCCAAGAGCCTCTGTCCACTGTCCTTCAACAGTGGCCACCTTGTCCTTCAGATCTGTAGTAAGAGAGACCTCTTCATCTGCCCGGGTCATCTCCATAATCTGACGGACTGTCTCCTCAGACTCTCCACGCTGAATCCTTTCTGCTTCCGTAAGGTTGCGATTGGCTCGCATCATAGCCGACCGAACCTCATGCAATAAGCAGAGAAGATTCGTCTGGGACTCGATGTACTGATAGCTGGACTTCTCGGCATGCGAGAGCAGGGAGTAGAGATATTGCAGCGGATGCGCATGGTAGCTCGGGTTCTCTTCATACTCGTTTGCCGGAATTTGAACTTGGAAGCCATGGAGATTTTCAGGGACCTGTTGTATCAGGGCGAGGAGCGAGGGGGCAATATCCCAGAAGGCTGAGAGTTGCTTCTCGACGCCACGGACAACATTCTGTTCGATGATATTCAGGAACGTTTCAAGACGGGCAAACGCCTCGGTCTCGTACTGCACACGTCGGTCTAAGGAATCCTTCGAGAAGAAGGCTTGTGTTTCGCGGAGCTTGTCTTCGTTCTTGCTTTGCTTGTATGGCAACAGAGCAACCGTTTTGTATTTATCATCGCGACCGCTGACAAGATCGAATGCTTCTCGGTGTAGTTGCTCGCGTGCTTCGAACAGCCATTTGAGCTGCGTAAGTTTCTCCAGTAGCTCGGGCTTCTCGTCGCCTTCTTCTTGCGTCTGATCAGGTGTCTCATGTTGTGCATCGTCAAAGAGCTTACTGCTCAGCTCGTCAATGCAAGATGTGGCTTTGTCGATACGGTCCGTGATTATAGCATGCATTGGCTTCAGCACCATTTTTTGATATGACTCAAGCTGGCGCTTTGCTAATTCGCCTTCGCGTCTCTGTTCTTCAACTATCATGGCCGCTTCGGCCTCAGCAGCTTCCGCAAAGGTGAGGCTGCCTTCTTGGATCTGGCTTTGGATATTAGATTTGAAATGGCGACGACCTGCTTGGACTTGCTCCTGATTTTCTTGAGTCATCCTCTCAACATCCATCTGATAACGCTGTCTGGTGGACTTTATCTCAGAGATGTCAGTGATGGATCGAACAGTCGTCCGATATGACACAAGGTCTGGATGTCCGTTGTTGACTGCCGGGTAGTGACGTGGATAGGGCGGAGGTAAAGTAACCAGCCGTGAGATGTCCAGCTTTTGGTTGCCAATGAACTGTTCATATCGGCGCTCGGCGCCTGCACTGGGGTACTCGTTCTCTTCTTCATGCCAACCGACCTTCTCTGGCGGATATTCTTCTGGTCCATAAGCCGGGTATTGGTCTGTATAATTTGCACCCGTATCATCAAGCTTAGATGGGGTCCGTTCCTGGTCCCACTGCATGGCATCCCGAGCCAACCCCATATATTTGGACTCACGCTTGGAGCGCCGCACACGCCTTCCGTCCCCTTCGCTACTAGATCCAGTCTTGGATTCCCACCAGCGGCTGGGAGCGCGACCTCGCGAGCTCATCTCGTCGTTGCTCATATTAAGACTAGCAATAGGTGACAGGCAGGGTTGATAGTTATTCCACCATGCAGAATCCGGTCTCCCGGCTCGATTTAGAGGAATCTCCAGCATCGGAGCAGGTCTGATTGGGGGTTTCGAAGACTGAACGGGGCGTTCAAAAAGCTTGCTATGCACACTTTCGGCATCAAAGGACTCAGAATCCCAGACGGAAGCATACCGTCCACGCCGGATTTGCGATTCAGCGATCATATATTGTGTGAAAATCTTTAGGGCTTCAGCCTCAGTTGGAGCAGCGGCCTCTTCCTCAATAAACTTTCGGTGCCGCTGGATAGCATCTTGCATGAAATCGGTATCTTGCTTAATAATAGATTCTAAGGAAGCTGACTGCGTTGCCTGTTGCAATGGGACTCGACGCGGTGACAGTGGCTTCATCATAGGAATACCATCATTCGGCATATGCAAGATATGCGAGATCGGACGATCCTCCCGAGTGCGAGAAGAGCCTCGAGGCCGGGGCTGTGGTTGAAACTCCTTTCCAGAGCCCAGCGGAGGAGTGGGAAGCGCCTTTGGTGGTATAGGCTGGGGCGCCTCCTTGGGATAGGCGGACGAAGATTCGCCATTGGGCGAGAACGGAGGAGTAGGCGCAAATGCAGCAGATGATGCACTAGGTCCAGGAGCTGGACTTTGTTCCAATTTGGGCGAAGAGTAGGATGATTGATCGGTGAAAAGGCCCCCAGAGCTTGCTCGAGACCGTGAGGTGGCGAACTGTGCCTCCGAGGGAAGACTCCGTGCACTTTTGGGAGTAAATCTCGACGATGAGGGCTGTTGGGTTGGGTCGGGAGAATTTCTTGCTTCTGGGAGGATCAAATTCGACGGTTTGATCTGTTCTAAAGCTTCGGCCCAGGGGTTTCCACTGGAAGACACGGCGCTCATATCGTCAAATGTCTGACTCTGCCGATTTCGACGCTCAATTCGCCTTTCACGAATACCCTTGGCACTTGGGTCCCGGACTGCCGGGCTACGGAAAAGACCGCCACTACCTGGTGTTCTTTGGTTCTCGCGCATCTTGCCGTTGGAATCAAGATATTCAGCTCGGTCAGGTGCTGAAATTGCTTTTGTGGTGTCAATATGCAATGGCTCATCCCGACTTGGCCGACTTTTCAAGTATTCCTCATCCACCCAGTCAGCAGGCGTTGGTGGAATACTCCCAAGACCAGTTCCCATTAAAGGTGGTGGTCGAGCCCTACTTCTGACCGGACCTTGAGGTGTTCTTGCGGAAGAGGACTCCGATGATCCGCTCACACTAACAGACCGCACGGTAGGAGGGGGGCCTGGCGGTGGCGGTGGAAGTGGCATACCTGGTGCCCATCCACTGTTCGATGGAGACCGATTTCTCGTTTGACTTTGTTCTCTTGAGGGGCCTGCACTGCTGACCACTGCACCCGCAGAGGCAGCTCTTCGCGATGTAGGTGGCCTCGAAGGTGCCTCCAATTGGCCAGAGGAAGGTCCCGGTACTTGATCTCTGATAGCTGGCGATGGCATAGCTTGCTCATAAGACGTAAGGGAAAATCTAGCCCTGGAATGAGATTGAGCGGCATGATAAGGCACACTCTGATTTCCGTCAATTCGACTGTGCGAGACTGATCTGGATCCCTGGTTACCCTGTGGTGGAGGCGGAGGTGGCAACTGGTGATGAGACTCGGTGTCGGTTGTGTAGACCATAGAAAGTGGACGAGGACGATGTGTCGAACGTCGTGGATATTCAGGATTTACATTGAAATCTCCATTCCTGGGAGGGTTCTGGGGTGGCGTCACTGAAGGCGTCACCGAAACATTAGGGCTGGGGGATCCAAATGCTCCTTGTGATAGTCGATTTTGATTGCTCGGAGGTGAGTATGGCGGAGGAGGTGGTGACAAAGATTCCTCTACGTTTCGTCAACATAAGACCTATCAACCTATAGATTTTATGGCAAAGAGGAACGAACCTGTATGAGGTCTGGGCTGGGGCGCAACCCTAATTTGGCTGCTTTGATGAGGATACTGAGCTTGCGCAGCGGCAGGGCCAAGGGGTCCCCAGTCCTGGGGATTGTAAGGGACACCGTAGTTCGTCGTCTGTCTAGAGGATGATGTGGACCGAGCGTTTGCTGGAGATGGAACGCATGGAGATTGCGTATGAATAAACGGACTCGAAAGCGAAGTTGACGATAAAGGTGTCGTGCCGTGGTGGAATTGAAGGCCACCTAATGCAGTCGTCAACAAAGGAGGCTGCACCGCTTGATCTCGACGACCTGGTGAGGGTTGATTATTGTTGGCAGCGGCCGACGACCAGCCAGTGTACTGCTGTTCGTCGCCTGCATGACTTGGAGCCATCCAACTAAGCACAAGTCAACATCATGAGCTCTTTGTAAATAGTAAAGCGAATATTAAGAGGCTCTAGCAAGCTAACGCACCTGTTCATCCTGGGACTATACACCCATCAACACACCGTTCAACTCGAGGCCATGGTAGCCCCTAGGAGATCAAGATATGGGATCGTGAAACCAACAAAAACAAAGGAAAAAGGAAAAAGACGAGGGGCCAAATCCAACGATTGCAATTCACAAAGCTTGAAAGAGAGAACTCATCCAAACCCTAGTCCGTAGGGCCAATTAGTGCCGACCCAGGCGCATGGCACGCTATCCACAGGGGGAGAAGAGGGGGCCATGATCTATATTTGGAAGCACAAAGACCTTTCAGCAGAGCCAGAGCGGACTTGGAAAGTGATGGTCGAAGCGGGGAATCTCATATGCATCCTGAGGGTTCTCATCACACACGGCCCAGGTTCAGCGCTTATCATCCATGCTTACTGGTCCAAGGCCGCTAGCCCCACACTCTCTGACCAGACCAACAGCCAATCAGCCTGCGCATCACATCAAGGTCAGGAATTTGGCTTCTTCCTTCAGGAAAACTCGACCAGGAGCATGGGCTGTTTCTAAAATAAAACAGACACGAGGGATGTACACCGCAAGATTTACAATCCTTCACAGGTGTGATAGGTAGAAAAAGACACTTTTGTGGAATAGCTTGCATTTATAATCATTTGAGTCCTAACTACTGCACACTAAATAGGCCTCGTGGACCTCTGCACTAGACCTCGCCCGGAGACCGGCACAAGACGCGGCTTAAAAAGATCCCTGTTCACTGAATCCAACGTTAGTTTGGAGTTCCCAAAAAAGGTGAATAACAAGGAAAGCTTGTAAACAAGGTGTCAGATAATATGCCCTGTCACAGGCGGTGGTCATCAATTGAAAAATTCCTTATGTTGACCGTCGTGATAATAAAGTAAATCATCATATAAAAGGGGGAAAGAAAAATCAAACTTGCGAACAGAAAGGACAAGCCAACTTACATTAGTAACTGAGAAGGAGTAGCGATGCTGTCACGAATGATCAGTTTCATGTCGACACTATTCAAGACCGATCAGTATCGAGCACTGAATGGACATGGGTGACAATCATAAAGTGATTGGTGATTGATCAGGCATGACGATCTCGTCAAAGCCAGTGGCTCGGACATATGCTTGTCTTTTGTTTTCGTCGATTCATCAGGAAAAACGAGGTAGATGGGAAGGAGACAGTGTGACATACACCTACGGTATGACAAGGCCGAAGTTGAAGGACGACAGTTCAATAAAGAGAAGATTACTGTTGACAGGACGAATTAGTCACTGTTTTCAAAAAACACTTGTTATGCAGAATTTTCACGGAGGAAAAAGATTTCAGAAAGGCATGAATGGTATTAAAAAGATGTTGTCTGCATGGCAAACGCCGATAAGACTCGTCATCTAAAGGGTTCATCATAGAATATGGGGTAGAGCAAAAAAAAGAAACACAAAGCAAGTAATCGCATACCTTTTGGGTTTCTACGAGATTGACGATGAAGTCGGTCAAGAACAGACACTGAACGAGTCGATTAGCAACCCGTCACAAAGTCATGTGTGAGTCGATGAGATTCATGAGACATGTCTCAGTGGGCGAGGTTTTCTAGGCCTGCCGCAAAAAGGGCGTATCCGTCATACAGTTCGGAGCCCAGTGCCTTTTCATCTTCGGACGTGAGGGATGTTGGGTGTTCACGGGTCGGAAGCTTACATCTGTCTTTGTTCCAGTTAGCATATGATTCAGAAGCAAAGTTCGAAATATAAATGCAGGAGATATTAAAAGTTCAGTCAAGCCTTGGTTGTCGTCAGAGGCCCGGGGGGCCTTGGACGGTAATTTCCAGTCTTAAATGCGTTCATCATAAAAAGGGGAGAAGAGAGTGATTGGGGGGAGCAAAAAAAGTCGCTTACCATTTGAAAAACAAGAGAGGCAGTTAGATGCTGCTGAGATTGATCATTCAGTTAGTCCTAAGAGGGCAAAGTTAGCTCTCTGTAAATCTCGACAACCAGTAGTGACAACAATCAAGACGAGCGCGAAAAGCTCAGACTGACGTGCA
Organism: Penicillium frequentans; assembly: GCA_028828275.1. Classification (NCBI taxonomy): domain Eukaryota; kingdom Fungi; phylum Ascomycota; class Eurotiomycetes; order Eurotiales; family Aspergillaceae; genus Penicillium; species Penicillium frequentans. Next base: position 2,948,186 of record JAQIZY010000001.1, on the reverse strand, counting down.
ATAACAGAAGTTTCATTCCCCGAAGGGGTCAAAGACTCTAGTTTGAAAATGGTTATAGTTATCATCATAAAGATGATGCTCGTGTTGGGGCAGAAAATTTTAACCGAGACAATCGCTTACCATAAGTTGAGTTCCTGCAAGACAAGCTCGCGTCAGTGAGTCGTGTGATGTATCATCTTCATTGAAGAATGAGATTCAAGTTGCAGTCCAAGCAAAAGGCATTTTATTGCAATGGAAGGTGCACTGATGGAAGAAAGGAAGAGTGTGAAAACACAAATCGAAGTTTTTTTAAGCTAACCGGGATGGCCGCCCTAAACTACTTTGGGACGGTTAGACCGCCCCGGATCCACCTGAACTACCACTCCGCAAAGGGACTAGTGTGAATAGCTTGCTGCCTCAGGCGTAAATGGTTTCTTTCTGCACATATCAGCTTCCGATCTTCAGATAAGTCAAGTAAAACACTTGATAATGAAAGAACTGATTGTCGATTAGGACAATAATTAGAATCCATTGAGTCTTCTTATGAACAGATTGGGCTTACTAATACATGACCTGATACACAGGATCTTGTACCAAGTCGACCACAATCAGTACGGCTGAAAGGGAACATTTCGGTTAATGCACCCCAAAGGTCACAAGTCACTGAAATCGGCCCGACCAGATCATAGGGCTGTCCGGTTATACATGAAAACCCGATCGATCCTGCCATCGGGTATTGCGGAAAATGCGGCAAGGAGCCTCCACGAGACCACCGAAACAAACCAATAATGACTGAATCAATTCTTCCCTTCTGAATAATTTTCATGTTTTGAGCCTCCAATATATACACACAAGCCTCTTGTGGTAACTTCTGAGGTTCATTGATTATGAGCTCCGTTTACCTATACGTTCCGTCCCGCACAGCGCGAGAAGGCTTAACAGCCACAGAGCTAGTATATGCTCGAATGCCATGTTACCACGGACGGCACAACAATCTCACGAGTAAAATATATCCAGTCTCTATTCGTCTTTGTTGAAAGACTTTACTAACATGTAGCTTTTGTTGCAGACCCTGGCGAGCTTCCAGATGCTTGCGTTGTTTGCGGCGATGTTCTTGGTGACGACTCCTGTTATCGACAGCTTCCATGCTCTCATATCTTTCACCAGCCCTGCGTTGATACCTGGCTCCGCACACAGGATGCCAGTTGTCCAATCTGCCGCCGCAAATTCTATAATCTACGAATGCCAAGATTAATACGTGTTGTCAGCCCTAGGACTGGTAGCCCAACATCATCGCCGAAAAAGTCACACCTAAAGCTTGTGATATCATGGCTAGGGAGAAGAATAGCCAAGGGGAAGAATGATTCTTGAATTCGAAGTTGGTCAGAACCCGACTTACTTTCCCTGACACACCAGAGTATTCTCTTTTCGTGACCAAGCAATTGCATTAATAAGAGCTCTCAAGAGACCGAGTTGTCAAGCGATGAGTTCGAGATGAATTGGAAAGGTTAAATTGCACACTTCCACGGTTACGTGATCTCTGTGGACCGCATTTCGTGATGTTATAACCGCCGGGTCCGCGCCTCCCGTGGTATCCGGATCATCCGGGCAATCCTCAATGTCCTTTCATTCTTATTACCTGACATATCTTGGTAATAATGGGAGTTACAACTTGAAGCTATAAATGGAATTTAGTGCAATTGGTGACTGGATAATTGTATAATACTGAAACGTTTCATTGCTCATGAGCCATGAAAATCTACTACTAATTTAGGTTAGTCGTTGGAAGGGGGATATCACTTGACTGAAAGTGAGGGTAATCCAGAAATCGAATAGACCACTCCATGGCACTGGAAATCTCGCTAGGCCAGTCACTGAGATTGGACGGATCAGCCGATATTTGCGGGGAGGGGAAAATGGTAGGCGACACAAGGTCAGCATTGGTCTCGGTCGACAGAGGTCCGTTTTTGGGAGCATAATTGGTAGATAGAAGTTGAGAGGCAGGAACTAGGTTTGACGAGCCGATTGCTACTGCTGGGAATATATAAGTAATGCACGTTTGAGATGGACTAATCCAAATCTTGAGTTGAAAATACCTTCTTCTGTTGATCGACGCATTTGAGAGAGACCTTGCAATATATCTGTGGCCTTTCTGGCCGCAGCGGAGTTCGAGCTGAGAGCTTCAAACACTTTCAGACAAGTCCCGGCGTCTTCACGCAGGCTTTGTGAGGAAGCCTTGCTATGCGTGGGACTGTTACTGTTATAGAAGCTTTCTGCGACGAATAAGATAGAGCTTGCACAGATGAGACATGAGATCATCTGCCACCATGGGAAGTCGTGAACCAAGCTCCGCTCGTCCACGACGTTGTGAAGTAGGTGAGCTGTTTCTTGAGCTTCGTGAACACATATTGACTCTGCCTGGGATATACGCTCCTTATCCCGAATGAGCAAGTTCATGAAGGACTGGTTGTTCATCTGCAGAAGTGGTAGACAGAGAAACGGTCGGTGAATAAGTGCGCGAAGATGATGGAACTTCACCGCAAGCATGTTACGCTGTAATAAAATTCAGTATTTGCAGAGCACGAGGGATTTGTAATTACTGACCTGGCGTTTGAATGACATGGACTTTTCAAAAGTGTGGCCCATGTCGAAGCGCAAATGCCGTGGTAAGCTAACTTTCCATTCAAGTAAGCGTTGGTCCAGACTAGATGCACTATGAAGCATATGATCTGGAGATAGATCAATTTGTGATGGCCGGTATAGCATTCGAATGACTTGTCCGACAATATGCGAAAATCGTATCACCTCCACAAAATAGCCCATCATCTGGCTATGGGCCGCAGGACCGACCTGGCTGTCTTCGGAATGGCCAGAAGGAAGGAATGGAGACTGATCACTTAAAGAAGGTAATTCCACCTGGAAATCAACTTCATGGATAGCCATGGGCCGTCCAAGCTGAAGAGCAAGTAGTCGATCCAAGACATACATGGAATACCATGTGCGTCGCCAATGTGGACGGTCTGCCGTACTAGGGGATGATTCCACGTGCAGACCAATGCTTTGCCCCATACGTATCGCAAATCCTAAAATGTTCCAGCAACTGCGAAAGTATTAGTATCGGCCATAAAGTGATACCACGGGAAACACACGCACCGGTCCGTGTGGCAGACTGCAAGAAGAAAGAAGCACTGAACTAGCAAAACCCAGACACTCATAAGAGAGCAATCTGCGCTCAGCTCTCCAGAAAAGTAAACGCCTTGGTCATGGTATCGAAAGTGGTTCTGATTGCCCGAGTCCTTGTCATGGGGGAACGATGTGTAATATGACCCTATAGCAAATATGAAACCTAGAAAATTGTTAGAACTATATGCTGCATATTATGCATTTTGGCCGGATCTTACTGAAGAGTGCGAGCCATGGCCGAAATTCCGGCTTATTGATATCTCCAGCTTGAAATCTCTGGAAGGCCTCTAGCAAAACCGACTTGGAGATGAACGGGTATGCAACATGAATGGTAGAAAGATAAACATCCAGGAATTGTTCCGCCTCAGACGGCGACGGGAAAAGCACCGGATGCTTGAATAGTGTCAAACTTTCTGGGCTATGAGTTTGACTATAATTCTGGGCCGCCTCTCCAGTTGGTTCTGCTGGTCCCTGCACACATTGACGAATACTATGTATAAAGTGGATGTCACTGGCTTTTCCAACATATGTAGGAGAACTTGCTACCGGCGAGTCATGCGTTGGAGGAGTTGCCACGGTATCTTGCGAACGCTGTTGCGCCTGGTGCGGGATATGACGTCGTATCTCCCCCAAACTGGCATCGAGCGCAGATTGATGCGCCCCATCTAAACTGAACCGGAGCTCTTGAATTAATGATTCATATGAATCAACAGCCCTGGAAAGGCCTGTAACTCCTCCCCTTGTGGGTATATCCTCTACAAGTAACGGGGGATGACGCTGAGTTCCATCCGTATCGGCTGGGCCAATTTGAGAACCACGCCGTCTTCTCTTCGACCAGGTGCAGGCGAAGCTATATCCTTCACACCTGGAGCATACAGGTTGTCTTCCATCACACTGCATTCACTCGAATTAGCGAAGGGAGCACTCGATATAGTGAGAGGGGTACCGGCTCGGACCTTGGCTTTGAGATCACGGCATTTATCGCAAGCAATGCCCACACGCTGACGTTTCATTGTGAATAAGCAAAAAAATTCATTCGAATGCCAATGCCAAGATTATGCACTTATCCGTGAGATTCGGCTTATTATTGTGAAGCCTAAGTGGGAAGAAACCGGGTGAGGCGGATCGGGCGGCTTATGTTATGATGACGATATGGATCCGGCCCAGCGCGAAAGCTTAACCGGCCCGCCCGAATCGTGTCTTTCACATAGCAAACCCTTAATCTCACAAAAATGTCGCTCCAAAGTGATCTCCACACTGTTTTCGAACCTTCTGACCTATTCATGTTGCCATCCCTGAAGATTGATGGCCTCAATGCCGCCACCCGATGGGAGAGCTCCGCATCATGATGATTCTGGCTCCACTCAACTGTCTAGTCCTACGTCCAATTCATCGGATTCCCAAATTCTAGGGCCACAGAGCAACTTGGACGAAATTATTGCACCGCCTCCTATCTACGAATCCTCAGAAAAACCAGAACGACAGCGAGAGTCTCTCGAAAATCGTCGTTCGAAGGATGAATCCCTTCCGCTGCCCCAGGAAACAGAACCCGCACAGGTGAACACACAAGATGGCAGGTACCCAGATATACCACAGCTGGCTAAAAAGCGAGCGTCCCGGGAATTTATACGAATGGCCTGCATTGTCGGCTACCTCATATTTTTCTCAATTGCTGGCACTATCCTACGACTAGCTATTGAATGTCTGACATTCTACCCTGGCACCCCCGTCAACGCCAGTGTCCTCTGGGCCAATGTAGGAGGGAGCTTCATCATGGGATTTTTAAGCGAAGACCAAGAGCTCTTCCGTGTTGACGACTCACACACTGCAGAAGCAGCAACGAAGCACAAAAAGACTATCCCCCTATACATTGGCCTGACAACCGGTTTCTGCGGCAGTCTCACCTCCTTCTCTACGTTCATCCGTGACCTCTTTCTCGCTCTTTCCAACGACCTGGCCGTGCCCCTTGGACCTTACTCCGATGTTTCGCTATTTGCCTCAGTCCCGGTTCGAGCTAGTGCCCCCAATGGAGGATTCAGCTTCATGGCCATAGTCGCGGTGCTGTTCGTTGAGATTGGGTTGTCGATTGCCAGTCTCTTTCTAGGTGCTCACCTTGCAATTGGTACATCTGCTTGGATACCTACTGTCTCACAACGCTGGGTGCGCAAGTTTCTAGATCCCTTTGTGCTCATCCTAGCGGTTTTATCGTGGGTAGCCGTGATTTGCCTTGCAGCACTACTATCCCGGGGCTCAGGCAGAGTCACGCTCTGGAGTACGGATATGTGGAAAGGCCCAGTTATATTTGCTTTGATCTTTGCTCCACTTGGTACCTTGGTCCGGTTCTTCGTGTCCTTGCAGCTCAACAGCCGTATCGCGGCATTTCCACTGGGGACATTCGTTGTCAACCTAGGTGGTACAATGGTGCTAGGAATGGCGTACTCGCTACAACATGCTTCATCCAGTGGAGCAAGCTTTGTTGGATGTCAGGTACTGCAGGGAATCATGGATGGGTTCTGTGGGTGTCTGACAACTGTGAGTACGTGGGTTTTGGAATTATCCGGACTTCGCAGGAGACACGCGTACTTCTATGGGACTGTGAGCGTTGTGGTCGCACTATGTGCACTTGTTATAGAGATTGGAAGCTTGAAGTGGACTACAGGACTTGATTCTCCCTCATGTTTCAGAAATATTTAGAGTTGGTTGAGAATACTAGAAAGCAAGAACCACAGAAACAAAGACTTGCACCATGCTTGGCAGATGCGCCAGTCTTCGGGTCAAGACTACAATATCGAGAATACTGACCCACGGACGGGGCCAAGAACATACTATTCAATGGTCTTCCAAGGTTTTAGTTGATTTGAAATTAGGACCTCTTCTCCACTCCACTGCCCAGGTATGAAGACTCAAATAAAGCACAGGTGCTGGACGCATATGTAGAGGATGACTAGTATTTTAAGCATGGCACTATAATCTCCATGTTTTCACTTCCGATGACGTCTCTCTTTGTAGGTTTCAAGGTTCAAATCTGGTCAAATAGGAAAGTCAAAGATTGAATTGAAGGGGAATCAAAAATATTATATATCACAAAGCTTCGTTTATATCCCAGAATAATACATGCCCATTATATTAATTAGGTGGATCGCTCATCAGGTAGACGAACGACATTGTCACCAGCCTCCAAAGTAGTCGATGAGCCAGACGAGCCAATAGAAGCCCGATGGTTGCGAATAAACTTCGGCCATGTGTTTGTGAGAACAAGGTATTTAATACTTGACTCGGCTTCATCAAAAACAGAGGCATCAAACTCAGCAGGAATTTCACCCCAATAATGAACGAGGTTCTTAATCTCATGTATCGAGTCCTTGTTCCCCTTATCAGAGTCAGCCGTGAAAGGCGTCACAGGCGAATCAATATTGAATGTTTCTCTGAACGGAGTAGCGGGCTCAGGAACCTCGCGCTCGCCGTACAGAAGGGCAGTAGGTTTCTCGAAGATCTGTTCCGGCTTTTTCAGGACTTGGAAGCCAAGATTCACGGGGAATTCGGCGTGACTGGGGCTGATATACTCGGCATACAGATGCAAGGCACGGTTGAAATGCTCACGCACAAGCTCTTGGATCTTCTCATCGCGAGGTGCGGTCTTGTCCTTGAGAGCCACGGGCAGCGAGCTCTTCCATTCGGCGACGGCGGTTAGGAAGGCGATGTTCTCCCCGGAGAATTCGCGGAGAGCAGAAAACTCCTGGAGAGGGGCGGGATTGCGATCGAGAACATACTCGAGGGCACCCATTGTCAGGATACTTTCATTGGAGGCGTCGGATCGAACGGAGCCCTTGGTGGACTTCCAGCCAGACAGGATGGACTCGACCATGGTGGGACCGGAGCCGAGAGACTTGACTTCGCCACCAATCCCGTTGCGTGCCTCCCATTGTGCGATGGCGTCGAGGGTCTCCTGACGAAGGGATTGGCGGTGCATAACCTCCCAGCAGGGAAGGAATATGGTAAAGATCTCCATGATAATGATAGAAAGACAGATCCACTGAGGGGGGAGCCAGACTGCGCTGACGGAAGCCATTGCATCGACGTAGGTACCACAGAGCCACAGTGGAGTTGCGGGAAGGCCAGCGATGGCACAAGCGATAGTTTGAGTTCGCCAGCCCTGGGTATCGTTGATATCACGAGCCTTCCAGAGAATGCAGGGAGCGACGATCCAGCACCAGAAGACCTGCGACAGAACACCGGGCCACCTGGTTCCGTATTAGCGATATTTCATGAATGTGTATTGGCTTTGGTACTCCTACCATTCCCAGCCTCTACCCTGGGCCGACTTCACTTCCATGGGGGTACCGTGAACCTCGGTGCCCGGAATACCCCATGTGCTATGGAATCTGCGAGAGATAAGGTACATTAAGACAGTAAGGAGGATCTAGGAATCTGCTAGTTAGCTCATACACTTGAGAAGCGATGCAATTGAGTAGTTTTTAAACAAACCTGGGTGCACATTGCAACACCAACAACGATGAGACTCTTTGTGGAATAATCAAGACGTTGAAAGCGACCAATCAAACCCGCCTTACGCTTTGTGCCAGACTGTACAGAGAGACGATTGCAAGGATAGGCGTATTTCTTCTGAAGCTTTGCGATATGAAGGAAACGACCGTTGGACGCATAGAAAAGAGAAATTCCAATAGGCAACCAGGTACCCATGATCCAGTACATGGCATCTCCCGGCATAAGTGTGCCTATCATAACCCCCCATTGGACCGACCAGAAATAAATATGAAGAAAGAAAATGGCAGATAGTGTGAGGCCTAAACCTCGAATTCGAACTGTTGGTGAGTCGCGATGTTTGATCAAGTAGGCGACACCGAAGGCGACGAAGAGTGTCCACACACAACCCCAGCAGGCCCACCAGATGGCTACTGGAGTTAAGGTGACCACCTCCTTCGACTGAGCGGTAACACCCAGTTCAGATCCCATGATGGATTGGCTGCTTTGTGCAGCAGAAATGACGAGAGCTCGAAGGAGAGTAAAAAGTTGGAGAGCGCTGCTGCGGCCTCGGGGCCCGGCTGCATACCGAGACTTTGTATCATTTCAAATTTGCGTGTTGGACTTAGTCTTTGATGCTCCCCTGTAGATCGAAGTGGATAGAAATTAGGTTGTGAGAGGATTTGAGTGGGTGGAACGTTTCGGCCCCATCGTGGAACTGGCCGGACCGCTCGAGGAATCGAAACCCTCGATCGGGGAGGCCTTGTTCCTGATAGGACTGGCTCCAGGATTGAGCTAGCTTTTGGTGTGCATCGATCAGCAGTACTATTGATTCACTATTACGAAAACGAGAACAAGATTGGTTTCTTCATAATGCCCCACTTGGACTCATCTCTGATTTTACCTTGGCTTCACTTTAGGCACGATCAACTGGATCAAAGATACGACAATTAGATATGTGATGTGATATTACTGTTAGTGCGATATGTATGTGCCATGCTTGCATTAGGTATAGTGTGCATAGGTGATAGGTTATGCGTTAGGGAGGATTAAATCCTCAGTTTCTGTCCAATCAAGAGCACGTGTTCTATTAGAAATACTCAACCATGGAAACTTGGAGGCACACGATGTGTAAATCAACTTGTCTCGAATCCCAGCTCATAGTGGAGCCAATTGGAGCCCATAGTGGGGGAGTTTTCCCATCGGGATAGTTGCCTGAGTGGAGGAAGTGCCCGGATTCCAGGTTATGTACGCTTGACTCTACCCGCAACATCCTTGTCAAACTATTCAATAGTTTCATTCCTCCGTAAGTCTAAATTAGTACCACGGCCTCGCTCTGCACCTGTGGTTCTCTTTGATGGAAACTTTCCGAAAACTTGTTATGAACTTAGATTATCAGGGGTAATTTTGATTTCTCCCCGAGATCGAACGAGATCGCGACGAACGTGCAGATGTCTCGGGTCCCGAAGATCCCGAAAAGTTTGCCTAGCAAATCCCGATGCTTTGGATGTTTCGATTGGCTTACTCAGGCCTATTTGGAATCGTGCCAAAATCATAACAAGTATCTGCCAGGTACCCCGTGGTGTCAAGCACGAGTCAGTTTCTGCTCCCGTACCCAGAAATGATGAAGCACCACCAGCATAAGCAACATGCATACGTCAAGTGCGATCGTCCAATTGTACCCGATGAGATATCGAGGAGCATCCACAGTCTTCCAAACACTAAAATGCAAATTGTCAGTCAGAGTTTTCTTTGAGAGCTCATTTAACCTTACAAGAGAGGAATCCAAGCTCCGAATGTATTTCCAATCGTGTTCATAGCACTGATCACCAGTGCACGTTCTTCGGCGCTATGGGCGCAGATTTCATTGGCCCATGCATAGATAATCGCCGCAATCCCGTCTGCCGTGCCGGACAAGAAAAAAGCAAAGAACTTTAATCCGTCGGGGATATTCCAAATCGCAAGTACCACACATGCAAAAATGTTCAAGACCGCGGTAATCGCGATCAAGCTGGCCTTCGCGTCATAGATGTCTGATAAGACGGCGCAGATCACCGAGGCAATAATTGTGACAGCCGGTGAGACGGTTGTGATTGTGTCAATTTTACCCACAGAATAGCCTTCAGCTTTGAGCCATAGGGAAAGACCGCTATTTGAGGATACCCCATCGGCCTGACTGAAAAAGAAGGCAAAGGCGACTAGCACCCATATTCGCCAGCCTCTGAGAATCCTAATGATTCCTGGCCAGGTGAAAGGTTGACGGGCTTCTCGGTTTTCAGATTTCATACGCTCTTGTGCCAGTATGATCTCGTCTGAAGTCAAAAATCGGGAATTGCACTTATCAGGAGTACTTGGTAGCAGACAAAGACCGAGGAACGCAATTGGAACCGTGCACGCGAAGCCTAGTGAGTCAGTATGCTTTTTGCTTCCCTTCCTCCTTGCTGGCAATTGGCTTACAGATGATATACAGCCATCTCCATCCCTCTAATCCGAATCGACCGTTCAGTCGATCATAAGCTCCGGCTTGAATATACCCAGAGCTCATACTGCCAACCTGACTGGCAATAAAGAAGATGGCTCCCCGTCGAGACAATTCCGACCGCTTATACCAACATCCCAAATACCACTGTACCGCAGGGAAAAAGAAGCCCCCAAGAGCTCCCACAAAGAAGCGCAGCGCATACAATTGGGTTATAGTGCTGACCTTATACTGCGCAAGGGTGAACACACCCCATAGCAGATCAGCTGCAGGTAAGAAGTAATTGACTGGACAGCGAGTCATCTATCAAACATCAGAATCATAATTAAGCCGCGGGCTCAATGTTGCTATAACGCACCAAAAGAGTCAATGGGATTTGCATAACGATGAATCCAACGCTACAAAGCAGTTAGCAAAAGCTCCCCTCGCGACCGAGGATGAGAACCACATACTAATACACCGTATTCAAATAGTTCAACTGATTTCCATACAGCTTGAGATCCTCCTTCATGCCGCTCACATACGCGGTGCTAGTGGCCGACGAATCCAAAACCTTCGCCCAGTATGCCAAAAAAACAAATACGATGATCAGTCCATCTAGTTTGAGGATCAAACGTCGCTCCGCCGGTGTGTCTGTGGGCGCAAACCATTCATACCATTTCTGGCGGCGAGCTGTTACCGAGCCTGGGCTCTGTCCCGGAGTCTCTTTCGAGAGCTCAATGTCTGGGCTCTCTGTCGCATCCAGGACCTGAGGAGACTTTTCCGTCGGGAACGACATTATTTGAAATGTACCTTTGTACACACCCCTGTTATTTTGACGAGATGAACATTCACATCGTGAATTCTTTCATTTTAGTCAAAGTCAGAGCACGCCATCTGTTGGAAAGATAGCGCATGCTTAAACTGGCGCGGACTTTGCCGATGATCCTATCAAGAAGCTGTCAAGGGTTGCCAAGGACCCCGCCGATTCGCGGTCTATTGGCCCGCGCTCAATTGCCGATGCCGGGGTTGTTGACACGGGATCACACAGCTTCTTGGGGGAAGACACCTCTAAACCATTTATAATTGTCTTGGGCACTGTCTTTGGCACCATCGCTCGAGTCTCGAGTTACTATTCCACGACACTAACTTGCATGAACACAAAACCCTCTCAGATTTCCCTGCAATCATTCAAGAGCAAAAAAAAAAAAAAAAAAAAAGAAAAAGAAAAAAGAAGGAAAAAGAAACAAAAGAAATAAAAACCCATGTTAACCCCAATTACCCAATTTTAATGCTTATCCATTCCCTAGACCTTGCCGCCAAACACCTCATAACTAACAGAAATCTCATCCGTCCTCTCAATCCGAGCAGGGCTTCGAAGAATCACTTCATCGCTATCATGCGTCCTGGTAGGCTGGATGACAGTCTGCTGATCGAAGTTCTTTGACTCCATGATCGAAGTGTCAAACCCATATTTGGAAATCTGGCCATAATGCCTACTGCTGGTCTTTTGACCAGCACTGCCATACATGGGCAGCTTATAAGAGTTGTCGCCGGAGGAGCTATCTTTGCCATCCTTTCCGTATCTAACACGGATATAGAGAGGGCGGAGGACAGGGATTGTGGAGCACATTATCGTGACACAGCTCTCGGTTGCGGACCAGATGAGCATTGGGACAGTGTCATCTATTTTTGTCAGCTTATGTAGCAGTGTGTAAGGGAATTGAAAACGTACAGATGTACTCGGACGCGTCTAAGCCTGATAGCGCGACAGTTCGGACAATACCACAAATTCCGGCACTAGCAGAAAATATATGTTAGATGCGGACTAGGAATCAAAGGACTGTTCGACTTACAATATTCCAAGACTGAGGCCCACAGCGACAGTGATTTTCTCCTTCCTTTTCATGTTCAGGTCCCAGACCACGAACCAGGGGAGAATAGCAAAGGAGAAGTCGGCGGCGACGAACCAGGCTGAATCGTATCTGTGGTCAGCGATTGTATATCTGATGGGACAAGTTCAATTGACACTCACATCCGACAGTGTAGCCGACATTGGAGAAGTTAAGCCAGCATGTTCCCGGGGTAGATGGGTCCCAAGACTTTTGAACAGGCACACACTGAACGATGACAGTGATGCTTGCAAATAGTGTGAGGACCGTCGTAATGACAAGGCAGCCCCAAATAACCCAAATATGAATCTTGTTTCGCACGATGCGAAGAAGGAAAGTTCCCACGGCTGCTTTGCCGACGCCGATGACCATGAGACCAGCCACCTGGCTGAAAAGCTCATACTTAACAGCAGTGTAATAGATTTTTGCATCACCGACAGTGGCGTACAATTGTCCCAGGCCATAGTATGTGCCGATGGTGACGAAGATCGTGTAAAGAAGGTGCAGAACCTGCAGCATGTCAGCAACTAGCGCAAGAATCCCGGTTATCCTTTACTTACCAGAGCAAAGCAAACCAGATAGTCATCAATTCCAATGGAGTTCAGGATTTGCTTTCGCGTGTAGAGTCGCAGGCCCACAAAGAACGAAAAGATAACTGCTTCTAACCACAGAACCGCATTGGTCATCGGCCCTAAGCCTCCGTATACACCCATAATGGCAATGGACAGAAGATAATTCAAAAGATGTATAAAAGAACGGTCATTTGGTTAAACAGAAAACAGAAAATCACCAAGACAGCGTAGACGCAACTTGGGATTTATCAAGTCCAACATTAGTATGTACATGTAGAAGAAAATATGATCTATAGAATGAGCGACATCGATATTCCTCCTGAAAATCCTACTCTACAAAAGTACGCAGCCTTGTGTTTTAGAAATGGAGCATTTAGCGTCGCGGACAACGGGCCGGGAACAACAGTACCATGACAGGTGCGCTAAAGCCCACTAAACGTGTGTCCGAGGTCCTCCCACGAGTCAACAACGCCCGACCCTACGCCACAGCCCCACATGCAGCGCGCCCACGACTTGACAGCTAAATTAACTTTCTACACGTCGAATTGAGCTTGGAGAAAAACGGCTCACTTCCAACCGAGCCACTTAGTGCTCAACCCCTCTTGGATCCATCGGTCTAGACTCAGAGATGGATTCGTGAAAAGGAGAGTATACTGGAATCGGTAAGGCAATGTAAATCCTCCTTCGGATCCTGTTCGTATCCTCGGCGATGGTGAAGGATCAGCCTGGGATATTGCCATCCTTTCCTGACGTGGAAAGAAGGTGAAACGGCCGGCCCAAACCTTCCAAGCTTTTCTGATGCTGGCTCAGGGGCGCTGGGGCTTGCGATAGTGCTCGGGACGTTAGTGGCGAGTAATTGCGTCGATGAGCCATTGACAGTCTGTACACGCCCTTATCGGGAAGTCAACTAGTCTTTAGCGTTTCCCTCAGTGAGAAGGTGGGACCAACGGCCCCAGGTCAGTACCCCAGTAACCCGTGGTCAATGCATTAGTGGTGGTCATATATACCCGTAGACCATATCCCCACCTCTTCGCTAAACAGAGAACATTCAACCTTTTGAGTTAAACTGTCCAATTCATCATGGTCTCTCTAAATGAAGTAGTTATCGCTGTTCTCGATGGAATTCAACCCGACGCATTTGGCGGTAATGAAGTTGAGCGCCTGAAAGTCCGTGCTGCTGCACGTCGACTCCTGGCTAGAGTGGAGACCCCTTACGAACGTGCATGGGGATTCTGTTTCGAACACCCTGCTGTGTTCGCCGCCCTGCAGACATGTATCGATCTAGGGCTTTGGAAGTCCTGGACTGCCATTGGAGGAGGGGAGAAATCGATCGATGAGCTGGTTGATTTGACCAAGCCCACTATCGAGACGAACCTACTCCGTAAGTCCCTCACCCTCAATCTGTCTGAGACATAGCTCACGTGAAACGCAGGTCGATTCTTTCGCTTATTGGCAGCTTTCAACGTGGTGGAAGAGACCGGGGTAGATAGATTCAAGCCGACTCCGTTCTCATTAGCTATTGGTGATGAAAGTACCAAGGTCCGAGCTTCACTTGAAGCAGCGTGAGTATACCCCGCTGAGTATCACCCATAAGACACAACAAAAGTACTAACTTTTTTTCTGTTTGATTAGCACACATCACTACATCGCTACTGGTCGCAATCTACCTGGCTACCTCGCTAAAACATCCTATAAGGAGCCGACCGACGTCAATGTAAACAACTACACAGACTCTGATCCAGACGGCCTCAATTTCTTCGGACGGTTGCAGGCTAGTCCAGCGTACTTTGAAGCTTTCACAGGGCACATGGAAGCATGGACAACATGGAAGACCCCCTGGACCAAGGTCTACGATACCAGCCGACTGCTTGAGGGAGCTAATCTGGACAACGGCGCTCCATTCGTGGTTGATGTTGGAGGCAACACGGGTATCGACATTACCCATGTTCTAGCCGCGCATCCAGAGCTTCCAGCGGGATCCCTCGTTCTCCAAGACCTTCCCGAGATCATTGCCAAAGCCACTGTGGATAAAAGTATCACGGCAATGGCCCATGACTTTTTCCTACCGCAGCCCGTCAAAGGTGAGACTGCCTCTTCCCCTTGCTTCCCAAAATACCAGGATGCCTTGCTAATACCCGACACATAGGAAGCCGTGCATACTTCATGCATGCGGTCCTTCACGACTGGCCTGATGATAAGGCCAAGCAGTTGCTTGGCAATACCCGTGATGCAATGGTGAAGGGTTACTCGAAGCTCTTCATTTATGACATCGTTCTTCCACCCAAGGGGGCAAGTATTAGTCAAACGACTATGGATGTGCAAATGCTGGCGTTGCTTTCGGCTGCTGAGCGAACGGAAGCGGATTGGAAAAGACTTTTGGCTGAGTCTGGATTCAAGATTTGCAAGTTTTGGCCTGATCCCCAACAGTATGAGATGATCATTGAAGCCGAGGTCGAGTAAGTCCTGTTATGCCTGATAGGGTCCTGTGGGTTTCTTAATATGAAGATATGAAATTTTATGTCGGCAAATTGACAATGATAATCTTCCTGGTTTTCAATGGGTTGATTTAGTCCAGCTGAGAAAGTTAAAAATAGATACGTTCCTGAGAGACCCATTGAAGTTGCCGGTAGAAAACCATAGATCGGAGAAGCTGCCGATAGAGAACCATAGCTCGGGGAAGCTGCCGCAACTAAAATCCGAGCTCAATTGATTCATTGCGCTATGATTTACAGTAGAATTTGGCTATAGCGATCTACTGGTGCCTCTGAAGTTCTCATTGGGGAAGATAACACCAGAGGATCTAATAGGCAGAACTATTTGACCATCCCCGAACATAGGGCATGTCGAGCTTTTTCTCTTTCCGAGCTATATACCTCTCACCAGGTGACCCTGTAGGCCCACAGGAACATGCTATTGTTTTTGATCGGCATCTTTCCCAAGTCCTTAAAATTGGACAGACTTTTCACGTCCAGCTGACCCCATAGTGGACTAGGCGGAGGAATACGAGGGACATAATTCTTCCGGGTACGGGGAGTTATCCCGATAGCCCGAGATTCGGCATCAGGAAAGGATCGGAGGGATCTAGGCTAATCTGGACCCGCGGGAACTCCAAGCTCTCCAGGGTCAATTGACTACTGCTATCCCAATTACTAAATAGACCAAATAGTTTATAATAGACAGGGAAAGTGAAACGAGGCAATTATTCTCTACCTATTAGCTATGATCTTATAGATTCCTGGATCCTTATTTGCGGGCATTCTCGGCCCACAAGGAGAAAACCGGAGCGGTCAAGGTCACGCGGGGAAGAATGACGAAAACGCAGGATCTCGGGAGGTGAAGTCACTCCCCCGCGGCAACTTGGTTCGCGACTACTTAGACCGGTTTGCGTCCGATTTTCTTGACGTTGAACGCTCCACTTTACTTCGATTCACCTGCCTTGCTGGATTTATTGCCACCAATAATCACCCTTTTGGAATTTCTTAAATTGAACCCTTCCTCGTTCAATTAACTCCCATACCTAAAACCTACTACTACTTATCCGCCCCTCACTACCCCTCGAAACCAACCCAACTACCCTATACTCTTCCACACCTTCAATTCCTCACATAAAAATTAATCATTATGGCGAGCTCCGGAAGCGCACCCCCTGTTGGTCAGGAGAACATTAACACCGATATTGTCACTCTCTCCCGGTTCCTGACCGAGGAACAAACCAAATACCCCGACGCCTCGGGTGACTTCACTCTGCTGTGCCACGCACTCCAATTCTCCTTCAAGTCGATCGCCTACTACATCCGTCGTGCCTCCTTGATCAACCTCACCGGTCTCGCCGGTTCCTCCAACATTACCGGTGACGACCAGAAGAAGCTTGACGTCATCGGCAATGACATCTTCATATCCGCCATGCGCGGCTCTGGAAAGTGCCGAATCCTAGTCTCAGAAGAGGAAGAGGAACTCATCAAGTTCGACGAGTACCCCGATGCCCGTTACGCCGTCGTGTGTGACCCCATTGACGGTTCGTCCAACCTGGACGCCGGTGTCTCGGTCGGTACCATCTTCGGTATCTTCCAGCTGCCCGAAGAGCTCATGGGCGCTGGTAAGGAAGTCGGCCCCGAGGCTCTCCTGCACCCCGGTACCAGCCTCGTTGCTTCCGGTTTCACCATGTACGGTGCTTCCGCACAGCTCGTTATCACCATGCGCGGTGGTGGCGTTAACGGCTTCACTTTGGAGAACTCGCTGGGCGAGTTCATCCTTACTCACCCCAACATGCGTCTGCCTGAATCCCGTGCCATCTACTCTGTGAACGAGGGTAACTCCATGTACTGGGATGAGTGGTGCAATCAGTACTTCCACTCCCTCAAGTTCCCCGAGGATGGCAAGCCTTACAGCGCCCGTTACATTGGTTCCATGGTGGCGGATGCTTACCGGACTTTGCTGTACGGTGGTATCTTCGCTTACCCTGCCGACTCGAAGAGCCCCAAGGGTAAGCTGCGTATTCTGTACGAGTGTGCGCCCATGGCTATGGTTTTCGAGAACGCTGGCGGTCTTGCTGTGAACTCACGCATGGAGCGCTTGATGGATGTTGTTCCCGAGCACATTCACGACAAGAGTGGTGTCTTCCTTGGATCTAAGAATGAGGTCCAGAAGGTCATTGATATGTACAACAAGCACAAGAAATAAGCGGATCGCCCACCATTCGCTGCTCTGCTTTTGATGCATGGACATGATTTCATTTCTGGCCCAACCTTATTTTCATGTCATGACCCCTTTATTTTAAAACCCCATGCCCTTCTTCTTCCGGTTGAGTCGGAGTGATGTCCTTGCCTCTTGTCTACTTGTTGCTATATCCGGGCTCGTTTCGATTACGACCAATGTTTCGATGCCACATTTAGATCAGTTAAAAAATATAATTCAAAAAAATCATTAAAATAATTGAATCCACACGTAGAGAAAAGGATAGGAAGCATACTTCACCCAGCCCGAGTCTTCAATGGTATTACAAGGTTGCCCAGAACCCAGGTGCCCTAGCGGCAGGTTGGATTCCGAATACAGCTATGCCCGACATTTAAGCGTTCTATTAACAAAAGCAGGATAACAATCAAATAGACATTTCATTTCCCGTTGTTCCACTATTACATGTCCATAGAGCTTCGTAGCTATCAAATCTCATCAAAATTTTCCATTGTCAATCGACTCAATCAAAGCAAAGCAGCAATGGCAGCAGCAACAACAGGAGCAGCCGTAATAATAGCCCCAGCAGGTCCAGCAGCAGCACCAGTCTCAGTAGCAGCGGGCATAGTAAAAGAACTCAAGCCAGAAGTAACAGTCAACTCAAAATAATACTTATCAAGAGGCACTGTAGAATAAGTAACTTTGCTAGTAGTCGAAGACGAGGTCTTGGTACCACCAGCCGAGCCACTCATACCAACACTCATGGTACAGCTAGCAGACTCAGTAGAAGACTTCAGCTTGCAGTCCCACATCTCGGTAACAGTGACATCGTAGCCAGTAGAGTCGCCCGAGGTCGAAGCAATGTATTTGGCCGTTAAGCTCGCAGTCTCGGCGCCTTGGACGATAGTCCACGAAGTAGGAATGTTGCAGTCAGTCTTGGCGGCGTTCTTTGGGCATCCGATGTGGTAGGTTGCGGCGTTGGCGTTGATACCGGCCAGACTAGCGTCACGGCTTGCCTTTTGACCGTTCTCTGGGATTTTCGCGTCCCAGAGTGGCTCGAAGATGCCGACAATTGTGCTTGATTCGGCGGCTTGGGTGCCGAGGATGGTGAGGGCTGCTGCGAGGAGGAAGGAGGTACGCATTTTGGATTGGATTGGGTGTTTTGGTGATTGTTTTTGGTTTATTGTTTTCACACGGTGGAGGGGGTTTGCAGAGAGAGGGAGGTTGTAGACAGAGAGTTTTGTTACAAGGAAGACAGCGGCCACGGTCCGCTTTTACCGTAGAATGGACAGGTACCAGAGGCACTACTAGTACTAGCTAAGCTTGAATGGCTTCCTTCCGCCAATGGTGGAGAATAAGCCTGGCTTAGACCATTAGTTGATCAGTCCGGTAGCATCGGCCGGAGCACACGCTTGTCTTGTCAATGTTCCCTTCCAAGTTTGGAACTCGAGTCATTTTAGCTGGCCATTCATTGGATCGTGGAAACTCGTGGCTTGAGCAAAAGAGTGTTAGCATTCGGCTAGATGACTAGCGCAGGGAAAGGGGTTCATGGGGTGGAAATTCAGGGTAAGCGAAGGGTCCGCTTCCTGAATTGATACATTTAGCAACAACTAGTGTTGACCGATGGACTGAGTTAATCTTCAGGAAGATGGAGAATAACACATGGAAAGATCACATGTGATCTTTGAGCCTTGGTCAATATCGATAGAATTCTTCAAATTAACGAAAATCTCATTTATACGAAGTGCTCCGTGCATTATGCCCGATGCACCTTAGCGTGGGGCTCGATGCCCACTACCCGGAGATTGGAAAGCCAATGGTTGTGCGGCTCGCTCTGGTTAATCTGAGTTTGGGGTGTCAATGTTCCTCAGGGAAAAGGAAAGCTCGAGCCTGGCGGCAAAGTCCAAGTTGAGCTCTAGTTATGCACCAGGAGAGGAATTATTTCAAGACCCAAATCTTACAAGCTACTTCACAAACCCATGGGATCTACTCAACAACCTCTTGGAAGTCATGCTACATATCGTTACTATGATTCCCACTACAAGTAGAAGCCCAATTCGGAACTGTATATTCTAGTCTCTTTACAATACATAGGACAAGACTCAGAGAGTGATAGATCCCACAAATGCGATAGCATGATAGTTGAAGAAAAAAGTAAACCGGAAATAAAGAATGTAAAGCCCAGTCTAGTCGACTGGGTCTTCGTCCAACAGGGCCTTGAAGCTGAACGGCAAGAATGGAATACCCTCGCCCATGAAATGCTTGCTCATGGCCTCGACCCAGTGCAAACGTAGCGAGTGCAGCACTGCAAAAGTGATTAGTATTTTGCCATCGTCTTTGACCGAGTGTTTGAATTGACTTACTTGCAGAAACACCCTCCATACCCACGAGCACACTACATGACAGGACGAACCACATGAAGAAGCAGATAACGATCATGATAACCTGCAAACCCCCACCTTCTTGATCGAGGGCCGATCCGAGGGTCATAGTCCACAGAACGATTGAAAGCTGTTGATGGGCGAGGGAGAGAGCCCAGAGACGAAGGTAGGAGGCAGTGTGAGAGATACAGTTGAGGCAAAACTCGATAGTGTGGATGACTTGGTGGATCATGACATCGCTGAATTCAAACTCCTCGTGCTCCTCTCCATCGTGAATGTCCTGAGCAATCATAGCAACGCCTTCGCCATCGCTGGCCAGGCTGTCTCGGGCCGCACCAAAGCCGCCGTCCACATCACCATCATCTTCAAGCGCACTGACACGAGACTGTTCGCCGAGGCCCCGGTATCCCAGAGCGCGGGCGCGATTGTGTTCATGGCGGAGCCAGAATGGCTTGAGGAAAAGCATGATGGGCACTTGAACCACGGCAATGAGAAGTAGGAGCTGTTGCACCGTGCCCTGGCCGCGGTAAAGTGGTTGTTCAACGAAGCCGGGTTTCAGGAACATGAAAATAAGCATGTTGAGCAGACTTGGGGGGATGCGTCACTCTCTTGCCAATTTACCGACCACTTGTAGAGGATAGTGACAACCAGGTAACCGAAGATGGACTGGAAGAACAGCATACCAGGAACAAAATTGCCCCAAATATCAACCTTGGACTTGAAATGACGGGCATTGACAAGCTGGAAGCAGAGGGCAAAGGTCATGTGACTCCAGCCAAGCAGAATACTCATCTTCATCTTCATGCTGTTGGAGAAGAGCAACGAGTTTTCGGCCTCGTGCCAGTTCCAATCCAGACCAATGGGGAATCGATAATCGCCCTTGAGGGTAGCCTCCACAGTCTGTCCTGCCGTAAGATCCTCTGGCCACTCCCATGCACTGCTGAAGAAGGACATGGACTTCGAAAAGATATCATTATAAAGCACACCAGTATACATCGCGAAAAGACCCATCAGCAACATGATGTATCGTCCATAGAAGGCCATGTATGAGATCTCATCAAGCTTGGTGCGCAGCAGCTTCTTTTCAAAGAAAATCAGAGCCGAGGCAGCGGAAGCCATGATGATTCCGTGACCGAGATCACCAAACATGACAGCGAAGAGGAAAGGGAAGGTCACAACGGTGTAAATACCAGGATTGACTTCCGAATATTTCGGAATACCATAAGCATTCACAATTGTCTGGAATCCCTCCGTGAACTTGTTAGTGCGAACGTAAGTAGGCGGGGTCTTGTTGGTGCGGATCTGGTTGACGATGGTAGGCACGGACAGGCCAGCCCTATCGTTGACATCTTGCAACGTCGATTTGATCTGAGCGAGGGAGTTGGTTGGGCACCAAGCTTCTGCGATCAGCGTCTTGCGCGCCTGATCATAGGAGAATTTATTTAACGTGTCGTAGACAGCCTTCTCCTTCTTGACGATGATCATCCAAGCCACAAGTGACCGTGCGATCTGCGAGAGCTCGGCATCCAACGTCTTTTTGGTGTTCTGAAGAACACTTCCAACATCGCCCAGTCGGGTGTTAACCTCGTGGATCTGATCCCTTCTCAGCTCGCTGTTCTCGTCCACACCGTACAAGGAAGCACCCAACGACTCTGCAATTTTGCGGATTTTTGCCAGGATGCTGGAGCCGTGAGCAAAGATGACGTAGACATTCTTGTAGACCGCTTCGTTTGTGCTGGGATCGATGATCGGTTCCGGGATCTCGGATTGGTTCATGTAAAGGTTGCCACGCAGGGTTCGCCAAAGGATGCGCTCGAAGGCACCGATCCGATCGCGAGGAATAACACCAGCGACGAAGCCGATGTTCATCTCAGAAAAGCTCTGTTGGCCATGAGTATCACCATTGGCGCCTCGAGGAGCATGCTGTTCAACGTCGCGAAGCAAAGGCGCCTCGTCATTGTCAAAGGATTGGCGAATATCTTCGGTTTGGGTGTGGGCCTGTTTCGAAATATCAGTATTGTCCTATCCTCCAGTAACGCATAGCAAGACTCACCCGGTCAAAGAACCCACCGGCCTCTCTCAAAACCCAGCGCCATTCAGAAAGCTCAACTTCGCGCTTCTTTAAGGATTCGTAGCTATCATTCAAGGAAGCGATGCGTTGTTCGAGGCTTTCGCTGCGTTCGGCCAGCTCATCAATTTCCGAAGCCAGGGGAGCAGCCAAAGTATCGGAGAAGTCTGTCGAGGGGCGCATGGGAATAGCCGCCTTCTCTATCTGGGTGCGAAAGTAACCTGTCAAGAAGACCCAACGGGTTAGCAAGTTCTCATACATAGAACAACTTTGATTGAAGACACATACGGAGTTGTCTCTCAACATTGTCAAGGCGGCGGATCTCTTTGGTGAAGGTGCGTTGAAAAGCATTGGTATCGGGGTTCAGCTAAGGACACGCCATAGGAAGTCAGTCTAGCTGTTCACAACACTTGATATGATTGATCCAGGGTCTAGCATCCACGTACATCTCTGAACTGCACTTGACCAAGCTCACCCAGAGCACTCACGACCTCTCTTCCGATTTCGTTGGCAATGTAGAGCTGGGTCAGGCTCATGTCCGACGAGCGGAAGAAGGTATCCTGCGGAGCCATGGTGGTGAAAAGGCTTTTTAGAGCCAGGCCTTACCACCAGGGAATTTGCAGTCAGATAGCAAAGCTAATGAGTAGATCTCAACCTTTTGGCAAGATCTGTGGTAGGGACACAGATGCGTGGACGGGCTTCGGGAGTTGGCAGCTCCTGGCTCTGAGCTGGCCGTAGTGCACGTGAGGTCACATGATACCATCCATTTCCAAATCGAATCTACGATTAGATTGAAAAACACTTTGCAGAATTGATTATAATAGTATAATAAAATAGCAAATTCAATTAGCAGATTTTGTCTCTCCTGTCATTTTTGGTTGGTACAATCGATCCGCAACGTAAAGAAATTTCAGCTTCTGTTTAATCAAAGCCCTCAATCCATGTTCATAGATCAGCTCGGCGTATTGTTGTAAAATGACCACATTCTGGCTCTCTTACTCATTCTCATTCTTGAACTCCTTCTTAATTTCACTGTCAACCTAAACCAGCAGATCCTCGTCCTTGATCTCATCCTTGACCTCATCCTTGACCTTAACCTTGAATTCGTCCTCGATCTCGTCCTTGATCTCGTTCTTGATAAGGGAATCCGGCATATCCTCTTTCCCCTCATACTTGATGCCACCCTGTATCTTTTTTTCACTTCGTCATCGGCCTTGTCCTTGATTTTATTCTTTGCGCTGTCTCCGATGGTTGGATCCATCAGATCTTCATTAGCCGTAGTCCACAGATTTACCTGTTGTTCTCCCATGGTGACATCCTCCAGGATCCCGCTTTGGGTATCTGGTAAAGCTTTGCCAGTGTTCGTCTCAGATAGCTCAAGAGAATTGATATCTTCAGTCAATTCAGGGAGACCTCGCAGCTCTCCATCTATGAGAACAAGCATATGCTTGATCTTCTTCGCATGAGTAGCTCTGGCGGATTTACCTCCAGCAAAAATATGGGGGAGATGCAGCTTGATTTGTGTGATGAGATTTCGCATGAAAATTTCGGAACGACGGTTTTTGGTGACACGATTAGGTTCATACTGTTTCCTCACTGCACTGTTGGCACTCACCCTTAACCCTGAGTAGCGCGTCTTGTCTCTGCTGTAGCATGCCTGTCTGTTCTCTTCAGAATCATCTTCCTATCATTATTAGTGTACATTTTGACTGTTCCATCTATTCTCAACTTACTAAAGAAGTCACAGGCGAATATTTGCACCATGCCCTGTTTCATGGACCTTTGAATGCAGTTTGCGCAGGCACCGCTCCTTACACACTGAGTAGCAACACAATCTCTGTATGGCTTGTTTTTGCCAGCTTGGCAGGCAAGGCAAGCCTTATCTCCTTGGAAAATACTACCCACCATCTGCAATATGGTCGTCTCCTTGTATTTGCTGTTGTTATTGTTCTCTTTCTGACACATCTCCAGTAGGAGATCCAGAGACATTTTGGTCGCCCACGGAACTCGAAAAGACTTTGTATCGTTGTACAAATCGATGAGTGGGCCTGACATTCTGTAACATTCCTGATCAAAAAACTGAACAAAAGGTCTTATCTGTGCATCTTCCCGGGATCGAAGTTCTGAGCCGGACACAATCTCAAGCTCATTATTCCTCTGCTCTTGGTCAAATTTGGATGGTTCAATGTCTTTATCCACAGATGGCAAGTGCTTTTTCGTAGCTGGCGATGTGGGCGTGAGGTCTTTGTTCTTGGGAGGCTGGCGAGTGGCATCAAGTGATGGCTTTGGAAAACATTTGGTTGCCATATTGAAGAATAGAATGTGATAACTTGGTGACAGGAGATGGAGGGGTGATGATAGAAGACTGAATTCGAAGGATGCCAGCCTCTGGTTTCAGTCATTTTATACCTTAGCTGATTAAGTAAGAATGTTTGATTCAGTGACTACTGCTGAGAAACCTACTCCACTGGAATAGCATATTATCTCGTCATTCTTCTTCATGCCCATTACTAGTGTCGCTGGTGGCTTGTAGTTTCTATCCGAGGCAAACGATGTCCACGGGTGTTTTTGGAAATCTAATATTCCAACAAGCTCTCACGTTTTTGGCAAGCTAGTGCTCTAAAGTCCCCACCGAAGGGCACCTGGGCAGACGCAACATAATAATTAAAATTTGTTAATATGCATGTACATAGGCTTCAGAAGGATATCCGTACTGCAAACATATATATCTATGTACCTCCGAGATTAGCCTTACTAGAATAGGAAAATCTCTAGGGCAAGCGGCAGGAAACCCTCCAGGGCTCCAGCGCCCCTCTTTAGCCCCGCTCTTCTTCCCCTCCTTCACATAACTCAAGCAGACCATTTTGACCCCCTCCGTTCATCAATTGGCTTTCGCATTGAATTAGCGCGCATTTGGATGCAATGTCATTTCTCAAGGCCATAGATGGCTAGCGAATTTCTAAGGTTGTGGATTGGTTAACAGTAGGGTTCTGCAAGATGGTCACGCTGAGTCGCTACTCTTGGTCCTCCGAGTCAATTTGGCAGTGGAGCCACTCAGCTTATTTTCCAAAGTTGCTCCGAGGAGTTCACTCTTCTAGATTTTTGTTTCTTCACCTGGCAACCAACAACTCACTTCTCTCTGAGGGTGCACTTTCCTCTTCCCTTTGTTGGGTTATATATCACTTCCCGGGAGTCCCAGTGTCCTTCGGGACATTTGGTCAAATGAAAATATACAGAGAAGATTAGCATGGCCCCTGCACTAAGGATGACACGCTCAATCAAAGAGAAGCTACCAGTTTTTTTTTCTTTGCTGGAGCTTGGTTGAGGTGTGAGGCTATTTCGAAGATTGGGGTCCTGCGTTCGACTCCGGGTCTGAATGTTCCCTTTTTGGACATTCCGGGTTCCATCTTGGCAGCCCAGCAGCACTTAACTTAGTGCAACCCTTGTCCAATATCATTGACCCTACTTTCAATGTTCATAGATCTACACAGATAAAAAAAAGAATTAGATAAATAAATAAAGCTTTGTTCATTTTTGATATTATGGATCTTCCAACCCAAGCTTGACATACTGTTCCTCGAATTCCTCAAACAGCTTATTCAGACCAAGAAGACTCATATGATCCTTGTCATCCTCTTCATCCATGAACCACAGCATGTTGTGAACATCAAAAGTGATGGCCAGCATATATCCATATTCCGACTCCAGAAAAACCTGGTCCCCAGTGTCCGAGTCACCAGTCAGTGCATTCCACTGTCTAGCATACTCTTCACAAAAGTGCTTTTTCTCCTCCTCAGTATACTTCTTACACCTAGCTATTTGGCTCTCCTTGTCAAACCACTTGAACATCTTCTGCATAAAGTGCCCACCGATATCAAAGGCTCGATAGTTCCGCATCACGAATTCAAAGTCAATCAGCGCAACTGTACTTTCGCCTTCCTTCGGGTCATTTTTGACCATGGTGTTCATAAATTGGACATCATGAATACACCACGCTGTTCTCCCACCTATATATTCCAACTTGTCCACCACTTTCTTCAGCCTCGTTCCGAAGTCGTAATCGACTAGCTTGTCCACATTGACACCGCCTTGTTTCCCAAGTACCTTTAATTTGTTCATTCCGTGGTACTTATCAAGTCCACTGACGACAGCTTCGTAGTAGGATTCCACTGCCTTTTCCTGCCGTGGTGTTTTCAAGACGTGGAACGTCGCCAGTGCCTTTGCCACATCCGCTCGGATAACTGCATTCTCAACATCCTCTGGTTCCATGTTCCGTGCTTCTAGGAACTCGTCGATTCTCCCAAGTGTGCCATCTTGTGTCTCGAAAAACCCATGGACTTTCGCTCCTAGTCCGGTCCGACCGTACTGAGAGCAAAGGAGTGCTTCTTCCTGTTTTGTTGGTGCAAGGTGTTTGAATATTTCAAGATTGACCTCGGTGTTATTATGGAATTTGATGAACACTTTCAAGGGCTCGGTGGCGGTGCCAGTAGCGGGCTTCGGACGCTCCACGGGACAGTGGGCGTTGGAAAATGAGACATTATATGACATGGACAGGGTCTCGGGGTCCACAGATGGCCATTCTTTTGTTAGGAATTTGGCGATAATGTCTCTGACGTTCGTCTTGGATGGTACTGTATCTTTGGGAAGGGTCACGGGGATGGGAGTCAAAATGGCCATAATGATATATGTCTTGAGTACTAGGAAGACAGGGAGATAATGGACACCCCGGCGTAGTGGCAGTTTAGTGTTCAGCAGCAATGTTGTTATCGGGGTCTCAATGTGGTTTAGGGCAGTCGGGGGACTCGGGGCTTGAACATCTCCCGAGATCAGAACTTGCTATCACACACGATGAGTAAAGCCTTGAACTTGTCGATTGAATGCATATATCTAGAAATATAAGGCTCTCTAAATGGCTTCAGATCTCTGTAACGAAAACAATGCTACAGTATCTCCCATCAGGGGTATCTCCTCGTAAATCTCGAACCCATTCTTCAGAAGTACTTTCATACTCCCCGCGTTCGCCTTATTACATGCCGCATACAGCTTCTCCGATTCCAGTGCATCCTCACCAGGTTGCTGCTTCAGTTCTGTTCTCTCGAGCTTCCACCACGCATCCACAACACCCGCTACAGCTTCACTAACGAACCCCTTTCCCCAGAATTCAGGATGAATACCATATCCGATGGATGGTGCCGGTACCAGTGCATTGATTCCCACCATGCCAATAACTTTCAGTGTGGGATCATCAAGCTGTATCACAGAAAAAGTGAATAGTCGTCCCGAAGCACCCGATGCATCTGGTGTTTTGAAGGTTTTACCGATGATCGCAGCCTCTGTCTCTTGGACCTCTATATGGGGAATCTTCGGCCAGCTAAATTATAATTGTTAATTATTATCATCTTAGATGCTAATGAGTTCGGAGACTCACAGGAAGTCGGCCACGTCTTGTCGACGCCGGTACTCGAAGATATCAGCTGCATCGGACAGCTCAACCGGTCTTAGATAGAGACGTGGAGTCTTTATTGCGGATACTTTGGCAGGGATAATCACTCTAACCTCCTGCTCAGGATAGAGGCTGCCTTTGCTGGGTGGCGGGGATTGCATGGCAGGCTGTGGTGTTGAGTTATCTGAAGTGACTCATCGGAAAGAAATATTTTAAGCCCACAGCCGTCAGCAGCTAGTGCCGGATTATGGTGTGCTCTATAACACAAAGCACGGTCGCCCACACACGCTTCGTGATTGGCACATACTTATTGAAGGTACGCGTAGCTAGCTGCCCACTACATGCTTTGAACTGCGTGAAAGCCCGAGAGGAAATAAGCTGACAGGAGAAGTATCATCGTATCGTCATATCCACAGATAATATACAATCAACCGGACTAGAACAGCATCCCACTTCCTGGAGACCTTCAGGCAAAAAACATCTCACATGTAGATAAGATCAAGCACCGCCCTCCCTCTTCGCATATTCCTCTTCCATACGCTCCTCATACAAACGATCCGCCTCCTCCCTGCTCAGCGCCCGCTCGCTCTCGGCACCGCCTGCAGCTGAAGAGCCAGATACATCGTATTGGCCATTGCTGCCGTTGTTTTCGGAGGAGGATGTGTTGGATGAGGGCTGGTTTTGGGCGATTTGTTGTTGCTCCTTATCGTAGATGACTGCGGTCGGGATAGGCATTTTTGCGGTAGCTGGATGAATGTGCGTGTTGATCGACGTTGTTATTGTATTTAAGGGAGAGGTATGATGGGTGATGGTGTAACAGTGATAGAGTGCGAGGGTTTGAAGCTGGTGTTGGAGATTTGGAGTTGGTGGTGTATTCTTGGATGTGGGTCGTGGTGGATGTGGCAAGAGCTTTGTTGGGTGTAACGTCATGGGTGGGTTCTATGTACTAGCTACGGCACTCTACTATGCGCAGGAAATTATAGTCTCGAATCAAGATTCTGTTCATCTCTTTCATTCAAACTCATTGAAATTCGTCAGACGCTTATTGCAAAAGAAAAAAAAAAAAAAAAAAAAAAAAGAAACGTTCACGCTTATATATATGCAGCTCGACATTCCAATCAAATCGTTCATCATGACAAGGGTAAATATAAAGGGGATTGAAATCTATAGTCGGTGTCTCAGCGGCTGCTGCATTGCTGGATCAATGACCGGTTTTTCATCAAGTAGACGTCTCGAATCTGGATCATACAGCGGCTCCGCTGCAACTGTAGCCTTAATTCGACGGCCAAAGTACTCGATTACGACAACTTGTCCCTCAGACACATTGCTTGGCAGCCAAGCATAAGCAATGGGTTTGCGAATTGTATAGCCAAAGGCAGTCGTGGTGACGTAACCAACTGCCTTGCCATTGAAGAACACCGGTTCCTTGCCTAGGACCATGGAGCGGCCATCATCAATAGTGAGACAACGCAGCCGGCGAGTGGGCTTTTCTTTGACTAGGCGCTCCAGCGCAGCCTTGCCAACGTAGTCTTCCCATTTGCTCGCTCGGATAGCACTGGCAACACCTGCCTCGTAGGGGTTGTGCTCGGTGTTCATGTCGGCACCGTAAGTGCGGTAGCCCTTCTCCAGACGTAGTGCGTTGAAGGCACCCCGACCGGCAGGGATGAGGCCGTGTGTCTTTCCTGCGTTCGCAATGATATCCCAGAGCCGCTGACCATATTCAGCGCTGGTTTGAATTTCCCAGCCCAACTCGCCGACATAGGACTTGCGTAGTGCTGTGACTGGAATGCCGTTGATGATGGCGTTCTTAGCGGTGAAGTAAGGAAATGCCTTGTTGGTGAAGTCATCTGTGCTTATGCTGCTGATCACATCCCGGGATCGAGGACCCCAGAGACCGATGCAGCAGGTGCTGCCGGTGATGTCGCGCACCTGGACCCATTGTCCCTGGCGACGGGCTTCACGAGAGAGATAAGCGAGATCCGTGGCCGTGTTGGCGCCCACCTGGAACAGGTTTTCGTCAAGCCTTGCAATGAAGACGTCGCTGAGAATGCCGCCATGGTCGTTTAGGAGAAGAGCATGGCTGATGGCGCCTATCTTGGAAGCGACGTCGGCGGTGGCCAGGCGCTGGAGCAGATGCAGTGCACCGGGCCCGGACACTTCGAATCGGTGGAAAGAAGTCATATCGTACATGGCCACTGCATTGCGGGTCTTCCATGCCTCTGCTGCCACAATGGGCGAATAGAACTGCGAGGACCAGGCATCTCTTTCGACGGGTTGCCACTCTGCTGGAAGACACTTGAGAAGGTATGAGTTTGATTCGTACCAGAAAGGGCGTTCCCAGCCTCCAAGCTCAAGGAAATAGGCACCCAGATTCTTCTGTTGAGAATAGAAAGGACTGGTACGGAGATTCCGGGGTGACTCTTTAGGCTGTGATGGGTGGAGGATATCGTAAATCTCGACAAAGTTCTGCGCCGAGGTTTCATTGATATAGGCGCGACTGAGCTGCACTTCTTCAAACCGGGATAGCTCGCAGTCGGTGAGATCGATCTGGGATCGACCCGTTGTGAGGACCTCAGCGACAGCGCGTGCAACACCAGCCGAGTGAGTGACCCACACAGCTTCAGCAACCCAGAAGCCGTCCAGGTTTGGTGCTTGACCAATGATGGGTCCGCCGTCGGGAGTAAACGAAAATACGCCGTTGAACCCATCATCAATCTGAGTGTCCCGCAGAGCAGGCAAAAGCTTCTGTGACTCTTTCCAAGCAGGTTCAAAGTCCTCCTTGGTAAACTCAAGACGAGATGGCATGTTCTTCTCATCGACATGCTTGGGAGTCAGACCCAATGACCCTGCGACGACCGGCATTGGGCGATGGCCATAGTATCCAATACCATACTGCTCACCATGCTCTCGGTAGTAGAGATCCTGATCCTGGTGCCGCAAGATGGGCAATTCTGCGTTCATTCCATTCATCCGCTTGTTGAGATCACGCCCGGCCAGTGCTGGCACAGCAGTAGTCTTTGCATACTGATGCGCCAAGGGGAGCAAGGGAATAGACACACCAACCATCGCACCGATCTCCACGCCCCAAAATCCAGCGCAGGAAATGATGATATCAGCGGGAATGAAGCCTTTAGGCGTTGTCACGCCCGTCACGCGACGGCCCGCCCGCTCGATGCCGGTAACAGGAGTCTCACCGAGGTAGCAGACGCCAGCTTTCCTGGTCCGTTCAATGAGCAGTTGGGTTGCGCGAGCAGCCAGGGCAAGACCGTCGCTGGGGATGTGAAGGCCGCCTAGCACGATGTTTTGATCGAGGTGAGGATATAATTGGAGACACTCCTCGGAATTGATGAGGCGCGCCTCAATGCCCCAGGAAGAGGCATAACCATGTTTACGCTTGAGCTCCTCCAGCCGAGCGGGTGTTGTAGCAACCTCCAGACCACCGACCTGATTGAAGCAATTCTGACCGTCCTTCTCAATCGACAATAGTTTCTGGACGGTATAGCGTGCTAGATTGGTCATGGTCTTGGACGGCGTAGTCTGGAAGACAAGGCCTGGAGCATGGGAAGTCGAGCCACCAGGCATCTGGAGGGGTCCCTGCTCAACAACGGTAATGTCAGTCCATCCTCTTGAGACCAGCTCGTCGGCGATGTTGGTGCCCACGATGCCGGCGCCGATGATGACCACGCGCTGTGTGAGAGCCATGATAAGGTTTTCGCGATTTAGTACTTCGCTGCCTAGGAGCAGCGTGCGAGTCTTTGTCCTTTATGTAGGTGGTCGGCGATAGCAGTAGCTTGCCCCTCCTGCGGAGAGTTTATGTTTCCTTCCCCTCCCCCGCAGGTATACCATGATGCTTGTATGCAATGGGATTGGTGAAAGGCAATTAACGCCCCGCAATAACCGGTGGATTGTAGACTGGTGATGATACCAGCATCGGACAGACGGTCCAGATCTGAGACCACCGAGCCGTACGCGGACCGTTGGATAAGATTACCATTTTTGGTGGTCTTGTTGCGTGGTGATTGGCCTACCAGACATCGATCCTGGAGTCCGGTTCGGTTGAGAACCGCTCACGTGTCCGGGCGAGGCATGATAATACCGGGGGCGGGGACTTTGGTTTGTGGCCCACTGGTGTTGTTTAGAGCTATCAAAGGCTGCTGAGAACGATCTTGAGTAATCAGGGCGCCAAGCGAAGATCCAGTTGCTTGAGGGTTCCTCAGTCACGAAAGACAAAGGTCACGCGTCTAATAACAAACCTCGAATACGGTGGGGCCAGTCTAAGATCTACAGCGGCTGAAAGCTGAAAAGCAAGTGGCACATTATATTCAACTAGAAATTTACAGTGTTTATCACCTACAAGATATAGCTGAATGGGGTGTTCTCTTCTCCAATCTCGGGTCACTGACCCAAGCATTGATGAAAAGAAAGAACCACATAGTGGGAGTGCCAAAGAATACGCCTGTCAATGACCCGAAAGCCGTTGAACAAACCAGTCCGCCGCGCTGTGCAATGCAGGGACCAATCTGTGGTGGACCACATTCATGATCGCGGCCACCCAAACAAGGTAAGTATGAAGAAGAAAAGAAAAAGAGAAGGAAGGGAGGAAGAGAAGAGAGGTATTTATACCCGTGAGGGAAAGGGGCACTAGCCAAGCGAGGGGCCAGGTGACTAATCAAAAGCGAGACATGTTTGAGTCGTTTGTTTAGTTTGCTCACCCCTGGAATGTGATGCCTCAGGTGTGAAGTCGTACAGGCCTGCTATAGGCGAAGTGAGCTGTCATGTCACCTTGCATCTGCAGGTTACAGTAGAGACTGAGTCTGGTATGAAGGACCAAAGCCACATTGCCTCGTAGGACTCAATTATTGGTTCTCCTTGTCCCATAGCAGGTACATGACTCATCTTGGAACGCCATGCTCTGTCGCAGAAAAAAGTGGGTGCTTCCAGTGCAAGCTCTGGTGGAACCTCTCCTATTTCCATGGATTCACAGCAACTCTGTACGGTGGTCCCTCATCCACAATGGGTCCATGGTTTTCCGAGCTGTCTTGAATTTTTTTTTTTTCTGTGCTCTACATTATTTCCCCAATACGGTAGAAGCCCGTCGGCACCACTACTAGACCCAGTCTAGTTCTCCGAGATTGAAGGAAAGGTTGGGTTCACCGCAATATCGATTAACGAGAGCGCGCATCCTCATCAAAGGGTGCCATGGTTAAGACCGCCTAGAGGATCAGTCTAGTGGACGCTAGAATCGACGGAGAGCATCCGTGCAGAGCTTAGATGAACAAAGAGAGTTTCAACCAACAACTACTCGGGTACACCGCATCTCTACGAGAATAAATGTGCTTGGCACGGCTCGGTTGTTGCTTGGGATCTTCAAGAATTGACATCCCGACGCTATTCTACAATATTCCTGCGGGCATTTCCGCCAAAACTTACCCTGCAACAGCGGGAAGCCCCCTTGGCACCGCATGGCACTTGCATACAAAAAAACCTGTCATCCTGCATTCCTTCGATCGACATGGATGGCACTGGCCCTTCGTGTAGGAAGTGATCAAGGCCTGGAATTCATAGGATAGGGGCAGCAAAAAAAATGGAGTGTAAAAAATCATGGCAGGATTGGCAAATAGTGACTTTCTTGGCCCCAACAGGTGAAAAAGGGGTAATATGACGATACAATTGGTTGCCGGGCTGGAGTGGATCACCCGTGTGGGCTATCATTACTGGAAATGTTCCGATAGTCAGAATTCTACCTGACCGACCTGGAAAGCATCGGATTATTAAGGCGAGTCAAAAGGAACTGAGAGGCAGAGTCCGATGAACCATGGCAAACATCCGAAACATATCTATCAAGTTATGGCGTAAGACGTGTATAGGGAGTCAACCAGCCACCGACGGTTTATGGCTTAAGACACGGGACCACCTTAAGTGGGGCCTAACCGTACATTGAAGTCGTTAGCCCACCGACGGATCATCTAGAAAGTAGTAGCCGCGCTAGCGAGGAAAAACAAATGAAATCTCTGTCGCGAAGAGCAGGGACCTAGGTGGAAAGGGGCTTAATTAGGGGACATTGGGTAGCAAATGATAGTGGATCTAGGTCAAAATAATAAATTTTCAGTCCCGTCTTTGACAAGGTCAACTTGTTTGTGATACG
This sequence comes from Penicillium frequentans, assembly GCA_028828275.1. Lineage (NCBI taxonomy): Eukaryota > Fungi > Ascomycota > Eurotiomycetes > Eurotiales > Aspergillaceae > Penicillium > Penicillium frequentans. The sequence goes on along the minus strand of JAQIZY010000001.1, from coordinate 2,914,912 downwards.
CGTTATCACGTAACAGCAACACGGACCATAAGGCGAGGATGGCTCCAGCCATCATACTGGCTTCAAACGATCATGGGATCCTGTGAATCGGTGGTCACAACGGCTGCCTTGAACGATGATACGCCAGTGATAGGGTACGACAGATGAGATATGACGCTCGAAAGTCAAAGCAGAGATGGTGCGATACCGCTGGTTGGCCACGAGGGTTGGCACGCCACTCGATGATAGAGTTGATGATCCGGGTCATTTGACATCAAACAAAGTCGGCATTACTCTTCCGTTGGATCAGCATTACTCGTAGGCCAATCCGGGCTGTCCAACCCTCGCTGATCACCATGCAGAAAAGATACATACTCCTTCCCCTCTCCCCCTCCCCTTCCCTCTCAAGGGATCAAAGGATTGGAATCTTTTGGAAGCCAGAGGGGTTTGACAAGGATTTTTAGATCTTTTTAATTCTTATACAATAAGCCTTGTGCATGAGGAACTACATATCTCTCCTTGACTCTATATAATTATTTGGGGACCAATTTCGGGGGAAGTATAAAGCCCCTCTGCATACCTAACTGGTTTTACTAAGTATACCTGGAATATCAACCCCCTTTCACGGTGTAACAGTATTGGTAATCGCAAGGACCAACGGCGGTCTATACTCGAATCGGGTGACTCAAAGAAAAATAAATAAATCATAAAAATGGACCCAATGAAACCTAGGTAAGAATCTGTACCAAAGACTCAAAAATCAAATAATAAAAATCAAACAAATCAGAAAATTAGGTCGCGTGTGCGAAAAGTCAAAACAGACCTAATTATTTACAAACCCGGGACCGGAACCGAGCTGCACGGGTAAATTAGGGGGCCGTTGCTTCAAGCTGTATTGACGATCCTAGGTGGTGTGATGGGATTTCCGACTGTATGCAATAGAGTACTTGAGAAATCGCGACTAACAATTTACTAGGATTAATGATCTGGTTTCACAAAAGTTCATAACCAATAACAAAGAGTGGGAAGGCAATAGAAGGGTAACCTAGGGTACTGATTTTATAGTTAATGATACGAGGTCCAATCCAAGGTCTCCATAATAAGTTAATTAGTGAAGGTCGAGTCAATCCCAAGTACTTTTCTCCCCCTGAAGTCGGCGTTACATAAGCCAATGACCCACTCAGTCTGGACTCCCTGCAGTTCCTTTCCCGTTTAGGAGGCAAGCGCCATCAACAGTCTCCCCCCATGCCGCTCTTTTTTTTCGCCCTTTCCTCCCTTTTTTTCCCTTCCCTTCTTCCCACCTGCAAAGCAAAATACCCCCCTTTCCTATCTTCGTTGTGATACCCGAGCTTTCCAGCTCTTATTTCTTTTGCTTTTGAGATACCCCGATACCCAGCTCTTTTCTTTTAATCGATACCCCAAAACAAGCTCCGGCTTTTAATACCCATTTTAATCATGTCTGACGTTCAGAAGCCCGTTGAGGAGACCCCCGTGGTCATTCCCGCTGCTGAGACCGCTGTCGAGGTCCCCGCCACAACTGAGGCCACTGAGGCCCCCAAGGAGACCACCGAGGTTGCTCCCGTTGAGGAGACTGCCACCGACAAGCCCGCTGAGACTGAGGCCACTAAGGAAGAGGCCAAGGAAGAGGTCAAGGAGGAGATCAAGCCCGCCAGTGAGGGTATCCTCGGCCACAAGGCTCCCGGTCTGGTCAAGTGAGTGATATCTATGCGACGGGACATATAGGAGCTTTGCGACTAATACCAATTTCGCGCATAGGAGCCTGCGTTTCGCCAAGCGTTTCTTCTACTTCAACGATGAGCCCGTTGAGGCCAAGCAGCTCTCTGTCTTCCACCAGAACGAGAAGCCCGCCGTCGCCAACCCCACCGCTGCCTGGGCCAGCCAGACCGGCAAGGGTCTGCTCTTCCTGACCAAGCGCGCCGAGGACAAGGCCACCCCCGCTGGCATCTTCAACCTGGTATGACTCGACGAGAACAATGGAAAGCTAGAATACGACTAACATACATGCTAGGCTGAGATCTCCGACCTCACCAAGGAGGGCTCCAACGAGTTCCTCTTCAAGGTTGCTGGCCAGAAGCACACCTTCCAGGCCTCCAACGCTACCGAGCGTGACAGCTGGTTCGTCGCTCTCGAGGCCAAGTCTGCTGAGGCCAAGGCCGAGAAGGAGACCCTCACCTCCAGCGAGGGCTACAAGGCTGAGCTCGAGAAGCTGACCAAGCCCGCCGTTGTCGTTGCCGCCAAGAAGCCCGAGGAGAAGAAGGAGGAGGCCCCCGCTACTGAGGAGGCCAAGACTGAGGAGGCTGAGCCCAAGGAGGAGAAGCCCAAGGAGACCGCCAAGAGCCGCTCCCAGTCCCGCAAGCGCGGCAGCATCTTCGGTGCCATCCTCGGAAAGAAGGAGACCGAGGAGAAGAGGGCCGAGGAGCCCAAGGAGGAGACTGCTGAGGAGACCAAGGCTGCCGAGCCCACTGCTGAGGCCGCTACTGAGACTCCTGCCGAGACCGCTGCCGAGACCGCTGCCGAGACCGCTGCTGAGCCTGCTGCTGAGCCTGCTGCCACCGAGGCCCCCATTGAGGCTGAGGCTGTTGCCGCTCCTGTCGAGGCCACCGAGAAGAAGGAGGAGAAGAAGGCTAAGCGCGCCTCCATCTTCGGAAACTTCTTCAACAAGGTCACCAGCCCTTCCCAGGAGAAGTCCGAGAAGGAGGCCACCGCCCCTGTTGAGGAGACTCCCGTCGCCAGCTCCGCTCCCCAGCTTGACAACCCCGTTGAGGAGGCCGCTGCCCCCATTGAGGCCGAGGCTGTGATCGCCCCTGCTGAGGCTGAGGCCGCTAAGGAGACCACTGCTGAGACTCCCATTGAGACCCCCAAGGACAAGCGCCGCTCTTCTTTCTTCGGTTTCAAGAAGGAGAAGAAGGCCGACACCTCCGACAACGAGGCCACCACTGATGGCGAGAAGGAGGCCAAGAAGGCCAACAAGCTCGGCGGTCTCTTCCGCAAGCCCTCCAAGGCTGTGAAGCTCGACAAGGAGGGCGTTGCCGCTGCTGAGACTGAGGTCAAGCCCGAGCAGACTGAGGCTTCCACCGAGGTCGCTGCTGAGACTGCTGCTCCCGTTGAGGAGGCCACCAAGGCTACCGAGACCGCTACCGCCGAGGAGCCCAAGAACGTTGAGGTCCCCGCCTCCACCCCCGTTCAGGCTGCTGCTTGAATTGCCTCCCCGGGACGTGTGGAATATGAGCGATGGTGGGACTTAACCACTGCATCGTCGCCTGCCCACAATATTTGACGGACTCGGTCGCTCTTTTGGGGCTCGAGTCTGGATCGTGCAAATACGGATTTATACCATTTTAGCTTCCAGCTGCTTGTTTGCTTTTGCCTCGACACTGTCACTCCTTTCGTCATCGTCCTTTCTAGGCTTTGATCTGAGAGGGTGTCAATGAGATACCCGCTGCTCACTGTTCACTGTTTTCTTTGTTCTTTGCTCCAAAAATCCACATAATCCTCGTGTCCCTGATTCTTTGAATCGCCGTTCGTTCTTTTTTTACGACACGCGACCCGCAACCGACTTTCGATTTGCGACGTGCTTAATGCGTTACGTGGTGTGTTGCCCGACTAGATTGATACCACTCTGCCGTTTCTGGTTCTGCGTTTTGGCTTTCCTGTTCGATACCCTATGGGGAGGAAAGGTGATTTGCTTTGACGTGGCTAAGGCTATTCTTTATCTAATTATTTGGCCTGGTTGCTTTTCAAATTGTCCCCCTCTACAGTTGTCTACCGTTGTTCCCGTCTCGCGCGGTTTTCTTTCTCCACTGCGTCGTGGGTGTGGCACATACTGCGTTAGGTAATACTTAATAGAATCTTTTCTGTTTGCTTTTAAATTTACACTCCCTTTGTTCAAGGTTCATACCTGTGTGGTTTGAGGCTTGTTAGATTTGTAGATACCCAGGTGTATAGTATTATAAGCCCTGGCGTCTTAAGAGTTCCCAGCAGGGCTTGTTGAGGTCGAATGGGTCTCTCTGCATATGGTGGGCCGGTCAAACTGGATTCCCTGCATTAGCAGCTACCAGGTCTGTATGCAAGCAATACTCGGGATGTCCACGGGTCGGGATCCATCGAGATGCGTTGGTCTGGGGTGCATCTGGTTTCGACGGCGGGTCTTGCCGATCAAGATAAGGCACGCGCTGATGGGCACTTCGTCTATGAGCACTAGCGGGTCCGCGAAATTCTCGTCCTCGGGACCGCCCGCACATGACGATGTCATACGCAACCGCTGATGGGAAGTAAGATACCCGTGCACAGTTGGAGTATGGGAACATTTGAATGCACTGGTGTCTGACTGGTAGTTGCTAAGCGTATATGATAGGCGCGGTATCAAAAGGGTTGAAGACCCACACAGTATGATCTCCTGCTATACCTATACTCCGTAGGTATATCTCGAGAGCTCTACCATAGGTGGCCTGTGCTCTAATATAGCGATATAAATGTTAAATCCTCCAGAGCAGCACTCGGAGTTCGGAGTTAAAACACATATTCCTGAAAGCCGTTTCGGATTTGCTGTCGGGACTCGGACCTACGAGGAATAAACCGGCACACTAACCTGCTTACTTCTTTTCAGACCACACATAATTCCCCTAGTCTTACCGGCGAGGTTCCGAAGACTGGCTTTCTTGGAACACCAAACGATAATTGGAGCCTGCCAAGGCATCTAATTAGTTTACTTCTAACCCGAACGCCACTTCGGGGATTGGTCTGTAACGAGACTCCTGGAGGAAGGGCTCCAATGACCCATGGGATTGATTGGATGAACGGAGTACCTGGAATTAATAATCCAGATTTTGGTGGCTTGTCTCATACATATTTGCCTAAATGCTGCACGTCTGATTGCATTGTCATCTAGGCGATGAATCGAAGATGAGGGTATACAATGTAAATTTTTTTTTTTTCAACCACTCTGATTGAGACATTTCATGAATATTTTCAAAGAGAAGATGAAAAACCAGAGCCCTAAGGAACGAATGGTGGGTGTAAAAAAAAACTCAATTTTCACGCCCTTCGGCAAGACTAGGATCAAAGTAGATATTGAAGGGCACACGGGCCATGGGACACAGCCCGCCGCGGGGACACAATTAGGAAAAGATCGGTGGGTCGGAGTACGAGAACAGTCCCCGATGGAGTAGAAACTCTGCTTTTCAGGAATATTGGACGTTGGAGGTTCTGTGACTGAGGCTATGGAGAATGCTGTAAACAATGTGATCTGTATCTCACATAAATGGTTACCTGGTCATTTGGAGGAGGGCCTGAAAAGGGGGTTGATCCGGCTGTGCGGATGCCTGGAACTTTAGATGAGCATACCGTCAGGACAGATTTACCGATATGATTGGCCAATGCCCTAAGGTGAGACGGGGGGCGGAATACATCATCGATACTTTGGACTACGTAGTGGGATCCATATTCAATGCATGTACCCTGTGGGTAACGAGGCTCTGGATGCGAGTGAGCAGCCAATCAGCACCTCGAATTCAACTGTGACTCACACCCCGTGACTCTCAAGCCCCGTGCGGCTGATCCCCGTGATTGGACAAGCAAGATCCACTTGATCCCACACTGCCAATTTTGTCCGGTCATAAGAAGTGCCTGAGTCGCCCCATCGCTGCCTGCTTCTTTTCCTTTCCACCATTCTCTGTGTTCACACAACCCATACAAATTTTTATCCACCTCCACCATTCTACATATACCTACAGAACATTTTGAATCTCCACAGATCCAAGATGAACTCCATCTAAGCGCCCCCCGAAAGAGCCAGTCTTTCCCCCCGACCGACAACATAACCGGAACACAATCCCCCATTTTCCCCTCTTCTTCAGACGTCTCAGGACCTCTGAACTTCAGTCGCGCACCGCGTAGCTCAAGTTCCCACACTTCTATACCTTCGATCGACGTTACGTCGTTCACCACGGATCACTTCCAGCAACCATGGCTTCCCTCGCCCCCACCCACACAGCCCTTGGCTTCCAGTTCGAACAACAACAGCAACAACAACAACAACAGTGCACTAGAGGACTTTGTGCTCTATCCAGCCCCGCAGCCCCGTCCGCAGCCTCGATTCAGAGACTCGCGTTCGCTAGCCCCGAACACTGCCCTTAGGCCTTCTGCCCTTCAGCCCTTTCTGGCGCAGAATAACCCTCGACGACACTCTTTCAGTTTGCAGTTGCAACGCCATCTCCAGCAGCAGTTCCCTGGTTCTCCTGTTCAGGACCCCAGAGTGACCCAGCTTGCCCGGTCTCCTTCCTACTGGTCTCACCCCACCGTGAAGCACTCGCAGCCTTATTCGGCAACCGTGCCCACCAACTCCCCTCAACGTCCTCCCATCCCGCCGTTTCACGCCGGTAATATTCCACTCGAAAAAAGAAAACAGTACATGCAATATCGTCGCAACATGTCTACTCCCAACTTCCAAGGTAAATCCTTTGATTCCACCGTCTCTTTGAACACAACCGCTCATACGATGTCCTCAGAACACGACACCGAGCTCTTCGGTCTTCCATCTGCCGGTGGCATGGGACCATTCACCTTTGACGAGCTTCTGGGTCAGGAGACCGGTGCGCTCTCTCCCGAGGCGCCTACCGGAACCATCTCCCCCCAGGACCTCATGTTTGACCACTCGATTCCGCCCTCGGGCACTTTCACCGACTTGAGCACTCCCCCTTCGACTCTCCGGGCACTTTCAGCCAAAACCCCTCTCCCCTCTTCACCGACGTGGAGTTTATGGGCAGTGACGATTGGACTCCTCTCTTCCATGACGGAGCTATCGGAAACCCGGCTGCATCTGGTCTCTTCAATGCGTCCGATTTCGCCTCCGCCATGGCTGAGCCCAAGAAGCAAATGCAGCCCTCTATCGAGATGTCGCCTGCTCCCAAGCCCCTTTCCTCTGGTGTCAAGTCTTCCCCCATGTCTGCGACTGGCACAACCAGACACTCCAGTGTTGCTGGCATTTCCCGTCAGCGCAAGGATCTTACTCCGATCGAGTTCGACCCCAATGACCCGATCGCTACCAAGCGTGCTCGCAATACTGAAGCTGCCCGCAAGTCTCGTGCGAAGAAGCTGGCCCGTCAGGCCAGTGCTGAAACTCGCATCCAGGCTCTGGAGGATCAGTTGTCTGAGCGTGACGAGATGATTGCCAATCTGCAAGCTCAACTCGCCATTCTCCAGGCCAACCAGTGATCAACTTCATGTGATTACTTGAACGACATGTTTCTTTGTTGCGTTTATCGTCTTGTTTTCGGATCTGCTTTCTTATTACCTGCTTAATGGTTCGGTGGCGCGGGGCATGGGTCAAGCCTGTTACCCCGACGTCTCACCCGGACACCATCGCCTCGTCGTTGGTGTCTTCAAAAGTTCGTTTAGTCTGACGTGAGACGTCACGATTGTGTTTTCTGATACCTTGTTTTGAAATTCCTGCTTTGCTTTTCCTCTGTTCAGCCGGTTCTGATTGTCTCCCAAATGGGATTGACTCGTGGCTCTGTTTTAGTGTAATATCCAAATTGATTGATTTGTTGTATCATTGTTTATCCGTAACATGAACTCCGAACTTGACCTAGACTAAACTTTCATCAGATATACTTGGCAATAAACAATGTCTGTGGTACAGTTCTGCATGATGTTTAGCATGATGATCTCAATCAACTCCAATCTCACATTTCAAGAGAACAAATCCGTCTCAGTCATGTCTATAGCCCTCCGCTACGGTGGATGGTTCAACTAAATAAAAACTACAGCAATGTTTGAAATTGGCTTTTATGGCAATTCGGTAATAAAAGAGTCCTTGCATTCCATCAGACCGATCTCTTAGTGTCACAACACCGATATAGGAGGCTCCCTGCGACCAGCTGCTGGCAAAGCCTAGCCTCTACCTCGACGAGATAGCCCTATTTACGATTAGTCTGACACATGCATAACGCCCTCTTCAGTACCATTGGCGGAGCGCCGATTTCAGAGAAATAGTCCAAGAGGGCATCTTGACAGGAAGCAAGAGAAAAAAATGCTAATCTACAAGCTTGTATCTTGTCAAACCAGATTAGCAATATAGGTCCATCCCATTCGGCTAGAAGGGGTTTCGCTCGGTATTATACAATACAGCTATTTATTGAAAAAACGAATTGACATCAAATCCTTTGGCCATTCCTATTACCCCCTTACCGTGGTTTGTGGCTTTCACATTGTGAATGTCCTGGCGAACGTCTCCGTTGTCATTGTCGAAATTGATAAGACCGACGAGAAGCCTTCCGCCGTCACTCATGTCGACATCGGTGATTTTTTGCTGCGCACGCACTTGATGAGCCTCCGCGCGCAGGCTTTCTAATAGCTTCCTAGAATCATCTAGTGCAGCACATTGATCTTGAAATTGCTCAATCACCTCGGCGCCGTCTTGATGATCATTCAAGAGCTGCGCTTGTGTGACATTCTGTAGGGTTATTCTCGCTTCAGCCAATTGTTCATCAATCTTGCTGATCTCCTGAGCGATCTCCGTTTCCTTGATATATAGGTCTTCTTGCACTGCGTGGACGGTGGGGTACGATGTTGCGGTCGCGAGCCTGCAGAGCCAGTAAGCTCATGTCCGTTGATCAAGCTAAACACGTATGCGAAAAGGAGACATACAAGGTAGCGGTGCTGACTGCTATGTTCATGGTAGACTTGTAGCGGTTGAGCTGCTCACATAAAGTCTCAACAGTTCGTTCAGCGAACAAGCCAACACGGACACGATCCCACGCATGCAGTTTTTCGCCTGAGTGCTTCGTCCACCGTACTATCTTGTTGCGAAACTCGGTACAAGCTTTTGCGCAATGCGTGACAGCCAGCTGTAGCGCCGTCCTTGCATCAGGCGTGAGGTGTTCAAGCTGGGAATTCTTGTGTGCATTGTCCAAAACTAAAAGAATGGCCTCCACAGCCACCAGTTCTTCTCTGAGACCAGCTATCACACCTGGTGCATCTCTGATGGCGTTGATCTCATGAATCAAAGCAGTAATACTTTGTACCGCTGCTCCAACGATACCTAAGGTGCCGACGGTCAAGCTGAATGGATCCATCGTCGCAAAAGAGCGAGCAGAGGAGCCTCGCTTGAAAAATACTGGGTGCTTTGGTTTTTGTTTGGCACACTTATGCTCTGTTTCAAATGGCTGTTCAATGTGTGTGCTCTAAGCCGTACTTATAATTGTTGGATGAAACTTAGGGTAGGTGATGAGGAGGCTGGGAAATTAGAAGGCCTATATTTAAATTGACGCTGATCGAGAGCGCGTAAGGCTGTATCGGCCAATTATAGCCACTTGCGAACAGCATCAGATAAGAGCTTACCGGGTATAGCTAGGCGAAGTTCTAATTTTAGGCTCTACCCCGCCTGGCAGCGCATAGGACTGAATAAGTGGATCGATCATCCCCAATTGGAAGACTACACGTTTGGAAAGGCAGCTTGCCCGACTGATCGACGACCAAAAAAGCGAGCGACAACACTTGACTTTGCATTGGTGGATGAATATTCCTTCCGACCCCATGTATAAGTCCTTGGTGATTAGCCACCGCGGCAAGGTAGTTGGATCTCTCTTGTTTTCTTCTTTAATCAGTACGTGTTGTTTGTCTGAGGCTGTTCTGATCCATCATGTCTGGCGATCATGATACGATACCCAAGGATAGAGGAAGAAAGTCGAGAGACCCTATCACCCAGAACATTTCTGGAGTGAGCGCAGAATCAGGTGGAAAAGTGTTCGCAGGATATGTGGATAATAGTAACAACAGCGAATACTATGGTGGGACCCACTACCACTGGCATACTGGTAAGTTCCTGCGAAAGAGAATTGACTGTCACATTAATCATGGAAACCTCAGAGCCGACCGAATCTCCTCCAAGCCCCTTATCGACCGTGCCGTTCCGGCATGATCCAGGCTTCATAAACCGCGATGGACTCCTTGATCAGATCCACGAAAAGTCCTCGACCCCGGGATCTACAATAGTTCTTTATGGTATAGGGGGCGTTGGGTTAGGGCTATCCAGTCCGAAGTGATCCGTCCAAGGCTGACTTGCAACAGGAAATCTCGACTCGCTATCGAATACTGCTATCGAGTTCAACATGAATCACCTAACACCTGGATTCTCTGGGTTCATGCGAGTAATGCGGCGCGCTGCGAGACAAGTCTCCGCGACCTTGCCGAGCGTGCTAAGATCCCTGGGCGCCAGAACCGCCATGCCAATATATTCCAACTCTTTAGGAACTGGTTGCAAGATGGAAAGATCGGCAAATGGCTTCTTGTCCTTGATAATGTCGATGATGACGAACTCCTTCGCAAGCCACTAGCAAATGGTACGGGTGCTCAGGACGCCCAGGATCAAGCGCCGATGCAGCCACCGCTAAAGTACCTCCTTGAAGCCTCGAACGGCTCTATCATTGTTACGAGCCGGAATAAAGCAGTAGCATTGGAAATCGCTGGCTATAAGAAGTATCTAATCGATGTGCAACCAATGAATAAGGCCGAGGCCTTAGATCTAATGCAGTATAAGCTAGATTCAGGTGTAGAGGGAGCAGACTTAGTTCAGCTTGTGGAGGAACTTGAGTTTATGCCGCTAGCAATTGTGCAAGCGGCTAGCTACATCGTGCACTGTTCGCCCCGTTGCTCGGTTTCGCAATACCTTGAAAAGCTTCGGCATAGTGACCGTCAAGCCACCAACCTTCTGACTCATGAGGGAATTCACATGGGCCGGGATTGGGAGGCAAAGAACTCCATTCTACTAACATGGCAAATATCGTTCGACCATATCCGACGAGTAAGGCGGTCTGCGGCTGACTTACTGTCTCTCATGAGCTTTTTTGACTGGCAGGGGATCCCTGAGGATCTTCTACGGAATCAATATACGGCAAAAAATCATGAAGTCTTAGATTCTTCGGGGGATGCGAACAAGGCTAGTGGAGAGGACACGGAAAGTTCGTCTGAATATGACCTAGATGAAACTTTCGAGAGTGATATCACAACTCTCAGAGACTATTCCTTTATTACTGCGAGTGAACACTATTCTATGTCGAGTGAACATGGAATGGTATTCACTATGCATCGGCTAGTGCAGCTCACAGCACGCACGTGGTTAAAAACATACGGCCAAGACGAAGAGTGGAAGGAACGATTCATTGATAGTCTATATGCTGAATTTCCGACTGGTCAATATGAACACCGGGAGAGATGCCGGACACTCTTTCCCCATGTCAAGTCAGCCATGTCACATCGACCGAAATCGCAAGACTGTCTCCAAAGCTGGGCTGGATTACTCTATAAGGGGGCGTGGTATGCGCAAGAATGTGGGAATCTCTCTGATTTGCGGGAAATGGCATCCTTATCGAGAGAGCAGAGAATAAAGATACTGGGGTTGGAAGATCAAGAAACACTTGATAGCACTATAATGCTAGCGGTAGCCTACCGACGTGAGGGGAATTGGAGAGAGGCGGAGCAGCTCTTTATACAGGTCTTGGAGATGAGGAAGTCGAAGCTCGGTGCCGACCATCTAGACACTTTAGCGAGCATGGCCAATCTGGCGTTGACGTTTTGGAACCAGGGCCGGTGGGAAGAGGCGGAGCAGCTCTTGAAGCAGGTTATGGAGACTCACAAGATAAAGCTTGGCACTAGCCATCCCTCCACGCTAACGAGTATGTCTAATCTGGCGTCGACGTTCTGGAAGCAGGGCCGGTGGAAAGAGGCGGAGCAGCTCGAGGTGCAGGTCATGGAGACGAGCAAGGCGAAGCTCGGCGCCGACCATCCATCCACGCTGACGAGTATGGCCAATCTGGCGTCGACGTTCTGGAACCAAGGCCGGTTAGAAGAAGCGGAGAAGCTCGAGGTGCAGGTCATGGAAACGAGCAAGGCGAAGCTCGGCGCCGACCATCCATCCACGCTGACGAGAATGGCCAATCTAGCGTCAACGTATAGGAATCAGGGTCGGTGGAAAAAGGCGGAGGTGCTCGACCGGCAGACTATGGAGACGAGCAAGGCGAAGCTCGGCGCCGATCATCCATTCACGCTGACTATCATGGCCAATCTAGCGTCGACGTTCTGGAACCAAGGCCGGTTAGAAGAGGCGGAGCAGCTCGAGATGCAGGTCATGGAATCTCGCAAGGCGAAGCTCGGCACCAACCATCCTGATACGCTGACGATTATGGCCAACCTAGCGTCGACATTCTGGAACCAAGGCCGGTTAAAAGAGGCGGAGCAGCTCGAGGTGCAGGTCATGGAGACGAGGAAGTCGAAGTTCGGCACCAACCATCCTGATACGCTGATGAGTATGGCCAATTTGGCATCTACGTATAAAAACCAGGACCGGTTAGAAGAGGCAGAGCAGCTCTTTATACAGGTCGTGGAAATGAGGAAGGCGAAGCTCGGTGCCGACCATCCAGACACTTTAACGAGCATGACCAATCTGGCGTCGACGTTCTGGAGCCAGGGCCGGTCAAAAGAGGCGGAGAAGCTCCTTATGCAGGTCATGGAGACGAGCAAGACGAAGCTCGGCGCCGACCATCCTGACACGCTAGAAAGCATGAACAACCTAGCTTATGCCCTTTGGTTAACACATCAAGAGAAAGCTGCTCTACCGCTGATGGCGGAATGCGCTCGACTGTGCGAGCAAAAATTAGGGCCTGATCATTCGAACACCATGTCTTCTAAGTCTACTCTGAACGAATGGCGTGGGAAGGCTTATCTCACATCTTCATCGTGCCCGCTCACTAAAGCGCCTACTGAAAGCAAAGAGGACCAGATTCTGTCTAGTGAAATCTCTAAGCCAGTGCCCAGGCCTGGCGGACACCATAAGCGCACAATCCGCCAACGCCTCTTCGGCAGAAAGTAGCACGTCACTCTCTACTGGCCAATGTAGGACGGACCCTTGAATATTGGTCAACAACACCGCTTTGTCAAAAGCTTTTCTCTTTTCCTATCAACACCACGCACAATATGTCTGCAAAAACCGAAGGACGTATCACAGAAGCCCTAGCTAGTATATCCAGCCAAGAAAACCCGAATTTTCTAGCTCTAGCACGGAAATACGACCTGAGTTACAACACACTCATTCATCGTACTGCCCAGGTGTGACCATGGCTCCAATTGTGATTGCGCCCATTACAAGAAGTACTAGCGTAGCACCAGAGTCTGACGCCTTGATAATATGCATAAGTTGCTGAGCTAGATCCAGCTCATGAACAAAGTTAGCGCATCTACACTAGGAAACAACACGACAAGCTTATAGAGAGGTGGGGAACATTTGAAGGGCGGGGATTTAAAAGAAGGAAAAGACCTCTTGGAGGCCTGAAGACATAGGCATAGTTTCTGGAATTTGGTCCGAGCAAACATTATCTGTTGAATAAACAATTAATTTCTGAAACTACAATATTTCAGATTCCTTGGGCATTCATGAACGGTTTTCAATCGGGATATACTACGCCGTTAAGGGAACCACCTAGGAAGCCCTCTGTATATGGTGAATTTAAGGATTATTGCCGATCGGATTAAAGAGCGTACAGGTGACTCATGACAGCCAAGAATTTGTAAAAAAGAATCCATAAATAAAGAAAATAAAGTGAGGGGGTATCCAAAGTGGTGCATCAAAAGCTCATTCATATATATAGGTCCACTCCATCCTAGATAAACCAGGATGAAAAGGGACCTTCGTCGAAGACAAACAGTGAAATATACACGCGCCCGACTTAATCAGTCCGATCGTGCTCGCATTCAATATTAAAGTTCCATCCAGCTCAAAAACAAATTAGACGTCCATACCAGGCTTCAAAGTCTCGAAAGATTCGATTGAAGTCCGACGGTCCTTGATGAACTTGGGCCATGTGTTGGTGAGCACAAGGTACTTGATGCTCTTCTCGGCGTCATCAAAGACAGTTGCGCAGAATTCCTCAGGAATCTGGCCCCAGTACTGAACCCGGTCCTTGATCTCGGTCGAGGTAGGCTTCAGTCCCTTCTCAGATGAGTCGGTCAAGGCGGGTGATGGGAGGTCGAAAGTGAACTTGTCAAAGGGGCTGACGGGGTTAGTCTCGCGCTCATCGCCGTAGAGGAGGCGAGTGGGCTTCTCGAAGATGTGATCGAGGTTGGTGAGATCTTGCGAGGAGATGTTCAGGGGGAATTCGGCGTGGCGGACGCTGATGAACTTGGCGTAGAGGTGCAGGGCGCAGTTGAAGGACTCACGGACAGCTCCCTTTGAGGGACCATCGCAAGTTCCATCCTTCAAAATTGCGGGGAGAGAGTTCTTCCACTCAGCAACTCCGGTGAGGAAAGCAATGTTCTCACCGGAGAATTCTCGGAGGGCAGAGAACTCCTGCAGGGGGGTTGGGTTGCGCTCCAGGACGTGCTCGAGGGCGTGCATGGTCATGATACTGTCGCGGGAGCCATTGGACTTGATAGAGTCGTTTGTGGATTTCCAGCCAGACATGAAAGATTCGACCATGGTAGACGCAGAGTTCAATGACTTTTCTTCGGAGCCAGAGGACTTGACCTTGAGCTCCCATCGAGCGATGGAGTCAAGGGTCTCCTTGCGAAGGGACTGGGATCGGATAACCTCATAGCAGGGAACGAAGATAGTGAAGATCTCCATAAACCAGATAGACAAACAGATCCTGGATTCACGTTAGAAAACTATCTCTTGAAGAGGTATTGGAATGAATGCTTACCACTGAGGAGGAATCCAGACAGCATTGACGGGTGCCATAGCCGGGACGTAGAGACCAATCAACCACATCGGTGTTCCATGGAGGCTAGAATACGTCAGTAACTGGCCTGCTCCTAACTTTATCAAGAAAGAACTTACTTGGCAAGAGCACAGCCAATTGTCTGTGTTCGCCAGCCCTGGGTGTCGTTGATATGGCGAGACTTCCAGAGAACGATTGGGGCGATAATCCAGGCCCAGAGCAGTTGATAAGCAACACCAGGCCACCACTCCCATCCACTACCCTGGGCGGTCTTTTGTGCCATAGCTGAGCCGTGAACTTCGGTGCCGGGAATACCCCAAGAGCTGTGGAACTTGCGAGAAATGACCCACATGAGGATCGTGAGGAAGACCTGAACAAACATGCCGATACCAACGATGATGAAGACCTTGGTGTTGTATTTAAGAGCGCGGAAGCGGTTGATCAAGCCCTTGGGGGATCCCTCAGGCTTGACTTCAAAGAGTTTATGGCCATATTGGGCATATTTCTTCTGGAGCTTTGCAACGTGAAGGAAGCGAGCGTTTGATGCATGGAACAGGGAGAGACCTATTTAAAAGGTAAGAATGGCAACTTGCGGAGGAATGTTGAAGATAAGCGTACCTAAGGGAAGGAAAGTTCCCATGATCCAGTACTGTGCGTCTCCGGGCAGGATTGCACCGATCATAGTTCCAAATTGGCAGACTGCCCAGTATAAATGAAGAAGACCGATAGCAGACAGCGATAGACCGAGGCCGCGGATGCGGAGAGTTGGTGCATTGCGATTGATGATCAGGAAGGTCGCACCGGACACGACGGCGAGAGTCCAAACGCATGCCCAGGTAGCCCACCAGATACTCACAGGCGAGAGGTCGATAAGCTCCGCTGTGCTAGCGGTAATTCCAAGTTCCGAACCCATGACGACGGGAAGAATACAAGTGCTCAAGGAAAGTGATGAAGTTGGAGAGCCTTAGATCCTTTCCAAGATCCCGGGACCATGAAGGATCCTTATACCCACGTTCATATGCAGCTAAGTAGAGGACTCGCACGAGTTCAGGATTCACAGCTACGGGAAGTGGAACTGGGCTCCACCAGTCGTTGGCCAGTCGTTGGCTCTAGCTCCACGTGAAGCCAGGCTGCCCCTGCTGATCGTTACCCACAACGGAGCTGGACCGGTGGCTGTCTGGGTGCCTCAAGTATTTGTCACGCTTCACGATCTCTCATTCGTCGATCGCATCACAGTCCCACTCGATCGGGGACCCGATATGACGATTAAAATGCTCTTGATCGTGGGAGAAAAAAAACCCCGAAGATCTATTGCATCGATCGACAAGACTATTGATTCCCAGAAAAGTTTTCCCCTCCACTTATCTTTAAAAGATGGCATTTGGCAGGATTCAGACCCATGTCTTTAATTCCTTTGCCGTCACCCTGTTTTGGGTAGAACCCACGGCGTTTGGCGGGGTTTGCATTTGCATTCAATAGACTGGCGGGCCACCTAATTTCCAGCCAAAGGGAAAGTCAAGGGCGAGTCAATGGCAAGCCACAGGCACACACCGGCACTGCAGACCTAGATCTTGTGCTTTTGTTTCTTCTCAGCTAGGCGAGATTAGCGTCGGGCACAATCCTTGTTCACAGAGATTACGGCTTAGACATGACTCGTTGCTCATACCAGTGGGTCCTGCTTAGTGCTGATCGTCCAAGGCGGTTGGAAAGATATGGGCTACTGCGGCAGACACGGTAGCTGTCAGCTGTGCCAGAAACATGTGGCTGGTTTCCTCCCGAGGTTCAATCCAGGCCCTTGGGAGCAATAATCCACACTGCCTGGTTTTTGGGATATTGAACGGGCATCTTAGAGCTTGACTGGCTTGACTCCCAAGGTCTGTGGATCCAGCCCTTTTCTTTCTCCACTTTTCGCAGGCGTTATGCATTGCCACGCGTATGTCGTTTTAAAATTAGCCGTGGGGAAATGTCAAAGATGAGATGCAGATGCAATATGACTGACATGAAAGGAGGCTTTCTATGGTAGTTTGAGATAGCAGGTGAAAGCAGTTTACTTCGGGATATTGACTTCGCATTACGTATCTTCTTTGATCCTTCGGGCAGGGTCCGGGAAATCTAACGAAAAAGGCAAGTTTATCCCTCGAGACAATTGAATGGAAGATCCCACGGTACCGAAGATCATTGGGATATCAAGTCGCAACAGAGTTTACATACCGGTTTTTCTTTGATGGGTGGAGTCCTCTGCGAATCTAGTTAAATGCCTACTCCGTCTGTCCGAAGACTTTTATGAGCTCAACTTTAGAACGGTATCACTTGGCTACTAGCGAAGCACTGTCTCTTAGAACAAGGGCCACCGATCTGCCATATATCCATGGATATTCGCTATCGATGAAGGAGGCTTTACAGCTTTACACGCTGGAACAGTAGCTAGAGCAGATATTCAAACACTGCAAACCATTTTAACGCTATGCTGCTTCTGAATAGGGTGTAAACATGGGGCAGTGCACCTCGAGAACAATATGACGAGGCGATCATGGATCGTAGCCATCTTACCATAGAATATGATCTGATATGAGACTGGTTCGGAAAGATTAATAATCGACTTAGGCACATATGGCTTAGAGTCCTACTAGCGTTGAACTTACTTAGTCGCATGGGCTGGTCATGTCTCCTTTGGGTAGGCGCGAATTTAATTTTGAGCAAACGTGTCCTGTCATTGTACTACTCGCAATCAATAAACCAAGAGCCTCAATGGAGCTAGAACCTGGAAGAGGAATTTGGCGGAGACAGTCCAACAATAAATAGACTTGGATTTCTTATCCCAATTTCAGGTCCGGTATAATGAGTGGGGAAGAACGCTTTCATGAGTCGTGGAGAAAATCATCATTCAGTATGCGATTATTGATATAGGGAGATAACGGCTTTTTCATACACAAAAGAATTAACATCTTATCTTCACATTCCAAAGTAGTTTAGTGTGACCGAGTACATGCCTGGGCATGCATGTGCTCAATGATGTTACTCTGGATCTCGATTACTGCGCCTTACCCAAAAACGTTAATGTGATGTTCTACTATTGTTTGGTGGGTGGGGTAGTTCAATTAAAGCGCTCCTTTATTCATGCCGCCATCGCCAAAGCCTAAGTAATACCATATCAGTAGCATTGATATCCACAGATCAGCTAAGCGGTTCGGTATGACAATGACGTGGAACCATTCATTGGTAACTTTTGGATATGTCGATCCAGTAGGAGTTCAATGGATTTGAAAACATGACTTTTTCTCAGTCCGAATTCACCACTCGACCACTTCCTATCAGGGTTCTGGACTGACTCTCCAGCAAGAGTGGCAAGAGTGGTGAGACTGATACGGAAAGGGAAGTAAAGAATCATCAACCCCCCCCAATACGGGTCTACAGTTACGTTTGCCTCGAATTGAGAACCAACCCAGCTCAGACTTGCCTTTTGAGCCTTCATAAACCACATCTCTCTTCTCAAACCATCCACACCCATCCCCTATCACTCACCCCGTCACAGCAAGGTAGAAGTCCACGTACCTTCTTATCTCGATCTCGAGCCCCACGCCGTCTAAAGAGACTGCTGGTGCTGAGACGAAGGTTGGAAGGGCGCAAGCAGTCCGTCCTCGAAGTTGCAGAGTGGGAACTTCGTCCGGGACAGGAGACGGAAGGTAGTAGACAGAATGAGATAAATGCGTTTTCAGAAGTATCTGATTCCATAGTTTGTCATCATCGCTGGGACCTTATTATCACGTCGCGTAATAGGGTTCTTTTTTTTCCGGGGATAGGGAAGTATTAGTAGGGGGAACAATAAAGAAAAAGTGGAAAAAATAGAAGCCTCAGGATTGATTGTGGGTATGATTCAGCTGAGAGCATCGGTACCTTTCGTCCGGCCTTTCTCCATTTTCGCGGTACGAGCACCAAACTGAATGGCGCGCTTCTTCTCACGTGCAACATTGCGCAAGCCGAGTCGAAGTGCAACAAGCCGAAGGGTTATTTTCTCCGCATCAATGCCTGCTAATGATTCACCTGTGATATGATCTTCACCTATACTCGCGAGGCCAAACCCACATTTCACCCACACTGGGGCACGAAGTACCCATGCAACAAAATCTTCGTCAAGGTAAGGGAAGCGGGTTTCTCGTCCCCAGTGGGAGAGGATACGGTCATCACGGCCTAGATTTCTTTGCCCGAGACGGCTAACATCCAGGTGAATTTCGGATACTAGTCCCTCAAATCCACTACGATTGAATGCGACGCCGTGTCGGCCGTAGCCTGCAAATAGCTCGTCGGCGCCTAAGCCGGATAGCAAAACTCGCGCAGAACTGGCATAGGTATTTGTATTGGTGTTAGTGGGGGGGTTTTGTTCAGTATGGCTGTCATGGATTGTGCCTTGACCTCGTGAGGCGAAGTATAGCGCACATGCGATGGACAAGTCCATTTCTGTGTTATGTGGTCTCATGAGACGCTTCACAGTATCTCGATGTGCGAGGGTTTCAGTATAAGGTACGTCAATGGCAATAAATCGCCACTTGCGACCTGGACATGTGTTCTGTAGCTCATTGTAGGCCGAGCGGCCGGTTATCCGGTCGGGGCAAGCTTCATATGTTGAAGCCGGGAGTGACGGGGGAAGATTCTGCCTATTTGAAGACGCGGCAGCCGCTGCTGCCACTCGAGGGTTCTCGAATGCGACGTTCAAAAGGTCGATTGGTTCCTCGATAGGGATAATGTCATGAGAAAGTCGTGCAAGAAGCGTACAGTCTAGGCCACCCGAAAAAAGTACAGCCACTTTGGCACTTTGCCCTTGAATGTAACCAGGTGGCTCTGGCACGTCATCAATTCTCAATGCAAGTGATTGGCGAAGTTTGGATTCAAGTTCCTGAACGAATGGAGTATCCAATGTCAATGAAGGTGGCTGCTCTGATGGGATCTCCATATTCATTGGTGGAATGGGATTCTTCTGTGGTGCAGGGTAAATTAGTGAATCTTCTAGTTCATGAGAGGAGAGACGACTCACAATATGGCCTTCTGGTGTTAAGGCGTCTGAGCTCCATGGCAAAGTCTCAATCTGATATCGATTCTTAAAAGCGGACAGATCATAAGACCTTGCAAGATCAATCATGTAAATCCCATCAAATCCCACTTCCTCAAAATGTACCGATGATGATCCATCACACAGACTGCATATTTTCAAAGTCCCATCTTCCTCATATCCTTGCAGGAGAGATCTTCGGCCGAGGCAGTCTCTGCTAAAGAAGAGTCGTGAATTCGTCGCATCATAGAAAACAAATGCAAATGGCCCGGTTATGCTTGCAGCGGCCTCACCCAGTCTATGAGCGGCACCATTGCGATCGCCAGCGACAGCTCGCAGAAATAGACTCAAGATGTGCTCGGTATCATTCCCCGAGACTCTCTCCCCGGCGATCTTCCAAGCCTCCCCATTCCAGCAGAGCACTGACTGAGTAGCTTGATCAATGAGTGGCTGCTTGTAGACATGATCTCCTCTCAGTGCCAGCACCGTTGAGATAAAGGTGAGGTGGAAACTTTGGGGTCCTTCATCTAGTGTTGAGATCTCCTTGTGCAGAGTGTGCGTTTGGCAGCAGTCGGGGCCTCGCTTTTCCAGTAAAGAACGCGTCTCTGGAGTCGGTAAAATGGGTGCGGCAGATAAAGAGAAGAAAATGCCACACATAGTGGAAATTGACACGAGTCGCAATAACAGTCGCGACGCTGATTTCTATTTGGGATATTTGATTTATTGTGGCCTGAGGCGTAAACATAATTCTTAGTCAGCCCAACGCTGATCCGCCCTATGCGAGCCTAAAGACAAGTCGTGAAACTCCTAGACTAGATATTGCGTGGCCTGCATGCTGGATATAGCTCATGTCGGCCACAGAATCCTCGCCTCTCCCGGGACCCGGGCAGAGCAACGACCACCCCGCCCAAGAGAACTCTGAACCCATCGAGAACCCCACGTCAACAGCTGACCTCCCCACGGCCCAGAATGATACATCGAACTTGAACATACCACAAAACGAGATGGATACAGAGGCAGAAGCGGGGCCACAAATCAATATGGAAGGGCACGGAGCTTCTCAAGTGTCCGATGTAGCTTCGCAGCAGCCATCGTCCACCCCGTCGCAGCCGGACCCGCTTGAGGGGCAAATGGGTGAGCTATCAATATCAAAAACAAGCACACCGGTGCCTCGACAGTCTACAGAACTGCATACACCCCCTGCACCCCCGCCACCCGAGAAAGACGATACGTACCTGAATTCGGTATCAACCCAAGTCGCACCCCCGCCAACAAGCGAACAGAGCTCTGGTCCAAGCTCTGAAAAGGAACTGCCGGAAGTGCCTGGAGGTAGCGACCCCGAGTCAAAACAAATTGGAAAGGCCGACAAGTTGCGAGATGAAAATGACTCTCAACCGGAGATCCAAAGCATCATGGGCCAGTTTCAGGACCCGGCGCGGACTACCGATCAAGACCAAATTATGTCGCCTCGGCTGGGGCTGGCTACCCCGAACTACTACCCGCCCCGAAGATCAAGCTTGGATCATATTCAACCTCCCGTATCTGGGCCTTCCACTGTTTCGCCTCAAGTGAATCATGCATCTTCACCTACGGCCACATATTCTCGAGGATCGATCGGCCCAGATGACCCGATGTTGACCCGGCGATCATCAACTTCGACAATTCCCTTACCAGAACCCGAACCAGCCCAGCCGTTCGACTTTCACCGATTCTTAGAACAGTTACGACACCGCACAGCTGATCCCGTCGCCAAGTTCCTACGCTCTTTTCTCATGGAATTTGGAAAGAAACAATGGATGGTTCATGAGCAGGTCAAGATCATCAGCGATTTTCTGGCCTTCATTACGAATAAAATGGCAATTTGCGAGGTTTGGAGAGATGTCTCGGATAGTGAATTCGATAATGCCAAGGAAGGAATGGAGAAGCTTGTCATGAACCGCCTCTATTCTCAAACGTTCGCACCGGCCATCCCAGCTCCTCCCACGATTCCCCGAAGTGCAAGTCGCAGCCGGCGGAGAGAGATTGAGAGGCTACATGGGCCATGGAGGCGAGGACAACATCAGGAGGATATCGAGCGGGACGATATCTTGGCCCAGAAAATTCGCATCTACAGCTGGGTCAGTGAAGAACATCTGGATATTCCTCCTGTGAGCGGTGGCGGACGTCGTTTCCTGAACCTGGCGCAACAAGGTATGCCATGTTATTTATCGAATGTGTGGTCGATTTCTAACAGGACCTTAGAACTATTGAAGCTAAATGGCTACCGTGCTCCTCGTGATAAGGTTATCTGCATCTTGAATTGCTGCAAGGTGATCTTTGGTCTTCTGCGGAATAGCAAAAAAGCCGATACCTCCGCAGACTCTTTTGTTCCACTTCTGATATATGTGGTATTACATGCAAACCCCGATCACCTTGTCTCCAATATTCAATACATCCTGCGTTTCCGCAATCAGGACAAGCTCGGTGGCGAGGCAGGCTACTATCTATCCTCGCTGGTGAGTTTTAAGATTCAAAGATCCAAAAATTCGCTTACTAATGTCCACGTTTAGTCTGGAGCTATCCAATTCATCGAGACCTTAGATCGAACCAGCATCACTGTTAGCGACGAAGAATTTGAGCGCAATGTTGAGGCTGCCGTCTCTGCGATCGCCGAACAGAATCGCGAAACGGAACCTTTGGATGAGAAACCTCCCAGCCGATCCATTACCCCAGGTGCCTCCACGCAACCGCAATCAGGGCCAAGCCGCAAAGACACCTCACAATCAAGCGACGACGAGACCTCGGCTCCCGTTGCGGGCCTCCTGCGTACCATCCAAAAACCTCTTTCGAGTATAGGTCGGATTTTCTCCGATGATCCCGACAGTAACTCTTCACAAGATCGTCCTCTTCATCCTGCTGTAACTCCTCAACCAGCGCCCCCTCGTCTGAACCCTAATGTCTACCAACCCCCACGATCTAGCAGCGAGGGCAGACACTCTGGTGAAGAACGTGGACCCCCTCGTGAGGGGAGTGCCAAGAAAAATCTGAGCCGTGTCCTAGATGCCCAAGATGCAGCCGCTCGTCAGGCCAGTGCGGAAGATGCGGAGGCACGGCGAATTCAGCGTGCTGAGCATAACAATGTTGTCGAGACATTATCGAACATGTTCCCCAATCTAGACCGCGATGTAATCGACGACGTGGTCAAGATGAAGGAAGGGCGGTGAGTAATCTTGCGGCCATCTCCTATCGATCTCCCAACTAATGTTTTGACAGGGTCGGCCTTGCCGTCGATGCATGTCTCGCTTTAAGCGCAGAGTAGTATATATGAAGTCTTGTTGCACTTTCTGTCGATCTCTGAACTTGATACCAAATGCCTAATGGCGGGGCTTCATTCTTTCATTTAATTATTTGTGTTGACACTGAGTTGCTTTTAGCGCGGTGATCCTGGGAAAGAGGGATTTGACATGACTTTTCGTTTACCATCCTTGCATGAGTACATTGGGAACCCCGTATTTAGAATTTTTTTTTTTTCTAAATGTCTTCTATGTATCTCTACCTGCCGGACAAGTTGAACAACAGTCCAGCAACAAACATAATGCCTCATGACCCACAACATTCAGAGTATGACCCTGCCTAGTCAGGGGACAATTACATCATTTCGAGCAAGCAACTTCATTATAAAGCACCTCCATGGATACTGGCGTGGACCCGTACCTGGGCTGAGCTGTAAGTTTCGCGTGTGTTATAGACAGATGGAATTGAGCTTTTGTTTCTATTCAGCGTCGTCATTTTGCCTTCGTGAACGAAGAGATGCGAAGTGTACACATCACATTAATGTCGAGTTTTGTGATGTGTGACGGACGCACTTCCGCCGCGTCGCGTCGCGACGCGGGATCTGATTAGTCCGTGATGTCACCTGTAAACAAATCCACCTTTAAAGCAGCTACACCCCCTAATCACTTGGCTTTTGCAATTATCCTATCCTACATCTTGAACGAGAACAAAATGCCCACCAAGCGTCAGTCAACTAAGGCGCCGGCAGCGCCGCCAAAAAGGCCAAGACGGTCGACCCGTCCGACCCTCCCCGGAACAAGCGCTGGTCCAAGGTTTCCGGCTCCGGCAATGCAGACGATGGATACAACCATCAGATCAGAAAGCCCGAGGCCTATGACTACATTTGCCTGTGCAAGCCGTTCCACCGTTGGGGCTCCGATGGCGATGACGAGGAAGACGAAGAGGATGATGAAGATGAGGATGAAGATGAAGACGATGCAGAGAAGGTTTGTCGAGAGGCCCCGTCGAAATTCTCTGGTCCTGGCTCTAACACAGACCGCCACAGGAGAAAGAGGCCCCTTGCGACATTGGCAAAACTTGTGTTTGCTTCAAGCCTGCTGCGGAACATCCCGAGCACCCCTGGGTCATCACTAACGCAGCCACGTGGAAGCTGAGAACGCTGAACATTATGATCTCCATGCGTGACCCGAACGCCTTCGGAATGTACACATACAATGACCACTTTGGTTACGGTATTCTTGAGATGTTGCAGAATCTCATCCTTGATTTTGAAGAGGCAAAGACCTGGAAGGAGCAGTGGGCTATCTGCGAAGGCACAGCTTTGTTCTTCGCAAAGGGTAACGCCGATCCCCTGTGGATGTGAGTTCTCTCTATTCAATTTCTGTCCCTGATACTAAGATTATTCAGGGTCGATGATGGCGAGGGCGTTGAAGCTGTCATCAGTTTGATTGGAACCATGTTCGTCACGACGCTGGCCATGCTGGATCGTGAAGGTCTCTTAAAGCCCGATTCGGAAGCGAAGAGCTTAGGTGCAGTCATGGCGGCATTCGTCCGTGTCATTGCCGAAGTTGGCCCGGATTATGGTATCGAGGCTGGCAGTCTCAACGCAAAGATCCTTGCCTACGCCAAGAAGCACAACATTGAACTCAAGGGGCTGTCCGACATCGCGGACACGGACCACTATAAGAAGTATAGGGAAGACGCCGATAAGCTCGAGCTCCCTGCATCTGATGATCAGAAGGGTGATCCCTGGGGGTGGAAGAAGGCCTTGACGCAGTACAAGAAACTCTACGGGCCTAAAATCGGAGGCGATAAACTTGATATTTCGACCTGGACTTCTGCTGAGCGAAAGAAAGCCGCTTTTGATAAGAAAGATCCTTTTGACAAGCAGATGATTGCTGCGATCAAGGATGGTATGATTATGCAACCTGCTTAGGGGCAGCACCTGGGCATCAGGCAGTTTCGGATTTCCGTTCCAAGTGTCGATACGATCCATGGATACTACATATTTCCTTGTGTATATTATTTGTTGTTTCCTGCCATTTGCTTAGATTGAATCTGAATTAATACTCAACCTGAAGATTGGAACTGTACACGGTGGGCCTGTGAATGATGCGCTCAAATCTTGTTTTGCTTGCCTGCTAGGGAGGTTCGTAGTATGGAATATAGAACGAGTGTGAGAGGAACCAGGAGTTCCAGGAAGTACCACAGCCACCGCAGAATACCTGATAGCTTTTATCATTGATTGAAGAATATGAGAGATATTCAGCGAGAAAAAAAGGCAAAAAGGAAGAAGAAAAAAAGAAACGACAGTAGTGCGGTTCGAACGCACGCCTCCGAGGAGATTAGATTTCTTCGAAAATGAATTTCGTTCAAGTCTAACGTCTTAGACCACTCGACCATACTGCCTTAGTAATATAGACGTCCAATTTTACCATCTATCAAGCAAGCTTGTATTTTCCCAAATAGTATCCCTATGAATTGGACGACTGACAGTGTTAGGATTTATAGAATAATGTCTCGGCGTTGGAGTGTGGGCGGTCAAGGAACGGCACGTTGCTTGTGCTAGGTAAGACTACGGCGACTCACTAGCATTCATATTACACTGCGTGAAAACACACCTCAGCTCGTCGTTGAATGCTAGAATTCATCCGCCATGAATGTTGAAAAGCACTAATCCCTCCCTTCCCATTCATAGGAAACATGAATCCAGAAATCATGCCCATTCACAATGACAAGTATGGCCACTCAATATGCGTTCTTAATAGGGTCATTACCCAATTATCGCATTCTTGATATGAAAACAGATGGGGTCGGCCATCATCGTCAACTTTCTAATCACGTCGATTCTACTCTGAGAACTTCCGAATACTTACTTAATTTCTCTTCACTTCCTTTTTCAGATATAAGGACTATTAAATCAAGGACAATGTGAATTGCCTGGAAGATTATATACGATTGCGGCGTAATGAATGCAAAGAGAGACATTGCTTTTGGGTGATAAATAGAAAACAGGCTTACCTCATTTAAACCTGTCAGTATGGCCGAGTGGTTAAGGCGCTAGACTGTTCGTAACCCCGTGACCTGACTTCTCATAAACCATTACTAATCCCATACCAGTGAATTCCCATATTCGCCATCTAGTTCTTTCGAGATCCTAGGTTCGAACCCTAGTGCTGACGTACTATCTTTTTTTTTCTCTGCGCATTTTTTGGAGGTTTAATCTCTTTTTGTACCCTCATCTTGCCTGGCAAAGTATCTGTAAATGCGTAACAGATATAGACAGCTACTTCAATGGGGTTATGCCAAAATTGGGAAAGATTCCTAAGTGACTATCTCAAACCCTACATTCAAACCAGCTCTTTACCCACCAACAGGCTAGAACCACATCCATGTTCCTACTAATTATGTCTCGCAGAAGCCGCTTGAACGATGTTTAATCCTTGTTTTAGACGTCAATCAACCAAATTAACCGAAGATGTTCTGCACTTTCCCATCAGGTATACCTTGCAAGCCACCAGAACGGCAAGTTGTGAGTCGCCTAGTCTAATTTTCTTTGGAGCTTTTTTATTGAACACCACAAGTTCGTTGAGCACCCCCACTAACCGCATTCAAAGTAGCGCTGTATTCAAGATTCATAGAGTAATATTATTGAGTACATACCCAAGTACCTACTTGCTTATCTTACTCTGTAGACTACGCTGGAATGTGAAGGTGATTAAAGAGTGATACCTATTAAGCTACCTTTTGTTACTTATATTATGACTCTAGTGAGGCGTCATCTTGCATATTGACGTGGATTAAGCGAGGTGATGCAATGTACTTTAATCTTAAGAAAGCGGTTTTTCTGAATTACAATTACTGCACCATACTGGATATAGAGATAGAGTGGTGTTCAACTAATTTTGTGGTGTTCAATTGACGCGCTCCTTTTCTTTTGGTATTGAAAACAATTTCTGATTACGCATACCCTTCGCTATTGTAATCGTAATCAATGAGCTGAAAGTGCAAAGGACAGTGATATCTCGTGCACTTTTGGGGGTGAATAGGAACGAAATATGTATTGTTGAAAGTATGAGGAAGGAGATCAATGATAAACCATAACATCTTTCTTTTTACTTGGCTGAGGTTTCCTCTGGTGGCATTGCCCATTCCAAGGATGTATGCAGGCCATTTCTAATTGAATGTGACTGTAAAATACCTATTGTATTCTAAACCGCACTAAAAATCCCATCAATGAAGACCATAGCTTTGCCATAAGCTTCCATCGAATCGGCAATCACCTTATCACCCCCGGGCATTTCTGCTCCAGCCATCTTTCTCATCATCACAGCCCCCTCCAAACCGTGCGGCCCATTCTCCACAAGATACAGCTGCGATGAAACTCCCAGCTTGCTTAGTTGCTCATGTTGGTAAACACTCTCTTCAGGAGAAACAACCTCATCACTCTTGCCGTGTACAAACACCGAGGGTGGGTAATCAGCGGTAACGAACTCCTGCAGCATACCGGGCTTCAAATCCTCTGGAACAGCCTTGAACCGCTTCTCATACTCCAGAGCATCCAAGGACTTGCCCAGTCCCGGCCTCTGGAAAACACCATCAAGAAATGTCCCCTTAATCTCCCAGTCGATTGTAATCGCAAAACGCTTCGACATGCCTCCCTCAACGTAATCGTCACTGACAACCGTCTTATCCGCCAACAAGGCGGGAACGCCGCTCAGATCGAAAAATTTCGCGAGCGAGGTCGGTGGTCGCGCGCCTGTCCAGTGATCCAGAAGCATATTACCGCCCAATCCGTAGACAGAAAGAAGAGCTGCTGGCTTGGGTGTTGCGTAGAGACAAGCTGCGCGAGCAGAGTAGGCACCAGCGGAGAAACCAGTCACAGCAATGCGGGCTGTGTCAAGCGATACGGATTCTGGAAGCTCGCTGGCGAACTGCGGCCCTGCAATATAGCTAAATAGAGCCTTTGCATCATCAATCTGGTCAATTACGTTGGCGGGGTGGCAGAGACGGTAGTCTGCTGAGATAAGGATGTAGCCCTTTTCTTGGCAGTGGTCTAGCGGGTGATTAGCTTTCCATCTAGGCATTGAGGGCAATTGCTGTATTCACGTACCGTACATCCAGTGCGGGAAGCCACGGCCTCGGCGTGAACCGGCGGACATGCCACCGCCGTGATAGTAGATCATTGCGGGCAGGCTACCCGTGGTGCGGGGGAGGTAATAGTCCAGCTTGACTTCATGGTTATCGACGGTGGAGTAGACCACGGTGTGGCGTCCTTCTGGTAGTTGAGGAAGCATCTTCAATTGTCGAGTTCAATACAGATTTAGGATTGTGAGACAAATAAAGTTGTAGTCTTGATCGAGGTGCCCGACCGGTTTACGTTTCCTTAAGGGGATAAAGTCATTGCCGATCAAGTGGAGCTGTGACGACCGATTTTATCAAGCCAGAGTACTTCAAAACAAACAAGGTATGAACCCGGTATATGAATGTACTAGAATCAAGGTGGCCGCGTCAATCCAAAGCTTGAACTAACTGAGCCCAGTCTCCGTACCCAAATGCTCCCGGGACACTGGGGCCATCGAACAAGCTTGCCAAAACCACTCGATCAGCCTGCTCACCTTCCCAAGGCTCTCGTCCGTGCTGAGCAATAACATTATCAAAAACAAGCACATCGCCATCCTGCCATTGATGTAAGACCCTCACTTCATCAGTAATTTCCACAAGATGTGCCAAATATTTCTCAGGGATAACAGTCCCATCACCATAGAGCTGCTGAGTAACATTCTTGCGAGCTTCAGGATCAAGCTGCGACCTCTTCCAATACGCTGCCAATCCAGTAAAAAGAGTCGGTAGATTAGTTCCAGGCTGAGTTCTGATGCAGGGCAGCCGATGCGTCAGAACCAGTCCATCATCCACCCACTCCCACGTCGTATGCTTCCCCCGTCCATACCGCGCAATTTGAGCCTCGATTTTCCGTCTTCTGGTACCTTCATCATCACCTTCGATAATGTCTTTACCAAATGCCTGAAGAAGCGTGGACCCACCCTCGTATTGTTTTTCGTTTTTGTACACCACTCGGCTTAGAATACCCTTCTCGGCTAGCTCGGTGATAAATTCGGGGATTTCGCGCTGCGCGCGATTGAAGATCTCCAGCGATGATGACATGGGCGATTGGCCACCTTTGTTTGGGGCGTGATGGCAGTAGAAGAATATGTATTCGGGAGCGTGTGGTACTTGCGGGGACTCGTTGTGGTTGTAGATGAGGACTTCTTTGGGTGACTCGTTGGCAGGTGCGATGTTCGGTGCGAGTAAGGGTCTGTTGACGACTATGCCGATAATTTCGTGAGGTTTGTAGCCGAATGCGTGAGCGAATTTGCTGAAATCTTCTGCGTTGTGGATGGGCAGTCCGCGGAAGAGTAAGGTGCCATGCAGGGCAAGCTTTTTTGGTAAATGTGCCATCTTCTTGCTGCACCCTCTTGATTGTCTCTACTATCTCACTCAGAGTGGAGGTTGTGTTGCCTTGTGTCAGTTGGAGGGCGAGTGGAATCACTGTGTTTGCTGGATGGGGTGGCCCTAGCACACGTTGATTTGAGGATGGTAGCTCAAAAGGCTCAAACGATACCACTGGTGAGATCGCATCCCCGATGGATAGCTTTTCGGCTACCAGCTGCTCTATCGCTGCTGTCATGTTGCCGAAGTGATCAGTCTACGGATGATAAGAGCAGGGTCAATGGGTTTAAATAAACCCCGCATTCTACAGGGAACCTCATTCGTGTTGAAAATGACGCGATATGATTGGATCGTAGTGCCTTTTCACGAATGAGATCTGCGTATTTTCACTTGGATCGGATCAATGTGCCACAGCACCCTTGGCAGGTAGATTGTATCATTCTGTCATGACTTTTCGTGCTGCGGGGGTGGAGACAAGTCCCTATAGTACTTTTGGCATCCTAAGGTATGTGTAAATACATGCTACATACCTGGCCTAATAGTATTTAGCCAGAGGCTTCTAAAACCCTGGCGACTTGCTTTGTAGAGCCTTGATTGAGAATTGATTCCGCTGGACTCTATCCCTCGGTTCAATTGGGTATCCACTATACGCCGCCGGTTTGTATCTAAATAACCGTACCGGTGCAACATGGCTTGTATATTTAGGCTCCGTGGCATGTGGACTCAGCGCGGGCTTTTTTCTGGAGTGTCGACGGTGCCGACGCCACTGGGTATCTAAGGCAGCATACACACGGTCGCTACCTTACGACATGGCTCACGCTCTGAAATTTTAGCAATATCATTGGCGAGACTGTTTCGCTGGGAATCAACCATAACATTGATCTTCAGAGGCAGATTGGGAACCAAACTCACATTGCCTTTATCGCGATCCAGTGCCTGGGTCTTGCATTTGGACTATGCTTATAGAACCCATAAAATGTGCAAAGAGATAATATAATTGGTATTAGCCTTAAGGTGAGGATATGTGAGGTGCGAGGTCTTGGAACTTCCAAAATTGATATCATTGTAGTCCACAGAATTGAGGTGCCAGCCATGCGAATGGAAGTGCTTGCCCGACCAGGTATTAGCTCTTGTGGACCCTGGTGGTCTTTCCAATGTTGTATCTGCTATATTTGTTATATATTCCCGTCGGTCAACCTTCGCACGATCAATGCAAAGCAGAAGTCATAATGCGGGGGGCTGGGGGTACCTAGGTATGTTCGAGGGAAATGTTGAGCAATATATGGGTCTTGCTTTCCCAAACTACCTCGAGTCAATTGTGCTTGGTACTGGCTCATGAAAAATTAAAGTTGTTGATTTTTAATAATCTGTCTATACAATATCCGCGCTGAGAAGCTTTTGAGTAAAGACGAGTTTGGTACATGGAACCTGATTCCGGAGCTATTTCCACGCACTGGGCTTGTGGTTTAGTGGTATAATACTCCCTTAGCATGGGAGTGGTCCGGGGTTCGATTCCCCGCGAGTCCATCTTTTTTTTGTGTTTCTTTTTGCCACTCCGGTGGAGTCGCAGTGGATCCGTGGATGACTAGAGAAGTAAAAAAATGACCCTGAGACCTATACATTCATGGGTATACCATAGCTCTCGGCGAGACTGCGTGGCTAAACATCATGCACAGTGTCAATCACTTACCCAGCTTGTCTATGCAGATGACTTATACAGTTACGAACGAATCATATTGCAAAAGGCTCAGCCTCGCGAGAATCAAAATGTGATTCGATAGCACGATCTGCAATGCTCTAATACCACGTCAGCCTCAAATTTGGGGATCTCAGACGCCATAACCGGTATTCACACTCGGTACTTGGAAATGAAAATTCAAACCCCTGATTTATCTGAATGGTGCCATGGTTTTTAACAAATTAGTCGCGAAAACATCGACAAAGACACTTGCCCAAGATAGGCAGGTATACATATTGATTACCTGCATAAACAATGGCTTTATGTCGACAGAATACTCAACCATCCGTCTATCCCGGGTGGCGTCGACATCTGTTGACGAGTGCGGGGGAATTCGTGGACACTCATAATCCCCTGGATAACCCCTGGCTTTCGATCCTTCTGACCCTATTGATCGGGGTTGCTCGCCCCTCAACACCGCTAGCTCTTATCATACTTATCAGTAGCCAGTAATACTTAGAGATCTTAGTTGGGTGACGGCCCCACGAGACGCAATCACGGACACCCGACGGGCGTGTCATAGCTCGGCTGTATTAGCCTTGCCCCCGCAGCAGCAACGCTGTTAGCCCTTAACAAAAACCAGAACGATATTATTCTGTTTTTTTTTTTTAGATGTTTATTTGGGAATTGGTGTTGTTTGGAAGTAATAATAACTTTAAGTGACTAGAAACAAGGATTGTAAGACTCTTTGAAAGGAAAAAAGCTTGGAGTGCCACATAGATTAGAGGTCTCTTCAAGAGGCACTTGGGCAATAGATATCACGCTAGGAACTCCGTCGGCCAGCTCTCGCATCGCTATATGATAAATCAATTGCTATCTACGTCTCCACTCCGTTAAAGTTCCCGTCTTTATCAGGCTTGAGTGCACTAGGACAGGCACCATGACTAGCTGCAGAAGAGGCGCGGTCACGCCCTTAGTACCTTTAAAAGAAGTCCACCCGGGGTTTCCTCACAAAAGTGACTTGAGATTCCTCACTCCTCAGTTGCCGCAATGTATATACTACCTAGCATTGCAGTGTCATTGCTTGCCGCCCCGTTTGTACAGGCGGTAGGCCTACGAAGACCTGCTCCACCCCCAGCAACAGGAGAGTCAAGCGGCACGATCCAGGAGTCTACATTCGAGCAGCTACTTGATCATGACGACCCAAGCCTTGGAACTTTCTCCCAGCGCTTCTGGTGGAACTCAGAATGGTGGGATGGTTCTGGATCTCCTGTAAGCGCCTTGCCCTAATTGGATCCTCAATGCAGTGTCAGACTCTAAACAATCATTGGCAATTGCTAGGTGGTCCTGTTCACTCCTGGTGAAAGTGAAGCTGCGGATTATACTGGCTACTTGACGAATGTGACGATCACAGGCCTTTATGCACAGGAGATCAAGGGCGCCGTGATTCTGCTTGAGCGTAAATTACCCATTCTTTTGAAACCGGACCTAGAGCTAATAACTTCCCCTCGATAGACCGTTATTGGGGTGAATCTTCGCCATATGATGAGTTGACCACTGAGAATCTGCAATATCTGACATTGAAGAATGCGATTGCGGACTTGACATACTTTGCCAACAACGTGGACCTGCCATTTGATACTAATGGCAGCAGCAATGCTCAGAATGCTGTATGCATACACTATGTCTAAAAATTCAAGACCTCTCAAAGCTGACATACCTGGATTTATAGCCTTGGGTTTTGAGTGGAGGATCATACAGTGGTGCTTTGACCGCTTGGACCGAATCAGTCGCTCCGGGTACTTTCTGGGCGTACCATGCATCCAGCGCTCCCGTCGAGGCTATTTATGACTACGTGAGTTACACCATGGTATTATATACAACTATGGGTGCTAATCGAAGATTAGTGGCAATACTTCATGCCCATTCAGGAAGGAATGGCAAAGAACTGCAGCGCAGATGTCTCTCGTGTGGTCGATTATGTTGACGAAGTAAGCAAATATGGCACCAAAGCGCAAAAGAAAGAACTCCAGACACTGTTCGGTCTGGGAGATTTGGAGCACTATGATGACTTTGCCGCGTAAGTGCTCATTCATTCCATTCCATCTAAGCACGACAAGAAAACTCACATTCATTAGTGCATTGGAGAATGGTCCCTGGCTGTGGCAGTCCAACAGCTTCTACACCGGATATTCCGAGTTCTTTGAGTTCTGTGACTATGTTGAAGTAGGCACCAAGTCCACCTTCGGAGAGTTGACTCAGTACTAACGTGACCTTAGAATGTCGACGCAGGAGCGAGCACCGTACCCGGACCAGATGGAGTTGGCCTTAAGAAGGCTCTTAAAGGTTATGCCAAATGGTTCAAGACCGTCTACTTCCCCGACTGTAAGTCTACTAAAAGCCAACGGAGCTTCTTCCACTGACAAGAACAAAACTTAGCGTGCGCCAGCTACGGCTACTGGACCGATAGCAACAGCACTGCCTGCTACGACACCTACAATGCCTCCAGCCCCTTCTACACAGATATATCTGTAGGCAACGAGATTGACAGACAATGGCAGTGGCTCCTTTGCAACGAGCCTTTCTTCTATTGGCAGGAGTGAGCTACCCCCGTGTACATACTTGAGCTCAGTATTCTGACCCATGCAGTGGTGCCCCATCTGATGTTACGACCATCGTCTCCCGAACCGTCAACGCAGAGTACTGGCAGAGACAATGCCCTCTTTTCTTCCCCACCGTTAACGGCTACACCTATGGTAGCGCCAAGGGCAAGACTGCAGCTGATGTCAACGCTATGACCAAGGGTTGGGATCTGACAAAAACCACCAGATTGACCTGGACTAACGGGTGAGACATTTCACCTTTTCATCTTGTTTTGCTCCGACTGAACGTTCTTCATTAACATGATTTTAGGCAATATGACCCTTGGAGAGAATCTGGTGTTTCATCTGACGTGCGCCCTGGAGGTCCTCTCAAGTCCCGAGCTTCCGCTCCTGTCAATATCATTCCCGGTGGTTTCCACTGCTCAGATCTCATTTTGAAAAACGGTGCGGTGAATGCGGGTGTCCAGAAGGTGATTGATACCGAAGTTGCTCAAATCAAGGCCTGGGTGGCAGAGTACTATGAGTAGTGAGATATAGCCTGGAAGAGTCTGGAAAGTGTCAGTCTGATCCAAGATGTTTCGGCATCTCAGACATAATATCTTTGTTAGACGTGATATTTTGAGGTGATATCTTGAGAAATCATAGATATTGTCTTGAACCTCTTTTCCAAGATTGCAGTCTGACTAGGATCTTTGTTAATGTGTCAATGACTGACTACAGACCGCAGAGTGATTTCCATCTCTTGCTGTCTTAGATATCTGCTATTGAGAGATTCACCTGGCTTCAGATCATTCAATTTACTCCTGACGTCTCAGTCTACCATCTTTATCAGTTGTGTAGCTATTCATGGGTGGGGTTTCTATATATAGCTAGTTATCAACTCTCCTCCATC
The DNA here is from genome assembly GCA_028828275.1 of Penicillium frequentans. Classification (NCBI taxonomy): domain Eukaryota; kingdom Fungi; phylum Ascomycota; class Eurotiomycetes; order Eurotiales; family Aspergillaceae; genus Penicillium; species Penicillium frequentans. The sequence continues at coordinate 2,880,264 of JAQIZY010000001.1, read as the reverse complement.
TTCCATCATACCATCACAATCATCTTCTCTCAAGTGCTACTAAACAGCAACCCAAGCTTCAACCAAAGTCATCATCCCAAACCAAAGCTTCTAGCAAAAACACCATGGCGTCCGAATACTACACGATCCCACTCATCAATATGCTGATGGAAAATAATGAAAACAGCCCTAGCGAGGAAACTATGAATGCAATGGTACTGGGAATCCTCAACTACTACTTCCCACAGCGCTTGGATTATGCAATGGACTTCCAGCCTAGATGCCGCCTCGACAAGGAAGTGAAGGTCGATCTTGCTATTCGTCGATGGTACCCCGAGACACCAGCCTATTACCAGCTTGCAAACCAAGCTCTTGTTGATATCAAGCTTGGCACGGGCACGTTCGGCGAGGAGGATTGCAAGGAGATTACGAATAGACTATCTGTTTTTGTCGACAAGGACTACAGCAACGACAATGATTGCTGGTTTATCCTTTTTCATGGGATGTGTGTTCGATTCTACCTCTGGAAGGCTGGCGACGACGAGGATGAGGAGGATCATTCAGTCATCAGTTATCCACTTGAGGATGATGAGGGCAATGAGACGCCAATGGAAGAGTTTCACCTGATCGAAGATCATGAGCAGGTTGATTATATCCTGCGCCATCTTTCTCGAAATGGGTGTGTGTGAGCCACCTGGCTCAGCATTATGTTACACTAAGTAGCAAACTGTACTGCAAGATACTCAGGTAGTTGTTTGTGACTTTCAATGCATTCTGTTTCGTGTTTAAAGATCAATGCAGGAACTAAACCGTACTAGTTTCCAAGGATATTCACATTCCTGATGTAAATACTCAGCCCTGCACAATGCTAGGTACCTTGGTAGGCAGATAAGTACAAGTAATAGAACAGGGACAAATAATCAAAAGAGCCCTCTTATCCATATCAGCCAGTAATATCATTCACAAGGTCCTGAAGAATGGGTCTGTTTCCCAGGACTGTGTTGCCATTCGTTATTTTCGCTCCTTTCTTTGCAGGTACCCGAAGACCTGAGGCGGGTTGTCTCGAGCCGAGAGGGCTGAGTGGCTCACGAGACTCGGATTCGTTCTTGACAGTGGGATTTCTCTTTTTCGCCGAACCGGGTACCTTTGCAGCACCCGGAGACGCGAATGGCATTTGTGTGGATTCCAATGGGTCAGACTGGAAAGAATGACTCTCAGCAGCACCTGGTGGCAAATTATAAACCCAGCCTTTGCTTTCAACGAGACGAACATATTTACGAAGGAGTTCGTTACCGTCGCGCATAGTAGATCTGCTGCCGAGAACAAGGAGCTTGGTGCGAGCACGAGTGAAGGCGACGTTCACGCGACGCCAGTCACGCATTAGCTCACCAACATGGTTTTCCGAGTTGCTGCGGACGCAACTGAGAATCACAATCTCTTTATCGCGACCCTGGAATTTATCGGTGGTGTGCATCTCTAGCTCTGGAGTGTGGCGGCGAAGACTATGTCGGAGAAGTGCGAGTTGGCTGCGGTAGAAGGTGATAACACCAATGTTTCGGGCCGGTATACCACAAGCAATGAATGCCTCGACAAGCTGCGTACATAGGATTGTTTCCATGGAGTTGACGACTCGTTGTCCTTGCAGGGTCTCGAGAGCTGCAGGCCCAAGAGGATCGGTGTTGACCAGAAGTGCTTTTGCTGATGGTGCCAACAAGTCGTTTAACCAGCAGCTGCCGTGATTTGGCCCCCGGCACACGTCTCGTTGGTGCCCAGGATGTGGAGGTTCGGATCCATCGAAGTGAAACTGTTTAAGAGAGCAGATGTTCGGTATTTCCAATGAACGGGTCGCGACTTCTAGCGTGCCACATTTGAGGCGGCCTGAGTAGATCAGAGTGTTTGAGAGTAGCATGATATCCTCGCACATCCGGTACTGATGCTCCAGGTTGACGACTGAATCGGGCTGGGAATCGGACAGCAGCTTGAAGAGACTAACGTCGAGTCCGCCTTCCGCTGCGGCCTTGCTTTGAACAAGCGGCGGAAGCTGATAGTGGTCACCGACCAGAATGAAACATCTCGCCATGCGGATAGGGCCAACGCATACAGGAAGGGTAATCTGCGAAGCCTCGTCGACAATGCAATAGTCAAAGATGCGCTGATTGAAAATTTGGTGATTAACACCTAGGCACGTTGATGCCACAACTTGTGGTTTTTCGTAAGAGTCTTTGAGCTCCTCAATGGTAGACTTGGGGGTTGCAGCTAGATCAACAAATTCTTGTACATCCGGATGAACTTTGGTGGCCGCACCAAGACGGAGGATACGAATGTTGTCATCGCGAATCTTCAACAGGATGTTGTCTACTGCAGTATGAGTGTAGGACGTCAACAGAACACTCTTGCCTTGTGCGACGAGTGCACGGATGAGATGGGCAATAGTAGTTGTTTTGCCGGTTCCTGGCATGCCGAGAATCAAAGCGTAGTCTTTGGCACTCATCACCTTCTCAATGGCTTGTTTCTGATCGACATTGAGACTTTCTGGGTCGGAGATGGTGTATGCGGACGACGAGGGCTTGAACACAGGGGGCTCACCTTCGACGATGAGCCGCCTGAGATGCCTTGCCTGAGAAAGGTCTTTGTCCATCATGCAGACGAGGTTGTTGCGAATATTGGCCATGCCATTGCTGAACTCGTCTTTGTCTAATCGGTAAGTCACCTGTTCATCAAGAGGGTTTTCGAGTAAATCATCTCCATCCTTTTCAACTTCCATGATACCAGTGAAGGACTGATTTGTAACCGGATCGAACCCACGAGTTCGTGCTCGGGCATTGAGCAGGCTTCGATCCACACCAACGGTGATATGCAGCCTGCTAACTTGAAGCACATAGCCATTGGCGAGGGCAAAATGTCCTTTCTCATCAGAAACAACAATTGGCTCACCAACAGTGATCTGGGACTCTGCAAACGTAAAGCCCGGAGAAGCTTGCTTTTTGGTAAAAGTATAACGATAGCGATTGATCCTGGATCCATTCTTATCCTCAAATGCTGAGCGAGGATCGATGACAACGTCTCCAAAACAACGACCGAGAGACTCGCGTTCGCTGCTCAGTAGGGTCCACAGCTCTCGGCGAAATTTGGCCAGGTTTCCTTCCTCCTTGGTCAATAGCTCATCCCATTTGTTGAAGAATTCGCGATCTTTTTGGGTCAAGTGGCTAGTCACTGCGTCAAAATCTTCCCCCATGCCACTTGTTTCGCCATCACCTCCCTCTAGCAGCTTATGATAGATGAGGCAAGGAGTTTTCGCATAGCATCTGTTGCACATGCGAGCCCTCTTGAGCATCGGGGGAAGCTGCAATTTCTCGCGAATGTAAACTGCCAAACGGTTACGGACTTGGACCATCTGCAGTAGTTCATGTCGAATACCGCGAATACTGAAGGTCTTGTTGAGCTCAAGATAATACAACAGACCAAAAGTCACATTGATATCTAAAGAAACTGTCAATGTAATGTCATTATTTGGTTCCATGGTTGAAGACGAACCGTAACGATCAGAGAGCAGCAATGTATAAAGAGCCGTTTGGGCTCTATGACCTTGGTTTGTATCTCGTTTTCCAGTTTTGAGTTCGAGTGGGACGACAAGGTTCTTCTTGCCGTCTTCACCATTGCATGCAACTTGCACTGTAGCGTCAATGTTGCCTTTGAGTCCGTACATTGGGGACCAGACGTGCTCCTCCACCTCGAGCAGCTTGCTAATGCTCAAATTGAGCTTTGCATTATGACGGTCCTCAACCATAGAGTTGGACTGTAGAAATGGATTGTCAGCATCGCGGATACACAGGTTAACAGGTACACATACCTGTGGTTTGGCATGAAGGAAAACATCTGCCCATGCCTGCACCGTAGGAATCTTGCTCATCACATTTTCAGTGGCTTCCGGTACACTCATCTGAATTGCGTACAGGTCTTCAATATGTCTTTGAAGAACGACGTCTACCAGGGACCTGAGGGCGTTCATATCCCACTGGTTCGCTTTCAATGCCTCTTGAAAGACTTCATGGAAGATAGTTCCAAATACTTGCGGTGCTTCAAGTTGAGAAAAAGCCTTGATGCGATCTTGAATGACCGCACGACGTTGGCAGTCAATTGAGTCCGCCACAACCGTGGCGGAGATGAGATGATCGGGGTGAAGTATAACCATATGGTTGGTATTATCCACTATGCATAGGCCGGATGAGTCAAACTCTCCAACTAAATGAAGAGTTGAATCTTTGTTGCAGGGAGTGTCAAACCAAGTCTCACGAAGTACAATGACTTTGCGGGCTTTCGTCTTTTCATCCTCAACCGAAAGGACCTATCTTCTTGTCAACTGGTATGTTCAATGTCGATATGTATTAGCTGAGATGACAAACCTGCTCAGGCTGTGTACGCCCTTGTGAATTGACATACGTACTTTCAGCAATGTCCACGACTGAATAACGCTTGATAGCTTGACGATCTTTGAGATTCTATCATTCCATTGTTTTAGCATATATTCTAGTGATGAAAACCAACTAAGAGCGACAAACGTAGGCTTCATCTGTACCTGTCTGCTTCATGGATTGTTCAATAGCATCCAGATCAAAATCATCGTCGAATTCATCATCTGAAAACGTGTCCGCAGCAACAGGTGTCGTTGTGTCTGACTTGGTGGGCGCTTGAGCCATTAAGGCAACAGGGGATGGTTCCAGCCTCTTTACAGCCTGTTGCTCCACAGTAGTCGGTTTGAATGAATCGATTCTTCCCGATTTTTCATCACACTCCACAAGAATATCGTCAAAATCTCCATAATCGTCATCGAAATCATCTGAGCCATCGGGCTTCTTTTCGTTATTCATGATGGTATTCCCAATATGTGAATTTGCATCAGTAGTCGACGGTTGCTTGAGATTGCTCGAAGATGGCTTCTCTGCGACCAGCTTTGACCAGCTAGAGCCAAAAGAGCCAAATTCCTTGCCACTGTCTCGAGTAGCCGGAGGCACAACGAATGGATCATCTGATGCATCGGCCAAATCCATGAAGTCCTGATCGATGTCATCATCACCAAAATCGGATGAAGACCCTTCAAGGATTGGTGCAAGGTTAACACCGGGGTTGTTCTCAGGTCCACCAAAGCTTTCTTGAGCTATAATTGTATCACCATGGCCTTTTCTATCTGCAATCGGAGAAGATGAACGGCATCGTTCTGCGTCGAGACGTTGGCGCAAAGGGGAGGAGTTCGGTGGGCCGGTGTCGGCTGGCTGAGCTGGTTTAAGACTTCGCTCGATTTTGTCAAGAAGAAAATTTATCCTCGATGATTTCCCCTTTCCTGAATCCAGGACATTGCTGTTTGTACGTGAGAATATTCCTCGGCCTGAGTTGGGTTCTTGTCGCACAACTCGTCTTCTCTTCGCCCGAGAAGTTGGCCATTCAGCAGCACAACTAATCGAACGCCTTAAACCAGAAGATTCCCGACTTGTTCGGCCTGATCCTGGGGTCTGAGGTGAAGAGGAGAGGAGATTGGCAAGACGAGGTGCTGGAAGATCCTCCGAGTTCTCGACCATGTTTTTGTCCATATAATTGTTCCATAGCTCTGTGGCGAGATCATGCTGGGGAGTTTTGAACAGCGCCTGAATTGATTGTAGATCAAGCGGCTCCTTTTGGGCTTTCGCTGAATTGTCTTTCGAGGGGGATCCTGGGGGCGAGGAGCTATGCCGTCGTTTCCTCCTCCGACCAGCCGGTGTTTGGGATGAGTCTGGATTCGAGCTGGCTGGAATATGTTGCCAAATGACATGATCAACGGGTGTCACTTCAGGACCTGGAGCGGGGTTGAACGAGTCTTCCGCGTTGCTGATTAAATCCGCTAGAGGTATACGGTTTCCGGGGGTCTGTGGACAATCCTTAGTGGGTTTGGTTTCTTTCGGGGCCTCTGCAGCGGCGGGATCGGCTGCAGGCTGTTCAGCTTGTTCGGTTTTATCTGGTGACGTCTGCATTGAGTCCACCACACCATTCAACCATGAGCTTTGGTTTTCCTTGTTGCGATGAGCCTCATTGGTCCCATCTTTCGAAGTTGTCGTGTCCGGAGGTAAGTCGTCGTCTTGGTAGCGAAAAGCATTCAACTTCTTGCGGGAATTGGAAGAAATCGGGTAGGAATTCTTGTTCGACGCCATGGTGGCGATCTAGCCTTATATGCTTCTTCTTAAAGTGGGTAGGAATACATTCTGGAGCTTTCGGGCCAACAATGTCAGCAGTGGAACTTAGTGCACGTCCAATTAGGGCTTTTCTGATGAACATACCAATGGGAAAACAGTATTTGTACTCAGTGTGTTGGTATGAGGAAGTTGAATGGCCCCATTGCTTCGTCCTGTTGACAAGAGGGGGATTACTGTAATTGGCGTTCGGACGATAAGGGTTGGACGCGTCGCGCGTCGCTCCTGCCTCCTTTGTCAGGCACCACGCCGAATGTCAAATTCCATTTTCAGGCACCAAGGCACCAAAAAGGCGGCCAAGGTAAAATCACCCAAAGGGGCTAGCGCGATGACCACCAGCTCCCCGTCGGCCTTTTGCGGCTTCGACATCAACCACCGCAACCCCTCCCCTTCCTTGCTCGTCAATCCATACCACCAATTGGGATTGTGCTGTCAAATTGGCTAAGGCGACTACTGGCCTTACCCTCGATCCCGAAATTTCCTTCGCTGGACCGCTTCCGACTTCCTAGCCACTTCACATCCACCCCCATTTTCAAGATGCCTACCCGACCAATGTCGCATATCCTTCGCTCGCGCTGCCTGCTCCGCAAGCCGCAAAACGTCCAGGGATTCTCGACCCGCAGCAACCTCCGGGCTGCCGACCATGGCGACCACTACGACCCCCGACTGGCTGGCTGTTCGGTGTCAAGCCCGGCCACAAGTACGTGAAAGAGGGCTGGGAGAACATCTGGTACTACGGATTCATCGGTAGCTTCCTGGTTGCTGGTGTCGCATATGTTTTCAAGCCTGATACCTCGTACGTATCCCCTGTTTTGGATCTTCCTCGACTGCTAGCTTCGGCCGCGTCCTTAACCCGGTCATTGCATGAATTATGATTCGAGAATGCTAAACTGACTCCTACTTTCAGCATACAAACTTGGGCACTTGAGGAGGCCCGTCGACGACTGGAGGCTGAAGGTATTCTGGAGGAACCCAAGAATTGAACGGCTCGTCTTTGAGCCTAATCTGTACACTGTACATAGAGAGATCGGAAAGCAACTATTTCGGTTGACGCCTGTACCACCTGCCATGGCAGATATGATGTTCCGATCCTTTGGTTAGATGGGGGTTTTTCGCATGTTCCATTTCAATTTTTGCCTGCTTACCTGCTATACTACTCTATATTCTCGTTTCCTCCATCATATCAATACAGGTGGGCTAAAACAAAATGATATTGGTCCTTCCATCACAACTCTTTCTGTTCTTAACTGTTGATGGTCCACAGGAGATATCAATGTGACACTAGCATAGATATTCTTGGAAAAATGCAACATCTGTTTGATAAACGGGCATTGCTTCGCCATGGATCCCTACCCTACGCCCCATTAATGGGTCGGGTCCTTCGACTAGATCTCGGGGTAGAGATCGGTTCTTCGAAGAAGTGGCATCTCTTGCCTGATCTTTGCCACCAAGGATAGGTTAATATCCGCCGTCGCAATTTGTGGCTCATCGTGGTCTTCTCCTAGTTCTGCGACTATTTCTCCCCAAGGGTTAACAATCATGGAATGACCGTAACTATGCCTTTTTTCGTTATGGGGACCAGCCTGTGCTGCGGCAATGACATATGACTGGGTCTCAATGGCTCTGGCACGGAGCAGCGATTCCCAGTGAGCTTTCCCTGTTGGCACCGTGAAGGCTGACGGGTAGGTGATGATGTCGGCTTTCTGACGCCTCAAAGCCAGACTAATCTCGGGAAAGCGTAACTGGTCAAATCGTAAGCCGATGAGCTGGAGGTCATTGATAATGCACATAGATGTCTGGCACTCACATCAAAACATATTGCTAGACCGACACGCCCTACAGGCGTTTCAAATGGAGGAAGAATCTCTTTGCCCGGTTGGACGCTTCTGCAGTCATTGCTCAACCTTAGGTATTCCATACACAGTAAAGATAGACAAGATTGACTTACGCGCTCTCTTTGAGAACTGGTCCATCTTTAATGTCAACGTCAAAGAGATGTATTTTTTGATAGTTCTGGGTGATGACACCCTTATCGTCGATCCAAACCAAGCAGTTCTTGAGTCTCTGCTCTGAAGCTATCTCATGGATGCCAACGTTGATATGAATTTTCTCTTGTTTAGCTGCAATCTGAAGCGCCGACACAAACTCTCCTCGGTCTGTCGATCTAGCGAGAGCAAGTGACTCGTCGGCTGAAGAAGCTATATAGTCCGAAGCCTCGGGCAGAAACAGAACCTGGTAAATAATGAGCCATGTGCTGAGCTAGAAAGTTAAATAGGGTGTTGTGAATTCAACATTACCTTAGCTCCAGCTGCGGCTGCTTTCTTAATCAAAGTCTGGCATTGAGCCAAATTAGAAGTTATGCTCGCTGTCGCGCAAAGCTGCCCCACGGCCTATCTCGAAAGTAGTAATCAGTGATCCCAGTTCAAATAACAAGTCTCCACATACGTACGGCAAGAACCATTGTGTCTGTCTTCTATAAGCTCCCTAGGGGTTTGCTTTGGAAAGTAAAATATGAGGTGTATGGCGTAATAAGCCAAGTGCCTCGCATCAAGTCCACCTGTGGATCCCCATGCCCTCACGGTAGCTGATTACTCAGCTATCGCGATGCGATAACCGTCGCCCGCAAAGATCAATTTCTCACTTTGCTCCGAGTCCGATCTGACCAGTACAACTTGCTGATCTCCACCGTCACAATGAAGAGTTTAAGGAGGGACTTTTCCTCCAACCCACAAGCCGCTAATGTCACCAGCAAAGTCTTCGTGAGGTCCACAAAAAGTGGAAAAGTGCAAAAGATTGTCCGCGAGCTCTATCTGCGGCAAGACATTCCTTGCTCGTCGAAGCTCTGCTCACTATGCCCTTCGATCGCTCCAGCAGATGCAAACGGGAACAGTATGTCAAATTGATTCGGCGACTGGGTGCCGATTGCTAACAAAGCACAGTTACACCGTTCATCCTCTCCGATCGCCCCGCCGGTACCAAGGCGTTCCCTCGCGGCCACTACCTCGTTCCCGACACAAATGCACTATTAAACGGAATGGATCTATTCGAGCACACTGGTGCATTTTATGATGTGATCATTTTGCAGACCGTCCTCGAAGAGCTCCGGAACCAGTCGCTCCCTCTTTACAATCGTCTCCTCTCTCTTATCAAGACTGATGAGAAGCGCTTCTATCTGTTCTTCAATGAATTCCGCCTAGAGACCCACGTGCGCCGAGAGCCCGATGAGTCGATCAATGACCGCAACGACCGAGCTGTGCGAACCGTGGCAAGCTGGTATGGCGAGCATCTACGGGCGTCCTCGAAGAAAGGCAAAAAGAAAAGTCAGTTCCTGCGATAGTGGTTATTACAGACGACAAAGAAAACCTTCGGAAAGCTAAAGCTGAAAATGTTACCGCTTTGTCGCTGTCTGATTACGTCGCCGGGTTGGAGGACTCTGAGAAGCTGCTGGATATGATCAGTGAAGCTCGGGAAGCACGAGATACGAAGGGCTCAGCTCGTGGGCAGCTATTCTACCCCGAATATTACTCCATGTCGAAGCTCCAGACTGGTCTCCGAGCAGGAACTCTGCACCAAGGAGTCTTCAATGTCTCGCCTTACAACTACCTGGAAGGTTCTGTCAACGTTCCGGCCTTTGACAAGCCGCTCATTATCTTGGGACGTGACAACAGCAACCGCGCGATCGCAGGCGATTCTGTTGTGATTGAAGTGCTGCCTCAGGATCAGTGGAAGTCTCCGTCGACAAAACTGGTAGATGAAGAGGCGGTGACCCGGAATGATAACCCTGATACTGACGACACCGAAGCTGTCGTGACGGATCGGGAGCGCAAGGCTCTCCAGGAGGAGGTCAAGAAGGCCCACGGAAAGAACTCCGAGGGAAAGCCGCAGCCCACTGCCAAGGTCGTGGGTGTGATTAAACGCAATTGGCGCCAGTATGTGGGACACGTGGACTCCGGCTCTACTGGCTCACAAGCCGCTTCTGGTCGCAGGCAGCAGACTGTGTTTGTATTGCCCATGGACAAGAAGGTTCCCAAGATTCGAGTCCGTACTCGACAGGCCGGGGATCTGGTAGGTCACCGTATCCTTGTGACCATCGATGCCTGGGACAGGGATTCACGCTACCCCTCAGGTCACTTTATCCGCTCTCTGGGAGAGCTCGAGACAAAGGGTGCCGAAACGGAAGCTCTTCTTCTGGAGTACGATGTTCAGTACAAACCGTTCCCCAAAAATGTTTTGGACTGTCTGCCATCAGAGGGGCATGGCTGGACTGTACCTGCCTCAAAGGAGGACAAGGGTTGGAACGGCCGACGTGATCTGCGTGATCTGCTCATTTGCAGTATTGATCCCCCAGGTTGTCAGGATATTGACGATGCTCTTCATGCACGCCCCCTGCCAAATGGCAACTTTGAAGTCGGTGTCCATATTGCCGACGTGTCACACTTTGTCAAGCCTAATAACCCAATGGACCTTGAAGCCAGTGTTCGTGGAAGCACCGTGTACTTGGTTGACAAGCGTATTGATATGCTTCCACACCTTCTGGGAACAGATTTATGTTCACTCAAGCCCTATGTCGAACGTTACGCCTTCTCCGTTATTTGGGAAGTCACTCCGAATGCAGAGATCATTTCTTCGGACTTCACAAAGTCCGTTATCCGTTCTCGCGAAGCATTTAGTTATGAACAAGCCCAGCTGCGCATTGACGATGCTTCTCAAACCGACGAACTTACTGAGAGCATGCGGAATCTCCTGAAATTCTCCAAGATCCTGCGCCAGAAGCGTTACGATGCCGGTGCCCTCAACCTTGCTTCACCCGAAGTTCGCATTGAGGCTGATGCCGATGAAGTCGGTGATCCTTTGGCGGACGTCAAAACTAAATCTATGCTTGCAACCAACAGCCTGGTTGAAGAGTTCATGCTTCTCGCCAATATCACAGTTGCCTCCAAGATTTACGCTTCGTTCTCTCAAACCGCTTTGCTGCGACGACACGCCACTCCCCCACCGCAGAACTTCGAAGATCTCATGAATCAACTCTCGAAGAAACGCAACATGGAACTCGACGTTTCCAGCTCAGGAGCCCTTGCCAACTCCCTGGACCGTTGCGTCGACCCCGAGAACCCTTTCTTTAACACTCTCGTCCGTATCTTGGCAACTCGATGCATGACTTCTGCAGAATATTTCTGTGCCGGAGCCCACGCTGAATCCGAATTCCGCCATTACGGTCTTGCCTCCCCTATCTACACCCACTTCACATCACCCATCCGTCGATACGCTGATCTACTCGTCCACCGACAGCTGGCTTCCGCCATTGGCTACGAAGGTGAGGATGGCCACGCCGGACTGGAGGGCGTCGCCACACGCGGCAAGTTGGATGATATCTGCCGCAACATCAACTACCGTCACCGCAACGCGCAGTTCGCTGGCCGCGCTAGTATCGAGTACTACGTTGGCCAGGCGCTCAAGGCGCGTGGAGAGAAGATGGCCGTTGATGGTACCGATAAGGGTGTCGATGAAGAGGGATACGTGATGCGCGTTTTCGAAAACGGTGTCGTCGTCTTTGTTCCTCGGTTCGGTATCGAGGGTGTGGTACGATTGGAGGACTTTGTGCTGCCCGGAGAGTCTAGTGGCTGGAATGTGACCGAGAGACGGGAGCTCGCGGCGCATCGTATCACCGACTTTGACCCTGAGGAATACACCCTTCGTGTGCAGGAGAAGGGCCACTCGGAGAAGGAGCGAGGTGTGCTTGTTGAGCTCTTCCAGAGAGTTCACGTTAATGTCAGCTCTGTTAAAGAAGAAGGCCGCGGTGCTGGCAAGCGAAGAGTTCGTGTTCTGATCACTGGTGCATCGGATAAAAAATAAGGATTAGGCCACATGTTAGACTCAACCCAAGTGACAATGATTATGTACCCCACAATAATGCTAGATTCGTTCTTCTTATCTCCATAGTTCGTATGAGCCTACTTATCTAAATTTCCGAACTGAACGTACTGAATCTCCTTTGACGGGGCTTTCCTGCTTTTATCGGGGTGTCTGGGCCCAGGATCATTGCGCATATATTTGCTTGGGACCTCAGTTTATCCCCGAGTGGCAGCCTGAAGGTTTATTTTCTAATAATGCGATCCATTAAGGAGCAGCCACACTGTTGAGCCGTTGCACGGTGACAGTATTGGCGGCCCACTTGAGGTCTATCTTAACATTCGGAATATTTGCCCTTATCCATGACTGGTCATGGTTTCCCCCTTGAACGCGTAAGTCGGAGCCACCTTTGAATTCGAAGTGGAGCTATGCTAAGCGCAGCTTCCGGCAAGGCTATTATATCGCCGCTAAATTACCACTTGCGTAGACAAATCCAATTGCACACCGTACTTTCTTAAAGATTTTATTCATCAGAACAAGTGGTGTTGCTAGAGACTCTCGACGGAGTTTAAAAAGGGAGAGCAACCTTAAAACCTAAAATTGGTGATTCGCAAGACCTCGGGAGCTTAAATTGACGTGGGAAATACATATAGCCCAGGACCATACAAATCACTTTCGAAACGTCCACGGATCCACATTAATTCCAATCAACTTAGGCAACCATTCCGACTTCTGACCAGATTGGGCGCTTAGCAGATTATAATCTTAAAATAATGATAGATTTAGCTTAGTACGTCTCTAGTGTGACGAACCATTAAATAAGTTGGTGGGTTCTTGAAAAGAGAGAGCTACGTATGACTATCATCCACGTTTCCTCAAACCCCCAGAATGTTATTAAAAAATCTCTAAGGGCATACTTTTCGTCTTTGAACAAGCCACTCCTGAACATTGCTCTAAGCTCTTTCATTACTACCTTTAGGCGAGGAGGTTAAATCAAATTCAATACATATCAAACCGGCCGTTGTCTGGACTCTGCCTCATCCTACAATTAGGATACAACACAATGGGCATTTTTGGCCATCACCACGAACCTGGTCCTCCCCCTCCCCCGCCGGGTCCCGGAGGCCCTGGACCTTACGGTCACAATGGTCCTTATGGAGGTCCTGGTGGCCCTCCAGGCCCGCCTGGAAGATGGGAGGGACCTGGCCCTCATGGCCCTCCTCCGCCGGGCCCCCGTGACGACCCTCGTGGCTGGGGTGGTCCTGATCCTCGTGGTCCTCCTCCTCCGCCTGGCCCTCCCGAAGGCCCTCGTGGCTGGGAAGGACGTGGCCCTTATGATCGTCCTCCCCCGCCAGGCCCCCGTGACGACCCTCGTGGCTGGGAAGGCCCTGATCCTCGTGGCCTTCCTCCTCCAGGTCCGCCCGGAAGATGGGAAGGCCCTGATCCTCGTGGTCCTCCCCCACCTGGCCCTCGTGAAGGCCCTGGTGGCTGGGGTGGTCCTGACCCTCATGGTCCTCCCCCACCCGGCCCTCGTGAAGGTCCTGGTGGCTGGGGTGGTCCTGACCCTCGCGGTCCTCCTCCGCCGGGCCCTCGTGAAGGCCCTGGTGGCTGGGGAGGCCCCGGTCCCCACGGCGGGCCTCATGGTAGACCGGTAGAGTGCCCTGAGCCAGATGATATGGATTATTGCTAATACTTCTATTCATAGCATGGTGGATGGTAAACTTGAAGCATCAAGCATAAAAATGTACATATATTACTGGGACTGGAAATGCAAAGCTGCTTATTAGCCTTGCTGGGCAAGACTAATCTGCCTTCGTTTTTTTTGGCCTTTCTGGGGTTTGGGAAATTGCGATACGACTGGTACCTGTGGAAATAGAATGGCGTCGTTTTTGAAATTTGGCTCTACCAAAGATCTATGAATCTTCGGCACATATGTCTAACTTACTGTACGCGCGGCTCGACCTTGATAGGAAATATCCGTAGCCTCATCCGCAATTGAAGTAGACAAACAACCCAACGAGATAAAAACACCTTAGTACCAGAAACACCCCGGCCTGTTCCATGGTTATAGGTGCGACGAAAACTGGCAAAGAGTTCGGTGAGTGTTCAAGATGTCGACACGTAGCTTTCGGGTGTAGCAGGTGTTAGCCGCTCGACATCTAATGTTTTAGGTGTCGAAACTTCGCCATTTTGACGGCCATACTTGATTCCCAAACACTGTGAAAGCAGCTCATCCATTACATGCTTATCTTGCCTCCAGCTCTGACGACATAGCTAAAATGTTGAGTAAATAGATGACATTATATTGCTCCTTGTAGTCACTGACAATCCGAGTGCTTGGTCATTCCCTGCCCCTGCGCTAATTACCATCATACTCTCCCATATTTGGATACTAAGTACGAAATCCCTGTGGAAGCTTGAAGGGATACCTGCTTTTCCTTAGATTGAGGGTGAGGATGCTAGTATGATGTATACTAAGAATTGCCTGAAGAAGCGGGTTAAAATGGGGTTCAAATGGAGGTTTCAGCCCCCAGAAAATGAGGTGTTGACGCATTAAAAAAGCTCAATTGTTTGCCAATCTCTTACCGCACCCACTCTAGGCACAAGGTTGTTTTGACTCATCGGCCTCAAATTAATTGCACGCACACGTGAATTTGTTGCTCATTCAGATTCGGTGGCTCCCATGATATATACGTGAAAAAGAAGGGCCAGCAAATGCTGGTAGTCATTTTATAACGGCGGGACCGACCGATACGTTGTTGTGGCATGAAATTTGGAAATCGTCCAATGCACTTTGAATCTGGCCCCGAGGCTCGTACCTGGAACCCGCGTCCCTGATAATAAAGAAAAAAGAGAAAACAAAATGAACCAAAAAATAGCTTCGAACCCTGCAAGTGGAGAAAGGTCCTTGTAGATCAGAACTCTTTTTTGATGGCGCCGCTGGGGGCCAAATTCAAACGCTTCCCACTTAAGCTTGGCATTATCCATGTTATATTACGGTTACGATACTCCAGGTGTCTACCATATCGAATTATCTAAACTTACCTCCCCCTGCCCGATCTTCCAGCTCTTAAAGGCTATCTGGTCCCCCACCGGAACATATCATTGACACCATGCCTAGACGAAAGGCGCAATATGATGAAGAAGCTTGCAAAGACGCAGTCCACGGATCGCGAATTCCGAAGGATTTGAGCGAGTCATGTCATCGACTGTCCACTATTCGCGGCATACGGCATCATTATGGCTTTGCCCAACAGCTGCATGGGATCCCAGAATTTACGCGCGCCTTGAATGCCCGGGATATCATGAGCGGTATCATACCAACCATCTCGCGGCCTGAAGAGACACCTTACTGTATCTGGTATCCTGAAGTCCCGACAGAGGATACCCTCAGAGCTCTGGTTCAACGATACCCGGATATGCTCTATCATGCAGCTCGTGTTTGCGCTGTCGCAGGGTATGTTGATTTGTACAAAGAGCTCGATCCTCTTCCCGAGGTCCATATCGCAGAAGAGGCTGGCTACGCAAGCATGCAGAAAAACAGCAATGGCAGTCAACAAATTTATCAACATATCCTCTCTCAGCCTGTGAAGTTCGAGATCATGAATGACTATACACGTACGGTCAATTTTGCCGGGCGTCGAGTCGCAGTTCTCAATGGGGACACTGCTGTTTATTCGAGTCTTACAGCCAGACGGAAGTACTATAGTCCTCAGGGATCAACTTCTATACGTTATAGAAAGCCATGGGACACATATTGCTCATATCCCCATTACTTCAATATCACCGAAGACTGGGGAATCGATGACCATGACTGCGATGCCCCTGAGGCACCAGAGGATTATGTCCCTTTGGTGTATAACCCGCTCCCTGCAGATCTCCCGCTCATCAACAAGGACAAACTAATCCATGTTGCAGCATACAATGGCGACATTGATCGCTACGCACGACTTCGGAGACCGCAGATGCTCGAACATGAATGGGCCCTGGTGGTACACGGTATCTACCACTATCCATTTTTTGCCAAATACTGGACTACACAGATCCCCGAGCACCCTGAAGATGAAGGCGATAGACGTGATCTCAAGATCAGACGCGCGATCAATGCCCGGCGTATCATGTCCAACGATCTGTCTTGGCTCAGCCCAGATACTCCTGGGAGAGTAATGCCAGATCTTATCTGGTATCCCCAGCTCGCTTACTGCACGACCTATGAGAAGCTCGCCCACAGGAGACCAGGAATGCTTGAAATGTGTCTACGGGCCTGCATAGTTGCAGGCGATACGCATTCGTGGGATGATTTGCTGCACGACGCGTTTGATATCTACAAGTCAGACGGCGACGATGAGCCCGAAGATCCAAAGATGTGGTGGCTGTCCAAACATACCAGGTACGGACTGTGGATGGAAGCAGAGTCCTCATCAAACAAACATTTCCAAAACGACATCTCAGCAGCAGTGCCTTACGCCGCTCAAAAATTTCAATGTCCGCACACCAACAGCGACTGGTGGGGTGACTACTACAATGCGCAAAGCCTTTACACCTCGGATCGGGACCTGGTTGTTCAGCTCTTTGACCCGGTCCATGCGGGATCCACTGAAGGTCCATATAATGGAATGGGTTGCGGGATTGGCGATGTTGATCTTGCGTTATTCCTCAGAGATGCGATTTCAAGAGAGACTTGGAAGAGAGGAATTGAAGATGAAGAATGTTTGCAGGCTCATCTTTACGAGATTTGGGACTTGCTAGAGCTTGAATCAAAGTCCTAGGAGGGTTGGGTTCCGAATCAACAGATAGATGGTGCAATCAGTATCGAATGAAATATAACCTTGGAAGTCCAAGCAAGTTAATAAGTATGTTACGTCGAATGTATATAATATGTATGACAACTGCAGCCCTGGCCCTCCACCTGGGCATAAGTATCTTCCCCTCATGTTGAACAGCCTGAGATTTTCGTTTTCGCCGTTTCCAGTGCATTGATAGTCTGTTCGTGGCTTTTCTCGTTTTCCTTCCAGGGAAGAGTAAAATCTTTCAATTTCATTGTATCCCTGCCAGCCTTTGTATCTTCAGCGTCGACCGAATCTTTTGCAGCCGTTAAGTCGCAGGTGATCCATCCATTGATAGCTCCCTCAGAACCCTTTGGAATACCCATTCTCTCCTTGACCAACCACTCATCAACCATGGGGGCAACCTTTATCACCTCACCATTGTCAATTTTTGGCTGCGTCTCCCAAACCGTGTTACCGTATTTTTCCCGAATTCCAGTTACTATATCTCAAGCCCGCGTTGGCCCTTCGTCCGAATAGGGCTCAGATTCGGGCCAGTTCAGCTCACTCAAATATTTCTGGTTCGAGGTTGAATTCGTCCTGCACATAGCTTTCTTGCTCAGAGAACCTTTTCCCGCGGTTAGTGTCCTTGAATGTGCCATTGTGAAAACCAGAATGTGAACTTACGCAGCAACGTATTTGATGAGCTCATTGATCCCTTTTCGCAAAGGTGGCAAAGGCGAGAAGAAGAATGCCTGCCGAGATATATTGATGTATTATCTCTGTATCCAGGATGAATTTCTTCCGCTTTTTATTATGTTGGGTGTACCTAGACTTGTTGTTTTTATACCCTTTTTAGCGTGACCATCCTTCGCGCCATGCTCAATGGAGCCCATATTTGTGTATCCAAAGCCCCACCTTCAGAAACAGACGAGACAGTCGCAGGATGACTATGCTTGCTTCCACCAGGATTCCCAGACAAAGGCCCCTGCTGCGCAACGGACTCCCGTCTCTGTTCAGCACGCTCAAGCTCCCCAACCTTCCAACCACGAACAAGCCATAGACACAGCGAAGCAGCTATATACATAAATCCCGTGAAAATTTGTACATGCAGATACGAAGTCCCTCCATCAGCAGTAGGGCGCCGAAGCTCCAATGCAATGACCTCTGACACCGTGCAAGGCGCGACAAGCCACAGCCAAGTAATACTCAAACCAGACGGTAAATCTCTCAGCCCAATAATCTCCGCTAGCACTGGTGAGACAGTTGCCCAATATGTCCCCGAGACAGTGCCCACAAGCACAGCAAAGAAACAAACTACACCCATGCTATCAGCAAATACCCAAATAACAAGACAGAAGAGGCCACAAATGAAGGTCAGGAATGTAGCAATATTGATACGGCCCAGACTATCACTGAACATCCCAACAAAAGGGCGACCAAGGCCCTGCCCCAGATTCAAGAGTGCCGAAACAATACTCCCCTGGTGGGAAGTCAACCCAACCGAGAGCGCAAAGTTAGCCACACTAAACAGCAGTGCCACATAACCCAGCATACTGAAGAATCCCCATCCCAAGAAAAGGAGAAACTCAGGCCGACGCAGCAACGGGAAATGAAAAGCCGTGAACCGACTCCCGACAAGCTTGTTGCGATCGCGAAGCAGATTCCCGCAAACAAGATTCACGATACAAGATACGATTCCGAGAATCCGGAATGCCCAGCCGAGTCCGTAGCGTGGGATAATCGCTCCAACTGCTAGCGAGTAGATCAAACCGCCGAGACCTGAGCCTGCGGCTGTGATGCCCATTGCGACACTGCGGCGTTTCTGGAACCATTGTGGTGCGATGCCGACGCTGCCGACGAAGAGGAATCCCATTCCCCAGCCGAAGCAGACACCTTGACTGAGGAAGATGTGCCATTTCTGTGTGGCGAAGGAAGAGCCGATCAAGGAAAGGGTTTCGAAGAAGACGCCTGTGTTCAGAACGAGGCGGGTGCCATATAGTTGGATGAGGTATGTTGCTACTGGGGCGACGAGGAGCGCGCAGGAAATGCTTAGACCGCCCGTGAAGGCGTAGTCGAGAGACGATGTGTTGGGGAAAACATTATGAGAGAGATAGTAGCTCAGGAAAACGCCGTAGCTCTGGAAGTTTATTTGATGGTTAGCGATTGTCCGAAGTTAGATTAAGTTCTGTGGCTGCATGTGGCATGTGTCACTCACGCTATTGATTCCCCAGGTATGGGCGTTGATCCAGAATACACACGCGACACAAACCCAGCCATAACCACCATCGGGGGGTACGTCATGCTTGTACTTCTCGTCGGGGTCAGGCTGTGGGGTAAACGAGGATTGCGGGATGTTGGCCGCATTTTTAGAGCTCGTTACCGAGTCCCGGTCGTCTTGATGTGACTGAATGACATCAATAGGGGCATTATCTGCCATTCCCAGTCCACAGGTGCCTCAAATTGCTCGATTGAAAGCTTGGGGAAGTTTGAAGGATATAGCGGGGCCCTCTTTTAGGGGTCTCTGCTGGTGGCGACCGGTCTGATCTTGGGACCTGTTGGTTTGCCGTTTTCACGACATGGAGCTAGTATTCAGGGGAAAGTAGATGGGAAGAGCTTGGAAAAGTGGTGGATCTTTTGAGTCACATCTTTTCAGTCTAATGGCCTAGTCCGTAATAAGTCGGACTTGGTGCCGACATTCGGAACTGCATAGAGATGGAGAAATGTCCGGGACCTTGGGGTCATAAGGGTTCGGGGACTTCAAGCCAATAGATGAGCACAGATCTGTTGCCGAGAACTTTAAGGGAGCATTGACTTGGAGTGGGTCGTGGGGTATGCGGTGCCGTAGAGCCGGTGCGGAGACATGGAAGTGATGTTCAAGAATTGGGATTAGATTTCACTCGCAAAAAGAACTGACAAGAAGCCATGATCATAAGCATATGCATATGCTCACTCAGATAAAAGCATGAAGGAATGGTCGGCTATAATAGGGGCAAGCTAAGTTGGTCCCAAGTTCCAACTATACAACAAAGTCGTTGACGAAGGAAGAATATCCTAGTCAATTAACTTCTTACACCAACAAGAATAAGGGATCAATTATACAACTGCAGCTATGCAACACCATCACGTTTCCATGCACACCGTATATGAACTGCAGCGAATTTCAAGGAACGATAAGCACGTGGGGAAGCCCTAAGCCCTAACCCGAATAGGCAATACATGATTACATTGGTTGCCCTGGTGGTGTTTGTTTGGGCCCGCAGTTGGGTACAGCGGAGATCGATCGCGACCCGCTCTTGATTAGGTCCCTAGCTTGACGTCGTCGACGTAGTTCCTTCCCTCCATTGGAATTACTGAGGATTCCTGAGTAAGGATAACGACACAGCAATCATGATGCACAAGAACACCAAGACTGGCCAACGGAAGGTCTCTCCTCCCGGCCCAACTTACATGAACGGCGACCAGATCGGTAAGATGCGCTTGACTCATTCGGGATGCCCTCTGAGACCCTTCATTGGGGTTTGCGGGAACTGGACAAAGAAGCATCATCTAACGCGCCTCGACAGCAAGCTACTTGAAAGATCTCCGAACGAATCGTCCAGCTCGTCCCACAGGCTCTCGTCCATACCCAGGGAAAGCAGCGACATTCCCGACCAATCCCCAGGATGACCTACCCCCAAGAGCTACTTCCGCCTTCTCAATGAACCGCCCAAACGAAGAACCTGTTGAAGACCCACCCCGTGCTGGCAGCGCGCTGTCGCATCGCCGAACACTCTCCCACGTCCCTCACAGTGGCCCCATCGGCCGTCCTTTAGCCCAAGAGCCACGATCGATGTCCGTGCGAAAGAACGTCTTCCCCTCGCAGGTGTTTTCACGCTCTGTGCCCATCGCTGCATCGCCGGTCCCGTCTTACCGTGAGACTGGCCACCGGCTCCAAGAAAAGGAAGAGGCGCGTTCTCTACGCGATGCGCTGCAGGGATTGGACCTGGAAGATGACGATGTGCGTCTCCACAAAGCAGCTCAGGATGAAGCCACGGAGCTGGTGTGGATGCATCAGAACCCGGGTATGGCCAACAAGAACCCCTACGCGCCCTATCAGAACCCAGACTTCAGCTCGAGCAGTTCAAGTCCCGCGCGAAGAGGCTCGGAATCTTCTTCCAAGAAACATCGACACTCAATTGGCTCCAGTGCCTCTTCTAGTAATCCATCAAGCCCGGAATTTACCATGGATTCATCTGCAAAGAGGCAGTCATCGCGGGCGGGCAATCTAAAGAAGAACCTCAAAGTCAATTTCGCACTGCCTGACGATCCACCAGAGCCTGCTCCTAAGCCTCGAACTGTCAGTGGTGATACCTCTAAGGGAGTATTCAGCAATCCCGACGACCATATTTATGAAGAACCCAACGAGCCTAGTAAAGAAGCAGCCGATACCCGACCCTTCTTCTCGAGATCCGCATCCTCAGCGCTACGGAATGAACCCCGCAATGCACCTCCTCGTACCCCTAAGCCTCTTCCTTGGTTGCGGGATCGAAACAGCAATGGATCTGTTCGCGACAAAATTTCCAAGTTCGACATTCATAAGAACCCACCAACCCAATCTCGGAACGCTGGGTATACAAGAAACGAACCGACTCCACCACCCGCACCCTCTACCAAGAAAGAAGAGGTCCCCACAAAAGATGGGATCGAGATCCGCAGTGATGACATCCGGGCCGCCACCAGCAAGAGACTCAAAGACAGAAGTGAGAATCTTCCCAAGCCTTCTGCTGTTAGTGATCGAGTGGGGCGACCGATCGTGAGCTTTGATCCGAAATGGCAGGCAGAAAATCAACCAAAGCCCAACCGCCAGTCTCCACCTCCAATTCCTGTCATTGAAGTGGCGCCGAGCATTGAGATCACACCCAGCATTGAGGTCACCCCCAGCATTGAAGTTTCCGCCCCACCAATCCCTGTTATCAATATCCCAGATATCAAGGAGCCAACTATCTCGGAATACAGCTCGCCTACCAAACAAGACAGCAGATCCTCGAGACAAGCACCGCCATTGACGAACCGCCAAACTCAGCCAAGACCATTGGGAAGACAGCCTTCGGAACAACAGAGTCGTTGGACCACACCGTACAGCCGATCTGGCGTACCAACTGCAAGCTGTGAGGCCTGCTCGCTCGGTATCTCCGGGAAGATAGTGACAGCTGGAGGCTGTAGGTTCCACCCAGAGTGTTTTGTCTGCTTCCATTGCCAGACGCATTTGGAATGTGTTGCGTTCTACGAAGAGCCCTCTGCTAGTCGAGAGGAACGCCTGGCAAGCTCACCGGACGAAGACCGTGTGCCTCGATTCTACTGTCACCTGGATTTCCATGAACTATATAGTCCCCGCTGCAAGAGCTGCAAGACCCCGATTGAGGGCGAGGTGGTGGTTGCCTGTGGTGCCGAATGGCATGTAGGCCACTTCTTCTGTGCCGAGTGTGGAGATGTAAGTCCAACCTTTTCTTTTAGCCACACATGTTTGCTAACTTTATCTCTCCAGCCTTTCAGCTCAACCACCCCGTTTGTCGAGAGGGATGGGTTTGCCTGGTGTCTCAATTGCCACTCTCGTCGTACTGCAGCCCGTTGTATGGGCTGTAAGCAGCATGTTCTTGACGACGTCGTTGTCAATGCTATTGGTGGACAATGGCATGAACGCTGCTTTACTTGCCACGAGTGCGGAGACGGATTCGGTCCTGAAGGCCGCTTCTTTGTTCGTGAAGGTGAGCCGAAACGCACGGCCAAAGGCCGTATCATCGGTGGACCTGTTCAGCTGGCTGTCTGTGAGCGATGTGAGTGCATTCGTCTCAAGGCGCCTGGCATGTGTTGAAATCTCGAACCATTTCGGAGACTGAACCATTTATTA
Source organism: Penicillium frequentans (assembly GCA_028828275.1). NCBI lineage: Eukaryota > Fungi > Ascomycota > Eurotiomycetes > Eurotiales > Aspergillaceae > Penicillium > Penicillium frequentans. Next base: position 2,857,561 of record JAQIZY010000001.1, on the reverse strand, counting down.
TGATGCTACTGCATGATGACTTATTTCTTTGTATTTCGGGCAATGTGTGTTTTTCTCTTCTATTTATGTTTCTAGGGCTTGTTAGATTCTGCTTTTTGTTTCGGGGTTTCGGTCATAGCATGAGCAGATTGTCATTGTTATTAGCGTCGGTCATTGGTTAAATGCATGATATAGAAATTCATAACCTCCTTTACACCAATTGATTACAGTTTTTAAGAAAATATATACTCCATTTTCAAGACCACTGAGTTCAAGCAGGCCACTCAGGATTCTCCTTCCTCCTAAAAACAGCCACATACTTATTTCCCTTGTTCCTGGTGACCTTCTTCGACTCCTCAGTCTCACAAGACATAACAGTAACACACGGATCATTTTCAAGTTCCTCGCCCTCAACCCGCTCAAACAAATGCTTAACAGAACCAGCCGAAACATCCTCACCCTCCTGCACGAGGAAATGTCTCAGAATCCAATGATGGTACTCCTCAACATCGGTAATAGAATACAACATCCCACCTGGGCGCAAGAGATACGCATACTCCGCATTCAAGCTTTCCGAAATAATGCGCGCCTTATGCTTCCGCGCCTTGAAATGCGGATCGGGGAAACAGATAAAGATCTTAGAAAGCTGTCCACGCCTGAAGAAGTTCGGCAGGAATTTCATCGTGTTTGCGCGGATTCCGGAAATATTCTCGTAGTTACCCGGGACGAGTGCATCGGTCGTACCGACCTCGTCTTCGGGGGCGGGCGCATCGGGTAGCCGTTCTGTTTGCGCTTGCGTTTCTTCTTGCTGTGTTGTAGGCGCTTGAGATGTTCCCTTCAATTGCTCTTGGCGGAGACGGAGGGCGCGGATGCGCGAGCGCACGTAGTCTGAGACTGAGGTTCGGATTTCAAGCCCCAGTATTAATGTTTCTGGGAGGAGGGGGGCTAGGCCGACGAGGAGACCGCCGAAGCCGCAGCCGATGTCGATGACTTCGACGTCTTTGAGGAGCTTGCGGGCGCCGCTGAGGTTGGTGTGTGTAGGGTCTTGGTCTATGAATGCTGGGTAGAGGGAAGACCAGTCCATGTGGTTGGGGGTTCGGGGACTGGAGTGGAAAATGTTAGCTTCGTCATTCATTTCGTTCAAGCTGGAGTTGTGCAGGCATAGCCGTGAGTTGGTGGCATTGGTCCAATTTGGACCTCTTGCTGTCTCATGTGTTCATGCCGGTATAATATGAAGGAGGGTACACACTTACTATTCAAGATTATGGTCCGAAAAGACATTCGCATGCGCGCGCTGGCGGAAGAATTTCTTCTGCGGCATCTTGACTTCGCCATCGGTGGCTGTTTGCTCGCCGAGCTTGCGGCGGTATTCTTCGCGCTTCTGCCGCTTATTTAGAGAAGGGGTCGTCATGGTGAAAGGTGGTGAACGCTACGTTCAAGTACAGGTCGTGTGCAATGGTGGAATTGAAGGAAGAATAATTTGCGGGAGTGTTGCCCCACTATTGACTCCGATTGGCTCTCACATAAGCTTGACTTGGAACCACAGCTCTACTCTATTCTACGCTCTACTACCACTACGTTTGTCTCTGAATCATTTTCGTTCTCAGTTTATTAGAATAGACAGCATATACAGCGCAAGAATGACAGCCACAACGCCAGCGGCTTTCTCTTTTCCTCCGACATACAACTTCCCGCCCTTCTTCACCCCGCAACCCAATACCACTACCCGCCAAGCTCAACTTGAGAAATGGTCTTCGTTGATCCGAGCATGGTGCAAACACCACAGGCAGTATCGCCTCAGCCTGGTTGAAGCAGTCGATAGCCCGCTCTTCCATAATGCGACGCTACGCAAGCGTCTAGATCTCCGCGAAGCTCGCGCGGTGTTAGACTGGATGGTCAAGAGCGAGGAAGAAGGCGGTGGAGGTCAGCGCGCAGAGTGGATTGATTCTTCTGCAGGAAGCCAGGGACCCAAGTCTGTGGCGTGGATTTGGTGGCGGAGGCCGGAGGAGTGGGCGGATATACTCGTGGATTGGGTGGAGGGGACAGGGCAGCGCGGGGCGGTGCTGACGGTATATGAGCTTATACAGGGGGAAGCGACGGCGTCACAAGGTGAAATTTCGCAGGATTGTCTTGGCCGATGGGTATACTGACATTTCTATGCAGAATTTCATGATATGGATAATGATGTCATGTTGAAGGCGTTGAGCATCTTGTCTAAACGCGGCAAGGCACAGGTCTTTGGAAGTGAAGGACAAGAAGGTGTCAAGTTTTTCTAAATTCTAAAAAGACGTGGCTATTCATGATGAAACGCTCAAATATTCCCATGTGTGCAGGCCAACCCCGGCCAGTGCGCCAAACATTTACAAGACATCTGTGACTACAAAAGCTAAACCCCGAAATAAGCGGTACCAGAGCAACGGCTCCAGCCTACTCTTCTTCGTTGCCAATCATATCCTCTGTCAGCTCGTATGCCTCGGGGCCTTTCAACTCCTGCGACATGGCCATGTCGAGCAGCCAGTCCACTCGGACAATCCGCGGGGCCCGCTTGATATCGCCAGCTACCTGACGGAATCGGGGCCAAAGACGGGCATGCTTGGACTCGGCACTGCTGAGAAGGAAAACGTCGTGTCGCCCAGCCTCGCCATCCTCATCGCTATCTTCATCATCACTTTCCTCCCGCCGTGAAGGGTTAGTCAAAGCAAGCCGGCCACGGAAGAGCATGCACTCTCCGCCATTTACGTCGACGATGGACTTGAATGCTTCAAATCCACCACGGATATCCTCGACACAGTAGATGCGGAATCCGCGCAGAAGCTTGTTCTTATTCGCCTTGGCCTTGTCTGTAGCCTTGGCCAAAGAGAATCGGAACTTGCTCTCAGCCGCTTTGTCGATCAACTTGAAATCCGCCGGGTCGAGCAGCTTGTCCTCTTTGAGGCAGTTGGTGACAAAGTCGGTATGAACAATCACGGGCGCATATGCCAATGCATTTACAAACTTGGTGGTACGCAGAATAGACGGGGCTGCCATATGGGTGCATCGTCGGGCATCCTGAACCACCATGATACCCAGGTCTCGAAGATGTCGCTGTTGAAGAATGAGTACCGTTTCACGTATATAAAAAGAACATACATACCTTGTCTGCATCTTCCCTTTTCTCATTGCCTTTCCCAACCCAACTTTGGTAGCCGGTGATCAGTAAGTGCATCGTAATAGCAGGTCGAGATTTCTTCGCCCGTTTGGTCTCGTTTACTTGCTCAGTGTCACTCTCTCCCTCTGCTTCGACCGAGCGGCGCTTCTTGGGGTTGTCGCGCACACGATCCTCATCTGACTTCCGTCTACCGCCGTGGATGACGCCACCGACGCGCTTCTTCTCTTTCTCGTACAGAGCAATATCAGGGGCAAGGTCATGGAGATGAGCGATTGCTGCCTCTTTCGATTTACGGCTACTAACCGATGATGGAGTCTCGTTTTCCTTATTATCAGGGATAAGCCGAGACCGAGAAGGGGTCTCTACCTTCTTCTCTGAAGGCTTGCGCGTCTTCCCATTAGCTTTGGGAGTACCGGTCTTTTCGGAAGCCTTCTCACTAGCTTTCCGCTTTGCATCGGCCGGGGGCTGCATCGATGGCGCATGATTGTCCTTGTCTTGCATGACAGTTTCAGCACTCGGTAGTCCTTCCGAAGAGAAAAAGTTCTTCTCGAGTACATCACGTTCCAGCATTCTCTGGCCGGCAACGTCACCCAGATTGGTTCGTGAAGGGAAATAGTTGTAGCGCGGGCAGGAGACAGGTTGCATCTGCCACTTGGCATAGCTATCTTCCAGCCATAAATGGTTGACCACCTGTAAGCCCCATTCCCTCGCAGCGCTGCATTTCTCACTCGTTCCATGGGCAGTAATCAAATGAGTATTTTCCTGCTTTAAGGTTTTCGTGCACTCGGCACCTGCTGCGGTGATCAAATTTTCAAGATAGATTCTGGCTTCGCCAACATAGTTGGACAGACTGACTTTAAGCCCTTCGAACCCGGGAATCGGTGTGCGAGAAATTGGGTAGTGGAGCATTCGGCTCAAGGGCCGAGTGTATTCATTGTACGTCATCAAAGAGTACAGCCAGGCAAGGTTGCCAACTTCCTTATCCAGTCGTGAGGCAGTTCGATAAACAAAGCCTTCGCGGAAGCGACAAATAATCCAATCTGCTTCGTTGACATTTCCTGTCACAGTCGCACCGCCCTGCTTGATAACCGTTTCGATGGATTCCAGCAAACGCGAGCCAATACTCAAGTCAGGAGACAGCATGATACATTTCCCATCAAATACACTGCGATCATTGGTTCCCTGTGCATCAATGTTCACTGTAGGCAAAACAGACGGCTCGGGTGTGGATGCGCCAGCCAGGCCCTTGTTTCCGTTCCCTCGAATTGGGTCATCGGGGTTGGCGCGCAATATTTCTGGGTCTGGTAGTATGTATGGGCGCTCGTCTATGCGTCGACCAAGTTTCAGACAATCGTCAAACCTAAATTGCGTCAACAGAAAATCCACATGTAAATGCCGTATCAAAAGACCCACCAATGAGGCAAAACAATCTTTGCACGCAATTTTTTAGCCTGCGTCAAACGTGCTTTGTCCGAATCCATAGTTAGATCCACCAGATGAGTAACCAAAGCGGACATGCGTGGGCTGTACAGGCCGCCTTTAGCCACAACTCCTCCAATGATAGCATCTTTATCTCCCTCTGGGATGTCGCCGCATGTCACCACCACATCGTGCAAGAATAGACGAGGGTCAGGGCTGTGTTGGCGCGGGTTGGCAAGCTTGCGCTTAGACAGAGAAGTGTGTACCCATGATGGCTTCACGACCGGGATCAAAGCCTTGCAGGCGATGTCATAGGACTCAAAGTTGATCGTATTGGATACAATATGGGTACACTCCGCCGTATCGTCTTTTGTTGGGCTCGAGTTATGAATCGATGGTTCGCCGCCGTATTCTTCGATCACTGCTGCTAACTAAAGTTTGGGGAATTGTGAGCCCTCTGCGATGCGCGTGATTGTAGATCATCGGAAAACATACCTGCTCGGCGGCCTCAAGGGGAAGTAAGTCTGTACTTACGATGCAGACACGGCACTGCTCGAAGAGCTGGGGCTCCTCGTCCGGTTGCATCGTGGTTGGCAGATTCTGTGGTTGTGTGTAGGCGTGGCCCGCGTTGGGGAAATGAATCGCAACGCTGACACGCGCCGGGCGCGAAGCCTAACGCCAGGTCACGTGAGAAGGACCAGTCAAAGCGCATCACGTTGAACTTCGCAAAAAGAGATAGTGGAGATTCAAATGGGGTGTAGAAAAGTGTCTTCATGAATCCTGATGGGCTGAGAAACTGAACATGGTGTCCATATCGTATGTCGTTGATGGGGAAGGAGCGCATTACGAACTGATCTATAAACGGAAGGAATAACCAACGTACAGTGCTTGTTCTCGTCACTGGTCTCATATTCCAGTCCACTCCCTGTCGTTTTCAATGCCCCATCACTTATACATCAAAAATTCGCTACTGGAGAAAGCGAATCTCCTTGCTGACGATGAAATATCGCTGACGATAAGATATCGACAAGCATCCATTTCCAGTTCTCTACAGCTAAAAGGTGGAGCCTGCAGTGTCCTACTCGGGCCTTTTAAAACCTGTAGGCTGAGTTAGCTACACTTCCACTAGAATCCATACAGATAATCTGGGTCTTTCTATTCAACAACTCCTAACGAGGTGGGTAATGGGAAGCTGGTACAAAAGCATAAAACAAACCAGCAAAGAAAATACAAAGCCCAACTTCTATCTATAGCAACCCTGCGCCATAAATTTCTCCCGTAAATCGGTGACACCAAGTAATCCACCGACAAAAGAAGAAAAATATATGTATGGTCAGCTAGTTTCTGATTTCCGCCCTGGAAGAACATGTGTGACAACAAGTAGAAAAGGGTTTCATCCACCGCCAAAGTGTGGGTGGTAAGGATATCCAGTGGCAAAATCAAGCAAGAAAAGAAAAGCGCCACTGCTTTTTTACTTCGCATCCAAAAGGCCAAATTGCGCTCATTTTTGTTACAATTTACCATTCGCTTCGAAGAGGTCATGGCAAAAATGATAAGACTATTTCTGGGTCGCGTTGAAGCAAGACAGTATTTGGTGATTCAGTAGAAACTCTAAGTGGACTTCTTGTCTCGGCTGACGCTGTTCTCCGACATAGGTGTGGTGCGGATAACTTCGGGGATGTGCCAGAAACGTGCCCATCGTAGATGATAGTCCTCTTGGTTTCCGTTTAAGCAATGTCGTAGCCAGATACCCCAGACGATGTACAGGTATGCCCCGAGGCCGGTCATGACATGCCTGAAGTATACGTTAGCGGGGTGAAATCATACCAAGAGAGGTAACCTCAAGTAGTTATGATAGCATTGTACAGTCATGGGGCAAAAGGAGAGTAAGCACATACCACCAACCATGTCCCTCCAGGAAGATGCCCCATGGCAGGCCTACTACCCGCCTCCACCGGCGAATGCTGGAGCAGAACTGGTTATCCAGGTTCCAGATTGCAAACCCGCCGAGAAACATGCTCAACCCGTACGCCACCATGAACCACATTGTCTTGAGGGTTTTCATGTCTCGCACGTTCTCGTAATGCTGACGCTCCTTGGTAGGTACCGGAAGTCCCTGCTTTTGTCGTTCCAGTCGGTCTTCTTCGCGAGACTTGCGCCACCGAGGTCGTAAAGTCACCTCCATGGTGTGCATGCTGCGAAAGACGACAACGATCGTCAACAAAGCGTAGGCGTTTTGGTGGAAGACAGGATTCTGCAGGTAGTGGTAGTAGAGGGTGATGAAGACGGAGAGGAAAGTTAACGACAATGCTAAAACAACACGGAAGCCCAGCGGGCGGGTATATGAAAAGCTGGCGTAGGCCATCAAGCACGTTGTGTAGATCATTGAAAGCTCATCGACCAGTTGCATGGGGTCTATTTACAGCGCCAACGTTAGCTGGAGCTTTTTGACAACAGGTATGAAACCAGCAGAGTCAAGAATATGACAATGGCCGTGATCGTACAATATTGCGGGAATACTTGCATTTAAGGGTCGAATGGAACAGGAAACTGCCTGTTCCTACCACTAGGTAGCCTAACAGGGCAACCAGGAAGATCTGGTCATGTTGGTTACGCCGGCAGCTGATAATGCCCTTGACACCCAGCCACATGAAAAGCAAGTTTGTCAAGGTGTTGACAATCTCAGCAGAGTATATAGTGGCATAGTAGTCCTAGATACCATCGTCAACCGGGGTCCTGAAGCCATCTGGGGTTCGGTGGGGCCATAAACGGGTTCATACTTCTTCGCACCAGTTGAGGGTAGAGGTGACAGGGTTCCAAAACCCGGCCTTGGACGGCGGATACGGAAAAGAGGGAATCCACTGCATATCTGTGGTATGGTATAGAGGTAAGAATTCAAAAGAAGAGAAGGTGACAACGCAAGTCTAAGACCTGCACATGACGTCGATTACAGCAGCAACTGAATTGACGAGATCTGATTGGCTCCCGCGACAATCCGCGAGCTGCCGGTGTGTTTGGTCCGTTTGCGGGAAACTTGCGAATGCTATTGTATTTTCACTATTTATTTTGATAATTCTGGTTTAGTAAATATGTCCAAAGGTATATGTGTATTTTTATCATCTATCTCGCCTTGGTACCTGAGCGAGAGTTTTACCAATGTCCTAGAACAAGTCGACATGGAGGCTAAATGCACCGTTATTAGTGCATCCGAGTCCTTATCGATACCGAGGCTCTGACCGCGGATCCGATGACTTCACTTCCTGCTTACAGGTGTAGCACTTCAACATCTTAATATACCAAATCTTTGACATTGTCGCCGATAAGGACTATTGAATTCGACCTTTTCTCATTCCAAAGTTGTGTTAGATTGGAATGCCTGCCTCATTCCATCTATTCTGATCCCGATCCCGTCGTTTTTTCGCTTCAATTTTCCTGCATGCGGTGACTACAAACCTTGTCATTCCCTCACCGACTTCGCGACTTGCACAAGATTCGATCCGGTATCGAATCATTTCTAATCAAAGAAGTGACCCTATCCTAATACCCGAAGTCCACAACCACTGGTTGCTTAGTGCGCAACGGGCACCGAAGCCATGTCTAACAATGGCGCGTACGTTGTGCCGCAGGTGAAGACGGGCACCTCGAAATGTATTTATCTCTACAAACAATACGTTCGTTTACCAAAGGCCCTCAGACTAATTCGCACAATTCTTTAGCCTCAAAAACCATCTTTCACTTCTCCGCCGGTCTCTGCTCCGGTCTCACATCATCCATCCTCCTCCAACCGGCCGATCTTCTCAAAACCAGAGTCCAACAATCCCAACAATCCCTCCTCCCAACCCTCAAGGGTATCCTCTCATCTCAAAATCCAATCCGCGGATTATGGCGCGGCACACTTCCCCTCAGCGCTCCGCACCGGCGTCGGCTCAGCCCTCTACTTCACCAGTCTAAACTCCCTTCGTCAAGCTGTCGCCCAAGCCAACACCCCCTCCTCGCGAACCAAACCGTCACTCAATCCTCCTCTGCCCTCCCAAAACTCTCCAACACCGCCAATCTCGCTACCGGAGCCGTTGCTCGTGTCGCAGCAGGTTTCGTCATGATGCCCGTCACAGTTATCAAAGTTCGCTATGAGTCCGATTTATACGCCTACCGCAGTCTCTTAGGCGCTAGCCGCGACATTTTGCGAACAGAGGGATTCCGCGGCCTCTTCGCCGGCTTCGGTGCCACCGCAGCGCGGGACGCACCGTACGCAGGCCTTTACGTCCTTATCTATGAGCAGCTGAAACGGCGCCTTGGATCCATGGCGGCGAAAGGGTCAAATATCAACAGTGATGGGACACCACAGGCTATATCCTCTTCGGGTATTCATTTCACGTCAGGAGCATTGGCCGCCGGTATGGCCACTGCCATTACCAACCCGTTTGATGCGGTGAAAACCCGGCTGCAGCTTATGCCGGCCAAGTATGGCAATATGTTGCGTGCGGTGCGTTTTATGGTGAATGAGGAGGGCATTCGCAGCCTTTTCGGTGGACTGGGTCTTCGTATGACCCGGAAAGCGCTTAGCTCCGCGCTGGCGTGGACTGTCTACGAGGAGCTCATTCTCCGCGCTGAGAAGCGGTGGGAGACGAATCATCAGATTCCCCTGAGCACTTGAGATCATTAGGTTGCTCGGCCTTTCGATTCTCTTGTATTAATAGGTTATGGATTTTTCAGTTGCTTCGAAAGGCGATTATGCACTACCCCACGAAGCGGTAGCACGCCTTGCATAAGGCATATATGCCCGATGGGGAATTTAAATTTGCTTAAAGTTGGGACCTGCAGTATCTGCAGGCAGGGTGGGACTCTGTCAACAAATGGAATATAAATTTGGAGATGGCTGGATACATAGAAAGGAGTGGCGTATGATGAGAATGGCACAAAACGGAAACAATAAAAGTCGTGAACATGGAACTCGTGTCTCATTACTGTGCCACTTCCTGAGTAACAGCCAGCTTCAAATAATAGGAATCTCAACTCAAAAAAAGCAATTTCAGAAAGCATTCGGCCCGGGTCTCATAACAATCGCAAGAAACAAAAAGCATAAAGTCGACAACCAACATATATCGCGAAAACCTGCGAATAAGATGGAGAAAAGAATAAAAAGTCAAAAGACGTATAAGCACAACCTTGGTCAACAACGGAGAGTGCAGATGGTAGTAAGGCAAGAGCTCATTAAGCGAAGACACGCAAGCGGTGCTGTGGGCTCTTCTTGCGCACCAGGAACATTTTGTCCTTGTGTCGGTCGTTGACCCTGAGCTCGGTCTGCGATTGAGAAGTCTGGGTGAGGACCTTGCCCTCGCGGATCCGCTTGGTGTGAGCGAAGAGTTCTTCCTGGAAATCCTCGGTGACCCATCGCTTGATGATTATGTAGTTGCTATCAGCCTTGACGGAGTTAGCATAGGAACCTTATGAATATCTAAGCTCATGGTTTGCTTACCTCGTCCCAGTCCCAGGGAAGATTATAGGCGAGCAAGGTTTCAGGGAGCAGGTGCTTGCGGTGAACCTAGAAATAAAGTTAGCATCTATATGGCTTGGATATAGTTCATAGACTGATATTGACTTACCTTGATCCATGTGGTCTTCCGCTCATCGATCAGGGTCTCCTCTTTTTCTCTTCTTTCTTCTCTTTCTTCTCCTCCTTCTCCTTCTTTTCTTGATCTCGTTTCTTCTTGCTCAGGATATGCGCAATCTCCTCCTCATCGTAACCAAGATCGTGACGTAGTCTCTCTCGGAATTCACGATCTTTCTTCGCAGCCTCTTCGGCCGCTCGCTGTTTCTGACGCTCCTGCTCTAACTTCCACTCCTCGACAGCAGCAGCCTTGAGCATCATCTCCTTCTTCCTCTTCTCCTCAGCCTCGAAAGCCTTCTGGCGCTCCTCCTCAAGGATCTGCTTCTTTATCTTTTCTTTTTCTTCCTCCTCTTCCTGCTGCCGCGCAATTTCCTCAAGTTTCTCCTTCTTCAATTTTTCCCGCAGCTCCTTCTGCTCAGCAGCAGCCTTCTCGGCCTCCTCAAGCTGTCTTATCCGCCACGCCTTCTCGGCCTTCCGCGCCGCCTCCTCATCCTTCTCGGTTTCCTCAAGCCTCCTCAACCGCCACGCTTTCTCCGCATTTCGCGCCGTTTCCTCCTCCCTTTCATGGTCCTCCAGCTTTCTCAATCGCCATGCCTTCTCCGCCTTGTGCGCTGTCTCCTCCTCCTTCTGTTTGCGCTCAATGCGCTCTAGGCGACGCAAACGCTCACTAATCTCATCCTCATACCACTCCTCCTCTTCCCGGAGCATCCTGTGCTCACGGGTGTCCCGCGGCGGCTCAGGCTTCTCACGGTGCTTCTCAAGATGACGCTCCAGTCGCTCAATCTCCTGCTGCTGTTTCCAGATCTCCATACTGTGTTGCATATCGCTGCGCTCCAGTAAACGCTGGTTCATAGCAAGCTCATAGTCACGGTGGAAAGGTGACGGCGTCCGCCCCTGTGCCTGCGGCACCTCCGCAGTAACATTCACATTTGCCGAGATGCCAGCCTCGCGCTCCCGTTGTCGTCGCCGTGAGCCACCCCGCCGCGCAGGCTCCACGTCCAGCTCCTCATCGGACTCATGCTCGTAGAACTTTTGCTGCACACGGTGCCGGGGCTTATTGCTATTGGCGTTGCGGGCTTCGGTTCGACTGTCCGTGCGGGTTGCCTGCTCGTTCACGATCATGACGGCCGGCACGGAGGAGTCGCGCTCGCGGGGGCGGCGTCCGCCTGTTGAGGCAGAGCGGTAGACGCGAGTCATAGGTGCGGGCGCTAGGTACTCTTTCGGTTCGGGGCGGCGCTGTGCGTGGCGGGATACAGAGCGGCGGCGGATGTGGGTGCCGCCGTGACGGCCACGGATGGACATATCGGTCTCGGAGAAGTCCGAGTCGTCCGAGATATAATCATAGTCGACAGGCATGTTGGGTAGTTTTTTTTCCTTTTCTTTTTTCTCTTTTCGTTGAGTAGTTAGATCACGATAGTGGATCTGTATAGTATCGAGACCCGTAGAGGGGGAGAGGGCCCGAGCGCTCGAGATTCGGTGAAAGCCTCGAGTTTTAGTGAGTTATGGAGAGGAAGAAAAGGGGAAAGAGAAAAGCAGCAGAAATTAATGTCAGGAGTGTGCGTCCTGAACACGAGGCGTGCTTATCGGGATCGCCGCTCAGCTGAGGGCGGGGGAGGGGCTGGTGATTGGAAAGAGGAAAAAAGAGAAGAAAGTTGGGACGCGGGGCCTTTACTATTTATTGCACTACTGACAGGGCTGGAATCGCCCAGAATTTCACTTAATTCCTTATTCTTATTCTTCTCTGCGTCTTCAGCCTCAACGATCTTCGACCCCACGCATGGCATTCCTGTGCAGCGTACTCCCTACCTATAGATCTGGACCATCATTCCTAGAGTGTGATCCCATCATGCTGCAACTGCAAAGAATAACCTTAGAAAGAATCTAGACTATAGGGAATCCAGGAACGCAAGTACACCAAAGTCCCCAATCCTGTGTTCCCGTTCTTCCAAGGTTTTGGGCCATAGCATCATCGTCACCACAGACCCACTTTTTGGATGTCCAACGACCCTATGTAATTAACCCCCTAGGAGGCGTTACAAAATCCCCATGCCCCACCATTCTCCCGCAGGGCAGCGGTTAGCCCTATTCCCTAAAAGATCTATTCCCACTAGTACCGTTGTCCGGCGTTCTGGGCGTTCTCTAAGAAAGCACACGGTACGGATACATGGACTCGATACTCGCTAGAGGACGTTTGGGGGCGGGGCGTCTCTTGAAACGAATCCGAGACTGCACCAAACTTAAATTAGTCTTGGACACGAGCCAGGCTTGGGACCCGATTTCATTTCAATCTTGGGCATAGCCACCTGGGTGCTCTTTCCTATTTTATGAAACTTAGGCAGAATACTACTGTAGATGTAAATGAAAATAAGAGGTTGGGTATCCAGAACCAAGGGACTGATCGGGTGTTCCCGCGGCATGATCCAGGGAACGTGACTTTCCCACATGGACATCGAGATGGATATTTTTAGTTGATCATCCTCGACTCGCGGCTAACCCTCAACTGCCCCCAATAAACACATGATCAACATCAGATGCATGCGATCGCACTGAGGATTGTCGATCGCTCCACACCATTGCAATCGGGATGTTTACAACCACTTGGAGCGCGATATGCATCCCTAATTATAGAGCGATTCGCGCTGTCGGTCTAGTGCTGCGGCTCTTGGGCTCGGCGCTTCGCAGGCGTATCGAGTATGGTTTTTGGCCATTATTAGGAGACTAGGGGCTCATAGCGGTAAATCAAGGGTTGGGAGATGGAGTTTGCATAAGGTTGAGACAATGCTGGGTTTCACTTTACCCAGAGTGCTGTCAAGGTCCTTTCGAAGAAGACCCCATATTTTATCGATTCTCAGCTACTATGTACTAGGAGAGTGGGTCGCGTCGCGCAGCCCAATGCCCACAAGCGCCCAAAATACCCCACCAGCAAGGTCAGCTAGATCTCGACTATTCTGATGTCTCTTCGATATGTAAGTGCAGGACAACCATATTTTGGATCTGCAAGGAAGCCGGTCTGCACGCCAAGAACATTCTACAGTGTGTACTCTGTGTACCCCACCACAGGTGCAGACCGCTTGTCTGTACGAAGTACAAATACTTAGAACCACATGATTCAACTAAATCACATTTCTCGATGATCGCTGTCACGAACGGAACCTCGGAGCAAATGATGGTAGCCCGAACAAGGGTCTAGCCCGTAGCTGAGTGGTGGCCAGACGTCATAATTAATATCGAGAATGGCGACCGGGCCCAATCAGAGGAAAAAATTTGCAGTGAACAACGGCTGGATGTGCCCTAGTGCGGAAATGACGACAATGGCGCTGGGTAGGGCGCTTTTGATTTTGTGCCACACCTGCCACATATTTGTGGCAAATTGGCGGAGAGTAATCGCTTATTTTGACTAGGAGAGTTGTCTATGATTAGGATTCGTCGTTTATAGATTGATCAAGGGATTTTAAACATTTTTGATACATTCGAATGCAGTGGAATAATAAACGGTTTGCGCTTAATTTATGAGTTTATCACGAATCTACTATCATTATTGCAAGGTTTGACATGAGATCGAAAATGTCTCGTTATGACATGAATTCATGAACTCAGAAATAATTAATTATATAAATCTCATACAAATTCCATAAAAGGCATTGTAGGGCATTCAGCATCTTCAGGCAAATTAGACCTAGTCAGACACCGGGCAGAGATCATAGTTCCCGTTGGAGTTGTTACCCCACCACGACGGGAAAGCATGGGATGGACCTCCAGCGCCAAACACCGCAAATGAAAGGATAAACAACACAGTCAGACTGGCACCATCAAAGGCACCGGTGATCAAGTACGAGTAATCCTTGAAAATGCGTGGACGGTAGTTGCGGAGGTAGTACTGGACGTAGAAACCGGCGAAGACCCAGCTGAAGAGCACACAGGTTTGACTCTGGTTGTAAGGGATGTAGCCAGCGTACTGAATAAATTGGGGCATGTTGAGGTCGGCAACGTCGAAGCCACGGATCTTGGGGACGAACTATCATATATGTTAGTCATTGTATCAAAGGTGTTCCATTCTAGGATACTTACATGGTAGAAGATGCGGTGAACAACAACAGCACCAGCACCGATAGCAATACCAATGGGGACCATCCAATACTCGCCGCCCATCTTGTAAAGGTAGGAAGCCAGGGCCCAGGAGGTTGCATTGGTGTTGTAGGCCTGCAGCGTGGCACCACTCCAGGAGTTGCTGCCATTGGCTGAGTTGAGGACCTCCTTGTTTTTTGCAACGATTGAAATCATCACAGCGTAGTTGATAAAGCCGCCGAGAATAGTACCCCAGATTTGAGTCAAGAACATGACACGTGGGGGAATTTTCACTATATTGGTTAGACCAGGTCTGGAAAGGAAGGATGGGAAACTTACAGTATTCACCCATCTTCAGATCGTTTGACAAGTTGACCGCATTAGAAATGACGTTGTGTGACCAAGCAGCAAAATACATGTTGCCGACTGGACGTCCAGGAATCATAAGACCCGCCAACATCTTCGATAGGTTGTTCGTGGCAATACCGTTGCCGTAGCGAGAGTACAGGATAGTGCTCTAATGAAAGTTAGTGCAGCTCAAATGTAAATTCTGGGACCACTCACAAAGGGCGACACAATGATTCCGACAATTAAAGAGACAACATATGCCCACGCTGGGAGACCAATGTTCTCTTTGAGGACCACAATAAGACCCAGGATGAAACTGATGACAAGGACGATGATATACCACCACCAAGGCGCTTCTTTATAGTGTTTAGCCATGTGCTCATGATGACGATCATCGTAGCGACCTTCCCTGGCCTTCTTAAACGCGGCAACAATATCCTTGCCCCAGAAGAGGATGCAATGAACGATGAGAGCACCGATCTAGAAAATGAAGGATAGTCAGCTTGTGAACTGAAGCATGAACGTCAGGTGACTTGGTACTTACGGCAGCATTGGCCATAAACATGGCGAACGCGAAAGTGCCGGTCAGCTTGGGCAGACCATATTTGAGCAGTTGCGATTCATCAAGTACACCATCGACAAACACGTCAGCGACAGGGTACGCAGTTCCATTGCTCATGAGAAGCTTCGTGGACATGAATGGGAGCGACTTCGCGCCCCAGCCATTTCCGTAGTAGATTCCAAGCATGGCAATAAAGCACACAACGAAACCGGCGGCCTGGTGAGCTTGAAGCGTGAGTGGAAGAGCAGTTTGGAATGAGGTGATCTATGAAGGTTAGTTTTCTTCCTATTTTGTAAGGCAACGGAAATCTCACATATTGCCAGTCAAAAGAAAAAGTGAAGAGACCCAGACCCTCATTGTTAGAGGCTCCACCGAATATGTTAGTAAGGACAGCAGCCTTATTACCGGTGGCCTTCATAGCAGCCAGACACTATAATACCAGGCGTTAGCAAGTCAGTTCAAGAGGATTATGACACTAGCAAGCAATGACCACATACCGGAATAGAAACGGAGTTAAGCCAGACAAAAATGTAGGCCGGGAAGATTTCGTAGAGAGTCATTCCAGTGAAAGCATACCAGAAGTATCTCAATGGTTTCGAATTCTTGATCTCCTGCCAATGAAGTCCTTGAAGCACCTTGACAGTAGGCAAGGTACTCCAGTAGACAGCATCAACGTGCCAGACCGCAATGGGACGCATGATTCCACAAATTCCGTAGCCAAACAAGCCAATAGAGATAGTACTCAAGATGACAGTTGCTGGGCTCAGCGACATATCGTAAAATAGCTCCTGGGCTGCGAACACTTCTGAACTTGCGGCGGCGTTTGAAGCACCGGTAGCCGTGATAGAGCAAATCGCGTGCTCCTTCAATGTCCATGGCCCATTGTTGATGAATTTTAGGATGGTGATATGCATGGGAAGCTTTCCCTGGCCTCCCGATGCTCTCCATCGTGCCTCGAACTTGTCTCCACGGGGAAGGAACTTAGCCCAGGCTCGGCCAACGAAGTACGAAATAAGAACAATGAAAGTTCCTTGGATGGTGATGGCGGTAGGTTTGAACTACACAACGATCTGTCAGCTGAAGTGCAATGGGTTTGAGCGAATAGTAACATACCATATAGATCTGGTACATAACTGCCTGGAAGCACGCGAGACCCGAGGCTAAGATGAGACTTCGAAATGTCAAAGCTGGGTCACCGTCATCCCGCATGGGGAGCAGGTGGTTCGCCGCATCAACACCATCGACAATGATCACATCATCACTATTGCGATCATCCTCATCTCCAATCTCTCCAGACCCGATGGAGGTAGTAGTGAGTTGGTGATCACCTTTGCTAGTGATATTGATGGTTGTCTTCTCATCAAGGGCATCATTGCCCGAGACGGAAACAACACCCTCATCCAGCGAGTCGGAGCGAATTGCCGACATGTTGCGCGTTCCTCAGCGGGATCGTACAAAAAATGAGCCTTGCTGTAACATGTGCAACAAGCAGCTCCATCTTATATCCCTGCCATGCAGAGCTTTAAAAGCCACGCCGAGTTCCAACCCTTATCGGGAAAGCTGTGCGTGATACCATCAAGCCGAGGATTGAGCCATATAGAGCGGCCCTTACGTTTCTCGCCTTCGGCAACGTTACCCAGGGATGAAGATAGCCAATACCCTCCGATGCACGGAAGTATCCTTTTCCATTTTCGCTCTAGCAATCACACCTCACAATCTAGTAAATTTACTTTTTGCGCCTAAAGTCTTGGAAAGGTCTTGGAAATCCTTGGAACGTGTCTGATTTCTGGAACATCAGCTTTATCAGAGGGTCATGCGTGCTGGAATTTGCCGCCTGGTAAGGAAAGACTAGGATTTCGTTCCCCTCTTTCCGATATCAGGCATAGGCTAAGACGAAATTAGTTAGCTGCTTAAGGGTAGAATGTTCAAGGACATGTCATTGGCGTTGCTTATCACGCCATGTAGTGGCACTCAGTTGGTGGAGACAGAGATATTATCACCCGCACAATAAGTTATGCTTGCTTGGAAGCATTACGTACAATTTAGGAAGGGCAAAGGAGAAAGGGAGAAGAAATCGATCCCATTTTCACGATACCAGCAGGAGAATTGAGAGGTTAAAAAAAGAATCAGCGACAAGCCACCTTTGAGCAGACTTGGACAAATGTACGGGGCAACTTCAGCCACTTCGGATAGACATGATAACAAGGGCAGGGGGCGATTAAAGGGG
The DNA here is from genome assembly GCA_028828275.1 of Penicillium frequentans. NCBI lineage: Eukaryota > Fungi > Ascomycota > Eurotiomycetes > Eurotiales > Aspergillaceae > Penicillium > Penicillium frequentans. The sequence goes on along the minus strand of JAQIZY010000001.1, from coordinate 2,840,205 downwards.
GCGCGGGTGAGAAGCGGCGCAAATATACGTCCTTAGTCCGGATGAGGTTAAAGCCAACCACTAATACAATGCCGCGACAATTCATCAGACTCCAATGCCGCGTTTTACAAAAGGCTAAATGTGGCGAGCAATTGCCCAATATTAACGGCCTATCAGGTGTAGGCCTTTGAAAGCATTGAATCCAAATTGTTCGCGTGTGGGAACGTGCATCTTATCATGAGAGGTCCAAGCGGAGGGACGTCCGACGGCTTTCCCGCGCCACATATAGAATAAGCGATAATTCGCAATCTCAACCTTATCCCTGTCATTTTAATAGGCTAGTAGCCCTACGCAATCCGGGGTTCGCCCCGAGCGATGTTCGGGTAATTTCACCATATCACGAACCCCATTGCCTAGAACATGGTGAGATATGGGGCATGTGGAAGTAGTACGCCATTTTGGAAGGAAATTTATGGTTCAAGACACTAAGATTTGGCCTGTCTATCAGCTGACATCCACGTGCGTCCATGGCATGTACTCTAATCGTCTGTAACCCTGTGCTAGTGAAAAATCTTATTTTGTATGATCTGGAGTATAAAATTAAAAGTCTTTGATACAAAGTCAGTCTGGACATTATTTTTGTCCGGCAAACAAGAAGTGTATATCAGAGCTTACATATTCCAAATTTATGTTGATTACTTAGACATAGAGATAAGACCTCGGGAAAGGATCTGGACATCGTACAATCGATGGATGACTTTTGTCCATATCAATAAATCAGGCCATATATTCATAACGAGTTTGATTGCAACTCGCCTACATACAGACATCAAAGCACAAAGTGCTTAGGTATATTCAGGAAGAAAAAAAGAAATGAAAGGAAAAAAAAAAAGAAGAAGAAAATAGAAACCGATATGCATGGACCAATAAACAGTGGACGCTTTCGCTCAATAGCCGCCAGGATGCAATGCAAAAATCCCCCCGAAAGATGGAAGATATCATCAAATAGTATCAAGCAGCCATCGTCAGTACATATCTATGATAACTGTTAGTTTCATAGTTCCAGAATCAATAGAATCAAGATAAAACTTACGAAGTGATACAGTCCATGCGCTCGGTTGTCAATTTCAGACTGACTGTTAACAGTTCACGGGCGACTCGCGGCTCCGCTTCCTGAAGGGCCTTCCATTTCTTATCGCTCAGACACCAAGCCACACATTCATGCTCAGCCTTAACAGTGGCTGTGCGACGTGTTTCGCTAAAGAACGGTAGTTCGCCGCACGGCCTGCCGGCGACAACGAGCTCGAAGTAGCGACCTTGAGGGAGGTCGTACTCGCAGCGCAGCATTCCAGCCTCGAGGAGATAGAAGGCCCGTGGGACGTCGCCTTCGTGATACAAGATAGTGCCTGCCGGGTAGACCTCGCGCGAGAAGTAGGCGCAGGCGGGGAACCAAAAGTCCTCGTTTTGGTTAGAGAGGCCCTGAAAGGTTTGTAAGAGGAGGGGTAGAGGTTGACGCATTGCGGACCAGGCAGGTGCAGCCATCATTGACATTGATGTTTCATGTTCGCGGATTGTGCTCGTTGCGACTCGTTGAAGGTATTGGCCGCGTGGGGAACTGACAATGGTTTCGGATAAGTTGGGGTGAGAGGGTGGTGGAACGGGAACTGGGACATCGAGATGATTGGTGGTGTGTGAAGATTCCAGAGGTTTGCTGATTAACGCTTCCTGGCGACTGTAGAAGACTTTCAGGTAGTCGTTCTCGCAGAACTCGAGGGCGGCGTTGAGATCTTCGAAAATTGGGACACCTGTTTCGGGCTCGAAAAGGCCTACATTTTGGAGACTCTTGCCCACGTCACCTTCTACGTTGAGACCGGATATGGTGGTTTGGACGTTGCGTTTGCGCAGGATGCGGTTGATACGCGTGAATGCTTCGGCAGCTGAGAAATCTAATCCATAGACTCGGGAAAAGTCGAGGATCAGGAATCGGATGGGCTGCTTCCTGAATGCATCGTCCTGGATCAGACCTCGCATAGTGTTCTCTACGTTGACAATTGTGCCAAAGAAGAGATAGCCACCAAGCTTCATAATGACAGTCTGCTGACCAGCCTCGTGCAGGAATTGCTGCTGGATCGGCGGACGACGAACCGTCGAACCAGCAATCTCTCCTGAAAAGGTGGCTCGAATAGCGGATTTGCGAGAGGTCTGAACCACAAAGTTGACACAGGCCAGCATAATGCCGACCAGGATACCCATAACAAAGTCCCAGGCACCCATGGTAACAACGATGATAACAACCGTGAGGTACTCCAGCCGTGTCAACTTGCCCCAGGTGTCCACCAATGCTTCTTCCAGTAGTTCAATTCCCAGCAGGAAAATCAGGGCACCGACTACCATGACTGGGATGTATCCAATGATGACTGGACCCACGACCATGATCCCTGCTGTTGCGGCCGCTAGCATCAGACCAGCTAAGCGGGACTCACCGCCACTAGCGATAAAAAGAAGACTGTTCGTATAGACCAGGTAGTTCTGAATACTACCCGCAAATCCTGAAACAGCATTTGTCACACCGTGAGCCATGAGCTCTCGGTCCACGTTGAGATTGTCTTCTCCCGTTGAAATTCCCAGTGCAGGAACATTGATGGGCACGTGTAGAACACCGAAGAAAGTCAATGCGAACATGGCTGGAAGGGTATCCGCGAAGGCGGTCCAATTCACTGCAGAAAAGTCATAAAGACTGTAAAAGTGATACCAGGGATTATTTGATGAGGGAGCATCAAACGCCCATCCCTTCTGGTGAAGAGTGTCCATGGGCACCCTAGCAATGAGAACGACGATGTAAAACATTACAGCCACAGCAATGAAATAAGCCCCGACAAGGAAGTTCGATCGAATGAAGCGCTTCAAAACCAGAAGTCCGATCGCAAGGGATAACGGTATTATCCAAAGTGCAACCGTATCTGCATGGAAGAGTTTCTCCAATGTTTCCAGGTTATATTCCATAGATCCCGGTAGACGGGCAGAGACCTCCACTCCAGTCTGCAAAAGGAAGTAACCAACACCACCAATGCAGCCAATAAGGATGTGGCGTGGGAAGAATCCAATAAGGGAACCCAACCCGAACACGCCCATTAGAAAGAAAACCAGACCGGTCAAAACCGAGCTGACCGAAAATGCGAGAATCGTAGTCGCAATAACCGACTGCGGGTTGTCTTTGCCAATGCGATTCATGATGGCAAATGCCATCTGGTGGAAAAAATGGGACTACTTCGATCATCTCACTCCCAATTCCTCCTTTGAAGATCGACCCGCCACTTGAGAATACCACCTGAGCGATAATTGTGCTGACATAGAACATGGAGATTCCGTCTGAGCCAAGATCTGCAAACAGCGGTTCTCCCAGTGGGAATAGGATCATACCATAGGACAGAGCGTCCAGGATGTTGAGAAGAAGTCCCAGCAAAACGGCAGGAACAAGACTGACTGGGTGCACGATTCCCTGCTCCCACATAGCGCGACGGTCCCAAGACTTGGGGCTCATTATTGTTCGGGAGCACTGAGCCACCGTGGCAAGACTCTTAGCCAGGACGGTGGAAGACCGGCTAGTGATACCACCTTGGCTTTCAACATCCTCAACTGCTCCGTAATTATGCGGGGATTTGGATCTTCTCTTGGTTAATAGTGAGGTTCGTTCTGTGTCTCGCTCTGGCTCATCGTGAGTGGGGGGTAAAGGTGGAAACGGTTCGATCTCTGAAGTAGGTCTGCCATGATCTTCTGAGGAATTCGAGGTAGGATGACGAATCATCTCTGTCAAGGCCGACGAAGCCAGCGGTGGCTCTTCGTCGACAGCATCCGACTCTTCTGTCACCTCCTCCACAGGCGGGTACGACGAACTCGCGGTATCATTCTGGGATATACTGGAAAAGCGACGTTCGCGGAAGAGATCCAAGCTAGGCGGCAAGCTCGTTCGAGTGCGCGAGGGCTCCTTATTTAAAGACAGCCCGTAAGTCGCTAGTTCTGCCGTTTGTTCGCGGAGACCGTCCGATGCATAATGAGCCGGGTCTGGAGCAATGTGAGTGGTCAGCCAAAAATGCCTCTTCAATCCTCCACCACTTTTGCCGACCCGTAACCAGCTAAGCAATTAATTCTTGTAATATTGGTACATACCGTTTGGTGTATTAAAAGAGCGGTGGTAAAACGAGCGACTGGGGGTTCTCATGCTCGAACCATTGTAGCTTGACGCCTCCATGCCGCCGGGAGAGCTACCCAGATTAGCGTGTTCCACCAGCGACTGCGATGGAATGGAAGCATCCAGGTCACGGTCGAAACTCCAATTCACATGTGACAGGACCGAAGCGCGCGAATCACGCCGGCCACGAGTTTGTAGCACGCCCATCAGCTTCCCTTGGAGTTGGTTGATGCAATTGGACGAGTTGAACTTCGGGAGATTATCGGAACACTAGCGCATGCAACGCCGTTGGGAAAACGCAACGGATGACGCAACAGCAGGCAACATCAGAGCATCACAAAGGGAAAGCGATGGATATAAGAGATGATCTGACTTTCCAGCTTATCACAACATTTGAAAAGCCTAAATAAATTTTGGGTAAGAGTGCAAGGTCAGTGACTAAAAAAACCAAGTTTCTTGTCTGGACCCGGGCTTATCGCTATAATCGGCGGGCTAAACCGTTTACGGGGGTCCACCATTGATAGTCATTGATAGGAATCCATGTGGCCAGTGAGAATTCAGTTAGATCATACATTAGTGTATTAGTGCAATTCTACTTCTCCATTTAATTAGCCAAGTAAAAACGTTTAAAATCCCCCGATCGGCACTTTCGGTAGCCTAGACTGCGCGTTTCTGATTTCATCCCCGAATGGCTTGCAGCTTACCCTGGTCTGTGCAGCGATCGAGCGTTTTAGTTATGCTTTAGTTATGCTTTAGTTCAATGTCCTGCGTGCTTTCTTTGCCATGTTACGTATACATTTATGTCAAGTTTTACTCCAGAGCATTTCAATTGGATCCCTTCATTATTGTATCAACCTGGACTTCTCGGATTTTGGCCCCCGCGACCGGCCCATGATCGGCCCAAGGGTACTTGGTACTTTGTGACTGGGGCCGCACCCCGAGCAGCTCGGACCACAACGTGTTCTACAGGTCAAGTTTCACTGGGTTGACTACCTTAGTAAAGATTTAAAATTTGAAAATTTAAATGATCCCATGATTCGATCAATGGCATGACCAATTGCACAAAAAAATTAATGTAGACCATCGGGGGTATCTCAAAAGTACACAAAACTCCCACGTAGCACGCAATGCCTAAAATCAACTCAATCGCTCCAAGAATCCTTGTGCAATCAGTCGCTCAACATCTCCCTGTCGAACATAAAGCTGACTGTTCTTAGTCAAGTTGATCACACTGCATCAATTAGCATTTCCGACAAAAAGAGAAAGAAGAGAAAGATCTCACCCATATTCCGTCTGAATCTCCCCCGCATCTTTCAATACCCGTACATCAATAAATAAATCCTTAGGCGGCTCCAGGGTCCCCGTCAAATCGATATCTGTCCATTGCCCTTTATACGCAGCTAACATGTCGCCATACTGACGGAAATACTCCTCTTCCTCGGGACTGAGCGAGCTATGTCCACCCACACCCGAAGGCAGCCCCCGGTCATCCGACCCCTCGCTAGGCTGCTGCTGCTCTAACGCATCAACGCCTGTCCAGCATAGCTCTTCGAGTTTCTCAGTGCGCACACGATGGTACGCGAGGAGGCAACGCTTGTTGCGGCGCATGCAGAGGTGGTCGACTAGGAGGGTACATGCAGTCGCTGGATCCGCGGAGGGATTGAAAGAGCCCTCGAATGGGTTTAGGAGGCGGGTTGTGTCGCGCTCTAGATCGCGCACTTCACGGGTTACGGCGCGGACGATTTCGGTTTGGTAAGGCGGGAGATGGGCGAGGGATTGCGTGCGTTTTGCATGTTGGACCTGGTGGTGGTTAATTGGGGATATACGAGGTAGGTGGATTTAAAACCTGTGGTCTTGGAGGGTAGCACGTACCAATTTGTTGCCTAGTTCCCCGTACATCGTGGCGACATGATCTGGGTCGGGTTGGCAGTGCCCGACGCGCTCTTGAGGATCCATTGCGCGCCAAGAAATTAGTCAGGGTGGGGGGATCGGCACTAGGTGCAAGTATGGAGAGTGGAATCTCCGAGGGTCTGAAGACCAAGCAATATTTGAGGAAATTTGGAATAACAGAGCATTCAAAAAGCATTATTGATGGTTTTTTTGTTTCTGTTTGAAGTTGCTCGCTTTTTTGGGAGTAAGAGGCAAGAGCTGGACTGCGTAAAGGCTTGACGCGAGTGACCTGAGGAACAGTCCAAGAGAAAGAGTACGTGCATGTGCAAAATAATAGTGAACCTTGCATTTCATCATATAATAGTAAAAAAAGAATTGGATATTCTCAGTACTGCATAGAAGCCCTCATCCGGTTGTATTCCGCCTGTGTGATCGGTTCATACTTAGCTGGCTCCTCACCCCTGCAGGATGGGATACACTCTATCACCGAATCGGAATCCGGAGACAGAAAATACGGAATCGAAAACCGTCTCCTTGTCATTCTTTCTTGTCCTTCAAATCGATCTGCCAGGGGCGGCAATGTAACCCGATGGCTTGTCGATCTCAAACGATCTGCATCTGTTAGTAGACAGCCCAGCAGGGTAGACCAGGCGGCACACAAACCATTACTCCATCTCTGCAATAGATCGCCTACATTCATCACAATGGCATTCTTAACGGGAGTTGCAGGAACAAAATATCCCGGGCGATGCACGTCCTCCACCTCCAGACCGCCGCAGTCGTCCTGGAAAAGCATAGTGATCGAGCTCCAGTCTGTATGTGCCGGACAGCGAGCAGCACGGTTATCCTCTAGCGCTGAGGCTGGCACAGGGGGGTAGTGAAGCAGACGGAGCTGGTTGTTGAGGCCTGAGTGCTTGTTAAGCAGGTGGTTCTCGTCGAGGTTGAGGCCAATAGCTAGAGCCTGCAAGATTTCTCCACCCATGTGGAAGCATTCGCTATAAAAATGCGTCATGAAGGAGCGGAATTCTGGAAGACTTTCGTCAGGGGTCCATTGATTTGGTTGCGTGGGATTGTTCTCGCTGCCGATGTCGTAGCTTTCCTGGTATCGGTCAGACACCCGAGCGCAGAGTAGATCCAATCGCTTCAATTCCAAGGGCAAGAGAGCGCAAGATTCTATTAGCAACTCTGCGGTAGACAGGCTTGCTCACCTTGATATCGGGAACCTCCCGCAACCCTTTCGCCCGCTCTTGGTCGTCATCTGCACTCGTCGCCTCTAGCCCTGACACCTTCTCTAGACCCGGCCAAGAGTAACCCCGATGGATTGCCCATCCCTCTGGGTGAGGAGCTTTTAGCTTTTCCTCCTGAGGTAGGTCGAAGAAGAGCTGGGACCAGTGGAAGGCCTCGTCCAGAAGATACTCGGGCAGCGAATGGTTGATGATATAGACAAACCCCACCTTCTGACAAGCATCAACAATATCCCGGGCAACACGCAGACGACTAGGGCCGTCGGAGTTCCACCGGGCAAAATCCACGACCGGAATAGTGTTCGTTTGGTCCATGGCTGTGGTCATTGCAGTAAGTTGGGATCAGAATTGTCTACGAAGTCAAGTGCAGGTGAGACCACGGGTTAGCGCAGCTGCATCCAATAGGAATGCTTCCAAGAACCCGACCGAAGTCATTCTTATAGATTTGAATAAAACCAGACAAGTCTCCTGTCAATTTTTTTTGCCTGTAGTGAAGGAATTGAATTTAAGCTGCACGAAACGTAGCGTCAAGCTTGGGCACAATTTCGGGCGAATTGGTTGCTGTGGCAGGGATCCCGGTGGAGATGATGGCCGCACTCCACTACATCATTCCCTCTTTCATCCTGAACCCTGATCTGGAATTGCTCTCTGCACAATTTTTTTGAAGGAGTCTAATTCAGCTCTTCTGTAAGTCTGAATCAATTTCAATATCGAACGTCTTGGTGTTTGCTGGGCATCGCTAACGTTAATCTTACTCCTTTGAGTAGTTTGTTGACATCCTGACCCTCGATAACGCTACTTCGAGACATGAGACATTGAGAGCATTGGAGAAGCCCTAAGCACAATCAAGAACCCCTCAACCCTCCATTTACTCGGTCGCATTCGAAAAAATACACCACAGCGATATACTTGCCGCCTAGGCTACAACTTCAAGAATGCGAGCATCTTGGTGGATCTGGGCTACATTCCTCCCCACGGCCGTCCTATCGATAGACACAGCACCCTTCACCTCACCCGAAGATGCCGAGACCAGCAGACGAGCTTACGAAGTCCTTCGGATCCTAAAGCGCGACGATAATTGTCCTAGCGGATATAATGCTTGTACGAACGAGGGAAACTCCGACGCTTGCTGCATAAAGGGAACTACCTGCACCAAGGACTCCGCAGATAACATCGCCTGCTGCCCGACCGGTGCAAGCTGCACAGGCAGCCTGACTGCCACCGCGACCGCGACCGCGACCACGACCGGCACCACAGAAACGGGAAGCAGCTTTGTATTCCCACAAGGAGCGACCGCGACTACTACGGAGTCCGGCTCGGAGACCGCGTCTACAGTCTCAGGCGCATACCCGTTCGTCTACGTGCCGACTAGCTTCGCTAATGCGAAGACGTGCTCTTCTTACTATTCGCAATGTCAGTCGGAGTATACGGATTGCACACAGGCTCTCATGGGCCGCTACGGAGTGACGGTGGATGGATCCGGCGGGGGCGTGACGGTGGAGGCGGTCACCGCAACGTCGGAGGCCACGTCTATCTGCTCAAGTTTGAGCGTTAAGGCCTGTCATGGCTTGAGTCTTGCTTATTGTGCTTCGGTGGAGACGGCGACGGCGACGGATGCTAGTGGGAACGGGGCTTTGCCTGGCCGGACCTCGAGTCTAAATGATTTGGCACTAGGGCTAGTTGTCGGAGTTGCTGGCATGTTTGTTTGATGTGATGTGATGTGATATGATTTTGGATGCATTTCTCTAGGAGAACATACTTCTCTATGCTTTGTATATCTTTGTGATGATTTATTATGTTTTTATGAACCCCGAGCGCTTGGGGATGTCCATAGCCAAGAGAAATCGATGACATGCACAGTTTCAATTCCAGCCGACGCGGGATTATGGGGCTTCAGGGCGATTGGGCCGTTGCTTGTTGGGCTGTTCATTGGTCGCACCGATAGTCGCATAGTTGCGGTGTATCGCCGTTGCAGTCGACTGCCAAATGTAGTGTTTACATGATCAGATCAATGTTGATAGTAAGCTATGCCTAAGCTATGTTTGGCTGCAAGGCATCTCTATTTGTGCTTTTGCTGTTGAATTGACTCTACAACTGCAGACTTTATCCGTAGTTGACAGCTCGATCAGGGATCCGACCGCATGCTGATCGTTGCCACGCGGGGTTGGGATGAGAGGGGGATTACTGCATGTGCAATTTAAATTGGCCTGTCAGAATACAAGATTCAGAGACAGTGAACAAGGAAAAGGTAGAAAAGAGCTTTTTTTTAATCTGAAACCCAGCCTCCCATGTTAAAAAGAAAAGTGCGGTAAAGAAGTGTTTATTGGGCGATTTCCAAGCTTTAAATCGGGTGGTTGGGTATACGGAGGCTGGGAAGTACATAGCAACCACCACTTTTTCCCTTCCATTTTCTCTTTGTTTCCTGATCACTTTCTCTACATTCCTTCTCCCGCTTGGAATTCTTCGCGAATCTTTATTTTGTTCCCCTCAAGGTGGTCTACCGTTGTAGATCAGCCAGGGCATACAAAGTCGGTACTAGTTTCGAGTCATCGCAGCCTGCATAACGACAAACAAACAGAAAACTCACCCCGATAGATTCGAATCAGCAGCATTTCTAAGATATTTCGGACGAAAGAATAGCTCGATTCTCGCCATGCGATCCTCCAACATGATCTCCGCGCTCCCCAGCCTATTCCTCCTACTGAGCTACGTCCCAACCGTCATCGCAACCCCTCTAGCAACAGCCCTTCCACTCGACACTTTGCAGATTTTGGAGGGAAATGCGCTCGAAAAGCGATGCGACAACCCTTGTGGATCTGATAACTGGCTATGCTGTGGTTCTAGCGAAACCTGCTATACAAACAGTGCCGATCAAGCAGCATGCAGTACAGCGGGCAGTGATTGGGATTACTATACTACAACTTATGTAGTCACAGAAGTCGACCGCTCCACCGTCGTCTCAGTCTGGAGCTCTCAGGTTACAGCTACTACAACAGCAGCCACGGCCACTGCAACATGCGATGCCGGTCTGGCTGAGACAACGTGCGGGTCCAATTGCTGCAGTGCAGACGAAGAATGCGTGGACGGCGAGTGTGTCGCTGAAAGCTCCTCTGCTGCAGTTACCGGTGATGCTACACCTGCAGCACGAGGAACGAGTAGTGGCTGGTCTACTGCGACGGCCACAGCAGCCGCTACCACGACAGAGGGATTCATTGCGCCTGTTAGCACAGATGGATCTGATTTGATCGGAGCCAAAGCAACCAGCAACGGAAGTGGACTGAGCGGCGGTGCAATTGCAGGCATTGTTATTGGTACGATTGCCGGTGTGATTCTACTTTTCCTGCTCTGTGCCTGCTTCTGCTTCAAGGAAGCTCTGTATGGTCTCCTCGCTGCACTGGGCATGGGCAAACGTCGCAGAAAGCAGGAAACCATCATCGACGAACGCTACTCGCACCATTCGCATGGTAGTCGCCCACGTCCACAGGGTGGCCGAACATGGTTTGGATCCAAGCCGGCGGCTGCGACGAGCGAAGTCAGTGAGAAGAAGTCTTCCTGGAGTGGCTGGGGCACGGTTGCCGTTATCCTTGGAGCTCTTGCGCTCTGCTTGGGATTGAAGCGACACAAAGATCGAGAGCACGATGATGACAGGACCGAGAGCAGTTACCCCAGCTCATACTATTATTCGTACTACACCAGAAGTGAGTCTTTCCCCGACAATGGCTTCAATGTTTAATCCCTCATATACTAATGATTACCCAATAGGTAGCGATAGCTCTGGTGGACGAACTCGAGACACACGACGATCTCGAAGATCACGTACACGATCACGGCGCTAAAGGACTTGAATAGTCTTTTTCTTCGACTTATCTGATTTTCTGACCTACTGATGCATTTACGGCGCCGATTTGATCTATGATTCATGTACCATAATGACCTACTCTATGATTTTTTTGCCTTGGTTTGGATGTGATGATATTATGCTCCTTTTTTCATGTTTATATGGGTTTTTTGCCCCTTATGAGGGTTCGGTTTTGAGACGTTTTGATGGCCGGTACAATTGGGGTTGCACATATGAGCTATGGGAGATTCCGAAAATATAAATGAGACTCGTTTTGACCCACCAGTGAATGATCCTCAGTAGACAAGGGATATAAGCCTGCATAGACACCACATTTTGGCTTTTACCTCAAGTCAGCTCTGGGGTGAATGGTTACACTAAGCAAGAAGCCGTGATTGGGGCTCGTCTTGCAGGTACAATGTGCGCTGTTCGTAAGGATAGTCCGGGTAATATGCTCCACGCACCACTTCTGCAGTCGATCCCGAGGCAAATGAAATACATTGAACAGATAAGAGCTTATTAGATATTACCATGTCATTAATTTGCAGCGATATAGATAGAGGTTAAGGGGTGGACAAAAGTAGAAAATCCGTGTGACAAGGGCACACAAAACTAAGGAATCCGCGGTGGAACTCATTTCACTCCCCGCCTTCCGACCTTCTCTTTCTCCCTCGTCAGGCAGACTTCCGCCCCGGTTCTTGGTTCTTCCCCCCCAACACCAATTCTTCAATGACTCCCAACCTGAGTCCATTCTGCTGACCTTCTCTTTTCTTACTTCTACACTTGTCTCCGAGATTCCCTGTCTACCCAGTTTTCCCCCCAGTCGCTCAGCAAGGAACCCTTCGGAGAATTACGAATTCCCCGAAACGTCTCATCATCGCTCGCCATGCTACAAGCGCAGAGCCAACACGTCTTCTCTCACCAGCATCAGTACCCGCAGGCTGATCCCGCGTGGCTGCAGCACCAGCAGCAGCAGCAACAACACCACCAGGCCCAGCCGCACCAACAACACCAGCAGCAGCACGCCTCCTTGGTCGCTCAGCAGCATGCCCAGGTTCAGGCCGCTGCCGCTGCGGCGCAGCAACAACACTATGGTCGCTTGGCTATGAGTGGCAACGGCGCCGTCAACCCCGGTCAGAATGCTGGAGGACTCGGCAGCATGGGCGGAGAGGGTCTGGCCAATGCGGTCTCCGGCATGGACGGAACTATCAGCGATGAGAATCGCAAGGTCTTCATCTGGGTTGCAGAGCTCCTGGACCCAGCCCGCAGGGAGGCAGCGCTCATGGAACTGAGCAAGAAGAGGGAGCAGGTTCCTGAGCTGGCCCTCGTGATCTGGCATTCGTTCGGTATGATATTATGGCTATTGTGGGGGCGCTTCCGACCGGGACTAACTGTCGGCAACTTGCAGGTGTCATGACTGCCCTTCTCCAGGAAATCATTTCGGTCTATCCCCTTTTGAACCCTTCGCAGTTGACTGCCGCTGCATCAAATCGAGTCTGCAATGCGCTGGCGCTCTTGCAGTGTGTCGCATCCCACAATGAGACGCGCACTCTTTTCTTGAACGGTAAGCCATGTCCATGCCGATCAACTTTCCCACGCCTTGCTAACTGTTTATGTGTGTCGCCTAGCCCATATCCCTCTTTTCCTCTACCCCTTCCTTAACACCACTTCCAAATCTCGCCCCTTCGAGTACCTCCGTCTCACATCGCTCGGTGTCATCGGCGCCCTGGTGAAGAATGACTCATCTGATGTTATCAACTTCTTGCTTACTACCGAGATCATTCCTCTCTGTCTTCGTATCATGGAGACTGGATCGGAGTTGAGCAAGACCGTCGCCATCTTCATTGTTCAGAAAATTCTTCTTGATGACATTGGCTTGGCGTATATCTGTGCGACCTATGAGCGCTTCTACGCTGTTGGCACAGTCCTCAGCAACATGGTCGGTCAGTTGGTCGACCAGCAAACAGTGCGACTGCTCAAGCATGTCGTGCGCTGCTTCCTTCGGTGCGTATCATCCCTACACATGTATCGAGTGTATAAACTAATATCAGACTCAGTTTGAGCGACAACAGCCGCGCCCGCGAGGCATTGCGACAATGTCTACCAGAACCTCTTCGCGACGCCACATTCTCCTCCGTCCTCCGGGACGACGCTGCCACCAAGCGCTGCCTGGCTCAGCTCTTGATCAATCTTTCAGACAACGTGTCTGACGGAGCCTCGGCGGCCATGTAACATACAAAAACGCATTTCTTTCATCGCGGGACGTTTTTTTTTTACAACCTTACGTTATGCATGGGACAGGTTTCTGGCGAGTATTGGTCACAAGGCGCAAAAGTTATGGGTAAAGCACAAGATAAACCAATTATCACCATGATGGGCCTTGGTGGTAGTGTGTTTTTGTTCCGGCTGCTTTCTCTTTCATTCTGTCTTTTTATTTTATCGCAGCATTTCATCTTGGGACAGTTCCGGGATTCGGTGATTTTCGTGTCGATGGGAGGGGACTCATGTATTCCTATGTCCTTTTTTCTTCTTCTTTTTCTCTGCCATTTTCTTTCTTTCTGCTTGCATCTTTGCTCTCTCCCATTTTTGTCTTCCCCTTATATTAGTTTTTCGTGGCGCTCACAATCGGGTGGCGTGGGTTTCTGGTTGGCGCTGTCGTTTATGTGCATTATTACCCTCAATCCCTCTCCATTTTTGCTATGAGATAGACCCCTTTGAGCCAGAGATACCACGATCCAGTCGTTGATTTGTTTTTATGTTTCTGTCTGTTGGCTTATCTCTGTACATGTTCTCAAAAGAATGTACTTTTTGACTTGACTATTCTAGTAGACTGGGGTGTGCACTTCTAATTTATATTGTCTAATCTGTGCTGTGAAATACGTTGCTTGGTCCTTGAGACACTTAATCAGGATTTGAAGTGGATCATAGGTTACAGTTATCTAAAGGAACGTCGGGTGCCTATTAAGAATATTAATATCTAGCTAGATATGGCATTGTACAGTATGAATATGTATCTGAAGACGACCAGTTGACAGATGGGTCAGTGATTTATATGTATTCGGCTTCATGTTTTTTGAAATTCGCACCTTTTCTTTTATTCCATGTCCAAGTCTTCATACAATCCGAGGATAGCCGCAAGAACGCTTAACACCCTGATACCTAGTCATTTCAAATTTCTCTCCAAGAACCATTGTCTAAGATTGCAATGCCGTTGTCGTTTCTGAAATTGACCAAACGCGACCTTCACGTGATCTACCCGTGCCGACGCGCCATTCACTGAGATCATCTCGCCTCTTGAACACGAAGAGAGTGAAAAAAAGACGACACCTCCATTTATCCTCCACATTCTGCAAAATCCGTCTGATTCTAATACCAATCTGACACAATCACGTATCTGTGTGACTGGGGCTACATCCTGACTCCCTGACCTACCCCTCGAAGCAACCACCCCTACCAACACCCCCGGCCTTGACCGGCCGTCCCGCCGCAATGGGTTCGCGAAAGCGCAGCCGCTCCGATGCGATTGCTGCCCCTGTGCAGCAGCCAACAGAGGAACCTGGTCTGCTTCAGCAGATTCGCAACAGCTGGGAATTCGCCAGTCTCATGCAATACATAGCCATTTTTGGCAAAATTATGAAGATTGATGAGGATTTCGAGATCGAGGTAAGTAGACATTGGAATTATGCTTTCTGCCCTGTGCGCGTTTCGCACTCGATGGCGCATGAAGGGAATCGATGTGTCTGAGTGTTTGGCGCGTTTTTTCAATGATTGGGCGGGTTGGCTGACACTTTATCCTTTTTTCTGTTCGATCTAGGATCTTGAAGATGAGTGCCTCAAACCCGAGCATTCGCACAAACTATTAGAGATTGGTCTATGCCTGTTGAAATGGGTCTCATCGCATCGCGGTCTCACGTATGTCAAGATGAAACGCCCTTCGCGGCTATGCCTGGGATGAAGTGGTGAGAGCTGACGATTTGAAACAGGTCCGACACCTTCGATGAATACACACGCCGACAGTACAATGCAAAGTGTCCGCACCTGCCTAATCCCTTCGGCTACGATGAGGAACCCCTGAAATTCCTGCACTTCGATGTATTCACCAAGCTTCGTGTTCTTCATCAGCTGTCTGTGTGGACCTTCTGGAATGCCGATCGCATTCGGGATAAGATGCCGGAGAAGAAAGAAAGTGAACAGCTTCAATGGGTGAGTTCAGCACTTATTTGGTAACAAAGCGCTTGCTAACTTCCTATAAGCGCATAGAAGAGTTCGGATTTGACCGCGAAGGTCGCTCCTACTATGTCCTGGATGATAACCGTCTTTACCGCCGCACTGATCCTCCCATCCCCGCGCAACAGCGCCCCAAGAAGAAGCCCAAGAGTCGTTCTTCGCGGACTTCCCGAACCTCGAGACGTGTGTCCGCTCTCGTCGCGGAAGAAGAATCCGATAATGAAAGCAAGGGGGAAGCTACCAACGGCGCCTCGTCTGGAGACGATTACAAATGGGAGTGTATCGCTGTGACCTTGCCAGAATACCAAGCATTCCTGGAAACCATCCGAAAAAGCAAGGATGCGGACGAGAAGTACCTCCGTGATCAAATTGAGGAGCATGTCGTGCCCCTACTGGAGAAGACTGAGGAGGCGCAACAGCGCAAGCGCCAAAAACGCGAGAAGGAGCTGCTCAACATGCAGCTGCTTGCTGGAGCCAAGCGATCCAGCCGACTTCAACAAAAGGACGAGCGTGAACGTGCCGAAAGAGAGGCCATTGAGGCTGCCCGCAAGCACGAGGCTGACCTGGCCGAGGCTCGTCGGGAGCAGGCCAGACAACAACAGCTCGAGCAAGACCGCCAGTCGCGCATGATGACCCGTGAGCAGCGAACCAAGGACCGCGAGCAGAAGCGCATTTTGCACGAAGCAGAGCTTGAGCGGATCGCCGCAGAGCAAGAAAGATTAGAGCGCGGTGAAGGCAGAGTATCTGCACGGAACTTGAAAGCCGAAATGGAGAAGTCTCAGAAAAACTTGACAGAATTGTCGCAAGATGACGAGTGGGTCTTCGATTGCTCTGGCTGTGGTGCGTATGGCGAGAACCTCGATGATGGTAGCCACAGCGTTGCCTGCGAGGAATGTAATGTCTGGCAACATAGCAAATGTCTTGGAATTGCGCAGGAAGATGCTGAGAAGGAAGACTTCCACTTCATCTGTGGTGATTGCAAGCGAAAGGCGGAAGAGGCCAGTAGGCCCAAAATCCCCCCTCTGAAGTTCCGCGTTAGTTCTTCTGCGTCGCCTCAATCCACCCCTCCATCGAGCAAGAAACGAAAGGTGGAAGACGAAGATCTTGTTCCATCATCACCTGTGAAGCAGACCCATGCTGCCTTGTCTAGCCTGCAAAATGGCCCTCAGCCACCTACTACAAACCCCGCCCAACCTTCTCTCCCCCCTCTCACCTCCCAAGGCCAATTCTACGTTCCACCATCCCCCGAGCGTCGCCTGCATCCTACGAATCAAACCCCTCTGCCTTCCTCCAGCCCTCCTCGACCAAATTTCTCTCCACCAAAAAATGGCCCCATTCACCCTTCTATGGTTGCACCCGGCCAGCATATGTTCAAACCCATGCAGCCAGGTCCCCAGCTACCTCCTATCGGAGCTTTCCATACCGTGCGGCCTTCTTCCTCCCACTCCGGACGTACTCCCACCCAAAACCAACCGGCCATGTCACCCACGCAGGGTAACCACGAGGTTGGCCCCCTCGCTGGGTTTCCACCCGTAGCGCATGCGAATGGATCCGGCAATTGGTCTTCATATGAAAGCTACACGACTCCCCGCCCTCAGTCTGGACATGGACTCCCACCCTCTATGTCTAGCCACTATCCCTCCTTTTCTGCCCGTGGGACCCCCAATGGCAACCACTCCTCTCCTCCGCACAGCTCTCACGGAATTGGCATGTCGGGAATCAGTCCTACGAAGCAATCCCCTCGCCCCGTGACTTCGGGTAGCGGTATGGCAGGCGCTCCGGTTCTACCTCCAATCCGCCGGCTGGAACCCAGCCCGAAACTCATGGGCCGTAGCTCGCCGGATGCTCCGATCCCCCCACCAGTGAAATGCATGACCCCCGAGCAAGAAGAGCGTCGAGCCCGCGAGAATGCTTCACTCTTCCACCCGGGTCCTGGCCACAGCGCTCTCATGTCCTCACCCTCCATGAACCGTATTCCCCCTCTTGGACCTGCAGCCACACAGCCAGAGCCTATGCCATCGCCCCAGCGAGGCGGTGATGCTTCACGGCAGTGAATTTACGAATAACGTCAAATGTGTCCTGTGAGTGGTTCATCACATTTTCGGTGGATCTGGCTTTGATAAGATCAAGCCCTCGAGAAACCTCACGGTTGAATTAAACATTATGCATATTTTGGAAATATCCACTTCCCTGATTTCCCCCAGTTTTTGTATTGATATGTGGATCTATCCGTTCTGAGATGAGGAGCGAATGGTGACAACCGGAATCATTATCCCCAGCCCAGCCTCGATAGTTCAACTCTGGATGAGGCCCGTGTCCCCGATCTCGATCGATCGCGATCGATCGAACGATCCTCAACTTACTGCGCATAAGTCTCATTCTGGTTGGTGGATCGATGAATAAGATGGGATGTGACTGATTGTCGATTGATATGCGTTTGATATGGGGTCATCAGCCCTATGCTCTAAAACTTGTCTTGTTTTTTGTTGTTTTGTCCAAGGTGTCTGGAGCCCTTACGAGCTTTGATACCACGTAGGCACCATTTTATTTCTGTTCGTTTTCTTGTTACCATTTCCTTGATATGTGCATTAAGAGGGTTGGGGATTGGGCGTTTTCAGAGGGCCTGGAGGCCGGAGTTCACGATTGATTATCTTCCTGCCCTGGGCTAGGAGTGTATTGTAATAGAGAAGTCATATCGAGATCATGCCCAATTACTGTTTTTAGAAGCTCGTATACCTACCTAGGATATAATCGTAATTGTAGATGTCCATGTCTAGCATTTGAAGCAACATAGCGCCATCACATATCACGAGACTATGATAGAACAAACTTCAACAAGACCATTGTAACATAGAAAGAAAATAAAATCCCTGGAATGATTGGGAACACCGGAAGACCTGGACAGCTGCCGCTGCAGGCTGCAGCGACCATCAAACCCAACCAGTTGTATCCACGCAAAAACCAACAGCGGTTCTCTACGGTTCCTAGCATATTGCGCAGTCATACACGTAAACTACTCCACGTTTTAACGTCATATTTCAATTTTTCAATAGTGCAAAAGAAAAAAAAATCATGCTAGTAAAAGAATACAAAAAAAACCTAACCTATCTAGGGAAATGTTTGTCCCGACCTAATGATGCGTGAATTATCTAGTACGACAGTTTACGCAATGCATACTCAAAAGGGAAGATGTTGGGCACCTCCTGACTCAGGTAGTAATTACCTAGTAGATCTAGGGTCTTCTTGATCCACTCACGTGAACAAATCATATGCGGGGCCAAACAAAAAAAAGAAAAAAAGTATTATAGCCCAAAGTACCAAGATCGATTCACACGCTAAGATGGACTAGGATCCACTTTCGTGCAAGCGATGGCACTAGCTAGACGCGCGCGATCTGCATGGCCCGTGTGATTCGTTCCCCCCTAAATCCAAACCAAAGCTCTCGCCACGAGGATTTTACCGAGTGCTAAAACACGTAATTGATACATGTCCTCCAAAGATAATTGGTAATTAACATTGGTAATCAATGGGAAATACCAACAACCTCCGTGTTTGACAATGCAGTAGATCTCTTAAACCTTACCTCTTGCCACAATCCAGATGATGTATAACATCTATCACCTTTGAATCCTGACCCTCCGACTCGCTCGGTTGTAGAAACTTAAAAAGGCATAGCAAAATTCACTAACCCCGGGGTATAAACTTTGTGAAAGCTCTAGCCTCATGATACCGAGGTTTGAAGAACCACATTTCCTGCTTTAAGTAATTTCTACCCCATACATCCTCCGCCGTCCATGTTCGTATAGGTACGAATAAGCCCGGGGAGATTGCAGATCTTCGATGAATCGCCATCGTAACGAGGCTAGCAAGCTAGTAATTAGTTCACACTTAGCTTAGTTGCCTCTCACCAATAATGTAACACTAGTATACGAAGGAAAAAAAAAAAAAAAAAAAAAAAAAAAAAAAAGAAGAAAAAAGGAAAAGGAAATAAAAAAAAAGCGTCGGTGTTCAACCCCTAAACAGAAGTACACCCTTGCAGCAAGATAGATCTACTATGGAGTAGAATCTCGGCTGTTTTCGCTAAGAAACGCCATGATATGTCTCCCTGCTTCCCTCGTGCGTGCGCTTATCCGTTTCTAGTAAAGGCAGATGGCCGGGGAAGGCATCCCGCGGTTCCTGTAGTGGGGAAGATGATCAACTTACAGAGCACTTGACTAGATTAAGTATCATTATACGAGTAGGGAGTGCCGTGATTGGGCAGGGATTGCTCTGGTGGCTATCACATCCCTGAAAATGAGTGAGGCGAACTGGTCACGGTGGTCTAGGCTTATACGCACCGCGCGGTCCGCACGGGGCGTAGATGTCGGCGTTCAACCCCGATTCCCGTAGTGTCAGAGTTAGAGTTGATAAATAAGCAGGTGAATGCTAAAATTGAGGACAAGTGAAAAGTGTAAATCAGTTCCTACTGTGTATTTGCTTTTCTAGAACTTATGGCCTAATAGGGTAGGAGTTAAAGCGTGGGAGAAACTTAAATATGCGCCCGCGACTGAGTTATAGACGGGAGGTGAATTCATAGAGTCTAATACGAGTTAACCTACAGGTTTATATTCGGTTAGCGTTGCGCATCCTTGTAAATTCGATTATTAGCCGAGAAACGGTCTTTCATTCTCCGTTTCCCGTATAGGCACGGGGTGGACATACGCGCAGACATACTCGAGTGACTTAGTGTAGGTAGGGAGGCTATAGGACAGGTTGATCTATCCACTAATAAAAGAGACAAGCCCCTTTTTACTGTTATCTTTTTTTGAACTAGCAAAGTCCTTCCCGAGATGAAACCATACTACTCTACCAAGTGCACCAGAATTATAGCACTAGCACTAGCATATAGGACTAGCATCGTGATCGTAGCTTGAGATTACTCTGTAAACGCCGCCTATCACAGTAGAGTTTGGTTCGACCGTTTTAGACGGACGATCAGGATCATAGCTGTGAGCCGTGCACAGGATCCACTCATGCACCTCAAAGCGGAGCCGGGATTAGTCCGTCCACTCACTGACATAGAAAGGGTGGGGAAGAGTGGAAAGGACGGCGCGATTGTTTGATGTGCACTTCCCGCCCAGGACCACACTTTGAATTAGATTTGACTTCTGGAGACGCGTAGTCCGAGATTCGTGACCTCACCACCGATTACCCGATTACCCTCTACCGGATACCCGCCAGTTCCCGGCCAACTATCAGCTATCCCAGCTACGGGCCTACCAAGGTACGCGCGTTTACGAGGGCTATTACCTAGTTTGACTGTTTTTTTTTTATACTTCTATATCTTCAAATCAAGTGGCATAGCAGTATACTACAGTATTGCAAGTGTATGGAGATAATATCCGTGGGGAAGTGTGGATAGCTGGCGGCAAGTATTTGTCACCTCTTAGTGGACAGGGCGACCTGTCATTGGGCTCTCCCCGGACACTAGACAGCACGGACAATTGTATTCAATTTTGGTCATTCTCTTTATCTTTATTCGCTAGAGGGGATACTCATTATCTGCATGTTATCTTGGGGGCGATATCCCATCGGAAGGTTAAATTATTGCTGGCAGCCTTACCTCAGGGCTTAGGGTTGTAATGCCAATTTTCATAATTGATACCATCAGCTTCATTTACTACATAAAGATAGAGGGAGAGTCTCGCCATTACAGTAACGCCGATCTCCTACATTTGAATCAGCATGAAATTGGTAAACGGGCAAGGAAATTAATGAAAGCCCAAGTTTGCAACTAGAATCACGGTGGATCGTAATCTACCGGACCGCTCGGCTGATTTCGGCCGACGCGGCCACGGGAGAGCCTGATCTAAGACAAAACGAGAATAGGGCCATGGAAACGGGATCTCTAACTCAGCCAGACGTGATGTGTTGAAGCCGGGGAGAAATGGTGCTTGCCTCTCTTTCCTTTTTCACCAATTTTCACCAATTTTCCCTTATTATTTCTCGATGGTGTGATGATTCGCACAATTCGAGGTATAGTCCAAACTCAAAAATCTGGCATGTTATGGTTCGGAGGCTTCAACCTAAAAGTTGTTTGCCGCTTAGCACGGGGTGTCTGATGTACAGATATCGGCGGAGCCGACAAGGCCGATTCGTAAACACATGACCAGGTTCATATGCGAGACTATCCTTTTAGTAGAATATTAGAGCCACAGTTGATTGGCAAGGACTGGGACCTTGTGCCGCTATGACGAACACATCTACTCCCGGTCACTTTCCCGTCCTCCCTGGGCTAGATCCCTGAACCCGCATCTTAAATCCCGCAGAAATGAAGAACCCCGGTGGTCCCCGTAGAGCCCATACAGAGATTGTCCTTGAAGGTGTGGACCAGAAGGGGTACCCCCCCTTGAACTACTCCCTCTTACGGACAAGTCACAATGTGATCTGGAGATCTAGATCTCTCGCTCCTATTTCAGAAAGTAGAAGTAGACCACACGTGCGTGCTCTCCCCTCCCTAATTTAGCCCAGGCGAGACGTGGATTATGAACACGAATGTCCAGTGTCAGGGGTGTCTGAGGGGAGGGGCTGACACCCGGTACTGGGAAAAATAACAACAACCGATGTCTAGAAGAATGCCGCCCAAGAAAAGACAAGGACCTTCTTCTAAGCCCTGTAAATTTGCTATAGGGATGTCATAGGTATGCAGCCGTGACTCCAAGATGCATAAGCGTAGATATGCTGGGATCGCGGTACTGGTCGCAACACTGGCGGTGTCCACAAACCACGTTGCCCTGCACAGGAGAATCAAATGGACAGGAGATCATAGCTCACGATATGAAGATCGACAGTCCGTGCCGGCACGTCCGCCTTGCCAAGGCAATAACAAGCGACTCTCTCCGTAAGAACTATGGCACAGGGCCGCAACGGTTTTTTCTAGACCAGAACAGGAAGAGTGGATCGAGATACAGCGAAACACGGGCAATCAGAGCACGCAGAAGGCAGATACGCGCTAACCGCTTTCTTACTGCATTTGCGATGCAATGTGGCAGAAAACGGGATGATACCGAGACCAATAGCGAGGCTTGACTGGTGTTGGGTGACAGCGCCAGTGTGATTACCCATCTGCGGCAGGATTTGTTTTAGGTATGGAGGATGTTATTTTCTTTTGCCTTTTTGCATGTTTGCATTTTGGCGTTTTGTTTTGGCGCTGTATTCGTTTTTCATTTTTCTCATTTATCGTTTTTTTCATCTTGATGTTGCTATTCGAGTCATGTCGAGTCGAAAGAATGGACACTCTCGGGCCTCTTGAAGTATTGAAACCCTTTAAGCCTCGATAGATGCCGAGATCGAAGCATATCTGCAAGCATTAGAGCATTCCCCGAAGGTATTTCTTTGTGATCGGGGATCCCTCGTGGCAGCCATGGCTTGGAAGAGTCTCTGAGATTCCTCCTAAAGCGGTATTCCCGCCCAGAAAGATCTCAGATGTAATAGGCTGGGCAGCCGGGTTGCTACAGGACATGCCATGGGTCAAGGATCTCGAATCATGATGAGCCCAACCAATAACCAAAAGTGAACAATTATCCGCTGATCGATGACGAAATTCACTAACCAGTGATCCACGCACGAGCAAGACAAGACCGTCCACCCTAGGCGTAACTTTCATTTCCTCGCGCCGTTGGACTGCATAATGACGACCACTGTTGCCCCGACTAGCGCCATCCATAGGTACAATAAACAGGCACGGCAGGGATTCGTTGCCAACATGCCAGATGTGGAAAGATATCAAGGATCATTGAGGTTCATCCAATTCTTATTTGCAGAGTCTCGGCTACTCTCTGGTAGTCGATATCCCGGTGGCCTCAGTATGGAGCGATAAGAATAACTCTCGTGCTGAGTTGAAGCTTCTCGAAACGCGATATCTTTAGAACGTCTCCGGATCTGGAACGAATAGACGCGAATATTTGAGAGTGAGACAGATATCGGCGTTCGGAGTCTTCATGACCGGAAGTCCCAGAACAAAGAGAAAACGTGGGCGAAAGCCAATTAGTGAGCCACCGAAACCTTCTTCGAGTCCTAGTGGAGTTCCAAAGTGACTGCAGAGGGGCCGAGAAGGAAACGGAGATGACAGAGGCTTGAGCCAGGGTCATCCTTGTTGGACTACACCTGCAACCCATGAAGGAGTAAAAGGCTGCAGGGTTTGACAGGTTGAGTTATGGTTCAAAAGGCCTGAGCACCGGTCTGTTCCCCGGAAGCCTTATGATAATTCACCAATTGCAAATAGTGGAGATTTGTAATTGTGTAGATCATGACTCCTGAGTTGTCAATAGTCAAATCTATGACCTACCATGAAGGGTGGCAAGGCGATGCGATCTACACCGGGCACTTCCATGTCTAATGATCCTGCGAAAAAGGCGGCAAGATTGCTGACAATTTCTTCCCCACAACGAGAAATTCACTGCGTGAGATTAGAAATTCCCAACACCTAGGTGCTGGAAGTGCGTCCCCTGTTCGCTTTGGCTATGCACTACTTAGGAAATCTAAGTTTGTCGGCCACATGGCAGACTGCGCCCCCACCCAGAATAGATCTTGTCCGAACCATTGGACACAGGAAAGAGGCCCTGACGCCCGACCAGGATGCCTCACAAAGGAATCCATGCACGCATCGCCAAAGAGTATGCCGGGAGAAAACGTGGTCGAGGGGTTCCTGCGCAAAGTAGGAGTTCGGGGACCTGCAGGGGAAGTCGAACTCCAGTTCGTATGAGCCGTGAAGATGTTCACCGCATTTCGAGGATGATACGAGGCGTAGTCTCGTGGGCAGTACCCCCGGTCCTTCGTCAGTATCAAAGAGAACGGCGTCGTCGGCTAAGCTTGATCCGGCGGAGGCGTTGATGTTCCCTGCAAGGGCGGAGCCGCATAATATCCGATTTTATAGTTCGGAGACACGGTGATTCTGCCTCCGGGGAGGCCACTGACATGCATGTTTTGTGTTCTCATGGTTGTTGGGGGAATCCTGATATCTACCAAGATTGGTCCCCGAAGTCAGTTGACGTATCGTCTTAGGGCGTGTCGATCCCATGCAGGCTAGCATGCAGGCTCGAGTGGACTACACGTGAGGGAATGATTAGCGCGGGGAGAGAAGGCACGATAGGCCCGAGTAGCCAACGATCGGGGGGCGGGAAAAGTTCCCTGGTCCAGATAGAGAGGTATCATTGGTGAGAGCTATGGCCACACATCGTGGACCCCACAGTAATGGGAACCGATATCCTAAAGCGAGAAGAGCGTTAACGAATGAGGAGCAAGGGGGGGAGTTGGTGAGCGTCGGCATCACGGAAATTTCAGCCATACACTGGTAGAGCCAATCAGAATCCAGTGGCGTAGATAGATTAGGCGACTACTAGAAAGGGGAGATGAGCAAAACGGAGCGTAGGGCTACTGTTTCTTGAGCCGGCCCAGCCCCACCTAGATGTTAGTATGAAGTACAAGCCCGTCGATCAGGACCCCGGCTACTCCGCCCCCGAACCTAGGAACCACTACGCAGCCGAGCTAGACGACGGGACGATTAATTACGGTGACGGTATTGTTCACCCTCCGACCAAACTACCTTCTGATTTGTAGGGATGCAGTTTGTAATACTAGAACTACCGGAGTCTTAATTGCCGGTTTGCAACCCATGGTTCACAATGTGATAGACGCTGCCTGGAACTCTCCCCCATTCCGTGATCTGAGTTTCCTTGAACTCTACTCAGGCAGTTATTCCCCCGGAATCGGTGGACGGACTTTAGAAAGCCGGGAGCCGGAGAACGGGAGATCGTTATCACTTGTGAATTTAGAGTGGAGCCCGATCGGCCGTGCGCCCAGGGACTATACTCCCTAGTATATTTTATTGAGAAAAATAGAATATTTTGACACCTGTTACATGTCTTGCAGGTACAATGTGGATCCCTATAGACGCTAAGATAGTTGCATGTCCACCTAGACAGTCCGTCTTTAACGGCTGAACGCCCTATTGTCAAATAGTTCACCGTCAGGTAATCTATACCCATCTTTCCCGCCTTTCTGGATTTGGAGACTTGCATCATGTGGAAATATGTCGGCGCTCGGGACAAGCAATCAGTGAGATCCGACATCTAAAAGATTGAGAATAGATATTGGACATGATTTTACTATTTATTTTCACCCTGATCAATTTTAAAACGGGCCATTACACCCCCAGGTATGCTGTTGCTTCCTAGAGGCCCATGGCCCCACCTGGTATCCTATGTTCAACAGTTAATACAATCTTAGCCTACAGTCTCTCTGTTCCCATAGCTCTATGTTTATCCATGGCACAAAGAGGGTATAACTATAGCTCATATAGGGTACGACGCTGCAGAGCCCCTCTCAAAATAAATGAAAGAATGAATCAAAGGACAAGCGAATCAAAATAAAAATAAAACCAAGAAAGAAAAAGGCAGACCAATGATAAATAAGAGTGGGGAATGCATTGGACTAAATCTAGCCAGTAACGGTATCATTGGTCGGCATTTCTGTCAAAAAAAAAGATTAAAAAAAGATCAAATAAAATATTGAATTAAATGAAATTAAATAAAATAGAATTTCATAACACCCCAAAATGACATAAATTACAGAATTTTCATCCCTGTCACGCTAAAACGAGAAAGAAATTAAAAATAATCCCAAATTGACCGACCTCCTTCTGGTCCATATTGTTAGTTCCTAAGCTTCTAGAGTCAGTTTCAGCCTCTCAGGGAACTTTCCGGGTAACTTACACTGAATTCATACTTGCCCCCTCCTACTGCCAATTTCTTATTTATTCATGAGACCCGCCCAGTGGAACTCATTCAAACTGCACTCTATCCTTTCTTCTTTACCTTGACCCGATTGTTTGATTTGGTAAAGAACTTTTCAACTTCAATCCAGACTCCCGTCTCTGTCTCTGTTTGTCTCACCTGCGGTCTCTGCACTGTGTCGGAGTACGAGCCCTCAGTTCCCATATGCAAGACTGTTTTCCTCACGGTTGGACAACATCAACGCAAACTTCCTTCTTCTTCTTTTCTCTTTTTGGAAACGAAGCCCCCTAGGAAATCTTCTGCATTAGCTGTCTATCAAACTAGACGGACTATTCTACAGAATCTCCTTCTACTCTTATTCTTCCATTCTAGAACCCTACCAAAGCAATATTTTGGCTTCTTACTGGCAACATGTCCGTTCCCAATATTCCGAAGTTGCCTCCTACTCCCCCCAGCGAGCATTCCATCGAGAGGAATCTTCAGGAAACCTATCCTCCTGTTCCCGGCCATGGGGAATTTGCAGAGTATACGGATGCTCAAGTCAATATGTTCCATGCTCAGCACCCGCAAATTACATCGGTGGTAAGTTCTACAGACCCTCGTCCTCATTCTATCCACTTGGATTACATGTTCTGATATGAAGTAGATGTATGCACCAACTTCAGGTTACTGGCATTCCTCAATGCCAACTTCACACCCGGTAAGTGCTCATCTTGATCTATACTCAGCTGGATCCATTCGACTGACAATGGGATCCAGATGCTTTCTAACCAGGGGGTCAATACACCTCCTTCCACGAATGACGAAGGGCTCAGTAGACTGTCCGCCTCTCCAAGCCCAAGCTGGTCACCATCCCCAAAGCGTCGGGGTCAGACACCCCGGGCAAGAGCCACCCGTACTCCCCGTGAGCGAGGACGCCGCTCACGGAAGAATGCCTCTGCTAGGACAGTAGAGGGAGGTGTGCCCGCTGATAAGCCAATGAGTGTCACGGCCGCGCATCTGGTGCACATTCCAATCCGTGATATGCACGCCTATGCTCACCGGTCTGCTGAAGAGCGTCTTGAAGAAGTCGAGACAAAGAACAAAATTTCTCGGCCAATGAACGCCTTCATGATGTATCGGTCTGCCTACGCAGAGCGAGCAAAGGTGCTTATCAATCAAAGAAATTACCAGGTGGTCAACAGTGCCATAGCCGATAGCTGGGCAGTGGAGACAGAGGAAGTGAAGAACCACTACCGGGACATGGCCAATATCGAAAAAGACAACCACCAACGGACATTTCCTCAGTACAAGTTCAAGCCCAACAGGGGCCCGGCTGTCGCAGCGGTAGTAGCACCACGTTCTCCATCAACTACTGCCAATAGCTCTTTCGTAGATCATGCCAGCCCTGCATGGAGCAGCAGCGATCTTGATTGTCCCGCTTCCGTTCACGATCGATC
Source organism: Penicillium frequentans (assembly GCA_028828275.1). NCBI lineage: Eukaryota > Fungi > Ascomycota > Eurotiomycetes > Eurotiales > Aspergillaceae > Penicillium > Penicillium frequentans. The sequence goes on along the minus strand of JAQIZY010000001.1, from coordinate 2,812,627 downwards.
GGGAAATTTCCCTCTGGATCCTATCTACCACACCCGATCCAACACACCGACAAGCTTCCATGATCTGGGTGCCAATGGCTATATAACCCCCTCCTGGCAAGGCTACATAGGATCTAGCTGTTCCACAATCCGGCCTAGTTCCTTGCATGGTGGAATATCCCACGTTGAGGACGTGCATTTCCACCGCTTAACTCCGCCTGCTCAGGAGATCCAATATGGCATGTCCAATGGTCTTAACGGACTTCCTGGTGGCTCCCACCATGACCTGCTACAACCTCAGCCGGGCACACCTTTCTCCGGTCGCGTCGATTCAGACGGCAGTCTGGACCCCCAGATGCTCAGCTATGATGCTGAGTCTGGAGTTCAGATGAGCCTAGCCCCAGCATACCCCGCAGTGCCGAACCCATACCCTGTTTGGGAAGAGGATGCTACGGACCCGTACCTGACTACGTCGGCTCCATCGTGCACATCGAGCCCGGTTCCATTCACCCATATAATGTCATCTTCTGTCCCTGTTAGTATGCAGCGAAACCCTTCATGGGATCCTCAATCTGGTGTCAGTGAGGTGGGTGACTCCTGGGCTGCAGTGCAAACCCCTTCGTCAAATTTCTAAATTACTAGAAGGGTTTGCATGAAAACACATGAGGCATGAAAAAGTGAAAATGAAAAAAACAGGGTGGTTTTTTCTCTCGGGATAAAGCATGACGAACTGATCCATACCTTAACTCTTAGTTCCTGATTGAGCTGAGCTAATAAAGGGTGGCCACGCCGATAGATTTTGTGGAACAAAATCCAGGAGGAAAACTTTTTGGGTTTGGCATTCGTGTGGAGGTTTTTTTTTTTTCTTTTTTTTCTTTTGTTTCTCAGGCTCTAACTTTCTACCCTTCTCTACTTGGACTTGATATGATTGGGTTTGGGCGGTTTGGGATTACAGGATTTCCCTTGGGGGTAATCTCAAAGGACTGGGATTGGAGATTGATACTCGCCGGAGGATTGAATGCTTGTTTGGCGTTTGTTGGCTTAAGTCCGAAATCTATACACTTCAAGCTCTCAAAGCACAATTTTTAATAGCCATCTGCACGTATAAACGTAGTTTCGATTTTGGAAATCGCCATTTTTTGAATGTTAAACGTCAAGTTCGCGTTGCACATTTTATATGCAACTCGCCTTGAACCCTAAGTCTGGCCAAACGGCCTCACCGCCCAGCGTTTGCCCACCGCCTCCATCATCCAAGCGCAACTGATCTCCGTTGTCACATTTCCATCTGTAGCACTGTCAGAGAGACGGTAATACCTACCGAGCCAATTCGATTGCAGCCTTGCAAGCTGTCCCAGAACCCCTCCTACAAACAGGCAGCCCCGCCTTCCTCCGCCGCCCATCATCCCACTCGACCCCTCCCCCTCCAACGAACGCGAAGCTATACACAAGCCGCCAACCCCGCAAATCACGATGTCCGTCCCTCCGGAAGCCCTGCAGAAGGTGAGAAATTTATTCCCGGCATATATGCGCTTGGAAATGCCAGCCTGCGGCATGTCTACGACCTGAACAACCGGCTAACAAATGGACCGCCCACAGCTCCTGCAAGAGATCGAAACCCGCGCCATTGCATCGCAGCAGCAGATCAATGTTACCAAGGCACAAATCACCGTTAAGCAACGCGAAATTCGCATGCAGCAGTTGACAACAAAGGAGTTGTCGGAATTGCCATCGGAGACACGGGTTTACGAAGGTGTTGGAAAGATGTGGGTCTCTTCCCTTGTAATTCTGGTTATAGAAGCTGACTTGTGTGCTTAGGTTTGTTAATGTCCCCATGAACACTGTCAACAAGCGCCTCACACGCGAGAGCTCCGAGTATTCAGCGGAGATCACCAACTTGGAAAAGAAGCTGCACTACCATGAGACGACATTGAAAAACAGCCGTGAGAACTTTGATCAGATTCTCAAGTCTGGAGGCCGGGCATGAGATATTCGAGGCAGTATAACATGATTTTATAACAGGGGTTGGATGGGTGTGATCTGGTTGGTAATTGAAGTCCCAGGGAGCAAGCACTGGACTTCCTGGGCAGTGTGCCATCTACTTGCCTCAGCATTTGCCGTGTCGATATAAATGTGCAAGATTTTGGTATTGACGCTCAAGAATCTCACATTGATGAGGCTGGATTTATGGAGAAAGAAAGGGTTCCGGTCCCTTGTTTTGATGGGCATGTATGTGTTTGATCCATGGGAAGTACATGTCCAATTACCGGCCTTAGATACCCAGGAGTCATTTTGCACCAACGATGATCTAGCATGAGCCCTTGAATGAAGGCTGCCAGTTTCGTTGCCGCTGACTGATATCCTTCAAAATAAAAGCTGATTATTGAAACTTATGTTCAACTATAATTTTTGCGTTCTCCAGCATGAAAGTCCACAATGATGTTTGTAATTGGCCTTCAAAAGGAGACCGTGTACTAAAGAAAACGTCATGACGGCATATGCTGCAGTTCGAGAAGCCTCAGGGAACGTCACGATTAAGATAGCAGGACAACGGGTGTAAAGAGTGTAGATAGATGGGTAGGAAGAGAGGTAGAAGAATTAGTGTAAAGATAGATGCAAAGAAGATTATCCAGAAGAATATGAAGTAATGCATAGGAGGACACGAGGATAGGCCTTCCAAACGGCCGGGAACAGCAACCTAAGGGTATCAGGAGACCAACAACCAAGCCCAACTTTCTCCATTAAGGGCCCTAATGAGGGACAAGGTCCCATTCTGCCTCCATGCAGCCCAGTGATCCCAGCTCACTAGTTTACAACTTGGGTTTGTGGCCCTCACTTCGGGTATACGAAACTCATAGGAGCCATAGGGATGCTGCGTAGTACGGCGAGCGTAACACCTGGCCACACCCAGTTAGTCTGGGAGGTTGCCGCGGTTAGGAGCTGGGCAGTGGGCCTGCTACAATGAATCGGTGAAGTTTTTATCAACTTAGATCAATTTTATCTATTTGGTTCATCTTTGTGTTGATTTTTGAAGTCGGTGTTGACATTGTGTGATACCATTTAGGGCTGAGATGAGCCGAGTGACACTATTCAGAGTATTTTCGCTTCCCAAAAGTGGCTTTTTCCTATCTGTATTTGATCTATCATAAGACTTAGATGCTCCAGGTTTAATTATTGATACTAGCGCTCCGTTTTTGAGGATGGTCAAAGGAAGAGGGTTGTGGTGGTTTGACCTATTTTCTCATTGTTGAAAACGGGGTATTAACCCTATGAAGTTCCATCATAATCTGAATTTACGAAACAGCGTGCGCATGACCGTCTGAGACTAGTGTGCTTTCTTCTTCGTCAATGCTTCAGCAACTTGAACCCAGACTTCCATTTAATCTCTCTCCAGGAACTTGACCAACCCCCCACCCTCTTGCAATGTCTATCTCTCACTCTCACCGTGACTTGACCAACCTCAACTCCCCAATACTCATCTCTCGTCCCCGCCGCAGTGACATTAACCTCAGAACTCTTAACCTCAGAACTCGAGGACTTATCTCTTGCTCCTACCGCAATGCCTTGACCATCCCCATCTTTCCTCCAAAGCCTACCTCTCGCCAACCCCTTTGGAAGCCAGTTCGAACCTTCGAAGTCCCAGCTCATTTCTTAAAGAAACGCAAAATGCAAATGCTCGAAGCCACGTTAGAGCCAGATTGGATGAACACCGTGGTCGTGGAAAAGCCCCGAGCACATCTGGATGACCTTCCAATCGAGCTCCTTGAGATGGTAGCCAAATTCCTGTTGCCGGTGGACCTTCTCTGCCTGTCGTTATGCAGCAAATGGCTCCATGGCTCTTTTCCCAAAGTTCAGTTCTACAACTTCGGATACGACGAAGCCATCTTCCTCGACTTCTTGGACCGACTAGCCAGCTGTGAGCCCCACCATTACATCTGCAAAAGCTGCCACCGTCTCCACCGCATTGAATACGTTCAACTCCCAGGGCCACTCTGCAACCCCCCAAGCTGCTATGAAGCCCCAAGCAAGCTCGCCGTCAATCACTGGAACAAGAAAGATCATTACCTCTTCCTCAACCAGCCTCTTATCTTGATTCAGTTCCCTTCCTACACGCAATACAAGTTTTACTTCGTTCACCTCCAGCTGGCAATGCGTCGCTTCATGCATGGTCCTGGCTTCGGCATCTCCATTGAATCCCTCTTCTACACAGAGGTCGCAACCAGCCCCATCGCACAAAATGCAAACACCATTGAACCTCAGCTCGAAGAGAGCAGAATCACCAATGACGAGGTTCAGTTCAATACCCAGACAACCCTCTTCTCAGTCGACGCCCGTATCTGCGCCGACCCACCAAGCTTCTGCATGCGCTCGCAAGAAATGGCTGTCGTCTGTCGCGAGAAAGCCTTGGCACTTCTTCCAAACCCATTCGCCGACTCAATCCGAATCTGTTTGCACATCAGCACAGCTGGGTCCGGCGACCTCTTCATTTGGAATAGGGTCAGCGAGCTCGTGAAGCAGTACCATTGCGGCGAGCGGGGAAAGTACTTGATTGCACAGGGGCGTTGCCCTCGTTGCAATACGGCGTGGAAGGCACAGGTCCGCGAGATCGAGCCGAATGATGTTTCTCTTGTCATTACTAGGTGGATGAGTCTGGGCGCAGGGTTGGATCCGGAGGATCCTATGTGGAGGTCGTTCATTGAGTCGAAGCATTATTTGCCTTTTGATATGACGGCTGATCCGCAGGTGCAGTTTGAGATGGATTCTGTTCAGGCGCGTTCGGGAAGTGCGTTGTCGGAGGAGGCGTTGTTCTTGAGGAACTCGGAGCTTTTGCGGGCAAAGAAGTATCGGGAGTTGATGAGTGAGTTGGATGGACAGAGGTGGATCATGAGATCTGAGGAATGATATCTGTGTGGAGAATCTGAGGTGGGGGCTGATCTTGTGCCCAAGGCTACTTCTCGTTGTGTTATCGATTGAACGCTTGATGTTATTATCAAGGGAACTCGGGATATGGGCTATGAAAGCTCTGAACTGCAATGGATGTTGTTAGCTATTATCATTATCTATCTTTTTATTTGAAAAATCGAATACCGCTTTTCTCGAGTGTCGAATTCTTTAGCAGAGACCCCCGATGTAGGTCTCCGAGATAGTATTGTGACTATCGAATAAATCTTGTGATTTCCGCTTTTTTCATGCCCCTTACACTGAAGGGGCACACTTCTACTCAATCACTCTCAAGATCCATTTGATTTGCGAGTTGTCTTGCCCCCACGACGACTCATTCCACTGTATCCACTAAGCCTCAAGAAGCAAATGAACACGGGCTACATGTGTGGATCCACCTTACCTCCCCAGATTTCTAAGTGAAATATAAATACGGGTCCCACATAGTGTGTAATAAAAAGCTCGGTTGTGTGTCGATCTACTGCGAGGTGCTGATCTTAGTACGGGGGCCAAAATTCGTCGCCCGCTTCGAAAAAGAAATCGCGCACATGCTGGTCTCATGTGGGTCGAATGCAGATGTGACTGGGGCCAAGAAATGAGGAGATTATTAGGCGGAAAGTCTATATAATAGAGATGCCCATGACGCTGATTTGGCGGGACATGGCTTAAATTCCCCAGGCAATAGCACGTGAGGCCTTTAAACCCTCCGAAGATTATTGTTGAGAGAGATAGCTATAAGTTGTAAGAAACAAATAAGTCAAGCTCAAGCTTGCAACAGCGAAACTTGACGCTTTCCACTTTCTACCATGGAGTTCTTGACGATAGCCGCCGCAGGGATGATGCAAAGCTTCTGCGACGACCTCTCACCCAATGCCGCCCCTGGCTTTCTCTCCAGCCTCTGCAAGAACGAGAACATTGCAACTGGTCTCGGTGCATATCTTTCCTCCGGTGCCAGCGTTTGGCTCCCAGGGTCAACCACCTTCAACACTGCTACTACGCGGTGGTCCCCGTTAGACGCCCCTGGTATCAGTGTCGTGGTTGAAGTTGCTACTGAAAATGATGTTGCAGAAACAGTATAAGCTCCTCAATTCACACCGATGCAAGATTTTGATTGACTCTCACTAGGTTGAATATGCAAATGCGAATAACCTGCCCTTTCTAGCCTACAATGGTGGACACGGCGCTATTGAGACACTGGGTGCGATTGAAAATGGTATTGAGATCTGGCTCGGCAAATTGACTTTTGTGTCCATTGCTGAGGATGGCCAAACGGCTACATTTGGCGGAGGGGTTAAATCCAAGCAAGTCACAGATGTGCTTTGGGCTGCTGGAAAACAAACAGGTCAGAATTTCAAGCCCTTAACTCTTCTTTCCTTCTTGCATAAGCTGACTATATGACTCAAAACAGTTACCGGTGCATGTGAATGTACGAGTCTGCTCGGGCCTGGTCTTGGAGGAGGCCATGGGTTTTTACAGGGTCAGTATGGCCTCATTGCTGATTAATTCGAATCCTTGAATATGGTACTTGCGAATGGTACCCAAGTCACCGTTAATAAGGACTCGGAATTATGGTGGGCCGTTAAAGGTGCTGGCCATAACTTTGGTATCGTTACTTCGGTCACTTCTAAGATCTACGATGTTCAGAACGATGGGCTGTGGTCTTATAAGAGCTTCTATTACACATACGACAAGGTTGAGGAGCTTTATAATGCGATCAACCGATACATCGGTACTGGGAAGAAGCAGGCTATGGACCTGAAGAACTACTCTTTCTTCTTCAACTACCCTGCCATCGATCCCAACCATGTAAGTCTATCCAGGAAAGGTAGACCTTCTTTCCTCTACCAATTATTATAGCCCGTCATTGCTTTCTTTATTCTCCAGCAAGGAGTCGGTGCCGTTGAAGAAAAGTACGCTAAGCCTTTCGAAACGCTTGGGCCTATCATGAGCACAGGCGGTAAAGGCACATACAAGGACCTTCCTACGTGGACTAGCAATGCCGATGATTCACTTCCTTGCCAGAAGCTCGGCCTGGTCAACGCCCGTTTCCCTGTGGACCTTCAGAGCTATAACCCTTCCGCACAACGTCTCGCATTCGATGCCTTTACCAACTTTACTCAGAAGTTCCCTGCCTTCAACAACTCGCTGGTTCTTTTTGAGGGCTACTCGACTCAAGGTGTTCAAAATATCCAGGCCGACTCTACAGCTTTCTCTCACCGCGAAGGCAACCTTCTAGTGACACCATTGATCATCTACCCGCCGACAGATAAAAAGCGTGACCTCCAAGGCTCGAGATTTGGAGAGCATTTGCGTCAGGTTCTCTACCATGGAAGTGAGCAGGATGAGATGCACTCTTATGTCAACTATGCCTTTGGTAGTGAAGGTCCAGAAGCCTGGTATGGCTATGAGCCTTGGCGTTTGGAGCGTCTGCGTTCTTTGAAGGCTAAATATGATCCTAAGGGTCGTTTCAATTTCTATGCACCCTTTGATTGAAGGAAAGTCCACTTTCCCCACAATCCTTCACGAAAGAAGGTATATATAAGCAACTAGGTACAAACAGGGGGTTTTGGAGCATGAAGAGCATGGTTCATGATGGACTATGCCTTTGAAAGCCTTAAGTGTTCCTTTTTGTTTACAGACAGTCGTCCAATGAAAACCATTCTGGGCTCTATATAGGTGTCTAGCTTATATACGTCCGAGAATAGAATATATACGTACAACATACAGTAGCATTTTAAAGGGCTTTTCAGAAAAGCCCAGAAAAGCCCAGTAATTCTTCAAATCCACAAACAAGCTATCGGCATTATCCAAAGAACTAGTTCGGGATACTCAAATTTGGGGGTTTTCATCAGTATGCCTGAAATCGAACTTCTCTGACCCAAATTGGCTAACTGCAGGAAGGATACCGTGAACTGATATTGCTAAGTTCTACCCATCAGATGGAATCAAATGGCTGCATAGAGAAATGAACACCTTCAGAATGCTACCAGGAAGATATGAATTATACAAGTTAATCCTGGTGCTGCAAACAGGAAAAGAAAAGCAATACCAGAATGATGGACTGGTGGATACAACAATGTCACGACGTAATAAATAACAATAACGCCACTTGATAGAATTGACAAAACACCTTCACATGCTCGGCTGTCACGACCGACAAAGGGTATGCATTGAAGAAGAACAAAAAAGAAAGAACGTATGATGGTGGTATAACCCTGTGAAAGGACCAACGACCAAAAGAGCAAGTTTGTGCCAGGCAGCACAATGATAATGATATGACTCTGTGAAAGGACCAAAGGCAGGAAGACTTGACAGTAAGGAAAGACATAAGATGAGATCGACATGTGAAAGACCCTTAATGCCCTTAATGCCCTTAGAGCTTGGCAAAACACGGTCTCTTGGCAGGCGGCGCATTCAGATATTGGCGATTGCCCTTACTATCTATCTTCCATCTGCCGTGGTTGTTAGGATTGGCAACAAAATTTGGTGCTGTCTCATTGATGAAAGAAAAGACACGCTTGTTTGACACGGGCTCTGGAGATGGCTTCGGGGGTGGCGATGGCGTGACAGTTGTAGGCGCAGCGAAGGACTGTTGTTGGTTGGTCAGGGGTCCCATCGAAGGCATCACCTGGTAGGGATGCTGGTATTGATGTGGAACGTATCCATATGGTGGCATATTGTAGTTGAAGTTCATGGGATACATCGACACCATGGCCATGTTCGACTGTGCATTGGGGTCAGAAGGTAACACCTGCTGGCTGTACATGGGCTGAGAGTAGTAATGTTGAGGGCAGTAAAGCTGGGGGAACGCTTGCTGCATGTTGAAGGTTTGTGCAGGCATCGTCCCTGGACCATTCTGCGGCGGGGCAGTGGGATTCAAGTCGACGACAGGAGTAGAGGGGACGTTGAACATCACAATCGGGCTCTCGATGATCTCGAGAGGGCCTGGAAGCAAGTTGACAACCGCAGCATTTTCTGCCATGTTGGGAGTTACAGAACTGTTGCTGGTATTTGAAGATGGATTGTCCGAGAACATGTTTTCATTCAGCGGGGAAAAGATATGCTCATCCAGTGGAGGCGTTTCAGAGCCTGGCGAAAGCCCCAGTCGAGAAGTGTTGACCAGCCAAGCCGGGTTGACGGTTTGAGGAAGGGGTTTGGATGAGCCAGCATCATTCATAGCGTCAAACTCAGCTATAATATCATCCCAGTTATTTTGCGTGAAAGAGTCCACAATGACGTTTATATCCTTGTCGTCAACTTGAGGCTTCTGAGCAAATTGATGTAGTGAGTGGATGTTATTGGCGGTCACAAAGTCGATTTCCTCAATCTGAGGGAAAGACATAAGAACAGGCTCTCCTGGCATGTGGGAGTCTGGAAAAATGCCCGAATGAGTGCACATGACGCTCAAAGTGAGAAAAAAATGGGAAACTGGCAAGGAAATGAAAGCAAGTGAAGCAAGTTAAACAGAGTATGTTATGTGGTTGAACAGTGGATGAAGATGGGTGAAGTAGGAGAAAAGGAAGGGGCAAAGAAGACGTTGGGGTTTCTGATGTAAGTATATCATCCTCCTAAACTAACGTGCCATGGTTGATATAAGATTTACGGTCACCGTAGAAGCCTTCGTCAATTTCCTATTTCAGTACTCAGTCGTAGTTGCCCCTACAAATTCCCAACAGATCGCATGACTCCTGGCGGACGCTCCTGCCTCGCCAGCTTGTTCCGAACAAATACCTGGAGCAGCCGCGATGGTGTATCCATCTCTACCTTCCACAGCCTGCTTGTCCAAAGCAGATGCAGAAAGAACAAACCATGCAGAGGGACTGAAATTTGTAGTATGAGTTCTGATACCGCCCGAGAAGGGCATGGTTAGCTTAAAATCGCAACTTTGGAAATTGATCTTCAAGGCTTCTACTCACAACAGAGACGCAAATAATTGAATGGTCCACTTCGGGGAAATGAGGCCGTGCCATTTCAAGCTGATCAAGTCAGAGACACTTGTTTTATCCGAGTCAGGGACACTGTAGCGACTTAGATAAGGGTCAACGGCATCATCGGCAGACACACGGGGTGACCGCATTTGGACCAGAGCAATCCATTCTGAGAATGACCCGCAAGATTCTTGTTGCTCAACCTCGGGCATGTTTTTTTGAGACTAGGCCTGATAGCGACGGTACCAAGACTCGATCCAACCGATTTCGGACCGGGGCGCAGTTGAACCACTTTGGAGAATGACTCTGAATTGGCTTTGGATCTGAGTTTTATGTCAGTAAATCTGATTTTCACTTATGGTGAGTACGGCGGGGCAAACCATTATTCTGTTCTGGCGTGGACTCCAGATCGTAAAATAACCATGACATGGATTGATTAAGGACGTTCTTGAACGACCATACAACCCGATCAAAGCCTTTCTTCCCATGTAACATTGATGGAAGCCGTAAGTTAATTTCAATCACTGCTCAGGTGGTCAGTTTGAGTTTGTAGGGCTCGACAGCTCATACATACCGAATCTTTCCTTGCCGTGTTTCCGACCGCCACTTCGAATGGGTTTACCCGAAAGTCCAGTGCGTTCATAAGTTTCTTTCCCGGTTTCTACCTTGAGAAGGCCTATCACAACATTATGTCAGTCATCTTGTCACCGCAGGTTGGCTGGAATATGCCGGGGTCAGCACTGACCATCTCGCAAGGTAAATACAGTATCTGAGCCAGAGCGGCCTTCTGATATCATGAGAATATTTCCTAGTGGAAATGTTAGATATTTCATTTCCGAATTGATAGCCCTGCAAGGACAGACAAACACAACGGGCCATGCATACCAGCTTTGATGTATGTATTGAAGAAGTCATGTTCAAGGAGATCAGATGGGCACATAGAAACTCGAGCACATTGGGGGCTCTCCAGCGCATCCAATGACGTCTGATTCTTCTCATAGACTTCATTTGGCAAGATTACCTCCACCTATATAGATCCGTCAGTATCATGACTCGAAGATCCCAAGATACGCTTGATTCCTCAATGAGCATCAAAGAAAGTATTACCGTATGTACAAAAGGGTGGTTGAGGATGGCAGAGAAAGGCGATTTTTTACTTGCGACCTCCTTCGGGTCGACTACTGCGGGGAGCTGCGCGATGGTGGTGAAGCATTTCTCGCGTCGAGACGCGTCATCAACAAAGTCAAGCATTTTGCAGGGCTCTCAATTATCAAGAGACCGTGATTTTGAAGGGCCGTGGGGATAGAAGAGAGTGCTGTAGGTGATCGACAAAAATTCAAAAATTGATGTTCGATTAAGCTCGGGCTTATCGATAGCTCCAATGAGATCAAGATCATCTCGACTCCAAGTTTAGACCGGGGAGCAACCACGGATCTAGGACTGATCGAAAGCCAACAAAGATGAATTGTATACTAAATTTAGTTGATCATTATGCCTACTTACACAGGTCCTAGGTCTTTTGTGCCAAGCAAACCTTTGTTGGCCATATGCATGTATGCACGTGTGGGCTCTTTAGGATCTAGTCCCCTGTGAGAATGTATACACTTTGTAACTATGCGCCAATCAATTGAAGCTTGGATCAGCCAAGCGTCACTATTATAGCTATCAAAAGCCCTAGCAAATCAAGACTTACTGGTTAAGGCAAGTTCAAAAGAGGCCTGACACGTGATGCGTAGTATGTATAATGAAGCAGGATGAAGCCTCAATTGCCAATTGAAGTTAGACTGTAGAATTATATAGATTATTATAAGATATACAGCAGATTAATTGGCCTAGTAAGTGTGGCTTTTCTTTGTGGATTGTATTCCTGCATAGGTATAGATACTTCACCATCCCAACAATCCATTTATTTCGAACCACACTTTATCTAACTGTCGGAGAAAATACAAGGAATCTTATCTCTAGATTCATCAGCAAATATCAACTTCCCATCTTCGTCTCCTTTTGTTATCAAAAATTTGAAAAAAGGGAGCCGCATTTATGCCTGAGGCAACAAGATGCTTCCTCCGTCAGAAAGCAATCCCGGCCTAGACACCGAGCCGTCCGAACCCCCCCACACGCCAGATAAAGCTTGTTGTGCTCCCCGAGCTCGAATTCTCTCTTGATATTGCCATTGATACACATGCGCCTGCAGTAGGCAATCGACTTCAGCAGCAGCAATTGCAATCGCAACAGAAAAAATCAATAATGGCGCCCGGTTCGCGTCGAGACCTCCTCACCAAGGAACATTTCGCATTTGTCTTCGGCGGCGTCAAGACACAGAGCTACCATGACCCTGTCGCAAAGGGACCAGGATCTCACACGTGAGTGCTACGCGACCGGATATATGCGCACAATAAATGACGAAATCCCTCAAATCTTAGTATCCGCACGTTAGCATGGAATCCTGCCGGCCAGCTGATTGCGACTGGCTCTGCCAACAAGACGCTGCGCATCTGGAACCCCGAACGTCCTAATGTGCGATACTCGACTGAACTTCGCGGCCACACTTCTGTTGTTGAGAAGGTCCTTTTCAACCCAGTCCGCGATGCAGAGCTGGCTAGTTGCTCTGCAGATGGCACAGTGCGCTTCTGGGACGTTCGCTCGAAGACCTGCGTCAGCCGTTTAGATGTCGGCGGAGAAGCATTCACACTTTCTTGGTCAGCCGATGGAAGTACCATGATTGTCGGAAGAAAGGTAAGACATACCCTGATTCTCGTTTCAAGCTTCAAGCAGCTAACTCAACCCTCGACAGGACGATACTCTAATCCCCATATCCGTTCAATCGACCTCCTCTCCCCACCTCCTCTCCAACGGAACAGGCGCATTTAATGGCCCCTCAACAGATCTCACCTCCAAGCCTGGTCCTTCAACATATACTGCCCTCCCCTCCCACCCTCAATCCGTTCAAACAAACGCAACAACATTCTCAAACCACATCGCCACTCCCGACTTCCCAGACCTCCACCTATTCCTCACAACCGGCGAAGGCCGTGTTAAAATCGTCTCATACCCTTCCTTCGAACCCATTCACACCTTAAATGCCCATACCTCCGCCTGTAATGCCATTTCTCTAGCTCCGACAGGTCGGTACCTGGCCGTGGGGGGCAGTGATGCTCTGATCTCGCTGTGGGATACAACAGACTGGATCTGCCGCCGCACATTATCCAGCGAGAATGGTGGTGCGATCCGTGGTGTAAGCTGGAGCTTTGATGGGCGGTTTATCTGCGGTGCGTCAGATGAGCCTGATGCGACGTCAAGTGGATTGGAGATTTTCCATGCTGAGACTGGTGAGAGCGTGTATACTGTTCCGACTACTGGTACTAGAGCTGGAATTCCTGCTGTTGCATGGCATCCGTCTAGGTATTGGCTTGCTTACTCGACTACTCATGATGGGCCGGGTAGTGGAGGATCTGGGGGGGCTGAAGATTGTCGGTGCAGCTGGTGGAGGCCTTTAATTTATGGACTGTTAGAAATACACCGCCTTGTTTGATTCGGTATAACTTTGAAATCCAAGAGTAACGAATGAGAAGATATTATTATTTGCCCTGAAAGAAGTTCAAGACGACTATTCTTTCAAGATTTCTAAAGAAAAGGAGACGAATATGTCTGAAACTCGGCTCGAAGAGGAGAGATATACATGGATTGGAGATTGAAGCTGTTCGTTCATCATAAGGTCGTAACAAAAGGGGAACAAAAACGCCGGAGACACTGGCTGTCATGACCTTGGTATAGCCAGGGTCCCAATGCCCACCTGTCCCATACCCAAGTCCAACACCGGCATGAGTCCCGTAGGCCGAGTTCGCATTGAAGAGAAGAGAAGAGATTGAAAGAGCCGTCGTCGAAATCTTGTGTATCGTTCTTCACGGTGACCAGCAATTGTGACATATTGCAAGCATCTCGGCCCTGGAGTAGTCGGTAGAATTGTGTATATTAAGAAGCAGTCAACAGGATTTGACTGGTATATTCTGATCTACTCATGAAGGGCGCCAGCTATCCCATCCAGTCGCACCGGCATTATTGTTCAAGATCTGTGCCCACTGAGCCTCACTTAAGGAGTTCATGTTCACATTGAAGTCCACATTGCTCAGGTCAGGATTTGGCGTGGGCAGGTCCCACGCAGGAGGGATGTCGAACGCATTGGCCTGGCCAGGCCTCATGTTTATATCTGGAATCTGCGGGGATTCTGTGCTTGTCGGAGATATGTGAATGGTACCAGAGCTTTGGCCGGATTGAGCCATTCCCATGTTTTGTTGCTTCTTCCCGGGGGACGGATTGTCGGTCCCTGAGATTGAGTAGGATGTATTTGAAGATGAGTTCAAAGTGGAGGGCGTGGGGTGATCGGAGGGTGGATTCCTCTCCCCGAGGAAGTCTGGTGAGAAGTCCATGTCGACATCTATGATATTTCCTGGGATGCCTGCCTCGCCATTGATGCCGGAATGTCGCATTGGGTTGGAGTAGTAATGAGTTTGATCGAGAGCCGCAGGATGGCTTGCATCGTTGTTTGCTGATTCTCTGTGCCGGCTGGGAAGAGATGTAGCCATTCCAGCAGGGGGCCGATTGGAATTACCGGTACTTGTAGGATTTTGCGAAGGCCCTGGGGGTATGTCACCTTGTTGCGATTCACGAATCTTATAGATTTGCCCACACTCAACCGAATCACCGCAAACCGTTTGCTACACGACCAAGTTAGCTGAATGAACCTCCAAGAAAGAACAAAGCTCAGAGAATACCGACCCTCGCTTGCTGAACATAAGCTGAACTAGATTTTGAGACCTGAGACTGAATTCCAGTGCCTTCAAGATCCACATCCAGCTGGATGAGGAAGGATTCCGTCAGAGGATTCTTGGATTTCATGGCATTAAGCGCTCCAACAACGAATTGCAGTGAAGAATACACCGCTGAGTCGTCAGGTCGCGATTTGATGTACTGAACGAAAACCCTTGCTGCAATATATAGACAGAAGGACATGAAGGGATTCAACTATAATCAGTTAGATTAATTTCAGAGGTGAACATGGTAGCTTCGGACGTACAATGGTCAAATCAACGTGGCTGACCATCTTCATGATGCTAGAAATCTGGTTCGCTGCCACAAGACATCGACGCTTGCTCTCGGTAATGATTTGATTAGGCATTCTGTTCTTTTCGGCCTTGAAGATTGCAGCCTGGTGAAGGCAAATTGTCGAGGTATGAATACTCATGTTGGCGAAGATGACATTCACGTCATCCGTAGCAGACGGAAGTCGAAGGTGTTCGGGTAAAGAAAGTGCAATGTGAAGTAGAATGTTATCGTGACTCCGATGTCTCTTCCAAAAGCCACCATTGAGATCGTGATCGTTATCTGATGGCTGAGGCCGATGAATGTGCGTTAAATTCCTGCCAAATAGATTTGCTAAAACCACCACACAGGCGAATGGAGCCAATGTAGACACACCTTCGCCGCCGATAATATCGGCCAGACGAAGTGTGCGTTGTGGTTTGCTCTTCAAAAATGACTCTTCAGAAGCCGGAAGGTTTGTCATGATCTGCTATGTGTTAGCCACGCAACTAGAATCTGAAATTTTAAACAACCCACATCATGTTCATCGATGACCAGGGGCCATCCAGTTCCAATACTTGCATATCGGTCAGTACAAAAGGCCATCCAGAACACTCTTCTTCGTTCTTCACGTTCCGTCCAATCCTTGGGTGGAAGCATGGACTGTTTCACATCAATCCCTGAGCCGTCCAGGCGATTGAGACCCATCATAAGCGCCAGTCTCGTGGCCTTGCCAACACTCAGCCATGCGCGCGGGAAGTAGATCATTCGAAATTCGTAGCTGCCAATAAGGATCCATGTTTGGCAATGCCCGAGAGTAATGATGGACTCTCCGAATCCTTTCATTTCGTCCATCTCGGCATACTTGCGAGCCCTCTGGTAGAAATGGGTATGCAGGAAGAAGTACTTGTCTGTGACTGAAGCCGCATGGCACCACATCATGTAGCGCAGGCAAATGGGTGGTCGTAGATTAGGGCCGAGATTGAGGTTTGCGAAGTACCGAGGACGGTGAATGATAGGCATCATCGGATAAATTTTCTCGAAGAAAATGCTCTCCCTAAATAATCAATTAGAAATCTGAGCTGGACATGTTCATTCTACATCACACTCACAGCTCATCAATCGCATCTTGGGCCGGAAGAGGTTCCTCCAGTCCCAAACTGATCAGATCCCATTGGGGGCCGCTCGGGATATTGTTGGTTTCCGGAAAGAAGAGTTGACTCGGCTGGGACGTGTCCAATCCATTTGTTGGTGGAGGGATCGTATTGCTCATGTCATTTCCAAGGCTTGTTAGATCCGGTAGGGCGAGGCCGGCTTCATCCTGAAAAGCCCCCGTGAATGCAGGCTCTTGTGGTTGAGGGGGAGAAGTGCGCTGCGTGGTATCCGAATCCTGGCCTTTAAGAAGAGTTTCAACCTGGGCTGATCGCGTAAATATGGTCAGCAAGGCCGTAGCAAACGCGATGAATCGAGTCTCATACCTAGTCGAGCCTCCAGCTGCTTCACATACCCCCGCTTAGGTCCACTCTTCTTGCGCACTTCATCGTAAGCGCATTCATGACCCAAGCGTGAGCATGTTCCACAGCTTGGCCGCTTACCATCGCATCTCAATTTCCTGCGACGGCAGACCACGCAGGCGATGCGCTTGGGGCGTGGAACATAGCTGCTATCGCCCGTGGCGAAACTGTCGGTTGGCGCATCATTTTCTAAGAAGGAAGAACCTGTTCGAGAGGATGTAGGCATCGAAGAGTACTGCGACGGTTCCTGCGAGAACTCGGAGGGCGAGAAATTGTCCATGGCTAGCCCAGAGACCAGTTGGACCACGAGGTGTCGAAAGTGCCTAAGAAGCGATTCCGACCGATAAGGAGTTGGCTGACAGCCCACCGCTTATCACTGATGAGATCTTCAAAATGACACAAGGGTTGCGGGCTTGGACGATGCACTAGTCGGACAGAAGTAGTTCATGATCCACAGGCTGCTGGTTATTGCGGGGATAAGTAGGAACAAAAAGTTTCTATGGATGACGGCGGCACTTTTGGCATTCAGGGCAAGGTGAGCTTCTTTGGCCCTGGGCTCCTTTATCAAGTTGTGACGACCCGAAACCCTTTTCCAAAAAAAAACTTCCAAAGTCTTCGAGACAATACTGTGGAGACGTGAATTTAATATGGTTTTTTATTTTTTTATTATCGCTCCTATGAAAAGTGTCGGTGGCCCTGGAGGTACCAGATCGGCGCTTGAGAGGTCCAAGTAACTTACGCACGACGGCGCTGCCTAGAAAGGCTTGGCAATCACATTGATCCATGCTGGAGCTCAACCCCATGAACCTTGAAACGTTTGCTTATACTTCCAAGGTTATATGACAACATTTTATACTCTTGAAGCTCAAGCCAAACATGATTTATATCTATAAATTTCCATTTTGTGCGAATGGCATTGAGCCACCATACTATACAACAACAGCATCCCATACCCCAAGCTCCAACCAGTGGCAAACAAGCTATAGTGCACAGTGGAATGAACAAGACATGATGAATGCGAAGAAAGAAAAATACAAGGCAAGATATCGTACAGCCATCCCGCATGTAATTGGGACGAGGTATAAAATGAAACAGAAAACATGTCTCGGAGAGGGATGCAGGATAGGTAGCTGCCGTGTCTACCAATGAGCGGAAAGAAAAATCCAAAGGTGAGACTTCTAGTTGTATCCACGACGACGTTGACCTTGGTTGCGGGGTCTGGCGTGTACGACTGCCTTGTTGATCTTCCACTTCGGGCGGGTCTTGTAACCGGATTTGGTCTATGGGAAACACATAGAATTAGCTTATAGATCTCGAGTGAATGGTGAAGCAGTGAATGAAGTGTACATACCGGAATACCCCAGGGACTCTTCGGGTCAACGTTACCCTTGGACTTACCACGACCACCACCGTGAGGGTGGTCCATGGCGTTCATGGCCAATCCACGAACAGTTGGACGGATGTTGAGCCAACGCGAGCGACCGGCCTTACCCAAGCGGGTATAATGATAGTTGGGGTTGCTGGCAACTCCAATGGTGGCACAGCAGTCCTTGTGGATGAGTCGAACCTCACCACTCGCAAGGCGGATAGTGATATGCTGGGCCAGACGCTCCTGCTTCATACGCTCGCGCATGGAGAGGGGCTTCTTTTCGGCTTCGGGTTGCTCGGCCTCAATGTCCTGTTGTCGAGAATCACTACCCTTGGCCACGACAGTAGCGTATGTTCCTGCACTGCGGCACAGCTGGCCACCCTTGCCGGCTCGCAATCCAACGTTGAAAATGAGAGTTCCCACGGGAATCATATGCAGCGGCAGACAATTTCCACGCCATGCAGTTCGGGCAGCCAGCACACCAGGATCAACTGTACCACCCATGCTCTTCCAGAGATCCTCCGGAATACCAGACATATAACTCTGCACAGTCTCACCAGCTCGCATGCCATCGGCGGCAAGGATATAGCTCAACTTCTTGGTTTCCTTGCTACGAAGCAGCGCAATATGGGCACTCCGGCCGGGATCATATTCGATTCGCTCTACCAGATGAGGTCCAGCATCCATTCGCATGAAGTCGACTGTGCGAATTCGACGCTTGGCACCACCACCATGGTGACGAACAGTGACCTGACCAGAGTTGTTACGACCACCCTTGGCGTGACCCTTCTTGGGAAAGGTCAAACGGTGGATTGGACGGCCCTTGTAAAGATGGTCGTTGACTGGACGGCGCAAGTGTCGCACACCGGGCGTACGAGGAGTGTATGTGCGAAGAAGGACGCCGGCGGTATCGCGAGCCGGGGGCGGTGCAAACGAAGCACTAGGATCAATTTCCGAGCTCGATAGGGTGTTTGAAGGGATTTCGAGTTCATTGATGGTGGAAGCGAAACGACGAGCCGATACGGAGGGTACGGAAGGTAAACACCTGAAGGGCAACCGAATGCCCCGGAGGGCAATTCGGGGTTGAAGCATCATTGAGAGAGAAGTGGGAGGCGGATAGGAGCAGAGTTGATGGTAAGATAACAAGAGGAAGGGAAACAAAAGACAATCCGATGCTCGAATCCCAATCCTTCTCAGGGCTCTCGATCTCCGCTCTCTAACTTACTGTATCTTTGCCAGAACAAAAAGTTCTTGGGGTCGGTGCACGTGACCATTGACACAGCCTCACGAAGACACCGCCACAAATTTCGGGACAAGTGTGGCTAGTCCCGTGACCAAATGCAGTGACATAATCACAACTCAAACGCCCTTCCCCGTTGCCCCGCAACTAGGTTGTTTACCCACCGCGACTCACGTTTCGTCCGCGACGTGTATCCACTGTTACCAATACCGTCCCTGCCTCTCCTGTCCTGTCCCCTGCATTTTTCGATCGACTTTTCCACATCTGGTCCAGACAAATTACATTTTCCAATTCAGTGTTTAATTTGCAATTTCCTCATACCCAGCATACCCTATTTTATTGTATTCTCAGTGGGAAAAACCTGCAATATCAACCCGCGACCCTCGGAAAGTGGGGCGTCATTCAGGTTTGACCGGTTTTCCACGCTAGCACAATAGGGCCAAACATCGCTTGGCCTTCGACTTCTTCCTTTTCCCTCCATCATTCCAGTCCAAGATACCCTTCTACATCCCTCCCACCCACCATATTACACGGGTCGATCCTTAGGTACAGATTCCACGTGTGATCTGAATACCTCTACGCCCTTCAATCCCACCTTTTCGCGTGTTTTTGTTGTGCTTCTGAACCAGAGTGCGACACGGATTCTCGCCATCAAGTTCGTGATCGTATGTGACGTGACCCGCGAATCATAACATCCAACCTACCCCAGTCCACTGTCCTTGGGAAAGTGCACCAGTGCAGTTCCCTTTGAACAGACTACATATTCACGCGTGGTACGTGCACCCCGACCTCTACCCTGTGGTATTTGGGTTCCCCACTGAGGTAATGTCCACCGGAATGCTGACCTGATCCGAACAGGACTAGGAGAAGCATCTTGCTCTCCCTTTGTATTTCTTTCCTCGCGTCCCCCCTCTCCTTCTTTTCCTCCCGAGTCTAGCACGATGGCACCGGTAAGCAATCTCAGCCCTCTGCCAGCTCGTGTTTGATGTTTGATGTGTCTTCATGTCATCTGAGCATTAGAACGCGTGCAATTCTTTGTCTATTGGCCATCTCTAACCCCTACATAGGCCCGTAGCCTCCGCTCCCGAGGAACCATGAACGAGAACGATGAAAACGGACCTTCGACGCGTCTGACGCGGGCGAAGGCCGCCCTCGGCGATGGACCTGCCGACGCAGTCAAGAAACCAATGCAGCCCATCAAGCGTGCATTGTCGACCACGAATGGACCCACACGCCGCCGTGCCGCTCTGGGCGATGTCAGCAATGTCAACAAGACTGAAGGTGCCGAGGTCAAGGACGGCAAGAAGCCCGTTACGGTAAAGGGTGCCCTGTCTTCGAAGGCCACTACCAAGGCTAGCGCCATCCAGAAAGTCACTCGCAACAACTCAACACGAGCAGGTCCTCTTAAGCCCCGCAGCGACAACAGCAACATCAAAAAATCTCCTAAGAAGCGCACTCAGCTGATCAAGGAGGAGTCATTGGATGAGCCCCCTCTCAAAAGGCACCACACTATTACCAAGACTTTCACCCAGGAGCATGAATCAGTCAAGGACGAAGTCGCTATTACAGAGGAATCTGAGCTTACTGGCAAGGGTGCTAAGGCTCAAGATGGGAAGCCGGAGTGGGATGATCTGGATATTGAAGACTTGGAAGACCCTTTGATGGTCGCTGAGTATGTTGTGGAGATTTTCGATCATCTGCAGCAGCTTGAGCTCTCGACCCTGCCCAACCACGAGTACATTAACCACCAGCCCGATCTAGAGTGGAAGATGCGTGGCATCCTTGTCGACTGGTTGATCGAGGTCCACACCCGCTTCCGTCTGCTTCCCGAGACCCTTTTCCTGGCTGTCAACATCATCGATCGCTTCCTGTCCGAAGAGCAAGTTGCTTTGGATCGTCTGCAGCTTGTTGGTGTCACTGCCATGTTCATTGCATCCAAGTATGAAGAAGTCCTGTCTCCCCATGTCGCCAACTTTAGCCATGTCGCCGATGAAACCTTTTCCGACAAGGAGATCCTGGATGCCGAACGTCACATCCTCCAAACCCTCAACTACAACATGAGCTACCCCAACCCAATGAACTTCTTGCGTCGCATCTCCAAAGCCGACAACTACGACATCCAGACCCGAACTCTCGGCAAGTACCTTATGGAAATCAGTCTTCTCGACCACCGATTCATGTGCTACCCCCAAAGTCAGATTGGTGCCGCCGCCATGTACCTTGCCCGTCTGATCTTGGAGCGTGGACCCTGGGACGCTACTCTGGCCCACTACGCCGGATACACTGAGGAGGAGATTGACCCTGTCTTCCGCTTGATGATTGACTACCTCCACCGTCCTGTTTCCCATGAAGCTTTCTTCAAGAAGTACGCCAGCAAGAAGTTCATGAAGGGTATGTCGTATTCTGTCTTTCTATTTTGACTCTTTACCTTTGCTAACACATGTTCCCAGCTTCCATTCTGACCCGTCAGTGGGCGAAGAAGTACCACCACCTGTACATCGACAGCTCGCTTTCGGAGCCATACACCTACATCAAGGAGAGCGAACAGTAATGATGCCATTTACGATGTGATGCTAGCCCTGTGTCGCCCATGTCGTTACCCTTTCATGACGATCCCAAGGCCAGCGGCTCGACCAGGGAAACTCGAATTCCTCCATATGTTGGCATTTCATTGTGCTGGTATCGAATACCTCTTTGCATATTCTTACGATGACTTGATTTGTGCGCTCTCGCATTTTGTTTCTGTGATGGGTTGGTGGTGTTCGGCGCTCAGTCCGGGGTTTTTATTTGTGCTGGATTGGCTCTTCATTTCTTTTCACTGTGCATGGGGTGCCTGGTCTCTCGCCCTGATACCTTTTTTAACATTCTCATTCGCGTTTTTTTGTGACTGGCGTCGGACCTTATTATTTGTCTTCTTTTCTTCAGATCGGAATTTTATCTCCTTACACCCGTGGATTTATCTTCGTTTGGAACGTTCTCCTGCGACCTTGGGGAATATGCGTTACACCTTGTGCAGCTCTCATGTTTATTGTCAATATGGCATCGCAGATGGAAAAAAGGCGCTGGCAAGGCCAGATTTGTTATGGGTTCACTTGGGCCTGGAAGAGCTCCGGTGGGGAGTCTTCCATGGATACTGGATGGGTTGGGCAGCGGTAATGAGCGTCAAGGTCCTTCGGTTTAAGCATGGGTTTTTATCTTTTTGTTAGAGTAGTTGATGTCTGCACTGGGTGCTTAGCGTGGTTACTGGATGCAATCCTGATCTTTTCTATGAATTCTTTGTGCTATTTTTTTAATCTCGGTGTACATAGGCATTTCTTTCTTCTGGATCAGATGCGCTAAATCACCTTCACCTGCATTTTCATTGATTGTTCTTCATCTTACATTCACCGAGGTTGGATTCCACCGCGGGAAGATGTCGGTCATCTAGCTTGAAACTGCTCTTCATGAACACCAGCAATTACTGGATAACCCAACTCCTAGCTATTTCTTCAAGATACGCCTTGCCTTGGACCTGGTGTTCAAATTATTCCGCTCTAAGACACATCATACATCTCAGTTCCAAGCCTCTCGGACAGCGGCGGGGAACCAAAACCACATCTATCCACCCTGCCCCCCTCGCTTTTCATACGGCCATCAGACAATATTCCCCATCCATTCATCTCAATTTATCCCCCCTTGTATCTAGCTCAATCTCCACCATGCCTGACCGCTGTCCTTTCTGCAATATCGCCGCCACAAACCCACCGGCCCCCTTTAATGAGCCCCCATCGGAATCCGCAGCCGCGGGTCCAATCTCCGATGCATCAAAGACAACGGCCCACATGATCCTGTCTACGGAACATGTAATGGCCTTTTGGACATTATGCCTCTTACTCCGGGTCATGTCCTTGTGGCTCCGAGACGCCACTATGAGATGTTAGGGGATATGGGCGTCCAGGCTGGACAGGAGGTATGTATTCTTTTGTTTTTGTTCCTCCTTACTATTTGTCTCGCACTAGTTCTACTCGTATTGTGCTTTTCATCTGTCTTTTTATTAGCTTTATTCTTTACTGATTCCTTGCATAGATGGGGAAATGGCTTCCCATCATCTCAAGAGTTGTGACGAAAACTATCTTCGGTGAGGATCCGGATAGACATTGGAATGTCGTACAGAATAACGGTATGTTTAATCGGATTTTTCCCTCAAATTGTTTCTTCTTACTATAAGAGTATTTTTATCATGTATCGTTTTGTTTTCTATCTTTTCTGCAAGAAATGCGACGGAAAGAAGTCTCTAACTCTAGTCTAGGTGCTCGGGCTGCACAGGTAGTGCCTCATGTCCACTTCCACATCATTCCACGTCCTCAGACAGAGGGTGTCCACAAGCCTGGGTTCGCCATGTTTGGTCGTGGACAGCGCTCGGAACTTGATGACGATGAGGGTGAGGAATTATCCCGTGCCATGAGAGCTGAATTGGTACAGGAGATCAAACGTATCCACAGAGAAGAGGGTATCGATCTCTCGGCTGATCTCGTCGATCGGGGTAAATTATGAGTGCTCTACTAGCATAAATATGCTGCTCGAGTGCTCTCTATCTCTTGACGACCAGCTTTCATAATTTTATGGCCCATGATGTATAGATAGACGTGCTGGTCAGCTCCCTTTTGGCTTGGGGATGTTTGACATCACCAGTTCTTGGATGTCGACTGTCTTTTTTCCGCTAGTCTGCGGTCCCCTTGGCTTGGAATCTGTTGAAGTACTACACCGGGAGTGTTAGCCTCTTGTTTGAGAAGTAGCCATATATGCATATATACCTTTCGTCTGAAATCATTGACCTCGCTTGCCGTAATACCGATCTTGTCGACCTTGTTTCTTCCCTGTGAGGTGTCAGAGACTTCACCTTCCGGAAGACGGCGATAGGTCATAAGTTGACGGGCCCCTATATTGTCATGGATTAGTCTTTTTCACGTCCGTTTCCAGGAAAGGATAGGTCTGTCACGTACAATTGCCGAAAGACTGAACACAAACACTGACGACCTCCAGGTTCGGGTGCATGGGCACCTTCAAGTCATCGCCTTCGATAGCTGTTGGCATCCACATGGCGAGGCGACCATTCGTAACAAGGGTTCTAGATGCAAAATCGAGAATATCTTTCTGCATTGCTTCGAATCCGTAGGGCTTCTTAGGCGGAATATATCCAGCTCGGCTATTGGAGAAGTCAGCTCAGCTCGGCATCCTCAACAGCGTGAGTGATAGTTTAAGGCTGGGGATGACATACTAATGAGCAGGAACACCATCAATCACGACTGGCTCAATGACCTTCCCGTTGCGAGTTCCCAGAACCCGAAGACCTTCACGCACACCATAGGGTGGGTCACAAATGATACCGTCAAGAAGTTGACCGTTTCGCAAAGGGGTATTGGTGAGGTCCGAAGTGAATGCATCGACAAATTTGCTCATGGTGCCATATTGCTTATAGTTTCGCAACAAAGCAATTTCACCAGTTTTGCGCTCCTCATCCTTTCCACGGAAACTGCGAGGATCAATATCCGAGCCCATAGTCAGAGCCCCAAAGTGCGCAGCAGCCACCAAGAAACTTCCAGTGCCAACAAAAGGATCATAGAAGACCTTTCCAGGCGCCGCGAGCGCAATATTCGCCGTCACAAGACTCAGCTCCGCATCCATAGATGTAGTGGAAATATAGCTCCGTTTTTTTCAGATCGTAGTCGACGATAATACCCCGGCCACTTTTATCCAGGTAGCGTCCAAAGTAGATATTCAGCGGCTCGGGATTCTTCTCTCTCTCGGCGCCAGGTATTCCACTAGGAGAAAGGTATCTCTCCATAATCAACCACTGGTTTTCTGGATTCTTCAATTTGAGAGGACCGTGGAAGCCCAAGTAGGAGAATGACTTGATGATCTCTACCCTTTTAGCTTGGCTGCGCTTTCCTACGTACGCATCCAAATCGAAGCCGAATTGAACGGTTTCATATTGGGCCCAGAGATGTGGGGTCCGTTGCTTGACATCGGCGTGGACTTCTTCATAATTGGTTCCATGACCCCATAGCTCATAGATGTCTTTGGCTAAGATGCAGCGTGCGATCAATGCGCGTGCAGCTGCTTCATCTGGGAGCTTGACGATGCAATATGGTGACTAGTGGGGTTCATTAGCAAAGGCTCAGCGCAGGCGAAAGAGACAATTGCCGAAAAAAATGCAATAGTTTTCAAAAGTTTGGAAGAAGCTGCTTGTCATCACATACAGCGTCCTCATAGGAAATAATCTCAATGTCGGCCCCGATGACTGTGGCCACGGCTTTCAGTTCCGCGACGCGGAAGGATTCATGCCATTGGGCAAGCCGGATAAGGAATTCCATGGCAAGGGTTTTGGAATTTTATCCCTTTCTAATTGGCGTAGTTTCGTGGAATGTTGGTCACTAGAACAAGGTGTGGTGGGGTGTGAACTGCGGGATTGATTTTTTCGTTTCTCCGATGAACGGGTCTTGCCGATATATACTTTGTAGTAAGAACGCATAGTTTAGTTCAATATCAACCCTGGAATGTTTCAAGGCCACATTCAATATCTCAAGATTCAGATTGTACTGGTGAATCAGAATAGACTAAATTCTTCTTCCTTGGTTATCATAAACCTTCCAGGGCTGTAATTCAAAACCATGAGAATTGACCAATTTATGAAGAAGAGCCTCATTTAAAAACATTGAACGATCACCCTTGAATTCATAATGGTATTGGCTGACCAACCCGAGTGGAAATCTACCCAAATAACGATAGCAAAGCGAGAAAAAGCGAGGAAATCAACCCAGCCACGAAACATTCAACGAAAACCGAAACGCCATCTGTCAGAGAAGCTATTACCGAACTCCGACGCTATGCACCGACCACCTTAAACACATGTCGTGATTCGTATCCCTCCAC
Source organism: Penicillium frequentans (assembly GCA_028828275.1). NCBI lineage: Eukaryota > Fungi > Ascomycota > Eurotiomycetes > Eurotiales > Aspergillaceae > Penicillium > Penicillium frequentans. Next base: position 2,786,668 of record JAQIZY010000001.1, on the reverse strand, counting down.
GGGAGTGATCTCTACTTTCTCATCTGCGGGAATCATGTGGTGCTGCAAGTTCCAACCGGCTCGGCGGCAAAGCTCTGAAACCACCACATCACAGTCACCCAAAAGATCGATATCGAAATCTGTGTGGGTAACAGGCTAAAGGTAAGTCAGTACAAGGTATCATCGCAAAGGGATATTCAACAGGAAAACATACTGTGCGTGAGATGTAGATTTGCGGAACATTACGCGGTAAAATTCCCGGCACTTCTGCAACGGGGGCTACCTTAAGCGAGGTTCCAATGACGATGACCAGATCTGCCAGTTCCCGATCATGATGAATAAGGCGCTGACCAAACTCATCTGGGAGGCCCTCACCGAAGAAGGTGATATCAGGCTGCAAAGAAAAAGTTAGTTAGGCGAAAATGGCGCACAGGCCCACTCGTGCGTACTGACCTTCATGACACCGGGAGTGGGGATTTCGTAGTCCTCTTCGTCGGAGCTTTCCTCCTTGCGATCTTTCTGGTTGCCATTCGAGCTTCGCTTACGCTTCAGGCCCTGTGGCTTCAAAGCCTCCTGTTCGATGCTCTGTATACACGCTTTGCATTCCGGGATTTTGCCTTCCCTGATATCATCAAAGATCGCGTCGCCGGGGACCTTGAAATTGCACTTGACGCAAGTAGCATTGGCAAAAGATCCATGACACTGCACCATCTTTTCTGCAAGAACACCCGCATTTGCCTCGATGTTATCGATGTTTTGCGTGTAGTTCGTCAGGAGTTTTCCATGGTCTTGCAGAAGCTTGATAAATCCATGTGTTGGGGAATACTTCTTCTCGGTAGGAAGGATATCCTTCGCAATTGAGAAAAAAATGCTAGGATCTTCCCGGAAGATATTGATGTCAAATACTTCCTGGGGATCACTCAAGCCTAGATGCGCCAGTTTTGAGTAGAGACCGGTATCCTTTGAACGGAAGTCAGGGATACCAAGACTTGTTGAAATCTAAAGGCCCAACAGAAATATACTTAGTATTTAAACTCAAAATGAATGCATGGCGAGGATTGGACATACGCCGGCACCGGTCAGAACAATAATGTTCTTGGACTTTTGAAGCAGGTTGACAGCGTCCTCAATAGTATTATACTGAGAAAGCTTTGGCCGCTTTGAGAATTCCCGTGAGATAGCGACCGCAAGAAGCGGGTGGTAGGCTTCATCTGGGGCATTTTCCAGAAACTCTGGCGGTCTGATACCGAAGGCTGTGCAGAGCTTCTTCGCCGTGACAGTTTCAAGCACAATAGTTTCTTCTACAAAAGCAACCTTGCCAACATCATGCAGACGCTTGCGAAATGCAACAGCCTCTTCTAAAGTACAGCCACCCGGAACTATATGAAAGCAGCAATGTTAATATCTTTGCAAAGGTGGATTCCGGGTAGCGGGGATGTCCGGGGTAAGACGCGAGACATCCACGCAATAACGGAAAAACCTACCTTCATGCAGCTGGTCGTCACGAAGGAACTGGATAGCTCTCCCGCAGTCAGAATCGGCGTCATCGCCATCTGAATCATCGGAGTCGGTTTCAAAGTCGGAGGTGACCTCCAGGGCGACCGTCTCCTCATCGACCTGCTTCACGTCCACGGCATCCACATCGACCATGGGTGATTTCACCAGAGTCTCCCCGTTTGACGGCGGTACCAGGTCCATCCTGCAGGAGTTATATGACTACCTCGACGACTGGTTTGCGCAACGTCGACAAAAAATCGGCTTCTGCATGCGCGGAGACAACTTTATCCGGGCCGAGGCGGTTCGAGTGGCGAAGTTGAACTTTGGTAGAGAAGATGGCCAAAGTAAGGGTAAAGAGAAGTCTTTTATCCTTGATATCAACAAAGAAACAGATAGTTGCGAGAAGCAAATTCAAACTTCATCAAAGAGGAAGACATAATTTATATAGACATGCATGCATTAGATCATCATTTCACTTTTGTTTTATCTATCAAACATTCATGAATCAGCCATCTCGTGATCCTCATCGTCCGACTCTATGTCGATCTCCCCATCCCAGTCTTCACCCTCGCCTTCCGCCTCACTGTCATCCATATCCTCTCCAATCTCTTGGTCAATTCCCTGAACAATTTCTAAGGCATGATCCCGAAGACGATCATCCTCGTAGTCCAGTTGGTCGTAAAGCTTCAAGCTCTGTTTCAGCCACTCCCGGCTCGCGACCAGGGAAGCATGTCGGGGGGACTCAGATTCATCTTCTTTGATATCCTGGGGTGCCTGTTGCTTCTCTGCCAGCAGATGCAGACACCAACCGCCGAGGTACCACGCCTCCACACTCTGGTCGTCCTCTAAGATCAATCGCTCCAGGACCTCCAGAGCCTCAAACTCCAATGTCACCTCCATGAGAAGTCGTGCAAGACTGATGCGTACTGGAAAGTCGGGAACCTTCGGGTCTTCGGGGGCCAGATCCTTCCACAAGCCAATACTCTTCTTCAGCGCTGCCTGGGCATCTTCAGTTCGCAATTGTGAGATCCGAATAGAGGCAAGAGTCTGAAGGATCTCCGGGGCCTCAGGTGTAGCAGCAAGAGCCTCTGTAATAAGCGACTCGCATCGAGCCTCTGCATCTTCCTCCCAGCTGTAAAAGAACAAGAAACGGGTTAGCAGTGCACTAAATACTTGGTAATTAGTGAAATGGAACTCACGAAAGATCAGTCATGTAAATCTCAGCAACGGCACAGAGTGCATTCGCCAGCTTAATCTTTTTCTCTTCAGCACTGGCAACATCCTCCGCACCGGTCTTTCCTTCCAGCGACTGCAAAGTCTGGCGCAGAGAGGAAACACCCTTCTCAAACCACTGGACGCTGTCCACTCCACCCTGCTCACTCAATTGAGCAAGCCACATGAACTTCTCTGCGCCGCCACCCTCGGATTCTGGTAACGATCCAGTGGGGTCCAGCTCAACGGAGCGCAGGAAACATTCTCTAGCGGTATCGACATCTCCTAGCTCAACGTTGATTTCTCCCAGCAAGTTCAATGCGGGCAGCTGCGCATTGCCGTTGCTAGCTGTAAGTTCTAGCGCTTGCTGCGCACTTTCCAACGCTTCCTCGACGCGACCGGTCTGTAGAAGGATCGTGGCTTGATCGAGTATTTCGGTAGGAGTTTGGGCCATTTTGTGTTTCGAGACTGAGCCACCAGGGCCGAGGACGGACTTTGCACGGGATTTGGAAGACTTTTTCTTTTGCGGTCTAGGTTTTCCCATGACAGATCTATTCAATAAATATGTATGAACAAAATCAACAAATGGACAAGTGAGAAAATATGAGTTATTGGTGAATGCGGGACACGGAATTAAAAAGAAGTGAAGCTCTCAAATCCTAAAATTGGAGCTGTTTGACCGGTTTGCATGTGGGACGTTCCCTCCACTGCATTATTTCGCGACAGTGATACGATACATGTCCGCTAAGATAATTCCTCTCTTACACGGTCTCTACATTTTCTTGTGATCGAGTTTAGGTACTCGACTGCATAATATTCGACTTTTCTACCCTCACCCCGCTCTACTCTCCTACCCGGTACCCCTCCAATCCGCAGGCGGATCGCAAAAATGGGTCGCGAAGATCAAGTCGAGGAGCGAGAGGTTCTGGACTCAATCTTTCCAGATGAGATCACAGGTGAATTACTGACCTGCCACTCGGATCATTTCATGTATGAGGAGGAAAGCCTTGACTGACTCCATATTCCCCGCCTCCAGACATTTCCCGAGAATGCATACAAAGTATCGATAACGCTCGATAACCCCGAATTCGACCCTGAAGAATCCGAGCAGCCTGTGATATATCTGGAAGTTTCATACCCAGAAGAATACCCCGATGTCGCCCCAGAACTGAACATTTCCTCTCCACCCAATGCCAGGTACCAGAGGCTAGATATCCAAGAGGACCGGGACCAACTACTCGAATCGCTGCAGGAGACCATTGAAGAGAACATGGGTATGGCTATGGTGTTTACACTCGTGAGCGCGCTGAAGGAAAGCGCCGAGGCTCTCATGTTGGAGCGCGCCAATGCCGTTCAGGTTGAGAGGGAGAAGGTCGCTGCCAAATTGGAGGAGATAGAGAACGCAAAGTTCCGGGGAACACCAGTCAACCGGGAGACATTTTTGGAGTGGATGGCCAAGTTCCAGAAGGAGATTGCGGACGAGGAGCAGCGACAAAAGGAAGAGAAAGAGGCTGAGGACAAGAAGAAGAGGTCTGGGAAGGAAGAGAAGAAGCTTACTGGGCGACAGTTGTGGGAGAGAGGACTGGCTGGCAAGGGTGACTATGATGAGGAAGATGAGGATGCTATGCCTACAATTGATAAGCTAAAGGTCACGGCTTAATTTTAAGCATAGATATGTCGATATGAGCTGCTCGCTTTAAATGGAAATATTGCTTCAATACTTCAGACAAGAATGGGGTATCATTTCGCGATATAATACAGAATCAAGCGGAAAATCCAAATGTAGGTGGAGAAAAAAGCTCCCAGTACTAGCAGATGAACCGCCGAAAATGAAGAAAGTTGAGTTTATAGGCATCATCATCCACCTGTAGGGCATTCCCCCTCCGCCTCCTGTCTTTCTTTCTCTTCCTTTGCAGCTAGCTCGCGCTCATCAAGCACAACCTGCCACATACGCTCCGACATTTCACGATTATCGTGATCTGTCTGCTTGATTTTTTGACAAACGTCATCGAGGGACGCTTTAACGCTTGCAGACCATAATGTTGGATCTCCAGCCTTCGTCTTTGTAAGATGGTCCCAGACGTCTTCGTCCTTGGCGAATAAGAGTTCCACCTGCAGCCGTTCTCTCAGTTCAATACGATGCCAGCGCTTCTCTAGCTTCGACCGAATGACACCACTAAGATTCCTAGGCTGCGGCTTTTTGATGCGTAGGAAAGGCACTCCACGAGCATTGACCAGAACCGGCACTTGTCGCTTCCCGCTCACCTTTGGTTTGGGGCGTGAGAGGACTGATTCGGCATTCGGATGTCGTAGCCAAGTCTCTTGTTCGTGACGAATAGACTTCTGACTTTGAATTTGTCGTTCAGAGAGCGGTTTCGGAGGACTCGGGGATTTCGATCGATTGATCTCCCTCTGTACGGCAGAGGATTTCTCCTTGATGGATTTTGCTTGCGCGAGGATCGTTGTGATTTGCTTTTCGTCCTGTCTGTTCCCTTTCGAGGCCAAATCAAGCAGGTCCAGAGCCTAGAAAGCCAATAGCTTAGCACAAGGAATGGTATAGTAGGTTGCCTGAGGGAAGCTTTGATACAACCTACCTGATAGCCGGCTTTCAAGGCATTTGCTACCTGTGATGGGCTTTGGAGATCTTTATATCTGCGGAATCTCTGCCGGGCGAGGAATCTGGTCTCGCTCAGCCATGGTGCATTACTCGTCGAAGGAGAACATTGTCGGAGAAGGGTTCGATAAAGTGCCAAACCTGGGGGTAAACGGATGTCAGTTTGAACAATTGAGTAATATAAATCGAAATTTTGACTCACAAGCAAAGCGATGAACCCCAGAATGCTTTGGCACGACCACCTTATGCATTCCGTCCAAGCAAAGATGCGGGAGAAATTGCGGAAGCTCCGACATGTGATTTGAATAAAGTCAACACGTGACCATGTTCCCCGGATTCGAGTAGATCTGACGATGCAAAGCAAAAAAAGATAATCACATGAGATTAATATAACAGAGAATGGATATGTGCTTACTATACGAAATCCTTTGGTCCATCCAGCATCATTTAAATCGGGTGGACACGAGGTCGCATTAAGGCTGCACCACAAATTACAATGCATGTCTTACCAACTTCTTTATCTCACGTTTTGGTTCCTTAGGACCACTGGAAGTATATAAATATCAACAAATTAGTTATTTCAAAAGCCAGAGATGGCGTTGTGCCGGATAATATCCCTAGTATCATTCGTAGCCAATAGTAACAACTGATCATGCCCGAGCAGGCTATTCACATACTACGGATGGAAAAGAACATTTTGAAATTTTTTTTACAAGAAACCGCGCCGATGCTATTATGCATAGACTATACACGCTCTAAGAGAATCATCATAGGGACATGGAAAAGCAATTAAACCTCGAGAAAGATGACCGTGGGACTCCGGGTTCCTAGTGAACCTATGGGAATGCGGTTTAGAAAGTCGAGCCCTCTGGCGGCTGAGACAGCTTCTTATGCTGGGGCAAAGCCATGTATCTGAATGCAAATTAGCTGGACAAAGCTACAAGTAATGAAGCAGAGAAAAGGACGAACCGGCGAAGATCAATCAGGACGGTCTCCATGGTAAATTCGCGCTTCCACTGAGCAAGACACGGGAGCTTTGTTGGGTCAACCTAGGGTATTCGGTCGTCTTAGCAATTGTGCCTCCATGCTTTTGGTACTTGGTCTTATCCTACCTTTCCACTTCGCTGGTCGACACAGGGAACGTTCACTTGAGAGATAAATTGGATCGTAGGGGGCTTGTCGGGGTACTCGGGTCCGCAGTGGATGTTTACGCTGTATATCCGGTTCTCATGGACGCTCTGATCCAGTCTAGTGTTAGCGATGGGAGGCACGCGACGGTGGGCAGAGTAGGTAGTGGGGTAAACCAACGTGGGGAGGACCGAGGATTGTTCCATTCCAGTTGCTCATCATCATATCTTCGCCATCAGCAAGTCCGTAAGAGCAAGCCTCTGTAATTGTTAAAAACAAAACAAGTTAGTGTTTGTCCTACTAAATTCCGGAATCAATGGATATCCTACCTGCACCCTGACCCTTCTCTCCTTTCTCAAGCTCCTCAAGGAGCCTGAAGTTTCTCGGCACCGTGGCGGTCATGGTGAAAGTATTTTATTGAAAGAAAGTGGACAGGACAGAGGCGCCGGAGGGGGAGAATTCGTGATGAATGAGGAGGGGCACTTTCCGGCCGCTCATGCACGGCTTAATGACGAAGGGTCACGTGCGATATGTGTCTTATCGGAATTGCTTGGCGCTCTTGGAGATGCCACGGGGGATTTGTTGACCTGTGGTTCGATTCCCATTGAACTTTCGGAGTGACAAGCGCGACCGTGTCGTGAAGTTTGAAGGATAGAGAAGTCTGGAGTCTTTGAGACTGATACTCTTTGCAGAACTACCCAGGAGCCGTGTTCAAAAGCTCCCTGTTCCATTGACACGGGGAGCGGTCACTAGGAATATTGGCGTCGGCCATGCGTTGATGCAGCTCTCTGATTAGAGATGTCTTCCCAATTCTTGCAGACGGAGCTTGCGAACCTCATTCAAGAGTCTAGACGAAAGAATTCCGATCTTCGAAGTGTTGGTCTTACCTCCCCCGAATAATCCCCTTGAACAACAAGGCTAACCGAACTAAATCCAGGCAGCAGAGCAATCGCTAAATGAATTAAAGGCGCTACCTTCGACATCCGAGGCGCAAATAGCAGCAGGTATGGTCTGATTATACACATGTCGAATATGGTTTGTAGCTAAAGTATGATATAGACCTTATCCGCAAGCCGGCCTTTGTTGAGCCATTTGTCATTGCATGTCATACTCGACATGCAAAACTTGCTGGGATAGGTGTGATCTGCCTTCAAAGGTTGATTGCATCGCGAGCATTGCCATCGCATCGTTTGAAGGATGTGCTTGCAGGCCTGCGGGAAACGACTAACCTGAGTAAGCAACAAACAACAAGCAACACCTAACGATGAAGCGAGAGTTACTGACAACCGAATAGGTCTTGATATTCAACTCAAAATTCTTCAATCACTGCCTTCCTTACTGCAATTTTACTCCAATGACCTTAGCGGAGATCTTCTCGCAAACACACTGGAGATATGTGCAACTTTACAGGCAAGCAAACAGATCGCGGTCAGCAGTACTGCCGCTGCTACGCTTCAACAACTAGTTGTATCGACTTTCGAGAGGGTCTCTAGCGAGGACAAGCTACCCACTGATGGCAAAGTTACCAAGACCATAAAAGTCGACGGCCAGTTTGTAGAGATTGGACAGTTTTCATATGATGCTTTACAGGTTAGTTTTTGTCTATCTGGTCGCCGCTATTCTCTACTGACTAGCTTTACAAGGTCCTGGATGATCTTTGTCGCCTCATTGATGGTGAACAATTGCAATTTCTTCGCACGAGAACCCTTTCGCCTCCTTTCGTTCTCGAGCTTATTGAGAGCATCATACTTAACAGTGGCCGCCTCTTTGTAGGACACCCGGAGCTATCTCAAGTACTGCGGGTTCGCTTAGTGCCGTTGATTGTCCGATGCTTATCTGAGAGAACTACATTTTCCCAGACTGTCCGAGTAACTCGGATTCTTCTTATTCTGCTCAAGCGCCATATGTCTCTCTTAACCGCAGAATGCGAAATGGTCCTTGGTCTGCTGACGCATTTACTTGAACCTGATGGGACTGCACCATGGAAGCGAGTTCTGTGCATGGAATTATTCCGGGGCCTCTATTCAGAACCGGGTGTTGTTCGGCAGATCTACTCGCTTTATGATGCAGAGGAAGGCAGAAAAAACATCCTTCGGGATCATATGGCCTCCTTTGTGCGACTGGCTTCTGAGAAACCTTCGTTGATTGGCGTCAGTAATCAGTCAACATCACCGCCGCGTGCCGATCATTCACGATCTGTGACAGAAGATCAGATTGCTCTTGAGACTGGTGGTGTTGCGGGCGTCATTGGAACTTCGGTTCCTCAGACTGAGATGAGGGTCCCGGGGATCAGCACTCAGTGGAGTGTCGTCCGAACACCTTACATTGAGCTACTAGATAAGACAGAGCCATCGCTGCCTCCAGAGACTTACATATATAGTCTTGTCCTGAACTGCATAAGCGCCTTTGCTGAAGGCCTTGCAAAGTTCATTCTCCCGCTCACAGTCCCGGATCTGAAGCAAAAACGGAGGAACAGACTGGCCAATACTCCTGACCAGGGGCCTGATTCGGCTAGATCGTCCCAGGACCTTCAATCACCAGATGCGACGAGAACACAAGCAGCTTTTTCGTTCAAGAAGTCCTCAGTACCAATAAATCCCTTGGAACTGCAGTCCCATGTACAATTCTCCGCTATCAAAACATGTGCGGGCATTATTGAGAATTGTTGGCCTGCTGTACTTGCAGCATGCTCAACCTTTTTGCACGCCTCCCTTGACGATGAATTCTACCACAACCTGGTTCGAGCATTTCAGAAATTGGCCCATGTCGCAGGCTTGCTCAGGCTATCAGTGCCCCGAGACGCTTTTCTCACAACGCTCGGCAAGGCAGCCATGCCTGCAAGCACTGGTAGTTCTAAGGCGCAGACCTCTGGTGCACCGGCTGGCGCAGGATCCCAGGCCCATGATGATTTTCAGAAAAAGCGAAAAAGTACCGACTTCTCACGAACCAATTCATTGCCGTTGGATTCAACTGGTTCATCGGTTGGAGATGGCCAACCTGTGTCTCTCAGCACCAGAAATCTCCTTTGTCTCCGAGCTCTGATCAATCTTGGTATTGCACTGGGGCCAACTTTGGACCAGCCAGCCTGGTCTATTTTGCTGGAGACACTGCAGTATACTGGCCTGGTTATTGGGATCTCGTCGAGTGCAATGGTTAAATCAGCCAGTGGCGCGGCGGAAGTTCCAGGCACTCCAGGGAATGATGTTCCCACTGCGAATCTTGGCACAGAAGTAATTGCCGTACAGGCTGCATCTTCCAAGCTGTTTGAAAGCACCAGTGATTACCCCACTGATTCGTTCCAGGACATTCTTCTTGCCCTTCTGGGCCTTTCCTCATTCACAGAACAGCGAGACGAGCAAGAGGAAGTCCAACAGGTATCTGAGACTCCCCGGTCGCCACAGCCATCCCGGCAGTCTGGACGTATGCATCAGAATGCCCGGCGCGTGTCACACACGGTGGGTAAATCAAGGATGCAAGATGAGGAACTCAAATTTGTTTTAGACAAAGGAAATGAATTGGCTAGAGCAAATCTAGAGAGACTATCTTCATTGGATGCAGCAGATAGCAATGCCTGGCAACTGCTGACAAAAAGTCTCATCTCAATCTCTGCAAACATTGCGATTAGCCCAAATCTCCGCCTGCAGGCAAGCGGGATTTTGAACTCATTGGTCTTTCTGACGATGAGACCAAGGGATGGCGATGAAGAGGAGACACAAAACAAGGTACAGACACGGAATCTCCAAACTATCAAGGATCAAGTTACATCTTTGTATGCATCAGATCTGGTTTCTTCCAAGTCTCTACCAATCACAGTGGTTGAGATCCATGAGCAGAGCCTAGAAGTTCTCCAAAATATTCTTGAGCAGTATGCAGAAACGTTCCAAGATGGATGGAATCTTGCGTTCGATTTGATATCCGGTGTCTTTCAAGGTGTCGCAAAGGTGGAAAGTAGTGATCAGCTATCTTTACCCACTGAGCGCAGATCATCCGGCCTGCCAGCCGGGCCAAGATTGGTTCGCGCTGCGTACAAGTCACTGCATCTGGTCGCATCTGACTTCCTCTCTTTGTTGCCTGCGGCTTGTCTCTTGAGCCTGGTAGATTCGCTCTCGAGCTTCGCTTCTCAAACGCAGGATTTCAACATCTCTCTTACAACTACCTCATTTTTCTGGACCGTGTCCGATTTCCTCCAGGGACAGATCGAAGAATTCTCCATTGAGAGTCATGTTGATGCTTCTGTCAGTGAAGAAGCTCTGGGTGATCTCGCCCAATCCAAGGACCTGTCTGTCTCGAGAAACTCGCTCTGGCTTCTGCTGCTGCTTCGCAATGTGGATGTTACTACGGATACCAGATCGGAAATTCGAAACAGCGCGATTCACACTCTTCTTAGGATTTTTGATGCCTACGGGCAGCAACTTTCTCCTAAAGCATGGCGGTTGTGTCTTAACAGAGTCCTCTTTTTGATGGTGGAGCAAATTGAAAGCACACTGAATGAGCCCAAGGCCGTGAAAAACGACCTGAAATCTTGGGTGGATACGACGGTCGTGATGATAAATGGAATTGCTAATCTGATCACGACTTTCTTCGAAACCATTGTGAGTGATGAGAAGTTCGACCAGTCATGGACCCGACTTCTGGAGTACCTGCAAGCCTTGGTTGAGATGCATCTCCTTGAATTCAGTGAAGCCACGTTTGCTAGTATTTCGTCTATCCTCATCCGAGTGCAGTCTCCCATTGGGCTGAGCAAAAATGCGCTTCAGTGTGCTTGGGATCTGTGGATTAATGGACACCCCGCCAGTGACGAAGCCAAACTCGATTTGAATCGACCCAATCAAGATGCTGCGCTGGCCTATATCCAAACATTCCAACAAGTGTATCGTCTCTACAAGGACGATTTGACTACGGAACATATCGAAAAGATCCTAAACCACTTGCGACTGCTGGTGTGGAACTCGGTGTCCCCACTGTATTCTCCAGATATTGATCGACCGTCCACCGTCCAAGCGCTGGTAATCGACTGCATTAAAACTCTATGTTTGGAGAAAGAAGAATCTCAGGATGCAATTCTTTTGTGTCTTGCTGAGCTCTCTGCTTCGGCACTATCCCAATGGAGTGTGGACAGTGACTCGAGAAGGCCTACATTTGTGGCCTTTTCGAAGAACATCATCGATCTCATCAGCTGGTACATCGCTGAATTTGGTATCAAACAAGACATTTTCACCAATGGTGCACTGACAACTACCCTCGATCGTCTCAATGGGCCGATCGGGCAGAAGTACACATGGCAAGGAAAAGACCGCGAGCCTTTCTTGTGGCAAAAGGCCTCAACCGTGTCCTTGAACGTACTACAAGTCGCAGTCCCTTATGTGGAAAAGCAATACAGCGAAACCAACGCTGCAGAGATAACTCGCTTCTGGCAATGCGTCGTGGATGCTACGCACGGCATCGTCTCTGCCCGTGGTTTCCAAGCCCAGCAGCTATCAAACGTCCGCGTCCAAACCGACGAGGCATTTGATATCGCCGCATTCACCCGCCTGAAGACATTGATTCTACCTTCGCTCGGAGCTTCAGCAATAGCAAGCTCAGTCCGCCGCGACTTCGCGTACGCTCTTTTCAGTTCATCCTTCATCTACCCGCCCCAACGACTCGATTTCCCGGCCACTTCGATCGAAAAGAACCCTCTTCAGGACTTCTACAAAGTTCGATCAGGCCGTACTTTCGACCCTCCGCCGACTCTGCGCCCAAAAATGGCCTATGTACTCATGGACACTCTCTTCGAGCTTGCTACAAGTGCAGGTGCCGACGATGCATCGACGCCATCCCCACAGACTCTGCTTGCTCAATCAGTCTCTCCCTACCTCCTGCTTCGCTGCGCCATGTCTTTGAAAGCATACATCGCCGACCAGCCTCTGCGCGGTCTAATGCCTCAACCCACGCCTGCACGTAAGGCTCTGCTTCATCTTCTCGTTCACATGGTTCAGCTTCAAAGCGAGCCTTCTGCTATTCCGGATCCACCAGTTCTGAAAACTGTCTCGGCAATGATCGACTCGGAAGATGATGCTCCACGTCATCACCGCAAGCATCTTGAATGGCTGTACCCTCTTATTGTCAAGGCCATTCAGGTGGCAGGTAAAGAACGCGATGATGGACAAGTACTTCAAACCCTCGGGCAGGCATTGAAGGAGACAGGTCGTTTCGAATAAGGCGCGCGAATGTGGATTTAGACTAGTGCGCTGGCTACCAGTGCTCCAATCATCTTCATAGACATGTACGTCACATGCGTGTATCTATTCATTGTTCTATGTATCTAATCCCAGCTCTCCATGATGACGCATGGGAAAAGGGAGGTTATCCAGCAATTCCATTACAAATTGCGACCAAGCCGAAAGGTTCACTTTGAAAATAGAGTATACAATAAAAGAAAGAACGGTAGACTACAGTGATATCGTAACAAGACCGTGATAGGAAGCATTGATTGGAGACAAGAGGAATGTAGGTGGGATGAGAGTAAGAAGTTCGGTGGGTATAGAAGGGCTAGACGAAAACAATCAAATTATGCCGCCGGCGCCGAGACTGGCGGGGTAGTACTCTGTTGCTGCTGCTCTCGTTGCAGATGAGCGCTTGGCACTTCACGTCCTGGGCCAGCGGTCGCAGAGCCCGGAGGCAGGACAGCCTGTTGTTGCTGGAGGAGGACCTGCTGTTGAATTGCCTGCTGCTGGGCGATCTGTGGTGTCGCGGCAATCTCGGGTGCTTGCCGGTAGAGGGCGATCTCTGATTGCTTGAAGTAACGACGGGCATCTATAAAATCCATCGTTAGTAACGGCCAGTAATGCATCAATAGACCAGTCTAGTTCCACGCCGGATTCCAAAGTAAGTTTAGCGTGGGGGTGGGCAAGCCGGGACCAAGAATCACTGTGGGATTTACTAGCCGGCCCGATCATTTCGGTTTCAAAGACCGTCGGCTATGTAAATTACCCAGCCCACAGATTCCACGGACTCCATGGAATGACGGTCATTGGCCATTCTAGATTATGGTCTCCGCGAATACGAGGCAATCTTAATGTTGCGTAACGCACCTTCATCGATCAGCACCAGGCTGAGGTAGTATCTTGTCGAGTATTTCTTGTTCACGTCGCGGAAAGTCGGGGTTAAGTCGAAACCACCAAGGAATAGACGAATGGGGATTGTTTCACCTGCAACTTGGTCAGCAACCTGTATGATATTGACGGTTCGTTTGAATATCGAAGTGTTAAATGCAATCGCAATGGACCAAATCTTAGGTGTTGGGGGACAGGTACTAACCTCGAGAAGGTGAGCCATCCATGATCTAACTGATTGTTAGCAAGTCGTGCCCAGGCTACGATCACGAGACCTCCGCAAAGGAAAAAAAAGGCAAGTTAGTGCACATACCTCGAAGCGAACCAACGTTTCACTCTCGTTATATTGGTTGGGAGGAGAACCGGTGGTCTCCCGACGAATGATCGACAATTCCATATGCTTAATCTTGAGTCGCACGAGCAAGAAATAGATGCGGCCTACAATCACGTCCTTGAGGTGGTACTTGGACTTAGAGTATTCGAACTCGATATGCAGGCAGTCCTCGATTCCGACATCCATCTTGATCGCGCTGTTGGTCTCTGGCGGCATGCGGTACGAATAAACCCAGAGATCCTTTTCGCGGATGACGTCGGCCATCCGCCGCGAGACGGTCACCCGCACGAAGTAGCGCAGCTTGACGTTGATACCATTGTAGGACTCATATTGCTTCTCGACATTCTTGAAGTTGAAAGGAAAGGTTTGGGGGTGCAACAGCTCGCCCGGTGCAGCAAGTTCCTGGACCAGCGATAGGAATTCGTAGTGGTTGCCTCGGTCATAGAACATCTCTGTACACATAGCTTGATTAGCTTCTGATCCGGGGTCTGACGGGGCCCAGTATCGTGCCAACATACCAATTGTGCCAATGAACTGCACCTTGATACCTGTATGCTCCAATCGCTTGCCATCCTTGGGTCTGATGGTCACCGCACCCTTGACGGACTCCCCGTCCATGTACAGGGGAACCCGCTCGCGGCGGCCCTTGTCGAGCTTGACATCGACTGTCTGGCGATCATCGAGATCGTCTAGGACGACGTCGATATCGACCGGGGTGGAAAAGAAGAGAGAAGCCATCGTGTGTTAGTTAAAGATGTTTGGAGAAAGCGCGCGGAGATCCAGAACGTGGCCTCGTTGCTTAGTAAGACCCCGCAGGCAGCTACTTCTCCAACCAAAACACACGACTAGATGTATTCATCTTCCTATCTATTCGTGTAAATCAATGGTTCAAATTCTGAGTTCAATTAAAGCTTCGCGACGATTTATTTTCAATCATCTTATCACTGAACTCATTATGCAACTGTGAACCTGTAATTTTGTGATAGGTCACCGCCTTATCTGTGTAGCTTTCCACCCCGGGGAATAGACCACCACAAGTCTTTCTACCACCTGGGCATGATATATGACTCAATATGAACTGCACGAATCAAAATGTTGATGAGTGCAGCAAGAGAGGCGTCCTGGCTAGGTGAAGACTTCTTACACTCTTTCGAAAGAACCACCCAAGTGGATGTTTCCCGTCCAGCTCGTCCCGTGGTGGGCTAACAAGTTGCTGAGTGACCACCAACAGGTTCACCAGCTACACTTTATCGAGGTGCATTAATACTATTGTGGAGTTAGGGGAGGGATGGGGACAGGGGTGGGGGTTAATGAATGTTTTTATAGGGACTGTAACTCGATCTATATCCGATTTTATCACTGACTTTACTTCGGGCTTCTAATTAAGCACTAGAGTCGGCCTTTGGATCCACTCTTCTCTTATACGCATACTGGTACTATTTAAGGCACTGCTTTCTCTTCTGATAGTCCAAGGATCAGGTCGCCCGTGTGACCATGTTTGAGATCCTAGAACCGGGAAGAAAGATGATACTATATGAGGTCATACCTAGCTCTCATTCTTGGAACACGTTGAAGCGAAGTATATGTCCTATAGATCACTTTTACCGGAAGATACAGGTTGTAAATAATCATTCCAACTTCCCAGATTCAAGGGGTCGCGTTGATTCGCAATCACCCCAATGTGATAATTAAAGGTATGGTTTCAGAGACCCGTTCCAAGGTTCTCTGACGTCCGGACATCGGATTTTATTTTCCGAGATGTTGATTCAAAGACTATGGCCATCCCATGCTTCCTGCATGATGGCTTCAGGATTGAGTTGAACCCCGCAGGAATTCCCCGGACTTTTACGCTTCAGCCTAAGAGGAATTTAGTAAGACAATGCTGTCATGCGCCTAAGCCATGTTCAGCCGGCCTTTAGCCAAATCGGGAAGCCGAGATTGGCCACATCTCTGCCCACATATTTGCCCACGTCCCTGTTTTGTCGTTGCCGTGTCTGTCATCCGAGAAATCGGGCCGTTTTTTTCTTTTTCCCCCCTAATTTCCATTGCTCGCTTGTCCCACGGCTTGGCATTGAAGGGTACCTTGAAACATGCGTGGGGGGACATATTTTCAGCCGATTCAGTCTCATCTGGTCCACAGTCACGATATTAGTCTCCCGATAAAGGCAGTAGGCCCTGCACAGTCAATGGCCATGGTAGGAAGTATATTATGCATTTATGATGTAGCTTGTAGCTCATATATGGGTTCTTTATCCAAAATTTAGGATGCAAATGTAGCCAAACTGGCGGTGTCACTAGTGTGGGGGTACTTTACACTGTAACTTACATACAAGTGACATCATCCGAACCATCGGAAGTGTAGAGCCTCGCACAAACACCGTTGAGTCCAAGTCAATTGATCCATAGTTGTCCGACAAGCGACTGTTGACACCTATACCATTCAGATCTTCTCCAAAACAGAAGATGTTAGGATGAATTGGCAAGACTCAGTCCGTACTTCTGTCGATCGATCTCCCGACTCCACGGAGACTCATCCCACTCCTCCACTCGGGTAATGACTATTTTTCACATCCCACCAATCACAGCCACACACGGCTCCTCCACTCGGCTTCTGGTTTCTTCTTTCCCCCGACTCCACCGTCATACTTAAAAATGTAGGGGAGATCTCCCTGTCGCGCGACTCTTCCGTTTTCTCTTTTCTTGCTACATAGTCAGATCGATTGCGCAAAATTTATTACTTCGCGAGACCACTACTGAACACCTTCATTCTTACAACAAAAAGATCCGCACGTCAGTTCCGTGGATCACCGCCTTATATCCGTCGTCCACTCACGGTCCATTTTGCAATCGCGAGAGGGTTTTATCTCCTCAATAAACCGCTCAATTCCACCCACATTCCAGCATCATGCTCTCCGCCGGTCAGCCACCGATCACACCTGCCCTCGTAAACTCGCCGTCCAGCGTTCCCGTGACACAGACGCACATCATGCCTGATCTCGAGCCCAACGGCACCTCTACACACGCCGCAATGCATCCCCAATCAAATCAGGTCTCCCCAATCCAGCATATTTGGGTAGTGACCGGTCCTGCTGGCTGTGGCAAAAGCACCGTCGGTCAAGCCATCCGCCAGGAACTGAACCTACCATTCTTAGAAGGCGACGATGTACGTGGAAAGCACTCTTACGGATGTCAAAACAGGCATCATCCCAATAAAGGCATCCCAATATACAGGGACAGCATAGAACAAAAGCTAACATAATTCCCCGCAGTACCACCCCAAAGCCAACAAAGACAAGATGGGCAACGGCACCCCCCCTTACAGATGCAGACCGCTGGGACTGGCTCATCTCACTCCGGCAGGCTGCCATCGATGCTCTCTCCCCCTCGGAATCCAATAACTTCCACCCGCCCGCCGGCGTGGTCGTGGCCTGTTCCGCCCTGAAGCAGAAATACCGTGATGTGATGCGCGTCGCCGCGTACGGATCGCCCTCCGTACAGATCCACTTTGTCTACCTCAAGCTCACAGAGGCTGTTCTCATGCAGCGTGTCAGCCAACGCAAGTCGCACTATATGAAGAGTGACATGGTCCAATCGCAGCTAGCTGCTCTAGAGGAGCCGCAGGGAGAGTGGGATGCTATCACGATTAATGTGGAGGGATCACAGGAGCAGGTGCAGCAGAATGTGTTGAAAGCTGTTGCTGAGAAGCTAAAGGAGTATTCTTGAAGGATACTAGGACCTGTGGGAGTTTTTGCATAAGGATTTTGGGTTGTGGACTGCTTTTTTCTCCACTTGGCGTTCTATGGGAGCTTGTGTTTGTTCTATACTCGCATTGTTTTTCCGGCGTGATGTTCTTATCGGCTTTGCCCTGCACGGCTTTTGATACCCTATTTCGGGGCAAATGGCATAGCAATGTCTATACTCCTTAGACTAAATCTACTGACATTGGTGTTTGTGAAGTGTATTTCCGCTTTCCGTAAACTTTAACTTTCAAGTCTATTCGTTATATTGTTCAGTATCTTTCGGTTAGTCATATCAAACAGCATGTCATTGGATTTGCTATGCAAGGGCTACTCAATTTCTTGGCAAAAGCGATAACCCACTACGAGTATCCCTGTTTGGTCTGGAAATTATACCCCGGATTCTCAATCTGGAAATCCGTATGAGCCATAACACTCTCATAGCATCTCCACCATCATTCCCAATTTTTCGCCAATTCCCCGCCAAATGTTGAAGAATATGCCCAAATGAGCACACATTGGACGCTCATGGTGTCGGAGTGAAATGATGCTTCCATGGAGAATGAACAGAGTGACGGACTGTAAACTACAGGCGAAGGCTTATTCCAAGCTTGTGAGTCCTGTCCATGGAAACAAGCTCTCAGCCTTGGCATTGTGAATTTGAAAAATACGCAGGCCTCAGTCTGTTACTCATCAATGACTTCTGTCCTTCATGCTAGCATGAGCTGATGTTTCCTCTTTTTGCTGTCCAGAAACTGAAGACTTGTGTTCTGAAGGATATTACTGGGGCTGACCTAAAGATGCCAGTCAAGATATCTGCAATCAATATGGTAAGATTGTCTCATAATAAGCTAGAAACGGCAGTCGATCTTAAATGGGATATGGCCTTCGTGTAAACCACGCTTGATCAGTATGTCTATTGGCAAGGCATCGTGAGGGGAAGGAGTGGGGCATCTAGGCCACGATGAAGACGTGGTCCAGATGGCTTGATATAAGATACACAAACATCAGATCTCCTATTTGCTAACCGAATGACCGATGCTAACCTTTCAACCCAGATGACATAATTCCAAGCTGATTCCAAAGAAAAAAAAGTGAAATGTACTCCGCGGCGATGCGGGGAAGATCACGTGGTTACCGTCGGTTACCGTCGGCGTAGAATGAAGTCAGTCAACAGATAAAGACCATCCTTCCTTATTTTCTTCAATCACATATAAATGCATACTTGCACCTCTTCCCTCGTTAGGTGACCAGATATCATGAATATCTTGCGCCGTGGGGGTAATATTCCCCGTATTCTGCGATCCTGTCAACCCCAGAGTGTTCTCCGCATTGGAAGCCCCATCACGTCCGTGCTGAGCCGGGGATTCCACGCAGGGCCTGCATTATGGGGTATCAAGTCACAGATCTTGAAGGATGTCGGTGAAGGTGAGTGAATGCTTTGTTCAAAGTGTACACGAGCCAATTGATCGCTAATTTGACATTAAGGTATCACTGAGGTCCAGATCATCCAGTGGTATGTCGAAGAAGGGGCACATATTGAGGAATGGAAGCCTTTATGTCAGTACCAGTCTGACAAAGCTGTGGATGACGTGAGTATTCTTGGTGCTTTTATTATCCTCTGCTGCAGATAACTGACAAATATAGATCACATCGCGCTACGAAGGCGTGATCAAGAAGCTCCATTTCGAGGCCGATGATACTGTTCCAACGGGGCGGGTAAGTTGACCTTATGGGATTACTTGCCCTACATGTTATTAACTTTTTTACAGGCACTCTGTGATATCGAGGTTGTAGATGGAAAATACCATGATGACAACCCACCACACGAATCACAAGCAGCTCCTCAACCAGCTGCGCCAACGCCCGAATCACAGATAGTGGCAGCAACTCAAGCTGCCGAAGGCTCTACATTACCTCAATCATCGCCTCCGTCTTCCGAGAACATCTCCGAGATACCCACGTCGAAGCATGCATCCCTTGCAACCCCTGCTGTGCGCGGACTACTCAAGACCCATAGCGTCGACATCCTAGACATCACCGGGACAGGCAAAGAGGGGAGGGTCATGAAAGAAGATGTCCTTAAATTCGTTGAAACTCGAGACTCTCCTACAGCATCTCTCTCGGGTCCATTACACATTTCCAGTACACCAGACACCAAGCAGACCGAGTCCGAGGTCAAACTAACCCCAATTCAATCGGCCATGTTCAAGACAATGACCAAATCTCTCAATACCCCACACCTCCTCTTTGCCGACGAGCTGACAGTCGGCGACATCTCCTCCATTCGAAAGAAGCTCGCCAGTGATTCTCGGGATCCCAAGAAAATTACCCTCCTACCTTTCATTGTTAAGGCCGTCTCGCTCGCTCTTAACGAATTCCCCATTCTCAACGCCAGAGTAGACGCTAGCACCCCAGAGAAACCGAAGTTGATCATGCGAGCCAAGCACAATATCGGCATTGCTATGGACACACCCACCGGCCTTATTGTCCCCAATATCAAGGATGTAGCAAGCCGATCCATCTTTGACATCGCAGCCGAGATCTCACGACTCAGTGCTCTCGGCAAGGCTGGAAAATTGACATCTGCTGATCTGGGCGGCGGCACCATTACTGTCTCCAATATCGGAAACATCGGTGGCACATACGTTGCACCCGTGATCGTGCCGACGGAGGTTGCCATTCTTGGTATTGGACGGACGAGGACACTACCTGTTTTCGATGAGGCAGGCCAGGTCACAAAGGGTGAGCTAGTAAATTTCAGCTGGAGTGCTGATCATCGTGTCATTGATGGAGCGACTATGGCACGCATGGGTAATCGTGTGAGGGAGTTGATTGAATCGCCCGAGTTGATGCTGCTCAATCTTCGGTGAATAGAGTACAGATAAATTCAAATGCATAATGAACAGCATGGATAGATTCAAAAGAGCTGCGTACTTTCCAAATAGTCTTTACAATTACCGTTCCAAGGTTTAAACCCGGCTAAATCCCGGCTAAATTGAAGTATACAAGTGTACTATCATTCTTCATCATTGGACTGAGCAGGTAAAATTCAATTCTCTCTAGTGTATGTAATTTTACACCTACTCGCTGGCACCCAAAATGGAAGCCAGAGTCTTGCTATCGGAAGTGTACTCTCCCTGATCATCAGTAGGAATCTTCTGCGAGGCAAAAGCCAAGAAAACAGCCTCCCAGTGACCATCATCATACTTGAACAGCAGCGCGCCATCCTCATAAATACCGTTGGAGTAGCTGGGCAAGCTACCCTGGTTCATGTGAATATCATGAATACCAGACCCGTAAGACGAGCCGAAGATATAGGCAGTGGCCTTCTGGTTGATGGCATCAGAGATAATGGGGTCCAAGTCGGCCAAAACAGTAGCGTCGGAGCCATCGTTACCCTCCGGCAGAACCTGTCCCTTCTGAATGTCCAGCAGGCCCTTTGTGCGAATGAAATCCAGGCCTTGGAGGGTAGCAACCTGGTCGCGGCGGACGTGTCGGTGGTGACGGCGGTTGTTGTGGTGGTTGGAGCTTTCGCTCTTCTTGTTGGAGCTGTTGGAGCTGCTGGAGCTGCTGGAGCTCGGCGACGTGGTGAGGTGGAAGCCGAGCTCCAAGCTGGAGAGCTGCTCTGTGATAGAGTTGCTGAAGTTACGGTCGAACCAGTACACGAGACGGGTGTCCTTGTCAGTGGACTTGACGTTGATAGCGGCTTCAAGGCTCTTGCTGGAGGAGGAATCGTCCGTGAAGTGGAGGTAGATGTGGGGGGACTTGGGGTCCTGCTCTGTGGTCTGAGCTTCGTAGCTGGTGGGGGTGCAAGCCCAGACACCGTAGTGGGAGATAGTCATTTTGGTTTAAAGGGGGGTAAATGGGAAGATTGAAACAAGATTGAGGGGTTGATTAATCTCCCTGTAGAGGAGGAAGGTGCAGGTCTATTTAACTGATGGAATTGGGTGGCCGATATCGCCTTGTTGTCATGCTGCCGAGATGATCTGGCCACTTATGCAGGCTTCCTTATCAATTCACAAAGCAGATTGCTTGGTCTAAACACGTGCTGGGGTGTGGCCAAGGCGAGCCCGCTTATCGAGCCATGATGTAGCTTGTCATGCAGCTAAACCTTAGCGTTGTCCCGCAGCGGAGATCAATTGGGTGTCGTCATGGCGATTCTGGGCTTTCTACTGGAATTGTGGGATATTGTGGCGCTGCTGAGCAGGTTTCAGCTCGTCTGATTTTCGTGATGAGTGGCTCGATAGGTCTTTTGTGGCCTTGATGATGATGATGGTGTTGCACGATCTCCTCAGCTCCTGGTGGGGGAGTGTCCACAGCCCCACAGGAGGGGGTATTCCCGACTGGAAATGCTACCGACAGCTGTGAAGAACTAAATATAGGGAGTATGTAGCGGCAAGGTGTGTAAATCTTCATTCAGGAGCTCTCCTGGTTTAGGTTTATGGGTACGTCGTTGAAGATTACTGTAGTGCGGGGAATGATGCGGGACACGGGCCTATCACCGATGTAGAAACCTTGGATGTCGCCAGGCTTTCTATTCTCAACCCTCTTGTAGTCATTCCAACCGTACCTAGCTACACAATATATTGTTCTTGGACTATTTAGATTTCGGCACCTCGGGTAGATCGGGGTCTTTCTTGGCAATCTCGACAAAAAGGAGGACAGGTGATTCGTCCAACAAGATGCTTTTCGTCCGATACCAAACTTTGTAGATATAATGAATTGAAGCGAAGATGGCAATGTACAGGTACGGAGATACGAAGAATTGAAGAAATGAAGGTTTCGGCTGCCCATCCAGAAGAATCTCAGCAATCATTATTTGAACAATCTCGTATCTCGGAAACATACTCTCCATGAGACACCAGAGTCAATGCTCCTCCCCAGCGCCTCACTCCCTCACAAGTTTCTTCCGGCCATCATTAAATATCCGAAGCGCGTTTCTCCATTCAAAATATCCCACGTCTCCCATCCACAAATGCAGCATATTCTCAGCAAAGAACCTGGTTTGCAAATCAGGCGAAGTAGACTCATCGGGAATGGGCGCAAGGGCAGGCTGACGCTCTGCCACGAGCTTTTTGTAATCCTCGGCACCCTAGCTTTATGTTAATCATAGACTCAAACTCAGGCCATTTTGATTCCACGTGAACTTACTACCTGATTCCTAAACAACCGCCGGCCCGCAATCTTGTGGGCATCTCGGTGCATACTTTCCACGTGGAGAAAAGTGCGACATAGATCTCTCTGTAATTTTGCTGCCGCAACACGGGTTTCCAGTGCCTGTTCTTCATCAAAAAGTGGGGAAAGCCAATGCAGATTACGGACCAGATCGTATGCATTTCCTTCCATGGCTTCAGAGGTCTAGATGCGATTAGTATAAGCTCGCCGGGATCAATCAAAAACACGTACCGTCTCACAGATCCTCCCATGCTTTGGTGCACATGCGATACATCTCGTATTGGTCAGATGCGTATCAATAGCGCACGAGATCTTGAACATCTTACCCTCTTCAGGCTTGAAATGTTGAACGTCCAAGCGTAGGCAAGGTAAACACCAAAAAAGGGTGGGGCGGACGATCATTTCGCTGGCGCTAACCATAGTATCGGGAAAGGTGATATCAGATTAGCACCTGTCTGATATGAGATAAAAGACGTGAATGTGGGAAGGTTTGTTCAAATTCGAGTTATCCAATAGGTTGATCAAAAACGTTATTCTCGCGTTACGTGCGTTTTTTCACGTAGCGTTTCACCCATTTGACACGTTTGAATGTGATCTGAATTGATACTATATCACCTACTCACATGTCCGCTCTGAGGAAGCTACTATAACTCTATGCCTCCTTCATAGGGTGATTTATTCAGTATTATCTTGATTTTGATCTAATTGGAAATGTCAAGATTTGAAACATTGCTTAGTTCTACGATTTTGCCGTTATACGAAAGCCCCTATATCTACTACTTTGCACGAGAAAGGCCTTTTATTTATTTTTGGTGTATTTTCTTCTCCATATACCGAGATAGAAATATGAGCCAAGCATATGTTTCTGAGTTCAAGGTAGGAGAATGCCATCAATCTGATAACATGATCCATGGAAGTACAAGATGTACCCCACATTTCGGAGCTGCGTCATTCTCCAAATCTCTCGGGTTTCACCCCAATCGGCGGTGGAATGTATACATGCACATTTGGCTGTAGATTGTGAGCAAACCAAAATGGCAGGTGCCTGAATTGCGATTCCGAGAATGGATCTCGGCGTCAGAAATCTTCGCGATCTTCGAATCAGCGTTGGGTGCCAAGAGAGAAGGCCCACGATCGCCCGCAGATCCTACGGAGGGGTAAAACTGCTCAGCTCCCCCGGGTTTCTAATACATCACTCTCACCCCAGTATACCAATTGCTCCTCCCGGGATACCAAGGCTGGAATTCGCCCATCATGGTCGCCGAGTTTCTCACTATCCGCAACAACACAAGCACTCCAATCGTCCTGAAGCGCATTGAGCGCTTCGGGCCCCCGGAGTCCAACAATGACTTCGGTATTCTCGCCAAAAACTTCACTCGGGTTCTCACAAACCAGACCCGTGCCAATGCGCCCGTTCTCGCGATCACCGAACTAACACAGCCGTTCGAGGAGCTGCAAGGCCTCGATATTCGTGTCGAGCCATTCGCAACCAAAACGACCCAGCGCCGAGCCTTCAAGAACTCTGAAAAGGAGCGCATGCGTCTAACCTTCGAAGTCGAGGGTGAGCGACACCAGATTCAAACACCCGTGCCAACTCTCGAGTCGGCTACCATGAAAGCGCTGGCCGAGCACCCCAAATTTCGCTTCACGGGCATCTACATCACCCCCGAGTCTCATTTGAGCATTTTCTCCTCTGCAAACCTGAATGCCTGGATGCACGAGCTGCACGATGATACCCTTCTCTCTGCGCTCTCGATTCCCGGAACCCACAACTCCCCAACATGTTATATAGCACCACCTTCCGTGCGCTGTCAGGCCGTGAGCCCGCGCGAACAACTGAAGAACGGTGTCCGCTTCTTCGACATCCGTGTCCAACCACAGTACCCCGATGACCCGGCAAAGGATGAACTGATCCTTGTGCATAGCGTATTCCCCGTCTCACTGACTGGGAACAAATACTTCCGCGACTTGATGAAGGAGGTCAATGAGTTCCTCGAGCAGAACCCGTCCGAGTCTTTGATTATCTCGGTCAAGCGTGAAGGTGCCGGGAATGCGAAGGATGAACAGCTTGCTCGCATCTTGCACCAGCACTACGCCGTTCAAGGTAGTCGCTGGTGGGTTCGACCTAAGATCCCGACATTGGGCGAGGCACGTGGTAAGGTGGTTCTTATTCGCCGCTTCAACTTGCCTGAGCCGCTGAAGAAGGAACATGGAGGGAATGGGTGGGGCATTGATGCTGCTGCTTGGGAGGATAATACCCCCAGCGCGGTTTGCCCAAGTGGACAACTCTGTATTCAGGATTTCTACGAGGTCCAAGAATCGACTAATATTGAGAAGAAGATCAAATTTGTCAAGGAGCAGATTGATCGCGCCTCGCATGCTCAATATCCGTTGGGTGTGTTGCCCAATGCACAGGAGGCCCGGAAGTATCCTTTCTTTATCAACTTCTTGAGTGCCAGTAACTTCTGGAAGACTGATACTTGGCCGGAGAAGATCGCTGCAAAGGTCAACCCGGCTACTGTCGATTACATTTGCCGTCGTCACAAGGATGACGATAGAGATTGCTCGACGGGTATCTTGGTGACTGATTGGGTTGGACATGATGGGGACTGGGATCTTGTGCGCTGTATTGTGGGCATGAATGCTAAACTGCGCCTTCGACAGAACTAATAGACTTACTGTACTTGGAATGGGAGCTTCGGTGTGCTTTTTTTCTATTTTATTATCTATATTGACCGATCGTATTTATCCGGCTAGAAATGACCGAAACAATCAAGCTTTTAATGCACCAATTCTAGAATTGAATCCTTCCATCCCAAAATTTTATCTTGACTAGAGCGTTAATGGTAAGGCTGAGACAACCTTGCACATTTAGATTGTGATAAGACTGTATGTTGGCTGTTGACGCGTCATGTATCTAGAGGCCAATCTCCACCCGTGGACTGCAAGTGACAACTCATCAAGCATTTTCAGCCTCACCAAATCTTGCACTGCCGTCATATCCGGAGGTTGTCAACGCTCCAAACTCGCCAACATGGAGGACCAGCAAGTACCAAAAAAATTCCAGACGAAGAATGCATCTAATAATTCTCTAGCATGTCTTCATTCATCGAATTTGTCGCCGCGAACAGGGACTTCGTCATTAGCTGCACACTAGCCGGCCTAATAGCCATGCTCATCCCACGAACTCGGCATGCCATAATGTGGTTCTCAGGCAGAATGCACCATTACCGCCAAACAAGGCCGATCGAAACAATCGTCATTCAATTTGTGGTTGTATTTCTCATAGCAACATTTCTGATCCGTGTCAATGTGCTTTCCAGCCCACCGAAGGTTGTCTACATGTTACTCGATTCAAAAAACGGGACGGAAACCCGTATCTCGCGTGAGGAGTTTAGTAGTATCTCGTCCAAGCAGGCTAAAGCTAGTGGATTCTCTGGCGAGGAGTGGGCTGAGGACCAGGCTGAGAGGATTTCGGCTTATTATGAGGAGAAATCGGACAGGCGGTTTACTGAGGAGCTTGGGAGGACTGGATATCCCTTGACTACGACGAGTGAGGAGGCCAGGGCTACTTCTATGCTATAAGAGCGTCGAATAACTACTGCAATGGCGCTTTAGTGCTTCATCTTGGGCCTGCGGATTACAGGTTCAGATACGCATGTAGTCAAGTAATCATGCAATGGCTTCAAACTTCGGACTATTGGCGATATGTATGACTGAGTATCCGTAGACATTTGTATCTTAATCATACCTAGTACTTGGAGTGTGAAGATGGTTGAATAATTGATTCAAATGTTGATTGCTAAGACAGTATACACCCTTCCGGGACAAAAGATGCTTCAGGATGAAAACCCGACTATATGACATATTATACAAGATTGCGAATGGCCTTAACCAAACTAAGACGATTCGCTCTTCTCGCCCTCGGGCTTCTGCTCCTCCTCCAAAACACTTCTCCGGCTCTCCATGGTGAAGTAAAGGCTCTTGCCAGCTCCCTCCAGGGTGTTGGTAAGGCTGGAGCCCATGCTCTGCAGGGCTGTAACAAGCTGAGAGCGCAGGCCATCCATGCCACCCTCAATGCCTCCAACCCACTTAGTCTGGTTCAGGTCCAAGATCTGACCATCCACACGCGCAGCCAAAAGGTTCAGCTTCTGCAAACCGATCTGCACAATAGGCTCATGGTAGTCTGGGTTGGCCTTCCGAGTAGGCGCACGGAAGCCGGATTCCTTGGGAGTAAGAATAGACAAAGCGGCCTTCATGTGCTCGGGAGAAACAGCAGGGATAGAAAGGATGGCGATGGGACCGACAAGGACGTCGGCAAGTTCGTGGCGGCCCTTCAGGTGCTTCACCGCTTCGTAGGCGGCACGCGACAGGTCGTGGGTAAGGGCGGGATCATCCCGGGATCCGGAAAGCATGGGCAATTCGGCGGAGGTCTGGGTAATGGGGTCGACGGCGCTCGGGGGCTTTCCGGAAGCCAATGCAGCCTCAGTAGGGCGGAAGTGCTCGACAATGCGCAGGGCAACTTCGAAGATGCTAGTCTGGACAGTCTGGACCTTGATATAGGGAGCTAGAGCTGGGGATGTCCGGCCCTCGGCGGCAATCTTCTCATCCACCTTTTCAAGTGCCTTGGTGAGTTCTCGTCGGATAGAAGCCCATTCCATGGACTTGAGGTTGTTGTGTTGGAACAGGACCATCAGGGGAGATGTACGAAGAATTGAGGTATATTGTCGGAGAAGCTGTGACCGACGGTATTCAGGATTACGATGCGACGGAGGCTGGGTAGGAGGAGATCGCGAAATTGGTGCCGGGGAGCGTGTCATTTGCTCAATGGGCGCCGCAGGTGTCACAGCTGCGGTGCTGGCTTTCCTGATGATCTGGAGTTCATATGGACACCGCAGGGCGGGTCGCCGAAGTGAAGAAATTTGTAACCGGGGTGGCATTGTGTGTATTGCTAGATCAGATCCCAGCAATGGCAAGATGGAAGGAGTGGATCAAGAATCAAGAGAGCCCCCGGAAGAACATTGAAATTGGTATTTTCGGGTGATATTTTTTGGATCCCAAAGCAGTAAGGCGCCCTGCAGGCGGTATATTATTCTGCCCGACACGACCGCGCGGTGAGAGGGGCATTCTTGAGTCATGATGCTTTCTTTTTCTGTTTATATGCGTCACAACCTTGCCCATTGACCCGGTAAATTTTGTTTAAACAACATTTGCACTGTGTCAATTGCTCTCTCTTACAATGTCTAAACCTGAGAGCCCTGAGGAGCTTCCAAAAGTCTCCATCTCCCCCTTCTCAAGCGTCTGGCATACCCCGCCAATCCTGGGTTCCAAGTTAGCGCAGATGATATTGCTTCAGCATTTGCACTGATCTTCGAGGATCAAATTTCAGATATCCAATGTGCAGCTTTATTGACATTGCTTCATTCGACTGGCAAAGACAAGGAGGCTGATGTAATTGCGAAATGTTCACATCGTATGCGCGCGGCAGCTTGCGCCATTGACAAGCCTTCCTTGAGGAAGGCCGTGAAGCTGCGGGGTCGTCCGGAGGGCAATTACAATGGTGGTTTGGTAAGATCTCACCCCGTAGGTACACAAGTAGCACTCTTGCTGACGTGTCTCTATAACTCAGTGCGATATCGTCGGAACTGGTGGTGATTCCCACTCAACCTTTAATGTGTCGACAACCTCTTCGATCATTGCGTCGCCGCTACTGATGACTGCAAAGCATGGCAATCGTGCGCAGACATCCTTCTCCGGATCTGCTGATGTCCTCAGAGCAATCCCTCCCATTGCGCCCAACATCGATGCCGTCACCGCAGACAACATCGCCCAAGTGTACGCTGAAACCAACTATGCCTTCCTCTTCGCCCCCAATTTCCACCCTGGTATGATGTATGCCAACCCTGTGCGCCGTGGCCTTGGTCTCCGAACCATTTTCAACCTCATGGGACCTCTCGCCAACCCAGTCGATTGGGCAATTGAAGCTCGGGTTGTCGGTGTGGCCTACCAGGCCCTGGGCCCAGTCTTTGTGGAGGCTCTCAAGCAGGCTGGAGCCAAGAAGGCCCTGGTTGTATGCGGTGAGGAGGACATGGATGAGATCAGCTGTGCGGGTTACACAAACTGCTGGAGAGTCACCGAGCACCCCAACCCGAATTACAAGGAATACCCTGAGGGTGATGGCGGCGACGACGACGACGACGATTCCAGTGACGACGAACAACACAACCCTCGTACTATTCTCAAGGTAGATACCTTCAAGATCCAGCCCTCAGACTTTGGGGTGCAGAGTCACCCTCTTACTGAGGTCTATGGGCGCAAGATGCCCAAAGACAACGCCAAAAAGTTGATGGCCATTCTTCGCAATGAACTTCCTCGGGACGACCCCATTCTGGAGTTTGTCCTCATGAATGTTGCTGCTCTACTTGTGACCTCCGGAGTGTGTGAAGCCGACACTAGCGACATGGGTTTCGGCGACGACGGCAAAGTCATCACGGAGCGTGGACCGGGTGGTGGACGCTGGAAGGAGGGAATGCGCCGGGCGCGCTGGGCTGTTGAGAGCGGCCAGGCTCTTCACAATTTGGAGAAGTTCATTGAGATCAGTAACAAGCTCCAATGAGCTCTGGTACCGTCTTGTATCTCGGATTTTGATCATGATTCAGATTCCGATCATATCTCGGGTCATATTTCGGCTTTGAAATCTTGCCCTGATACTACATTAGATATCTGTTCGGATTAAAATGGTTGACCCCTAGTTATCTAGTTATTTCTGTATCTGTAGAATACTTCGACATGTATTTCTTTTTAATGAATTATGTGAAGAGACATGGGTTCCCAAGTGAAACTAACTTGCAAAACTCCATACCTGAGTAAAGTAATCTTAAACTTTTTGTTTTTATGTGACGTCCACCTACAAGAGGCCGTCAAATCTCATATCGCATATGAGATTTATTTGTCTGAAACTCCCAAAGCGCCATTTGATGCATAATTCGTCAAAACGAGAATAAAGAAGCGCAAAGATATCACAAGCTGGGTTCCTTCAACTCCAAGACCGCAAGTCTGGTCCAGACCCATTATTCTCCATCATTGTATATTTCACCGAGCCTCGAACTGCACCATACTATCCAACAAAAAAGAAAGTCAGCTAATGCGCCAGCAGAAAGCTTCCGGAGAAGCTTCGAAAGTCGAGGTAAACTCACCGCTTGGTACGCTCCTTGTAGAGCACACGGTGACCACAGTCCTTGCAGCGGATCGGATCTCCCTTCTTCACGGGAACACGGGCAGAGCACTCGCCGCACAGGTAGACAACGGAGGGAGAGTCGATGGCCATAGCGCCGTATCCGGTATCGTTGCTGAAGGCATTCTGGTTTCCGGAGACGGAGGAGGGGACCTGGTAGGCTTCGCGAGACATTTTGGATGGTATGTGGGTTTGCGGAGGTGATGCGCTGGAAAGTTCTGCTGAGTGATGGATGCGATGGTCGTGGAAGGTGATGGTGGAAGATAAGCTGGCGGCGGGATTTTTCTTTTCGGCCGCGGATCTTTGATGATTAGTAAGCACGTCATCGTTGGGCGAACTATAAAATCCTTAGACATGAAAGCTCATGTATTTGCGTCGATTTAGTCTTGCATGGTCAATTACATATATGATACTAGGCCGAGCACTTGAAGCTAATTTTGTTCAAACTTTACACAAATTCTGGAAGTCTCAAATTTTAGCCAATTGGGCAAGAGCTGGAGGCCAAGCTTTCTTCAACCTTCCATCACCGAAATAAAGGTATTTAGTATATTATGGATGATCATTAGGCTCTTGATCAGCTCAGTGAGTATTGTTATGCCTGGTTCACTGGCTCGTAGATACAGTTCGAGCCCTTTCAATCTCAAGTATCTCATGTTCAGATTTCACCGTCTCGACAAATCCACCACGAGAGATACTAATATTCCTCTTGGTCGAAGTCTTCCAAGCTCTCTTCCCCGACATGAAAATGTCATCGATTTGTTCAAGTGTCAATCGTGAAGTTTCGGGCACAAACAAAAACACCAGGATTAAGACCGCACCCGTAACCCCAAAGTAGAAATACCCAACATCGGATCCCATATTGCCATACTTGATATTCAACATATAAGGCGTCCAGAACGTCGCTGCAAAACTGAAAATCTCGTACAGAAACGTCGTATTCGCTTGCCCATATGTTCGCATTCGAACACTGTGCATCTCAGCCGAAGCAAGCCATACGCTTGGACCGATGAATCCGCCAAAGACGAATGCCCAGATACAGAGGAAGACAACCACGACGGTCTGGGATATTGAATTATGCTGACCCAGTGCTGTGCTAACCGCGGATAAAATGAGCATGCAGGCTGCCATAGCTGCGTATCCGTATAGCATGGCGAACCGTCGTCCGCCGTAATCTAGGACCAGGGGGCCGACGAAGGCGCCGCCGAGAATGCATAGTCCCACGATCGCGTTGACTAGGTATGGGTTTTCGATTCCGAGGCCTTTGAGGAAGAGCGCTGCGAAGGGACCCACGAATTGAACGCCGGTTATAGCGAGTCCAATGAGGATGAGTGCAGAAACAGCTGTTCGGCGAAGATTGACACCAGTGTAGATCTCTGTCCAGGATGTACTGGCGTCCAGTGTTTTCTCGAAATCGAGATGTTTCTGTACCTCATCCACTTGATTCTTGATAGCAGCTGAGTCTGGATCCATATTCTGGAATTTAGCAAACGATCTCCGCGCTTGCTGGTCTTTTCCCTTTAGTAACAACCACCGTGGCGATTCGGGGAACAGCATCACGCCCAGACCGAGGATAACACCAAGTGGAATCTGGCAGATAATAGGCAGTTTCCACTGCCAGTCATTTTTCGGTGATAAATTTGCTGATCCGGCACATACTCCCGCTGCAGTCACATTTCCCAGCGCAAGTCCAATGTTATAGATACCCAGTAAGAGGCCCCGTTTGCTTGCGACAACGCACTCGGAACCGTAGATGATACTCGAAGCCAGGAGCTGACCGATCCCGACTCCATTGATGCATTTGCAGACCATGTAATTGAGGAAGTTTCCTGATGTACCCAGCATCCCGGCTGCACCGATGATACAGAAAAGACAAGCGATTTGTATAGTTGCCCGTCGGCCGAGTACTGAGCCGAAGAATCCTGCTAATGCACACCCGACTGCCATAAATAATATACCCACGCTTATTAGGGACTGTTGGAGTGTTGTCAGGACGCATTGTTCGATCGTTCCTCCGGTCGCTGGATCGGG
Organism: Penicillium frequentans; assembly: GCA_028828275.1. Taxonomy (NCBI): domain Eukaryota; kingdom Fungi; phylum Ascomycota; class Eurotiomycetes; order Eurotiales; family Aspergillaceae; genus Penicillium; species Penicillium frequentans. The sequence continues at coordinate 2,754,633 of JAQIZY010000001.1, read as the reverse complement.
GACTTGTTCGCAGTGGCCAAATGCTTTCTGGAATGCGGGCATGACTAGGGCGATCCCGGAGTAGCCATTATCGAACTCGGCGATCCATGCAGCTCCCGAGACACAGATTGTCAGATATATCATTTGCGTTGTGATTTTCTGAGGAATTTCATTATTGGGAGAATCCGACTGTATGCCCATCGTGGGATCTAGTCTAGGGCTGGGTTTTTGAGACATTGAAGAGAAATTAGACTTGATCCAGGAAAATCAATGCATCTTAACTGTATAAGATCACCAGTAGATCGATGGCGATGATTCATGGATATCAAAGCTTGGACGGATTAGTCTGAATGCGTGAGGTTGCATTGCATGTGGAGAGAACCAGAGCTCACCTCTTAGTATTCTTCTCATTCCACATACCAGCAGCCGCACCCTGTCTTAACAATGCCATTTAACCCAAATTCGAATCAGTCTCCAACGAGGACTGCAACCTTTTGGTATCAAGGCACAGGACCTCTTCTCATATTCATTCCAGGCGGTGGAGGAATAGCCCGCCCCTTGCAAAACCTTCGAGCCAGGATAGGAGGACATTCTGGGAGTATGGGTTCTTGCAGTTCACTATATACTGTCCTGATTTGAGAAAAGTCATCGTAATAGGGTCAATATTGGGGTTGCAACTGGGATCAAGAGTGAGGATGCGTTCTATGCGCGGACTACGCTTCTCCAGGCGGAGATATTAGCATGTCCTCGTGTTTTGCTTCCAGGTCATCATTCGGGGTACGAAGCCGAACCGGAACTTTTCGCAGTAGAACTGATAGAGGCTTTACAAGTGCTGGGCATTGAGTGACAGATGACATCTCCAACGAGTTGATGCCACAGGTCCAGATCAATTCGGCAAGTATATCGCATAGAGGGAATATTTTTGATTTTGCAAACTATGAGATAGAAATCATGACCTGATGTGCAGAATCCAATGTCTGTATCCCCATCTCTTTGGGGGGTGCGAAAAGGATGAAAACACCACGTAGGACGTTAGATATTGATAACTGGAACCAAAAGACGGCGCTTAGATTCATGATTCGGAAAACATCGCGCTGATATGCTGAATGACGAGTCGTGTCGAGATCAAAACAGTCTAGAATTCCACAGCCGTGAGTATGCAAGAAATCACGTTGATGCAAGCCCTGCCCGCCTTCACACGTTGATGTCCAGCACGACACACAGCTAAGTGGCAATCCTTGAAACAAAAGAACAAAATGGCCGAGCATCTAACTTGTCTGGAAAGCGTTGAATGCCTTGTAGGTGTATCCAATGAATGGCAGGCTCATCTCGGCTTCTTGGGAGTCCGGCATGGCACGGGCCTGAGCGCGGTGGATGGCGCTGGTGTCCTCCTGCGGAATCTCGTCGATGGGGAAGTAAGACACATCGATGTTCGAGCTGAGGCGTGGCTCAAATGGAGCACGAATGTTGCGAAGCTGCTCCCAGACCACACCCCGGAAGAAGGGGTGGTTCTTGATCTGGGTTGCACCACCATGTTGACCACCCTCATTACCTACACGGTGCTCGGGGTCACACAAGAAGCTTCGAATCAACGATTCAGAATCACGCGAGAGAACCAGCTCATCAGGGAAGTACAGGCATTCACGCCAGTTCACAATCTTGCGGTATGTATCCGTAGTGTCTTCAGCGCAGAACGGAGGCCAACCAACAAGACATTCGAACATGATAGCACCAACGGACCACCAATCGCACAGGTATGTGTATCCCTGGCCATTGAAGATCTCGGGAGCAATGTAGTCGGGAGTTCCAACAGTCGAGTACGCCATGGCACGACGAGACTTTCGCCAGGTGTTGATCTGTCCACGGTTGGAGACCGTCAGGTTGATGGCATCGTTAAAGTAGCCGGAGTTGCGGTTGCGGTCCTTTGATGTCGAGTTCTTAAGGAGATTCTGGTAGTAAGCATTGTCGTGGGTCTTTTTGCCTCCAGTGGAGAGACCGAAATCGGTGAGCTTGACGTGGCCACCACGGTCAAGAAGAATATTGTCCGGTTTGATATCACTGCAAGCATGAATTAGCATTGTTCAGGTTGAGGGCATGCATTATTGATCCTGTAAATAATCGGCGTTGAATCGCTTACCGGTGAAGGAAGCCAAGCTTGTGGACGGCTTCAATGGCCATCACGACCTCAGCCATGTAGAAGCGAGTGATATCCTCTGAGAAAATCTCGTATTTGATCAACATGGTCATCAGATCACCACCAGGCAAGAATTCCATCAGCAGGTACAAGTAAGCCGCATCTTGGAATGAAGCATGCAGCTTCACCAGCCACGGGTTGTCCTTCGAGTCCGCCAAAATATCACGCTCAGCGCGAACGTGCGCAAGCTGGTCCTTCTTGAACATCTCCGTCTTAATCAAAGACTTGAGGGCATAGATCTTCCCGTCGGTCTTCCGCTGCACCAGTTTCACCTCACCGAAAGCACCCTTTCCGATAATCTTGATCGTCTGGAAGTTTTGAGGAGTTTCCTTGGTTCGAAGGAACCGGAGGAAGTCTGACTCTCTCTTCGAAATCACTTCGGCATCCTCGCTCTTCTTCTCAGCAGCAATGTTGGGGTCTCGGAGGGTCTTGTCAAGGTCCACGGATCTACCAAAGAGACAATCAGTAACCGGAGTAAAGAATAAGATATGAAAATTGAAACCGTCGCTGAAATTTTTGAAACTCACCGCATGTTACGATCGCGGGCACGTTCGATGTTCTCGTGGAAGAAGACTGTCACCAATTCCTTCGCAGCCTTACCCCGCTTGTGCACATTCTCGGAGTATCGGTCAGGGAATCGCTGCAACTCCTCGTTCTCGGCCGGCGGACGAGGGCTGCGAGGCACGGGAGGCACCAAGTGCGCGGCCTGGGCCTGGCCCTGAGCTGGAGAGCCCCCCGCGGTACGAGGCCGTTGAGAAGGCGAGTTTGTCCGACCGAAGAAACCCCCACGATTGGCATTGAGATCCTGGTTGGAGAACTGCTGGATCAAGCCATTGGTGCCGTCGTTGGAATAGCCCATGCGGTTCTGGTAGGCGGCCTGCGGTGACTGCAGGTTTTGTTGCTGCGCGTATTGCTGTTGCTGTTGCTGCTGCTGTTGCTGTTGAACATACTGGGCTTGGGCCTGGTTCTGGGGTGGGTAAGGGCTGGCCATGAAGTAGCCAGGAGCGTAGGCCGGGTTCGAGGGGTCGACATGGTCCTGAGCCCCCTGAGTCTGATAGATCGGCTGGGGGAAAGCGGACGGGGTGGTGGGATAGGCGCGGCTGTTAGCCGCGTTATAGTTGCGATCATTGTACCCGTAATTCATGTTGTTGCGGTTATTGGGGTTGTTGTTGGGATCCATCTTGACAGTGGCCCCGACTCCCAGGGAACTTTAGACAAAAAGATGGTGGGGGGAGAAGGAAGGTGATGGGTAAAGGAGAAGGCGGGGAGGTGGAAGGAGCGGTGGCTCTCAGGAGGCAAAGAATAATCCACCCCCGACCACTACTGGAGATTGTTATAGTTTTCCCCTGGAGTTTCATGACTAGTCAAACAGACTGTGCACGCTTAGTCTGTTGTTTTACCTTGTAACTATATAACTCAGACCTTTTTGCTTTAGCATCCTATGAGAAAGAGACTGAACCATGGTGATCTAGTACCCATTGCTTGGATATTACCAAAGAGGGTTTTAGATCCGAGATCGACTATTGTCTCTTAACCATTGAATACATTGAATACATGATATCTATATCGTATACCACATTGATCACAGAAATCCAGAGGAGGGGTAATTGCCCCCTGATTGATTCAGAAATACATGACATTCCAGTTGAATTGTTAATAGGGATAGCCTTAGTGTAGCAGCCATTCTCCGCGGAACCCACTCATGGAATTCCTGTGGACAACACGAGTTGATGACTAGACATCGAGGCCAACACCGGAGATCATATAGTCTCTCGATATCTCAATCATCATGTTTCCATGAAGACTTGGAACATGACATATAATTCTCAATCAAAAACACAAAAAAAGGAGATAACGTTATGATAATGTTAAAAACTATAAACGCGCACGTGACGCGGATCAATTCTGGCGCCGGTATTCGGGCGACTTTTTCCAGATTCAGGATGGCAACAGCAACTGTCACTGTGGTTTTCACATCCAAACAATGGCGGATTCGTCTAGTTCAGCAGCGCCCGCTGGGGCTGCTAAGCCCAAGGCTGCTCCCAAGCCACCCAACCCGGTCTTCAAAATGATGGGTAAAGCTTCATTGTCACCGGAAATTCACACATCGGACAAGAGTACTAACGCGAAATGTCAAATCACTAGGTCTGCCGAACATCAGCTTTAAGCTTCCTTCCCGAAACTGGATGATCTTCTTCACTATCACCGGATCCTTTGCCGGTGCTCTGATCTACGACCGTCGAGAGAAGCGCCGTGCGCAGCAAAAGTGGAGTGAGCTGGTGGCCCATCTCGCGAAGGAGCCACTGCCTGTTGAGGAGATGCGCCGCAGGCTGACTGTCTACCTTGCCGCACCACCGGGTGATGGCCTGAAAGTCGCTAGAGATCATTTCAAAGAATATGTGAAGCCCATCCTGACGGCCGCGGCTTTGGATTATACTGTGGTGGAGGGCCGACGGGAAGGCCAGGTGCGCGCCAACACAGCGGAGAACATCCGAAAGCTAAGGCGCAGGGCCGGTGAGCCGAGCACAGATGCTCACGATCCTAGCGTCGACGAGGTTGTGCTGGCGAAACGGGATTCCATTGGGATTCATGATGAGCCTGGTCCTAAGGGTGACTTGGTAATCGGTCGACACGCCTGGAAGGAGTATATTCGGGGCTTACATGAGGGCTGGCTAGGCCCCATGGATGCTCCAGTCCCTCCGGCTGAGGAGATTCCGGTTCCCGAGGTGTCTGAAGAGCCCATCCAGGAGATTGCGGCTGGAGACGCTCCGGTCGAGACCCCGTCTCAGTCTCAAGTGCAGACTCTCGAAACACTCGAGAAGAAGCTTGAAGATGAAAAGCTGGAGGAAAAGAAGGATGAAAAGAAAGAAGAGGAAAAGCCATCCAAACCTACCGGACCTAAGCCTGCCTATATCACAACCGCCGAATACCCCTCCGCTCAACTCTCCCCTGCTATCCCTCAATCTTTCGACAGCTCCGTCCCCATCGAATTCCCTCACATCCTCGGCTTCCTGAACACCCCCATTCGCATGTACCGCTACCTCAACCAGCGTCACCTCGCCGAGAACATCGGTCGTGAGGTTGCAGGTCTCGTCCTCGCCAACAGCTCGAGACCCTACCGCGACGAATCCTTCAGCGTCGACTCCGAGCTTAGCGGTGCCTCCGCCGACTCCGCTACCGACGTTGCGCGCGGTCACGAGCTGCAGACTGTTTTGGAGAAGGAAGAAGAGTCCTGGCACAAGTCCGTGCATAAGCGCGATGATGAAGAGCAGGAGCGCGAGTGGCTGGATGATATCGTCCTGGACCCTCGCATCTCCTCGCGCATGAACACCACGATTCTTTCTCCTGAAGATGAGGCTCGCTCTCAGCGCATTGCTGAGCACCAGGAATACATCCTTGGTGAACAGCGTCCGTCGCCCGTCCCCTTCTGGAAGAGCATGTGGATCAAGTACGGATATGGTGAGGATGAGGAGACCATCCGCCGCAAGCCAATCATTGGCAACCTCGATGGTGAGTTTGATGCGTAATTAATGCATTATATTCATTACTCGACGGGCTTTTTGGGGCCCCGTGTGTTATAATAGAAAGGTGGTGTTTCCTGTTTCATCTCCTCAGCATGAAGGGTGTCATGTTTTCTCAGTTTAAAATGTTTGCATATCCACTCTCCTCGGCTTGTACATTAAGGCGCCTTTCAATGTTCTGTCTTTTTTTTCTCTTGGGATGTATATGGCAAGCTATGCAATAGATCTTTTGAAAATTTCCATCTATCAAAACAGTACATGAGTTGCGAGCATTCAAATGCTGCTGCAGATACATTTACTCCACGGCGTCTGCCCAGGTGGATGATTTGATCAGAAAATTCGTATATTTGATTGATTTTTTTCTTCTTGAAACGGTGATTGATATCATATGTATAACGATAAGAACTCCCTTCCTGTCCTCGTGGAATTTGACTTAACTCCACTGGTGAGAAAGAATTCTAGTTCAGTTGGAAAACAGAAGACTCAGGCCACTTCTGCTTCGCCTTCTCCGCATAGGCGGCCTTATCGCCGCCCCACTTGGTCAGAAGATCGAGGGCAGGAACGGCTTCATCAATGGTGATATCAGAAGAGTCGAGGGTAGCCAACAGATCCTGCTCACACTGGGCCTTGGAGTCCGCGTTCAGGAAAATACGGCCAGAGAGAGCGGCCTGAACATGTGTGGCACTACCCTTGTTGGCAGACAGGAAAAACTCGTTGAACTCCTCAAGCTTCTGGGACTTGGGGAGCAGCTTCTCGAATTCAGCCTCGACAACCTCGGCAACCTTAGGGTCAAGAGGCTCAGCAGGCTTGTCGAGAGCCTTGCGGAATTGCAAGAGCTGCAGGTGGAGAGTGGGGTTGGAGGGGTCGATAGCATGGGCAGCTGAGAGGCACTTCACGGCAAGGATGTGTTTGTCTAAGGGGTCCTGTGTTAGCAAGGAAATTATACAATACGAACCGATCAAAACTTACTTCTGCGGAGGTAAACCTCGAACCCGAGGGTCTGGGACTCAATGTTCTGCGAGCTCAGGGAAAGAAGGGGTGTCAAGAACTTCATGGCCTCATTGAGGGGATCCTTGGTCTGCACCAGGGTGTTGCCAAATGGATCGGGGTCCTCCTTCTTCACTTCTCCGTCAATGCTCTTGGCATTGGCCGCAGCAGCCTTTCTTGCCTCGCGCTTATCTGACTCGATCTTCTCCAGGCGTTGCTGCTCTTTCTTGGCCTTCTTGAGAGCCTTCTTCTTCTCCTCGTCAGTCAATCCATCGGCGCCATTGACAACAGTGGGCATCGGTCCATGGGCGAGCTCAGGCTGATCATGGAGAAGGATGTATGCCTTGATGGCAGAGGTAGCCATCCGTGTGTAGAAGGGATGCTCGCGCAGACGATCTTCCCAGCGCACCATGTCGACATAGGCACGAATCATGCCCTTGCGCAGAGAGAAGCTGTGGAAGTCGAACTGATCCTCCTGCCAGGTATCAAAAATGTTGTACACAGCATGGAGGCGCTTGAGTGCCAGGGCGAGCTTCTTCTGTCGCAGGTACGCCTCACCATCCTCCGTAATATACCACAGGCACTGCATCTCGTGGAGGTCACCCATCGCGCCACCAACAGTCTCGTTGCGGGTGAACTTGCTCATGTTTTCCAGAGCCTTCTCATTCTCGTTGTTGCGGAGCCGGTATTTGGCAGCCTTGGTGTTAATGTGGCGGTCCTTCTCGTCCAACAGACGGGCCTTCTCCATTTCCTGTGCTGCTTTGACCGGGTTGCCATAGTGCTTCCAGATCCGCGCCTTGGTCATCTGGTATTCCACGGCCTTTGGTGAGAGCTCGATGGCCTTGTCGACATTCTCCATAGCCTTAGACATGTTGCGGCTGAGGTGGTAGTTGTAGTGTTGGGCCAAGAAATAGTAAGATGATTCCAGGAATTCTTTTTCTTTGGCATCATCAGAGCCATTCGCTTGCGCCGGGCTGCTAGAGACATAGCCTTCCACCAGTTCCTGCACTATGTCACGCTTGGCGGGGTGGGTGTACAGGGATTTAATGTTGGCGAAAAGGGATGGAACTCCCTTCTTCAGCATCCGCTGCAGGTAAACATCGGCGGCTTGCTTGAAGTCTTCTCCTTCTAGGATATCGAGGGGGATACGGCGAGCCGCATCACCACGCGGGTTCTTCTCCACCCATTCATCGTATAGAGCCTTCAATGCTTTGTGGTCGCTCTCCGCAATACCCTTTGCCTGTATCAAGCCATTATAGTAGATCGAGTTCTCAGGGTTCCGTTCCAAAAGCGCAGTGTATGCCTCCTCAGCCTCGGCCTTGCGGTCGGGTCCAAGTCGCAGGAGGTAGTCAGCCTTCATTTCCATGACGGCAAGAACATCTGTACACCGGTATCCAACTTTCTCAAGATGCTCGAGGGCTCTTTCAAGGTTGCCTGTCTCCGCGATAATGGTGTTCTTGTACAAGATTGCCTCTGAGTTCTCCATATCCGAAACAGGTGGGGTTCCCTTCAATGTGTCCTCAAATGTGGTAAGCACCTTCTCGGCCTCCTCCAAATCTCCGGACAAGTGGTGAGCAATTGCCAGCGCTGTCCAGTTCTGTCGCACGCCGGGGCGCGCTTGCAGCATCGCTGTGCGAGTCTGGATATATCCCTGGAAATCGCGCATCTGCATCTGAAGCAAGGCCAGATCCCGTTGGATGGGAGCTGATTCGGGTTCAAGTCTCAAGGCAAATCGGTATGCCTTGATCGCCTCCTCGTAGTTCTTCTCCTGTCGGTATAGCAGGCCGTAAACGTGCCAGGTAATGTGCGACTTCATGTCATTGCGCAGGGCCTCCTTGGCCAGCGTAAAAGCCTCCTCTGACTGCCCCATGTTGCTCATAATCAGAGCCTTCATCGCCTGCGTATCGCCATGTTTAGGGTTCTTCCGGAGAACTTGGTCTGCCGTTTTGATGCCTGTCGCGGTGAAAATGCTATCAGCTGAGCTCTGGCCATTGAGGAGGGGAAATGGGGCAGACCTTTCTTGTATTGCTTCAGCTCAAAGTTGCGAACCACTTGACGAAACAAGGACTGGTCCTTGGGGTTCAATGGTTGCGGCATGGTGGGCGATGGCTGGGAGGGGATTGACTTGTGCGAGAGAGGAATCAAAGTGTGCGGGGAGCAACTTCTCCGAGTCCGAACTTGGCAGAATGGCTGCCCCGATAAGATGCGGTAGAACAAGCCTGAGCACGTACATGCCTAAGAACACTACAAAACGGCCAACCAAATATATGACTAGTATTCAATAGATAAAATTGCCTGAGTACGGCTTTTTTTTAGCTACTTAGTTACGATCAAAGTTATTACTCGAGATAGTTCATGCCCACATGGTCATATTCGTCAGGCCATGCGCTCCTATATGCAGTATAATGTACAAGGATGTGAAAGCTGTAGGGGCAAAATTTAGAACCAGCCCATGCAGCTATGTGTTATGACAAGTTCTCATCGTTGGTGCTTGTGTCGCCAGCTATTGAGAGCATCTTCCCATGACGAGCCAGCGCCACATCTTTCTGATACCAACCCCCATGTCCGAGCTCGTATGATTTCCTCCACCATGCGCTGGTTGCGAACCAAATTAGCCAGTGACTCGGTTCGAGGCTCCTTGGGGAAGAAGCGACCCGAATATGGATCCAGTCGCTCATCAACGACTCGCTCTCGGTCCCGGGCGGACTCGTTCTCTCGAAGAATCAAGTCCGGATCATCGGGATCGGGACTGGTAGCTACCCCAGCGCAATAATTCAAGACATCAGAGCGAGTCTGCCATGACGAGAAGAGCACGTTCTCTTTGAAGCCCTGGCAAGCCTCGGGGTGGATGACTTTCTGGCCTCTGGAATCGGTTTGCCGCACAGCGGTTGACGACGGGTCGAACCCTTCTTGAGCGGGCGTGATCAAGGCATTTAAGTTCTGTGTAATTGAATCGTCGATTGTTGAGCGGGATAGGCGAAGAAAATCTGGTAAGATACGATATCAAGGTCAGTGGAGGCAAATCCAAGAGCTCCGGGCGCAAGCCTTTACACACCTCGAAGGAGCTTTTCATTAAAACAGAACTGAGGTGTCAGTGCCGGGGTCTCCGAAATCGAGGTTCCTGACATCTTGTTGCGAACAGCGTCCTCGGACTGTCCGTTCGTCTTGCTAGCCCAGAACCACTCCAGCTTGGCTTAAGTGGAGACGGTGAGGAGTGGAGCAAGTGATCGAAAAGTATAAGAAAAAGGCGTCCAGTAATGATATCGGGAACAAATTAGTTATTGCACCGAATATCTAGCAGTATCGTGTATGGTTGGAGCTTTTTCGCACTTGAAGCTAGTTGACGTAATTCTGTAGCTGGAGTAATTATTCAGTGGTATGCTCTCTCAATCGGGAATGGTCCCGTCTACTTTCAATTCTAGTCAGGTGATCCCGCGTTTCGTGTTATGGCAGACGCGTTCGAATGATCCCTCCCTCGAGTTCTTATACATTTTACCAGAGAATTCAACCCTTTTAGTGGCAATTTAACCCTCAAGATGCCCGAACACGCTGAGGTAGCGCGCATAGTGCATTTTATCCGCAAACACCTGGTCGGAAAAACCCTCTCCAAGGTTCAAGCTCAACACGATGATATCGTGTACGGCAAGGTGGGCACCAGCGCCGAGGAATTCCAGAAGTCGATACAAGGCAAGAAGGTGGTGGGTGCTGGGCAACAAGGGAAATACTTTTGGATCGCCATGTCGTCGCCTCCACATCCAGTGATGCATTTTGGCATGGCGGGATGGCTGAAAATCAAGGATGCCGATACATATTACTATCGTTCTGATAAACCAGCAGACAAGGAATGGCCCCCAAAATATGCGAAATTTTTGCTCGAGACCAGTGATGAGCCTAAAACTGAGGCCGCATTTGTGGACGCTCGCAGGCTGAGTCGAATTCGTCTGGTGGATTGTCCTGCCGACGAGATTCGCCAACATACGCCTCTGAAGGAGAATGGACCAGATCCAGTGGCAGATAAAGATATCGTCAACGAAGCTTGGCTGATGGAGAAGCTGAGGAAGAAGCGGATGCCAATAAAAGCTCTGCTACTGGACCAAGCGAATCTCAGCGGAATTGGAAATTGGATGGCGTAAGCTCTGCCCTTTGGTTCCCCCAAAGTCAAACAGCTTGCTAACGAGATTTCCAGTGACGAAATTCTGTACCACGCCAAGATTCATCCGGAACAAATAAGCAACACTCTATCCGATGATCAAATCAAAGAGCTTCATACAGCTATGCATTACGTCTTCACAACTGCCCTCGATGTTCTAGCGGACTCTGAAAAATTCCCTGAGCATTGGCTCTTTAAACATCGATGGGGTAAAGGCAAGAAAAATCAACCCTCTGCTCTTCCAAATGGCGATAAGATCATCTTTGTGACCGTCGGGGGCAGGACGAGTGCTGTTGTCCCCGCGGTGCAGAAGAAGAGCGGCACTGTGATGAAAGATGAGGATACGAGCGACACCCCTAAACGAAAGCGTGTCAAGCAAGAAAGCGATTCGGAGGCTGAAGCTAAACCTGCCAAGAGCCGATCTACAAACAGCAAAGCAACGGTCAAGGAAGAAATCGAGAAGAAAGTAGATACCGGGACAAAAAGACGCTCTACCCGAGCACGCAAGTAAAAAGATACAGATAAATACACGTCCAAGCGCGTTAATTGATGCGATACAAATGGCCATTCTCCTACATACTTTCAAAAACCAAACAAGATTCAAATGACAACTGAAAGACGATTATCTCGATAGACTAATACATGCTGCTTATTAACCCACATCCACGAGTTTTCAACGTCTTCGTGCTCTTGGAAGATAATCATATTGGGAGACTTTATGCATTGAATTTTCTCCTCTAGAATCAAAAAGTATTCGGGTCGAAGTGTCTCGCTAATCGTGCTTCGATAGAACAATTGTGCCTCATGGCCCGTGGACCCGTCCTTCCAGTCACCACCTGATTTCTGTAGGCCAGCGCCTAGTTTCTGTGGACTAGCTACATGCAGGACACAGACATCCTCCCCTGAGTCCGCGCCTATAAAAAATTTTTGCGTTCAAAAGCTTAAGTGCGGCATCAAAGCTATCTTGTGATGTGACCTTGGTAAGGGTCGTTGGCTTCGCCTTGATATTGAGCGCTGCAGATATGTCCAGAGGCCAGGTTTCACCATACTTAATGACATAAGATATGCTGGGCAATATCTCTTTGTTGAATTGCAAGATAAAGGGAATTATCTCTGTGGTCTCTTTGGCAACTTTTCGTAGTAAATATTTGGCATGCCCTATCTGTTTGGGTTTTGTAACCTATAGTTAGGGCCGAGACACCTTTGACTCGACGAGTTCCCTCACTATCATCTGACACTTCTGTTTCTTCAGAAATAATGCTCATAAGATCTCCCATGAGATTTTCGGCCGGGGACTTCCTCTTGCGTACTGGTTTCAGCGGAACTCTTGCTCTCAGTCTGGCTCCTGCTGCCGGCGGACCTTCTGGCATCGCCACTTCTTCTGCCGGTGTGCTCATGTTGCAAAAGGTGTCTTGGAATGGCTTTTGGTCTTAGTCTTTTGAAATCCGGCAAAGTCCTGTTCTATGATAACAGTGGGATGAAACTTTATGAATACCTTGGGAGAGTGGGTGTCTTTAATAGACGTTCCTGGTGCTTTTGGCATCTTACCTTTGAACCTTAAAATAAATAATTAGGTACAAGGGATGAGTCTAATCATTGTAAACACCTCTCGACAGAAACCCTGGTTGAAAAAACTGAAGAACATATTTCAAGAATAAAAAAAACTGTAGTTCATCCATTGCAGCCAATTAGCGGGGCAGTCATCCAGCCACGGGCGGTGAGTCCTTATCTAGGCCGATATCGCCACCGATGACAAAGCCCCCATCGCTCGTTGGCTCTCTTCATTCGGAACTATTTTTTGATTCTGAAACTGTTTTCCAATTCCATATCCGCCTTTGCCTACTTAAGTGCTGTCATTTTCTTTTCCTGAGGGACAAAGGGACACTTTAATACTAAAATAGGAGGCTTTCTGTGTGAGTGGAGTCCCTACCCAAAGCGGTACCCCGCCACAATGAGCGCGATCCTGTCGGCCGACGATCTGAATGATTTCATCTCGCCGGGAGTTGCTTGTATTAAGCCTGTTGAATCACTTCCAAAAAGTGCCAAGGAGCCAAAGGTTTGTATTCCTTCAGCCCTTGTAATCTGGTTGCTTACTGACCTGTTCTAGAATCCCTACGAAGTCACAACAGAAGACAAAGTCGAACCAGAAAACCTCCCTCCGGCGCAAATTTCTTTGACGGACTGTCTGGCTTGCTCCGGCTGTGTGACCTCAGCGGAGGCAGTTTTGATTTCGCTACAGTCTCATACCGAAGTCCTCAACACCCTTGACGCCTACCCGGAAATTCCATTAACCCAATCACACCATGGGACGACAGTTGGCCCCGCGGGACCGGGAAATGGAAGGATCTTTGTTGCCAGTGTGAGTCCGCAGGTTCGGGCGAGCTTAGCTGCAACATATGGCATCTCGGAAAAGGAAGCGGGGTATATGATCGACCAGTTCCTGCGTGGCCCGCAGGGATTGCGAAGTGGCGGGAAGCAAGGCAGTGCCTTTACATGGGTTGTGGATACAAATGCTATGCGGGAGGCAGTATTGGTTCTCACGGCTGATGAAGTGTCCGAGTCACTTGAGGGCGCTACAAAGGAGGGGCAAGAAGCCCCTCCCAAGCGACCAATTCTGTCATCTGCGTGCCCCGGCTGGATTTGCTATGCTGAAAAGACACATCCCTTCGTTCTTCCGCATTTGTCACGACTCAAATCTCCTCAAGCAATGTCTGGAACCTTCCTCAAAACTGTTCTGAGCAAATCACTTGGAGTGCCACCATCGCAAATCTGGCATCTAGCCGTCATGCCTTGTTTTGACAAGAAGTTGGAGGCCAGTCGGGAAGAACTCACGGATGTTTCGTGGCAAGAAGGCCTTGAGCAAAACATAACTGAGCCATATGAACCTGTTCGTGATGTGGACTGTGTTATCACTTCTCGTGAACTTCTCTCCTTGGCTTCTTCACGGGGACTATCGCTTCCAAATCTGCCCCTCCAGCCGCTCTCCTCGACCTACTCTCTTCCGTTCCCAGAAAAGACCCTAGGCTCATTTATATCGTTCCAAAACTCCCCTGTGGAGCAATCTCTTGCGACAGGCACATCTGGAGGCTATTTGCACCACGTGCTCACAACCTTTCAAGCACGGAACCCAGGGTCTGATCTTGTCACGAATCGTGGACGTAACTCAGATGTTGTCGAGTACGTTCTCATGTCCAAAGACGGACAGCCCATCATGAAAGCGGCCCGATACTACGGCTTCCGCAACATCCAGAATCTTGTTCGAAAATTAAAGCCTGCACGAGCATCCCGAATGCCCGGGGCCAAGCCTGTGGCTAAGCCCATGGCTGGTCGTCGCCAGCCTATGTCTCGCAATGCGGCAGCAGGAGCCAGTTCAGGCTCTGACTATGCTTATGTGGAGGTCATGGCTTGCCCTGGTGGCTGTACCAATGGTGGTGGGCAAATTCGGGTGGAAGATGCCCGGGAAGCAACAGGCTCTTCTCAGCCAGCTGATGCAGCTGCATCTGAAGCGTCGAAGCCATCACCCCATGAACAGCGGGCCTGGCTTGCCCGCGTGGACGAGGCCTACTTTTCTATGGAATCGGACTCGGAGACTGAAACAGTTGATAAATCTCAGCCTCTCTCCATTGTGGACAAAGAGACACAGGTTCACGAGAGCTTGCAGCGCTGGTCCCAGTTCATGGGTATCCCGCTCTCTAAGCTTGTTTATACCACTTACCGCAAGGTGGAAAGCGATGTTGGAAAAGAACAGGCCCCTGCTGATGATACCACCCGGGTGGTTGAACTTGCTGGGAAGATCGGTGGTGGATGGTAGTACAATTCTTTATCACGTTTTGTATAATCTTAGTTTGTTGCATGGCGTTGGGAAGTTTTCTGCATTTCAATGGGGTATATACCAGATCCGTGCATATATAGGTTCATGATCATTCAGAGGTCTTACGAGACTTGTTCAGCTTTTCTACACTTGTATTCTCTAGACGATCGTATACGACATGATGAGAGTTGGAAGAAATCAGCGTAACGAATACTGTATATCTAGATTGGTTCATAAGCCAATCCCAACAATGACAAAGATTAAGTAGTTAATTTAAGAATCACAGGAAATTGATTTGACTTCAAATGCTCATGAACAGCAGCTGAAACCCCGTTCTGGAGTGGTGCATGCACTAACGTCCACGGGCATGATGTGCTGTTAAATGTGGTTGCTGTGCCAACGCCTACCTAAGTGGAGGTTGTCAACAATTCATAACTGTTGAAAAACCCCCATCACGACTAAATAGAAAGCAACACTATTCACTGTGACAAGTGATGCGACAAGCAGGGTCCTCTCTGTGTCAATTCCGACCGAGCAAGCTTCTTTCCTAGTCGACCAACCCAACCGATATAAACACCAAGTGAACTCTCCTGATATTACGAAGATGGCACGGCTCAACACGGCCAAATCACAGACCCTCAATGGCTCTCCCCGGAAAGCGTGCTTGATCACAAAGCCTTCTCAGTCGCCCGCAAGCCCTGTATCTCGCGATCTAGGCTTTGGAACCCGCTCCTCGGGGGGCTCAACACAAAAACAGAAAAAGGATTCAGGCACCTTCTTCGACATCTTCTCAGATGAGGACCAGTCGTTTGAAAATACAAGCTTGGAGGGTGATCAAACCTCGTCATCCATCACCCCTAGAAAACAAAAGAAAACACGAACCCTCAAGCTCGCCAGAACCAACTCGCTCCTCCTTCCTTTGCAACAGAGACCACGCCAAAGACCCATTGTTAAACTGGAAACAGACGACTATGAGAAGGAGAATGATCTCACAGAATATGGAACGGACACAAATTCACCAACAATGAGCCCTGCTCCACCGCGATCGCCGATTAGACGAAACGCAGCACGAACCGCAGCACGAACCCCCAAAACCAACACAACCACCAGAACTTTCAGCAATCTGAGTCCTGAAGTTGGAAGCGAAGATGTTGACGACGATAGCTTTGCCTCCTTAGATGACTTTATTGTTAGTGACAATGAGGAGCCAAGCTATCATGAGACATCCGACTCTGAGACAGAGGTGCAAAAGAACCCAACACCCTCACCACCTCCCAAATCCGCCCGAAAGAGACTCATAAGAGGACGACGACCAGGCTTTGATCTGAATCAGAATGTGGATAGAAACTCTTCCCCTTCTGATCCAATCTGTCTAGAGGTCAAGCTTCCTGACTCTGTGAAGCTTCCTTCAAGCCCACCGGTGAACCCTAAACAAGCGTTTCAAGATGATCTTGATCTTTCTGCAAAGCTGGAAGATCTGGAACTCATTGGCGACAATGAATCAACTTCCCAGATGGAAGTAGGCTCTACTCCGTATGTGTGACATCGTGCATCTACATAATGGCATGCAGCAAGTTTGCTAATGTATATATCACAGGTCTATCATCGAGCTGGACTCATCCCCACCAACGTTAAAACCGACAAGCAAAGGCCCTCAGACACCACCATCTAGTCCATCAAGGAAGCGTTTTCTAGGATCCCCAGCGAAGGAAAAATTCCGTATCCCCCCAACACCTCATCGTGAAAGCACGGATGCGTTCTGGAGCCAGGACGTAACCAACGACTGGGTTGACCAACATTCACCACGCAAAGACAAAACTCCTGGGCGCTCTGTAATTGAATTGCTGCAGGACTTTGACGACTCAGACAACGAAGGCAGCAGCCAAGACACCACAAGCACCGAGTCTGACTCAATGACCAGAGTCCCTGCGAAGGAAGCAAAGACGCCCAGCAAAACCGCTCTCAAAAAGGCCGAGGCGGAAGCCCGCAAAGCTGCCAAGGCCCGCCGACTCTCATTCGACAACAAGAAAGCAGACTTCGCGAAGACCTTCTTCCATGTGCTAGATCATGCCGTGGCAGGAGGTAAAGTCAGCCAGCTAGCTGAAAAAACAGGCGGTGTTGAGATTGTCTGGTCTAAAACACTACAAAAAACCGCCGGTCGAGCGCATTGGCGTGGCATAAAGACCAAGGATTCCAATGGTCGCCAGATCCCCGGCTCAATTGTCCATCATGCCACGATCGAGCTCGCTGAGCGGATCATCGACGATGAGTACCGGCTGCTCAACACCCTCGCACATGAATACTGTCATTTGGCAAACTACATGGTTTCCAACTGTCATGACAACCCGCATGGCGCTAGCTTCAAGCTATGGGGAAATAAATGTGCTGAGGCATTGAAGGATCACCCTATCTACGGTGGTCAGATCAACGTCACGACGAAGCATTCCTATAAGATTGATTATAAGTATGTGTGGGCGTGCGTGAGCTGTGATCAAACCTACGGTCGTCACTCAAAGAGTATAGACCCGACTCGCGTTCGCTGCGGTGCTTGTAAGAACAAGATTGAGCAGATCAAGCCCAAGCCACGAAATGTATCACCTAGGAAGAACCCCGGTACACCTTTCCAGAAAAAGACTGTGGATGACGTGACACGAGATTTCGGAAGATTTGTTTTATAATGTTGCATATGTTTTTGTATCTACCATCATAGCGTGGAGTCAAGTGAATTTCTATTGTATATTGTTGATACCACGGCTTTTTTTCAATTTCAAACATTTTTGATTA
The DNA here is from genome assembly GCA_028828275.1 of Penicillium frequentans. Lineage (NCBI taxonomy): Eukaryota > Fungi > Ascomycota > Eurotiomycetes > Eurotiales > Aspergillaceae > Penicillium > Penicillium frequentans. The sequence goes on along the minus strand of JAQIZY010000001.1, from coordinate 2,737,207 downwards.
GACATGATCTAGCTTCAAGGAGGTGTTTAGAATCTCATTGTAATCGTTCATTTCATTGTCTATCTAAAGGTTGTACTACCTATTTTTAACTGCTCGCCAGGGCTGAACCAAATTCCAATATACCAGAAACACCCTCATATTGAGCATCAGCCAATCCCATATTCGAACGATTCCCCCTTTCCCATGCTAGTTAGAAGCTTTGCTTCTAAACAAAAAGTCCCCAATCCACAATTTCAAGCTTCTCCTCCACAGCCTTCATAATATCCTCCGCAGCAGTCTCTTCCTTCGACAAACCACGCGCATCTCCTTCCTTATCAAATTCTTCATGTGGCACATTGAAGAAAGTCAACAAATCCGTCTCCTGCGCCTCAAGCCGCACAAGCAGGAAATGACATGTCAAGGTCTTGGCAGGCGGCGCACTAGAAGAGCCTCCATTCATGGCCACACCTGCAACAGCTGAACCTGCTTCGGCAGCAGGCAACCGCTGGTCCCGACGACGAGGAGTCGTCTTAAATTCAACAATACCCTTATACGCACTGACCGTGGATCCAGATGGCGCATTTGAGGGCAACCGGCCCAGAGACACGGGCTGTGGTGGCGCAACCACTTGCATGCTATCATCATCCTCACAGAGGTCATGAAGATGGTACAAGGCAGCTGCTTGGTTGACCGTCTCGGGTGTGGCGGTAGCGACACTGCCGCCGCCAATTGCTAGTGAAGGCTGCTGCTGGATAAGAGTGGCGAATGTGCTCAGTGCATCTTCTTGGGAGACACGCTGGTTGATCTCGATGATCATGTTAGACAGCGTGTCAGGCGAGAGGAAGAGTTCCTGGTGATCTGGGATTTCACGGAGGTTGCTGTGAGGGATGTTAGTCATGGTCCTAGCCGGTGTCTTGTTTTGCTGTTTCGTTGTCTCCGTTGGCTGAGACTCCTTTCATTGGGAATCTTTGATATGGGCGCTAAGGCCGGGAATGTGTTCCGGGGACTATGAAAATAGAGATATACTGACCTGGCGTCGATCCAGTTCTGTGGCACAACACCCCGAATTGCCCCGCCAAAGAAGTCTTGCTCTTTGACTTGTGACATGGCTGATGTAATTCGCTCACGGGGGATTTGGATATTTATTTTTCGAATTTCGTGGACTTTGTCCTGGTAGAAATGATGATCTGACGAGCTTGGCTGCGATATAGAATTTTGATGCCAAGACCCCGCGTTGAGATGATATTTTTCTTCTTCTCTTGATTGTGTTCTGGTCTGCGGTCCTCAAGATAAACTCAGAGATTTCAAACTTGGGGAAGGCAGCATCAAGTTCAGTTTGAAATGGATATTTGTGTTTGAAGCTTTCAGTGTCGTTTTATGCTTGTAGGTAGGCTAGGCACACCAGAGGCAGCAGTTGCGGGAGGCAGTCTTCCGCCCAATGACGTTTGCCGAATGTCACAACCGTCTACTCTACCTCTTCCAGTATGAAAATCTGTAATAATTAAGGGTATATTTTCAAGTTATTTTACATCAAAGTACTGTTTACTTTAACAAAATGTCTACAGCTTATTGCTAACTTAGTCACTCTCAGGCCGTTTCTCTATTGAAGTGGTCATCACGTGATATTCTGTTTAAGCCCAATCTATCAGGCACCAATGAAATGCTTGGGTCAAATGGAATGACTCGATAGAACGTGGATCCGAGATTTACAATGCAGCTGGAATAATCAAGTTATTCTATCGCACAATATCGATGCAGTATATAGGTCACATGCTATATGTCCTTAGTTGGATCGGGTGCTATACAGATCTTCCTGTATACATTATGCCTCGGGATTAATTAAACATGCATCATTAATACATCCATTCTGTTGTCAGAGTGATTTTGACAAATCCACCTGCATAGATATTAAATATCGAAGCCCTTACTTGTTGTTTGTTGCATATTTTTATGCAAGATACCATGCATATTAATCTTGATTCGTCAAAAGGTCGCACATGCTCAAATTCGGCTGCAGCGGCCCAGCTCAATAACTCTAGACAATTTGATTAGTCCATTTGCACAAATGACTCCGCTAGATTCGTTTGACGAGTTCATAATCACCTAATTGCACTTGGGTTTTAGAAGGGGGTTCACTCTTCAAGGAAATAGACTCCACCATGCGGAGACCTCCGGTTTTCGGCCCACTCTGAATCATCTTTTGATCAGATAATCTCGGATCCTCATTCACTACAATACCCGACCCAATACCCCCTGCTAACTCGGGTCCTGCTCTGATCTCTGCCTGCTGCCGCTCTTTAATCGGCCAGATCGCGCCATTTCCGCGGGCGGGGTTGTACATAAACACCAATAACGTGATCACCGCTAGGATCAGCCGGCATTATGAGTCGGTCCAACAGCGTTATCTCGAAAGATGCCGATGTCTGTGATCCGGAGACGCAGCCTCTTTTAGCGGGCAACGCGAAATTTCGAAGCCTAGGATGGAAGCGTCTTACCATTATCGCGATCGTTGAGGCGATCGCGCTAGGCAGTCTCGGCTTACCGTCTGCCTTTGCGGCGTTGGGCATGGTCACGGGTGTTATCCTGACCGTGGGTATTGGCTTGCTGGCGATGTATGCAGGCTACATTATTGGCCAGGTTAAGCTCATGTACCCCGAGGTCGCGCACTACGCAGATGTCGGTTCCCTTATTATGGGTCGGTGGGGATCGAGGATCTTTATTGGCAGCTTTGTTGCTCTGCTTGTGTTCGTTATTGGGTCGCATGCCTTGACCGGCGCTATTGCGTTCAAAACAATCACGCAGAGTGATTCGTGCTCGGTCATTTTTAGCATTCTTTCTGCTGTTATCTTGATGCTTCTTGCTATTCCGCCTTCTTTTGCGGAGATTGCCATTTTGGGATACATCGATTTCGCTTCGATTGTTTTAGCTATCGGTGTCACTATGATTGCTACTGGGATTCAAAGCGATGGCTCTTCGGATTGGTCTGCATGGCCTAAGCCGGATATCTCGTTCACTTCGGCGATTGTGGCTACGAACAATATTGTGTTTGCGTATTCCTTTGCTGGTTGTCTGCCCTCTTTCATGGATGATATGCATACCCCCGAAGACTACACCAAAGCTATGTGGTGGCTGGGTGGAGTTCAGATTTTTATTTACACTGTCACGGGCTCGATCATTTATGCCTTTGTGGGACAGAGTGTGCAATCGCCTGCTTTGCTATCAGCAGGGCCTCTCCTTTCAAGGATTGTTTTTGGCCTAGCCCTTCCAGTCATCTTCATCTCGGGATCTATCAACCTCACTGTGGCCAGCCGATACATCCATGGAAAGATGTATCAGAAGTCCATTGCCCGCTTCATCAATACGCCGGAGGGCTGGGTCACATGGCTTGGCCTCGTCTTCTTCATAACAGTGATAGCATGGATCATTGCTGAGGCTATCCCTATATTCTCAGCATTGTTATCTATCATGTCGTCTCTGTTTGTTTCTGGTCTAGCCTTCTATTTTCCACCGGTTATGTGGTATATGCTCCTGAGGGAAGGCGCATGGTACGAAAAACATAACTTGAAGGCTGCAATCTGCAATGGTGTGGTGTTTGTGGTTGGCATGGTTATCTTTGTCTGCGGTACATACGCGAGTATCGCTGATTTGGTGAGCTTATATTCTTCCGTTCCCGGTGATACTTTACTAACAATATCCCAAAAGGTTCATGAATTCCAATCAGGGTCGGTCGGCAAGCCTTTCACCTGCTCGGCCTAGATGTATAGATTACTTTCGGCGTTTCACAGCGATAGATCGCTAAATGAGTATAGAATAGATGTTATGATTCAACGCTGCTGCAATTTGGGCATTATGATTTGTCTTTTAAAGTCTGTAGCCTTTTATGGGGTAGGTTTTTTCTGGATTAAGTCAAGCTTCATTACAATAATAAGATATTCGCGCCCCTAATCATCACATTCTCCACGGCAAACCTATATCAACAATATGACAATGTTTTCTTCCTTCAAGTGTTGATGCCTTCCGACCATTCTGCCAGACATCTATTCTTATGCCTTCTCGAGATCTGCAGCCCACAAGGAAGCACCAACAGTATTGGTGAATGAAAAAATGATGGAAGCAAAGGGTATCATCTCCAGAGCAAAAGCAGCAATGCCAAGTCTGCAAATTGGTCAGCATTGGAAGACACATATCAAAAGGCTCACTTACCCAGTATATGCGCCTCGGTTTTTGGCTACCCACTCATCCCGTTGCACTGAGTCCCATCCTTTAAGCTGGAAATACCGTGCATGTAGCCCTGGGCCAACCCTCTTGCCCTGAACGGCTATGTACAGCACGGTTCCCACAACGGGAATCATATTCAGGGGTAAGTAAAGCAGAGAGCGCAACAGGACCTGTGGCTTAAATTTCGAAAACGGTTTCGAGAAAAGCTTCCCCAGTCTTGCAACCGCATCTCTTCCTGCAGATTGAGGTTTAACCTGTCGTCCCTGCGCAACGAGAGACTCCTGCTGACGGGCAATAAGGGTACCATCAAACGTATCAATCAGAGCATCCTCGCACAAAAAGGATCGAGAGAAAATATTTGTCAAAGTCGCACTTTCACTGAGAACAAGAACTGCTGCGGAAATAGCAGCAATCGGACCACTAGTGAAAGCCATAATGGCCATCTGGGGAACGTAGGTGAAAAAGAACATGAACGATGTTACACCCAAGCCCAGGCTGATGGTTCGTCCAGCCCGTGCGGTAAATGGGCCCCAGAGATCTTTGTGAGTTGCAAAGAAGATTATACCCTGGTATTGAGTTAGTACCCCCTCAACAGTCTTTTGGCATTGGCCTGTAGCTTGCCTTGAACGGATACAGATATGCGCCGGATTTGAGGACGCCTTCGGAGGCTGCCCGAACACTTTTGGCCTCAGCGATTGCGGCATCTTTGATGTGGTTTGACATTGCGAGACGAATGAGCGAGCAGCTCACACCTGCAAGATTTTGGGTAAAAAGGTTGAGGATGTCAGAGAACGGGATTTGGAAGTTCCCGCGACTTTTCTCCAAACAGAAACGATGATGTCATCGGACCCTGGTCACCATAACTCATCCAAGATGAGCCAACGTCCAGAAAGGGAGATCGGGTCCCTGTAATCATGACTAAAGCAGAAGTTGGATTTTAACATAATATTAATTGATTTCACCAACACGAGTATTCATGTCCATCTCACTCCGTACCCGACAATACTGTTACATTTGATGGTTGGCATATTCGAGTCTGTAACTTGTCCAATGTTTGAAAATTCCATAATATTATTCGGTCTATACATTATCATTAATTATTCCAGCCTATAAGATCCTTCCCATAGTTCCGAGCCGATTAACTTCGTGAGGCCCATCTTGAAAGCAAGGACAGCCAGTCCCGAGTAAAGACCGATAAGAGTGTATCGATGGTTCCAGGATCTGCAGAATAATTGAAGTCAGAGACTTTGTTCCTTTATATAGATCCGTATCTTTATCGAGCCTCACCATTTATCGGAAATAATCGGACGGTCATCCTGGCCTGCATACCTCCCAGGAGGAAAGTTGTACTCATCGTCCCAGTACTCCTTGGCGGCCATCAAGGGTCCCCATTTCTCCCGGGTACGTCTGAGACTTTGTTTAATGCGCGACATCGTGGTATCATTGTGTGGTTTTGAGAAGGTGGGATTGATGTCCTCGACGTTGGAGCTTAAGGACTTGATAGAGCTTGAGGTACTCATTGTGAAGCGAGAGAAAGGAATAGATGGCAGAGCTCGATTCTTGAAGTTCACATTTCTTATCTAGAACAGGCAGATACTTATATAGATAGGGATGCAAGGGTCGCTCTTTTTTCCTTTGGTTCATACTGTTGTAATTCCCTCACCGAACTTCGCCCGTGCCGAGATATTTCCGCTTTTTGTTCGCCACTTATCTACACGTCAGATGCACTTTACCAATACGAACCTGGCGCCTTCCCTTATCGTTCACCCTGGCTGGAACCTATGCTTACATGGAAATTGACCTACATGACATGGCTTGCTTTTTTTCGGTTTCGTTTCCTTGTTATTTCGACCCATGACTGACATTGCTCAATATAGGTTTTCATGCATAGTTGGGCGCTTGGGCGCAAATTCTAATACTTAGACCTTCAGCATCAGTCGGATCCAATTTCTCCTCTAGATCAAGATGACACAACATTTGAAGGAGAATTTCCGGGCTGTGACCTTCATATTGAGCATTGTATCCTTTCACCAAATTATATCTCCATGCACCTCTGGTCTTGAACCCAACCCATTCAGTTGCTTCTGGATGATGTAGGGTATGTCATTCCTTTCGGGGGACTTACCAAGAGACTTTTGGGACAAACAATTCTTGTTGGCTCTTTGATGGAAGATGTGGTACATACTGTAGTTGGTGGATAACCATATCCAATCATAGGCGAATCCTGCCAATGCTTTGATAGGCTATCAAAGGATACATGTGTTTATGTAAATCCGATCGTCATTCAAATAGGCCAATGCTAGTAGCTCGGGTTATCCTCCGGGCCTTTTTCCGCTTGTCCATTTCATGGTATCTTGCTCCACCTGCACGCAACAACATCCATGGATTGTCGATGCTGGCTCTATCCTAACACTCAACCCCACAATCTCATCTCCTTGCCGAATAAAGCTTGTGGCTTCTTTTTTTCAATATTTGGCCGGAATTGGCTTCGTCGATCAGATTCGAGTTTGCATTGAGCGAAAAAATTGTACGGAGATCAGTCGGAGATCGGTCGGTGCGACAGTCGACGGAAAGTTTGGCACACAAATTAAGGTTTCAAGGTTATCGCCTTCGTTCCAGCGATTGATCATGTACAGAATTTTTTCAGGAAGAAACTTTAATTTCCACCTCTTAATGTTTCACAGAGGTGGGGGGTTGCCCGGCACTTGTGTGTGGAGTAAAACGTCAGAGATTAATTTTCATATCATAATACTAAATTATAAGTTCATGGAATGCTGGTACCATCCCTGTTTTCTCTTTCTTTGGCCCCACCGTTCTTAGCCTGAAGTTCTTGATTCAGCCATAGTCACCGAGTACGACTGCTTCACGGTGATATGATAGTAGCTGTCCTGCACCGACTGGTCTTTGACCAGAATGGCGGCCTTATCACTTGCAGAATCATTGGACTTGATGCCACCTTGGCTGCGTAGGACGTGGCTCCTTACAACATCATGGCTGTTCATCTCATACGAGTAATTGCGAGATTCATTTTTCATAAGCCTTTTGTATAGTGGACGGAGAACAGGGGCCGACGCGGCAATGTTGAGAAGGACGGCTTCGGCTCTGGGGGTGTATCAGTAGGTTTCCAGATTGAGGGAAAGGGAGAAATGGGGTTTATTACAGGATCCAAGTGAATAGAGCAACCGTGTTGTCTGTGGATATTAGTTTCGTTCCCTGCCGACGAATGTAGGGAGAATACTGACAGGTATAGTCGCCCCTATTTGCTAGGGCTTCGAGATTAACAATCTTCATGACAACGGCAATGACAGCACTGATAGGTCAGTTATTATCCATGGCAGTCTTTCAAAGGTGGAGACGTACAGAATACTCAACCCCAGGAGGATGCCCACGCCGAGCTTTGTCCATCGGTTCATCTGCAAATTGCGAATCATGTACGCCGGAAAGAACGTCAAGAAGAGATCAGTACAACCATTGAAAGCCGAGTGCGCATATCCAAGATACTGCGATTGTCAGTAATGGATCTAATTGTATTTCGGCCATTGATTCGCTTCACTTACAGTCTGCACATCCGCATTCCAACATGTACCAGATACACTCGAATCCCAAAGCAAGACAACATTGGTACACTGGGCATATAAACACACTACAACGGCACCGTTGGTGATTAATTGTGCCGCAAAGATTGTCCAGAGTCCTCGCCGCAATTTACGGTTGATTCCAAAGAGTGTAAACATAGTCGCAATGGTTGATAGACGGCCAAAAGTAGAGCCCAAGACTCCAAAAGTCTGGCCTATCGAATTGTATTTAAGGGCTTCGATGCGCTGGTGTGTGGTAAGCGTCTGCTGATGTCGACCCCAGCCGTAGTGGTATTGCACGGTGATTAAGGATGCGAAGGTCAAAACAATGCACTGATCGGTGAGTAAATGGATACCATGAATTGAAGAAGAACACTTACAGTGGATAAGGCCAACATCGCATCACTAAGGCCGAGTTTACGTGTGATCCGCGCCTGGGTATAAATTCTGGCAATAGTCACAATCAAGGCAATGGTAGCGAGTGCCCAGCATACACCGAGGGCCGGAGCCCCTAAGGGAAGTCAGTTTGGTGCTGCGTGAATCGTTCTTGGTTTCATACCGATATCGCTTTTGTCGGACATGGCATGGGAAGCGACAGAGGCCTGGTTTTTTAGTGAGGAGGAACAAACATAACGCCAAAACAATCCAAAGGATCCTTGTTGTTATAAGGCTGACTTCTAGAATATTAATCCAAGGTCGCACCTGCAGTAACTAAATGAGCGCCACCTTCGCCTTGCTGCCCCTCCTTGAACAAGGTCAACTTCCACAGAACGAGGAAAAAGCCGATTGGACCGAATGCCGGACAATTTCTACGTAGGAGGTGTGCTCAATTAGGATTAGATATAGACGTTAATATCTCCATTCATGGCTATTGGTGCATCTATTGCTCGCTTGGGCTCCACTTTGCGGGACACGCTTCTAGATTTAGCCCCATGCCGGGGGAGGTCGCGGAAAGCCCGTGTAGTCCTTCCCAAATCATGATTTGATTTGGCCCAGAGACATTTGCCCCTTATTTTTGCGTAATGCAAGGCATGCCAGACACCACTATGACGCGGAACCCAATACTTTCCCCAATCAGCTGTATAATGGGCAACAATTTTGTTCAACATGGCTAGCGTGGCAAGACCGAGATGTCGGGTTTAACTGGTTACAATTGAGAAACTCAAGCCGTGCGTGTGGGTCCTGGCATACATCGGCTACAGAGAGAAGTACACTAACGGGTACAACGAGATGCAGCATTCCCCAACTTGCTGCAGGGGCAACAGTCAATTAGAGTGAACATGTTAAGCTTACCCCTGGAAGGAAATGATTCCGGCTGGTTGATGGTTATTTCCGTACTATCGACGCCTCTCTACTGCGATTTTTCTATTTTATGCGCTATTCCAATCTCCTCAAAATTGCCGTTGGCAGCCCGCTATCAGCCCATTTTTCCAAACTAAATTAGTTTCTCCGAGGGGAAACGGCTAGCTCGCTAGCGACTCTGTACTAGTTCATCCAGAAGTAATGCCGGCGTATATATTTGGTTCCACTGATTCCCCTTGATGAAACAGCCTTCATCACAATCACTAATTACAATGGCTCCTCTTCTTTCCTTGGCCTTTGCGGCCTGCTCCCTTCTAAGCACGGCCTTCGCTCTTCCACATGACAATGTGCCCGTTGCTCGTAGCAAGGCCGCTAGCTCTGCTGTTGATGTGAACGTTCTCTACAGCTTCGGCAATGGCACGTGGGCCGAGAACCTCGCTGTCCGCGCTAATGGTCAGATCCTTGTCTCTCGTCTGGACACACCTGAGGTGCTGCAGCTGGACCCCAAGGGTATCAAGGAGCCAATCACAATTGCTTCTTGGAATTCGTCGACTTACATGGGCTGTCTCGGTATCTCCGAGACAACCTCCGACCTATTCTATGTAGTGACCTCGGGCTTTGTTGACGATGATTTCGTGCTCACTTCGGGTGTGAACAGTATTTGGAAGATTGATATGTCTACCTTCTCCGTCTCTGAGCACACGGGCAAGGTTGTTTCCAACGCTACTGTCTCCAAGTTGGTTGATGTGACAACCTCGGACTTCTTGAATGGTCTCACTACCCTGTCTGACGACTTGATCCTCGTTGCCGATGCCTACAACGGCTGGGTGTACCGTGTCAACACAAGCACTGGTGCCTACTCCGTTGCCGTCAACGAGGAGAGTATGAAGTTTGACTCGATTCCCAACCCACCGACCAACATTGGTGTCAACGGTATCAAGCTGCTCGATGATTATCTTTACTGGTCCAACACCGCTGTCGGCACTCTGAACCGTATCCGCATCACGGCCAAGGGTGCTCCCATCGGCAAGGCTGAGGTCGTTACCAGCAATGTGCCCAAGGCCGACGACTTCATCTTCAAGAGTGATGGCGTTGCCTTTATCGCTCAGAACCAAATGGATGAGCTCAGTGTCTTGTACCCTGGGCAGTCCGAGGCCGCTGTCATCGCCGGTAGCAATATCTCGACTATTCTGGCCGGTGTTTCGGCTGGCAAGTTCGGTCGTTTGGCTGATGATGAGCACATCCTCTACTTGACCACTAGCGGAGGTAAATTTTTTTCATCCTATCCATTTGGGAGTATTCGTACTGACAACGACACAGCTGAGGGCAAGCCTATCAACGGCACGGTGACCGTTCCTGCAACTCTTTCTTGGATCGACACCTCTGCATTTTAATTATTTTAAAACATAATTACACGTCGCTTCTATATTTTTAGGCTCTTTGACCTATAAGAATTGATAATGTCATATCTGGGGCAATATCAAGGCCGTGTCTCGGGTCTATGTACATTAGGGAAAACAGAGACCAAGGCTCAACTAATAAACAACCGGATTGAGGAATATATTACTAATGTGGAATTTCTACATAACTATTTGTACCATTGATTAGACTTGCATTATCTCGGATTCAACAGATCCAGCCCAGTATACACGTGCACGATGTCCGGTTAATCATTTTAACGCGCGGCCTCACTGAGCAGTTTAGCCACGGCCTCATGTCCGTTCTGAGCTGCCAAGCAATGTGACGTCTCGCCACTAGAATTCCGAGAACAGGGGTCGGCGCCATGTTCTAGAAGCAGCTTAACAACTTCCAAACGTCCAAATTCTGATGCACAAGACAAGGGTGTCTGACCCTCACAGTTTTCCACGTCCGGATGAACCCCCATGGCAAGCAGGAGCTTGACTACCATCTCATGTCCATTTCGTGCCTCCCACCAGAGTGGCGTCTCTCCCCTAGAGTCCTTAGAGTTGGGGTTTACTTCATTTGTCGCAAGTAGTAGCTTGACTACGTTCTCGTGCCCATTTTGTGCTGCCAACCACAATGGCGTCTCCCCATCGGAGCTCTGTGGATCAGGGTGGGCACCTGTGTCAAGAAGAACCATCACTAGTTCTTCGTGACCGTTTTTTGCCGCCCACCATAGTGGAGTCTCTCCGTTGGAGCTCCGAGGTTCCGGGTCGATGCCCTCGGCGATTAGAAGCTTGGCTATTACCTCGTGTCCTTCCCGAGCGGCCCACCACAACGCCGTCTCGCCATTTGAATTACGATGTTCCGGATCCACACCCTTTGTGGCCAGAAGCAACTTAACAATGGTCTCGTGTCCGGCTTTCGCAGCAAGTAGTAGAGGTGTCTGCTCACTCAAATTCGAAGGGTTGGGATTGACAGACTTTGTATTAAGAAGGTTGTCGACCGTTGCTTCATGTCCATGATACACCTCCCACCATAGCGGTGTTCGTCCTTGATGATCTTTAGAGTCATGGTCAATGCCATCTATGTCCAGGAGCAGCTGCACCGATTCTTTGTGCCCATTCCGCGCTGCGCAATTCAATGCCGTTTCTCCTTGGGAATCCGTAGAGTTTAGGCTTTTCAGGCTTCCAGTCCCTGTCGCAAGCAGCGTCTTAATCACAGCCTCGTTTCCATTCGATGCCGCCCACCACATTGATGTGCGTCCATTGAGATCAGGAAAGTGGGGATCAACACCCTCTGCTGTGAGCAGTATATTTACCACTGCCTCATGCCCAGTCTCTGCTGCCAACGAAATGGGTGTACGTCTATCTGTATTTCGATGGTCGGGGTTGACACCATCCATTTTGAGCAGAATATTAACAATGTCCTGGTGACCATTTTGGGCAGCCCATGATAGGGGTGTGTACCCGTCAGCACTTCTGGAATCGGGATCGACATTTTCCGCGGTGAGTAATAGCTTCACAACGTCACAATGGCCATTGCGGGCTGCCCACCAGAGTGGGGTATTTCCGTTAGAGTCCTTAGAGCCAGCATCAATTGCGGTAAGTAAAATCTTTACTATTTCCGTATGACCGAGCTCTGCAGCCGCCGACAAAGCATTTTCTCCACGAGAGTTCTCAACATCTGGATTGATATTATCTGCAGACAGAAGTCGCTTTATGACTGCTTCGTGTCCGAGTTCTGCTGCCACTAGCAGAGGCGTCTCTCCCCAATAATTCTTTGAGTTTGGATCAACGCCTTCCAGAAGCAAAAGGTCAACTATAGCGTCTTTTCCAGCACGCGCTGCTAGCAACATCGGTGATTTGTAATCCCAGTCTTCGATTTCTAGGTCGATACCTGGCACGGCGAGTAATAGCTTGACAACCGCTTCGTGTCCGTTTTCCGCGGCTGATGATAGTGCCGTCTGGCCTCCCCAGCTTTCTTCGCGGTGGTTGACATCAATATCTACTGTGAGTAGCAGTTTGACAACCGTCTCGTGTCCATTTCTTGCCGCTAATGACAGTGGCTGTGGCTCTTCCGGGTCGTAGTCTCCCATTGATATTACTCCTTCTGTGGAGAGTATCAGTTTGACCACTGCCTCCAGACCATGCTCGGACGCATAAAGAAGAGGTTCGGTTCCATCAGTCAAGGTCTGAGCGAAATTTTGCAAGGTTATGCCGAGGTTTTTGGTCTTTTCCTGGGTCCAGGAAGCAAAGGAGTCCAGGTCAGATAGGGCGAGGTTCACGTCGAGGTCATCTTCAGGCAGCAGACTCAAGTTGTCCAGAAGGTAGAAGACAAAAGAACTCAAAGTGTCATCCGGAGTGCCATCGTCATCAATAGAAGCCTGAATCAGTGCTGCGGGTCTAGGGCGTACGGTTTCTAGAGAGTCCTCATTTCCCTCTCGAGTGAGCTTTCTCAGAAACTCCCTTGCCGATTCAAGCTGTTGCAGCGTCAATGGGCTTCGTATTCCCTGCATGGCTGCCTTTCGCAATGTTGTTCGATTCCTAGAATAAGATTGGCTTAGTATACGAGTTCTCAATTGGGATCATACTTTAGCATGTTGAGTGAATGACTCATTTCGGTATATTGTACTCCATACGTCAATAACTTTCTGATTCATAGCGGTAAACTGGCCCCGCAAATAGGCCGATAATTTGGTCTCGGCTCCGAGGCGCCAAAAACAGAAGACGCGTGGCCATGAGTCTGAAAGGATGAAAGTGGATCCGTCTCGAGTGGGCCGTGGAGCCGCGCGACTCAAAAAGTACCAAGCATTTTTTAGAATTTTCTATTCATTGCTTTACAAAGTCCACCGTACTCTACTAGTGTAGAGCTGTCTTTGTGTTGTCAACGCCCAATTCCCACCCTATTAACCCAAGTCTACAGTTGGAATCCCGAGTTGCCTAATCCGATATATATGTCACATGACTTGACCACTAGGTGGTATGCTGACCAAAACGCGCCCAGCGTTTTGGTCAGCCACACCGATCTTCAAATCCACACCGTAATTCAATTATTTACACTTTTTTGCCAATTCCCCTTTCATCCCTTCTGTATCGATTACATAAGGTATATTTTCCGATTCTCCTGATACGAAAGCCTCGAAACCATTAATTTCGAGGTTTTCGTCTGATCTTTCTGGAATTGAGACCGATTGTTGTGCCAAGACCCGGAGAATCCGGGCCTATTCTCTTCTTTTCTCCTCCTTATCACGCCTCTAAATTCGCTAGTTAGTATCTTTTAGTGTTAAAGTAGTCTTACTAGATAGCTGCTTTTTAGTCCTTTTTGCCTTTTTTGGTTATTGACGAGCTTGAATTGATATAAATTTGCCCTGAAGCTCTTCTATATACTTAGCGTTGGCTAGAGCTCCTTCCTGGAAGAGTTTGAAGTCACGTTTTAGTGATTAAAGCTCTTTGGTCTGATCTTTGTTTTGGTCTGATAATTTCTGAATACGTTTCTCGAGTTTATATGCCCCTCGAGTGAGCTTTTCAACTAATTAGGGTGGCGAATTGATGGCAGAAGAGCATGGTTCTGGGGTATGACCATATATCTTGAGAATTGGGTCATTTTGATGCCTTTCATCCCATCTTTTTTGTATTGGTCTGATAATAATATCAGGGTTAAAAGGGCAAAGCCCTGTCTCTTAAAAAGCGCTTTGGATTATACGTTATTTAAACGCTTTTTCTCGAATTTGGGTAATATCTTCGAGGAATTACCGCTTTGCCAAATCTAGGCGGAACTATGCGCTAGATAGGGTATTTTCCTTCTAGAATTCTTACTTTAATCTTAAAAAAGGCTTTTGATCTAAAGGTTAAGTAAAATGTGATATATATGGGTGGAAGCTGATTAGAATAATTAAGTGTTTTTCGTAAAAATCAAGGAATTCGAAGGTTAGGTAGGATCTATGCCCATTAAAGAAAAGCACCTAATTTATATTAATTCCTACTCGATCTTTTGTATTCTCGTGAAATATATATAACTACTTAAGGGTAAGGAGATTAGACGTCTACCTAGTTAGAGAAACTTAGATATTATAGCGCTAATTAAGCGCTAGATTATTCTAGAACTAGTCTTCTATATATATATAACCTTTAAAGATTAGATATAGGACTATAACCTAGCCGTTAGTAGTAATATACTTAATCGAAGTGATAATTTGATCTCGATCCTTCGCGGTATGCTTCTCCGAGCTATATCGGTATTATATAACGACCTTCTAGGCCTGACCTTAACCTAATTAGAACCCCGTTTTATTAAAATTATAGATATTCTTCGGACTAATACCCCTAATCTAGCCGCCTATATACTCGAACTAGGTCGTAAGATACGAGATATCCTCCGATTTAAGTCTCTTCTTATCTATAGGCTTCTATTTAATCTAAAAGAAGTCTTCTAGAAGACGTCGGACGAATCGACTAGCCTATATCTTACTTACTAGGCCTTTCTTCGAGCGTGCTAATATTAAATTAGCATAACGTTCGATCTCTTAGAGTGTATAAGGTGCCTAGAGCTCGTTAAGCTACTTAATATATCGGATTAAAGCAGCTTCTTAAACCGGATTTAGCGCTTTATTAATCGGAATATTCGAAGTTCGAGGCTTACGACCGTGGTAACGGCCTATAAGCGTGTTATAATTTAGATCAAAGGCACGAGCTATAGCACGTAAATTAGGGTTTTTCTGGTCAGATATAGAAGCTAGGGCCTTCATATATTAATCCTCGATATTAGATGGCATATTGAACGTATAATGTGGACTCGGTGGGTGAATTGGTCTGAAAAATTGAATTACGGTGTGGATTTGAAGATCGGTGTGGCTGACCAAAAGGGTGCCCCCCTTTTGGTCAGCATACCACCTAGTGGTCAAGTCATGTGACATATATAACAGTATCTCAACATAAAAGCCAGTTGCTATTCACCTTCTGGCTATGGGTGACTGTTTTTTAAAGGGTTGAGCCTTCCAAACCCTGGGTGATAGACTCTAGGTGGCGAAGAGAATACGTTGCTCAATCTGTGATTTTGTTTGCATTGGAATCTTCAATTTGGAGGAGAACCATTCCATTATCCTACAAGTATTTATTGCTGAGCTAGTGCTTTTCTCTTCTTTTGTCCACGCTCAAAACCACAACGTACTCGTCAGGTAAATCATTCAATCGGAGCGTGTGGAGAGAATTTTGGACAGAATTCGGAAATGCCAACGACCAAGTGCTCTTCAAGATTGAAGGGATTCCCCTGCTTATTTGATCGACCCGGCTTTACCGGCCGTTGATATTGAAATATCAACCACCCTCTCTCAAGTCGTGTAACCGTTAGGTAGAGTGTCGCCATTCATCTTGACTGCCTAGATAATTTCTCAAAATGTATTCTGTATTGGCCGAGTATTGCAATTTTTTCGCATAATACTTGAGCTCTGCGCTCTTATATTTCCAGCCAGACGCCATTATTTTTTATTTTGTACTGCCTGAAAAGCCTTTTTGGTAAGCTCTTAAGTATCTCTGAGCTCGAGACCCATTCCGCGTCATTTCGACTTATACTGTGAAACTGGTCAACGAACTCGTACCGCCAACTGTTCCGATGTGATAAATAAAATATGAAGCCACTATCATGGGCAATGCTGAGATGGGCACACTTAAACGCCTGCTCTGAGATGGGTCTGGTCAGTGTTACGAATCGATCCTGCGGTACTGGTGCTGTTAATTTGGTGTCACGTCAAGCGTAAAATACATATATAATTTGCTTGTATGCTTGTCGATAAATTTGAGGAGAGTATCTTTGATTCGTGTTACTATGTAGCAAGGGCCCACCTGGGCATGTTAATCTGGCTAAGGCCGCTGGGATAATAGGTGCGGGGATTTGCAGGGCATGAAATGAGATGTCGTGGGATCTATGTGCATTCTGGCTGGCACATGCCCGCATGATTGGTGTGGCAATAAATAATCTGGACCTTGTGAAAGATGACCAATTTCGTAGTGACACCATGGGCAAGAAAAGTCATAAGAGGACCTTGGCCTAAAAAAAGCGCTGCATAGATTCCAACTTCGTCCAGATCAGCCTGATCATAGATCCGAATTGCATGAGAACCGGGGTATAATTTTGTTAGTATATGTTGGAACGGCCAAAAACTAGTGGAGTTTAGAGATGAAAAAGAAAAAGAACGAAAGAAAGAGAGAAACATGCAATATAAATAACAATACGCCAATTCATGGAGCGAAAAGAAGGACGCCAACAGAGCAAAAAAGATTTGGACAAAAAGATAACAGGCCCGAGCCGTGGATCGAACACGGGACCTCGCGCAGGAGTGCTTAGGAGTTGCTGCCCTAAGCGCGAATCATACCACTAGACCACCCGGGCTGTTCTTGATATGAGGACTTGGATTTATAGATCTATGAATCTATAAATTAAATTTCTGTGTGAAGTGACTATGTGGGGGCAACTAATTTAGCGGGCCAATGATAGGGTTTTGTGATCTTCACGGTGTGCGTTGAGGAAATTAGAGATAGGGCTTTTATAGCGAGTTATCAACTATGTAATTTGACTGTCTTATGGTCTTTTTCAAGGTTAGAGCTTCGTCCCTCATTTTTATCCCGGATTGTTGGGAAAGATGTCGTCGTGGTGTGGTCATAGCCGCTCACCAACCAAGTTTCAGAGCTGCAACGTGCAACCTTGCCCACGTTGGCACCTGAGTACTTACACGCGTATCAACTGTTGTCCATTGAAGTCAGGCATTCAATGGATAGTTGAGGGGTAGCAGGACTATGTGCCTATATTAGGATATCTTGATCTGGTTCAATATTCTTTTTCGGGGTTGGATTGTTGGTCCGAGGTGTGGTGATATATCTTCAAGGTCAACCTGGGTATAAAGTTAAACTTCAGCGCGAATCATCAGAAGAATATATCCGAGGACATTCATGACTAACACGCGCCCGATATATATATGAGGCTTACTGAAATTATCCATCACGCTGAAAACCTCCAAATAATACCAAACTCTCGTGCCAGAATACCCACCGTCAACCTTAAACCATCAGGTACATAGCACTACACCTATACCTACATTGGAACACTATGGGACCACAATACCATATGTACCATGCCTAGCGTGCATCACCAGACCTCGCATTGCAAGTCCCAATAGGTTCCCAGATATTACTTACTCGCTACGGCGTGAGATCCAGTATGAATCGTAAATTAACACATTGCAATTGACAATTACAGCGGCGGAGGCCACCCCCGGAACGAGCACAAGACTGACCCATTGATGATATCGCGTCGAAGTACCAAGCAGGCAAATACGAATGATTATGCCCACAAGACAGATGCAGCACCACAACTATAGACGTGCAAACCGAGGGCACAGACCACCTCCTACGTCAACAAGCACAGCGCTAACATCGCACCGCAAACCAAGCAACGCCCAAAATCTGGTCAAGGCACGAAAGATAAGCAACTGAGACCGGGGATATTGATTACCCCCAAACACGTCTCATCAAACCAGCATAAAACCCTAAAAGGCTGGACCCAAACGCGAGGCTGACACCGCATCTCGCCGCAGACAAGCTGCTTACCAGAAGCAGTATGCCGGGCCAACAGTCATGCAGGTCCCCGTGGAATGGATACCCTGCCGATCCTATCAGAAAAAGCGTTCCGGGAAGGGTGCCCGGGCCCTGGAACGACAAGGCTCTGTGATCCGGCCATCCATTCCTTTGCCATGCATCCACGCAGATCTCCCTCCCTTACATTCTAGGTCTCATCGTCGGAGGCTGGGGACCAGTCTTGTCTACGGTGATCAATACACATGCTGTCCGTTATGCATGGTACAGGTAAGGATGCAGAGATTGCAGATAATTCATTTGATGTACAATGTTATCGGCGACTGATTTGCTTTGTGGTGAAACAAACTTGAAATATGAAGAGACACCGTGTGATGGTTGTGTGGTGTACTATGGAGGGCATCGAAGGAATCTAGATTCCGAGCGCTGCAGATTACGATGTACATTGTATGAGCTGAGGTTACAAGTCGATCAGGACCAGCACAGGGGAAATGTGAGCTCGTGGCGAACACATCTGCTCTCACGACATCATATTCGTAATGTGGTACATGTATAATTATGTGTACTCTGTACAATGTGTAGTCGGAAGAGGCGATCGACTTAAAGGCGATTGGCTTTTGGTCATGTCAAACTCCAGGTGAGGGGCGTATGGGGCACACAGCCCCCTGATTACCAATCAAATAATACGACGCTCGAAAGTTGGAAAGAATCGTTAGTGTTTATCAGATGTTAAGTGGCAAAACCGAATTTAAATCTCAGGGATAAGCCATGTTCTACATTCAGGGGCTCGGATACCTAAACAGAGTTGGCAGTAAAAGATACCTGACGAACAATTACTGTGAACCCCTCCCAAAAAGAGGACAGATTAGCGCCATTTACGGCAGCGGCCTCTGACAGCCGGACAAGCCACCCCGACGGACGGATGAACAATTTAAAAAACAGGGCAGTTCGAGAGCTGGAAATCAGCCACACCTACGCCAAAAGGGGTCAAGGGGGATCGGGAGTGGCCAGTCTTGGAAAAGGAGGCGGGTCATTACAATAAACTTGCAACGCTAGACGAGTCCACTGATGAGCGATCGTTGACTAGACCCTTTTGCTGGACAGTTTATTTTTGGCACCGTGAACCCCCAGCCCAAAAGACAAGATAGATGGGGGAAAATGGGGAGACAGGGACGGAGAACTCCATAGACATTAAATTTCGAAAAATCCCCGGAAGTACGGAGCAGTTCAGGGGAAGGAGTTTGCCAACAATCAGACTGGAGATGAAAGTGGATGGGCCCCATCTTCTTGCAGTGGATGTATCGTTCCTGCGTGATCCTGCTCCGAGTGCACATGTGGCGGACAGTGACGCTCCGGTCGCAAGTTCTGTATTCCTGCGGGTAAGGAGGGTTAGTGTACAGAGTGTATGGGCTACAGATCTCTCGGTGACATGGGTTATCCGAGACGGAGCAAGATGATCGGGACGATCGAGGATACTCGTCCAACGGGTGCAGTGTATTCGCAGGCTGTTGCGTACGCAGACCGTCCGGCTAGACCGGGGTGGCCCCGAGGCTCCAAATCAGAGAATAAAAGCATTGCGCGACCCACTTGAACAGCCCTGGAGTGGAACAGGATGCAGAAGCCTGGAACCCACGGTGGAGGTCGACTGCGACGCTTCAATACGGGCGTTACCATTAGTGTGTACGGTGTTTCATACATGGAATTCAGCATAAATACAGATTGCATTGAATTTATGTGAAATCAGATTGATTGCAGAGCAAAAGATGGACCCAGGAATTGATCTAGCCAATCCATGGATAATATATAGTTCCAAATGTTTCGGTCGGCAATTAGAGGTGCAGCGGAATGCTCCTGTTTATTTATGTATATCCCACTATACAATATATACCTATCCAACACCACCCCTAACACGTCAACACGCCACTAGTATAGATGCTATCAGTTGTCTAAAAAAAGACAATGCATGATAGCTCGAAAAGAGGTTATGATCAAACAGGTTTTTGGAACTACCGACATTAGTGGGGTATCGTGTACGTATAAGGGCTTATTATAGGACCACACTGTACTGTGTGTGGGATAGCGCAACGGTGGAAAAGTCAAACCATGCAATTTTGTACATTTTGGGACGCGTGTGTGTATCGGAGTGGCGAATGGAAGCAAATTGAGTTTCTAGCGTAAAAATACCCAGTCCCTGGAGAGGATCATTTGGTCCGGTAAACGACTACGACGATCAATGGAGTTTTCTTTAGACGGATAAATCCCACTTTACATGGGGAAAGCAAAGCAAGAAAAAAAAAAGCCATTTGTGACAAGAATAGTACGTGTCTGTGGGTTCCGTCGCTTGGAAGCCATGGAACTTGGACCAGTGGATGGGCCGGAGTCTTTGTCACCCCGATAACACTGATCTTGATCTTTTTTTTTTTTTTTTTTTTTTTTTTTATCTTCCTACAGAGCAGATCATTATAGTTAGAATGATACCAGTGGGACATGGAAACGGGAGGAATGAAAAACAAAAACCTCGTGCAACGCTATCCCTGCATGCCGGGTGGTAACAATAACAAGGCACAGGCAAATCAGGACCTATTGTGGACGTGTAGCAGCTCTAATGGTATTTCCGATGAAAAGTACCCACCACAACCACATTATTTGTTACCACTTTACATACTGTAAAGGTACAGGTGGGGAAAGTCTCAGGGGCCGTCGTAATTCCCTTGGAATCCGGTGCTTTCTAGACAGTGTGATTGGATACAGACGGGGAGGTTGGGATACTCTGATTGGCTCTTCATGGGATTAGATGTTCCAAGTACTTTTGTGTACATCTTGTATGGTAAATGAGGTTGGACAACAACGGTATCGTGAGCCCAGCCTCGTAAAACCCCTGAGGGAGAGATAATAGGGTGGAGTAGTGGGTACTCCCCTATTTCAAGGAAACGCCATAGTGAATGCAGGTACCAGGTACTTTCCGAGCAGGCATACGTGTACCTGTGCTGTACGGTGACCGTAAATTAAACTTCCAACTCAAGCCCCCCCAAAATCCCAAAATAACAGCAACCGGATCTTTTCCTTCCTTCCCTAACCCCCCTTCCTTTCGTTCTCATCAACTTTCACCTTCCCTTGTGACACTCGTTCAGAAGGAAGGATTGGAGTAGAGTTTTGGAAATTTTTGTTGGAAGTTTTGCTCCTTCCCATTGTTTTCATTTTTCTCCATTTTGGCTTTCCGTTCCAATTCCATTCGTTAGCATCAACCCCGAATTTGACATTCGGTTCACTTCGATTCGGCTCGGCATTCATCTCAACGCCTTTACGTTTACGCCATTCGTTTCATGTCGATGCGGCAATAATTTCGAAGAACCGTTTATCATCAATAGTAATACTGTGCATGGGTCATCGTTGAGGTAAGATTATTTGGGTGGATCGCGAAACTCCGTGTCCCGGCGAAGGATTAGCAAGGACTTGGGGCTGATCCATTGTGTACAGTGCTATCAAAAAAGCGTTCGATTGCGACTCTTCCCATCATGGCGGGCCACGAAGCAGGTGGCCATTATGATGATGGCTACGCCCAGGCAGGTCATGGTGACGCCTATTATCAGGATGAGCATGGGCATGAGCAGGCCCAGGGCTACTACGACAACCAGACATATGGTGATGGATACTACGATAGAGCAGCAGCAGGAGGGTATGCAATTCCAGCGATGGGAACATGAAAACAGGGAATACTGACAACAACACAGTGAATACTACGACGGTGAGCACCCAGCAGGATATGCTGAGGGTGGTCATGAGGCCGCAGGTGCTGCCCACGGGTCATATTACGAAGGTGGCCAGCACGATGAATACTACGGCGATCAACAATATTATGACCAGGGCCAGGCTGGTTATGGTCGCGGCCGTCGCGGTGACTCCGAGGAGGATTCTGAGACCTTCAGCGACTTCACCATGAGGTCGGAGACTGCCCGTGCAGCGGACATGGACTACTATGGTCGTGGTGACGAGCGTTACAACAGCTACGGGGGAAGTCAATACGGTGGTCAGAGTGGATATGGTGGCTACCGGCCCCCGTCTTCGCAGGTTTCCTACGGCGGAAACCGATCATCCGGTGCATCCACACCTGTCTATGGCATGGAATACGGAAACGCGTTGCCGGCTGGCCAGCGTTCGCGGGAGCCATACCCGGCCTGGACTTCCGATGCTCAGATTCCTCTGTCCAAGGAGGAATTGGAGGACATTTTCTTGGATTTGGTGAACAAATTTGGTTTCCAGAGAGACAGCATGCGTAACATGTACGACCACTTGATGACGCTCCTCGACTCGCGTGCCTCCCGTATGACCCCGAACCAGGCCCTGCTGTCATTGCACGCCGACTATATCGGTGGACACAATGCTAACTACCGCCGTTGGTACTTTGCGGCTCACTTGGACCTTGATGATTCTGTTGGATTCGCCAACATGAAGCTCGGGAAGGCGGATCGTAAGACCCGCAAGGCTCGCAAGGCCGCCCAAAAGGCCGCGAAACAAAACCCGGAAAACGAAGAGGAGACTCTGGAAGCGCTGGAAGGCGACAACAGTCTGGAAGCAGCCGAATACCGCTGGAAGTCTCGTATGAACCGAATGTCTCAGCATGATCGTGCCCGCCAAATTGCTTTGTACCTGCTCATCTGGGGTGAAGCCAACCAGGTTCGATTCTTGCCCGAGTGCATTTGTTTCATCTTCAAGTGTGCCGATGACTATTACACATCCCCCGAGTGCCAGAACCGCGTTGAACCCGTTGAGGAGTTCACCTACCTGAACGAGATTATCACACCCCTCTACCAGTACTGCCGTGACCAGGGATACGAAATTCTGGATGGCAAGTACGTGCGTCGTGAGCGTGACCACAATGAGATCATTGGTTACGATGACATGAATCAACTGTTCTGGTACCCCGAGGGTATTGAGCGCATTGCTTTCGAGGATAAGACCCGTTTGGTCGACTGCCCTCCTGCTGAGCGATGGCCCAAGCTGAAGGACGTTGTGTGGACCAAGGCTTTCTTCAAGACCTACAAGGAAACCCGATCCTGGTTCCACCTGGTTACCAACTTCAATCGTATCTGGGTTATTCACTTGTGCGCTTTCTGGTTCTTCACTGCCTACAACGCTCCTACTCTCTATACCGATCATTACACCCAGCAAGCCAACAACAAGCCTATCCCAGCCAAGTACCTCGGTGCGGTCGGCTTCGGTGGTGCACTTGCAGCCTTCATTCAGATTTTTGCTACCATTTGCGAGTGGATCTATGTTCCACGTCGATGGGCGGGAGCACAGCATCTGAGCAAGCGTTTCTGGTTGCTTCTTTGCGTGTTCATTGCCAATTTAGTGCCCGGTGTCATCATCTTTGGTTTCATCGACAAGTTCGGCAGTGCCGCTCACGTCGTCGGTCTTGCCCTTGGAATTGTTCACTTCGTTATGGCGCTTTTCACAGCTTGCTTCTTCGCCATTCAGCCCTTGGGTGGTCTGTTCGGAAGTTATATGAACAAGAATGGTCGCAAGTATGTGGCCAGTCAGACATTCACGGCCAGTTTCCCTCGTCTGTATGGAAACGATATGTGGATGTCCTACGGTCTCTGGGTTTGCGTCTTCGGTGCCAAACTGGCCGAGTCTTACTTCTTCTTGACGCTCTCGTTGAAGGACCCGATTCGCATCTTGTCTCCCATGTCAATTTGGGAGTGCACTGGTGTCTACTGGGTCGGCAACGCTCTGTGTCACAAGCAGCCCCAGATCTTGCTCGGTCTCATGTTCTTCATGGATCTGACACTTTTCTTCCTGGATAGTTACTTGTGGTACATTATTTGTAACACTATCTTCTCAGTGGCCCGATCGTTCTACCTTGGTGTGTCTATCTGGTCGCCTTGGCGAAACATCTTCTCCCGTCTGCCCAAGCGTATCTACTCCAAGGTGCTTGCCACCACAGATATGGAGATCAAATACAAGCCCAAGGTCCTGATCTCCCAAGTGTGGAACGCTATTATTATTTCCATGTACCGTGAACATCTCTTGGCCATTGATCACGTCCAGAAGCTGCTTTACCACCAAGTTCCCTCAGAGCAAGAAGGCAAGCGCACTCTTCGCGCCCCTACCTTCTTCGTGTCCCAGGAAGATCAGTCCTTCAAGACAGAGTTCTTCCCGGCTGGCAGTGAGGCTGAGCGCCGTATCTCCTTCTTCGCCCAATCCTTGTCTACTCCGATGCCCGAGCCATTGCCCGTCGACAACATGCCCACCTTCAGTGTCCTCATCCCCCACTACAGTGAGAAGATTCTTCTGTCCCTCAGAGAAATTATTCGTGAGGATGAGCCTTACTCCCGTGTCACTCTCCTGGAATACCTCAAGCAACTGCACCCCCATGAGTGGGACTGCTTTGTCAAAGACACTAAGATCCTGGCCGACGAGACCTCTCAGTTCAATGGCGATGTCAACGAGAAGAGTGAGAAGGATGCCCAGAAGAGCAAGATCGATGACCTGCCTTTCTACTGCATTGGTTTCAAATCTGCTGCTCCCGAGTACACTCTCCGAACTCGTATTTGGGCTTCTCTCCGTTCCCAGACTCTCTACAGAACTATCTCTGGTTTCATGAACTACAGCCGTGCTATCAAGCTGCTCTACCGTGTCGAGAACCCCGAAGTAGTTCAGATGTTCGGTGGCAACTCAGAGAAGCTAGAGCGTGAGCTGGAGCGTATGGCTCGTCGCAAGTTCCGTATCTGTGTTTCTATGCAGCGTTACGCGAAGATGACCAAGGATGAGCGTGAGAACACCGAGTTCCTTCTGCGTGCCTACCCCGACCTCCAGATTGCCTACCTTGATGAGGAGCCCCCAGCTACCGAGGATGAGGAGCCCCGCCTGTACTCCGCCTTGATTGATGGGCACTGTGAAATCCTTGAGAACGGCATGCGCAAGCCCAAGTTCAGAATTCAGCTCTCTGGCAACCCAATTCTTGGTGACGGAAAATCTGACAACCAAAACCACGCCATCATCTTCTACCGCGGTGAATACATCCAATTGATTGACGCTAACCAGGATAACTACCTGGAAGAGTGTTTGAAAATTCGTAGCGTTTTGGCCGAGTTCGAGGAGCTGACCACGGACAACGTCTCGCCCTATACCCCTGGTATTCCCTCACCTGAAACCACCCCTGTTGCCATTCTGGGAGCTCGTGAATACATTTTCTCCGAGAATATTGGTATTCTTGGTGATATTGCTGCCTCCAAAGAACAAACATTCGGTACCCTCTTTGCTCGTACTCTGGCTCAGATCGGTGGTAAGCTCCATTATGGTCACCCCGATTTCCTCAACGCTACTTTCATGACAACTCGTGGTGGTGTTTCAAAGGCTCAGAAGGGTCTGCACCTGAACGAGGATATTTACGCCGGTATGACCGCTCTCTTGCGTGGTGGTCGTATTAAGCACTGCGAGTACTACCAGTGTGGTAAGGGTCGTGATTTGGGTTTCGGTTCCGTTCTGAACTTCACTACGAAAATTGGTACTGGTATGGGTGAACAGATGTTGTCCCGGGAGTACTACTACCTTGGAACCCAACTGCCTCTCGATCGCTTCCTTTCATTCTACTATGCTCACCCTGGTTTCCACATCAATAACATGTTCATCATGCTGTCTGTGCAGATGTTCATGATTGTTTTGATCAACCTGGGTGCCTTGAAGCACGAGACCATCACTTGTCGTTACAACTCCGATCTGCCTATCACTGACCCTCTGCGGCCTACCTACTGTGCTGATCTTGTACCGATCGTCAATTGGGTGAACCGTTGTGTTATTTCCATTTTCATCGTGTTCTTCATCTCCTTGGTTCCCCTTGCCGTGCAGGAACTGACTGAGCGTGGTGTTTGGCGCATGGCCACTCGTCTGGCGAAGCACTTTGGCTCCTTCTCCTTCATGTTCGAGGTGTTCGTGTGTCAGATCTACGCCCAGGCTGTGCACCAGAACTTGTCTTTCGGTGGTGCCCGCTACATTGGTACAGGTCGTGGTTTCGCTACAGCTCGTATTCCTTTCGGTGTGCTGTACTCGCGATTCGCTGGTCCTTCCATCTATGCCGGAGCTCGTCTACTCATGATGTTGCTTTTCTCCACCTCAACCGTCTGGACACCGGCTCTGCTTTGGTTCTGGGTCTCCCTGCTGGCTTTGATCATCTCGCCCTTCCTCTTCAACCCTCACCAATTTGCATGGAACGACTTCTTCATCGATTACCGCGATTACCTTCGCTGGCTCTCGCGAGGTAATTCCCGATCGCACGCTTCGTCTTGGATTGGATTCTGCCGTCTGTCTCGCACCAGACTCACAGGTTACAAGCGCAAGGTTCTCGGTGTTCCCTCTGAGAAGAACTCCGGCGACATTCCCCGGGCTCGTTTCACGAACATTTTCTTCAGTGAGATCATCGCCCCACTGGTCGTCGTCGCTGTTACCCTTGTCCCCTACCTGTTCATCAACTCCCGGACCATGTACAGCAACAGCGATCTTTATGCTCCCAACGCCATCCTCCGTATTGTCCTGTGTGCCGTGGCGCCTATTGGCATCAACGCTGGTGTTGCTGGCATGTTCTTCGGCATGGCTTGTTGTATGGGTCCCCTGTTCAGCATGTGCTGCAAGAAGTTCGGTTCTGTTTTGGCGGCTATTGCCCATGCCATTGCCGTCATCGTGCTCATTGTCTTCTTCGAGGTCTTGTTCGTTTTGGAATCCTTCAACTGGGCCAGAACCGCGTCCGGTCTCGTTGCCATGATGGCTATCCAGCGTTTCATCTACAAGCTGATCATTTCTCTTTGTCTCACTCGTGAATTCAAGCATGATCAGTCCAACATCGCTTGGTGGACTGGTAAATGGTACAACATGGGATGGCACTCCATGTCTCAACCCGGACGCGAGTTCCTGTGTAAGATTACCGAGCTCGGCTACTTCGCCGCCGATTTTGTTCTTGGCCACATCATTCTGTTCTTCATGCTGCCTATTCTTGCCATCCCATACGCGGACAAGTTCCACTCCGTCACCCTATTCTGGCTGCGTCCCAGGTATGTTCACCCAAGGTCTTCGACTTACATGCATCCACTAACAATTCACAGTCGTCAAATCCGCCCTCCTATCTATTCCTTGAAGCAGTCCAAGCTTCGCAAGAGACGTGTAGTTCGTTTCGCCATTCTCTACTTCGCCATGCTTGTCCTTTTCATTGTCCTCCTCGTGGCACCAATTATCCTTCACAACATGTCTAGCATCTCCAAGCCGTTCCTTACTACGCTCTGGGGCTCAATTGGTGTCAACGGTGCTAACAGTCAGATGATGTACCTTCTGCAGCCCATGGACAAGGGACTGAACGATACCGTCTCCTACTATACCGGTAGCGACGTACCGGCGGGCGACAAGCCTGTTTCCACCGGTATTTTACCTGCTACTACCGGTGATTCTGCTACCTACGTCCGGAAGATGATTTGAGGGGGGTTGGCCCCATCTTGTATGAAAATGGCTTGTACAAAGTTTTGTCTTTTCCCCATCTTTCCCCTGCGATTCGCTGCATTCTTTTTAAACCACCGGCGTCCTTGTTGATCTTAATGGCTTCTGTGGGATGACTTGTATTTTGAGTGATTCCGTCATGGCCCTGGGGGGTTTACCTTCTTTCTTCGCCGTTCTCATTGCTTGTTTTTCTTTCCTTTTCTTTTTCTCACCATAAACATAACGGAATACAATCTGCATTGGCTTCATTTTATAGAAAATCATCTGTTTGTAAAATATAATAAAATACCGTGGGTCCTTTCTGTAAATTAGGAATTCGTTTCAGGCTCCTTGTAAGCTGAGGCCGTCACGTGATGACCCCGATCCAGCCGGACCGTGTCCCCCGGACGCATCTTGTATTCTGAATGTCCCTGAATCCATCATCCTTCGCCGCTCCCTAACCAATCCCTTTTTTCTGGAACCGATTTGGCTGGTGCTCTCAGCGACACTAGCGCCACTGAGTTACCCAACATGGATCTCGCAGAGACGCAACGTCTCCTGTCAGAGTACCTACACGAACTTACGACCCTTTTCCATCAAATACCCGGCTCAGCTATTTTCCTGCGCTACGTCAAATCAAGCTACCAAGATGACCCAATTAGATCGGCGGTAGAGTTGTTCCTCTTTCTATTCGCTGTGCGCTATCTGTTGGCGCCAAAGTACTCGACCAAGCCCGGTGTGGTGTCACTCTCGGAGGATGAGATCGACGACCTTGTGGACGAGTGGACTCCTGAGCCACTGGTTGGAGAGCCAACACCTCTGGAGGAGATGGAGGTTGCCAGGCGCACTGTGATTGTGGGGTAAGTCTTACCTATTCTTCGTCCCAGATGAGACCCTTTGGGTGTTGAACTTCTGCTGACGAATACCTGCTTCGGGGGTTTGTAGTCCTGTCGGTCCTAAGTCCAAGCTTGCCAATGGTCGCACCGTTACCAATCTCAGTTCATACAACTTCTACAACTTCAATACCAACGAGACCCTCAAGGAGAAGGCGATTTTGACTCTTCGGAATTATGGTGTTGGCCCCTGTGGCCCTCGTGGATTTTACGGCACCCAAGATGTGCACCTGAAGACCGAGGCCGATATTGCGTCGTTCCTGGGCACTGCGGCCTGCATCATGTACTCCCAGGCGTTTTCGACTATCTCCAGTGTTATTCCTGCGTTTTCGAAACGTGGTGACATTATCGTGGCGGACAAGGGCGTCAGCTTTGCTATCCGGAAGGGTATTCAGATTTCGCGGAGCATTGTCCGGTGGTATGAACACAATGATATGGAGGACCTGGAGCGAGTTCTCGCCAAGGTGACGAAGGAGCAGGCCCGGAAACCGCTGACTCGGCGGTTCATTATCACCGAGGGCATGTTCGAGTCATATGGTGACATCGTGAACCTTCCCAAGATTGTAAGTGATGGTGCATTTGGGGAAGTAGCGAAGTCATCCCGTTAACAATACCTGTAGATTGAATTAAGGCTCAAGTACAAGTTCCGTCTTATTTTGGATGAGACATGGTCTTTCGGAGTCCTCGGTCGTACTGGTCGCGGTGTTACTGAGCACCAGAACGTTGACGCTGCAGAGGTTGACATGATCGTGGGATCGCTTGCGGGTTGTCTCGTGGGAGGTGGAGGCTTCTGTGCTGGATCAGAGGAGATTGTCCACCACCAGCGCATTTCCGCTTCGGCGTACACTTTCTCTGCAGCGCTCCCGGCCCTTCTCTCTACCACTGCCAGTGAGACTATCAACCTGCTCCAGAACAGCCCCGAGACAGTATCGCAGCTTCGCGAGCTGACCAAAGCAATGCGGGCTCAACTTGACCCCCGAAGTGACTGGGTCTACTGCTCCAGTTCCGTTGAGAATCCCGTCCTCATTTTGGTCATCAAGCCGGAGGTTGTCGCTTCCAAGAAGCTTTCTTACAACGACCAGCAGTTCCTGCTCCAAGATGTCGTCGATGAGGTACGTACAATAGGCCGCTGTCCTCCAGCAATAGACAACATGCTAACCTCTTACAGTGCCTCGCCAACGGTGTCCTGATCACCCGTCTCAAGACTCTCGAGGATAACTTTGAGCCCAAGCAAATCGTTCCCGCTGCGCTCAAGGTTTGCGTCACAACCGGCCTCACCAAGAAGGAGATTGAGAAGGCTGGTACCATCGTCCGGCACGCCATAACAAAGGTGATGAGCAAGAAGAAGTAGATTTTTTCTTTTGCACTTCCCCTGAAAAGATGGCTGTCGCCGCCATCAATGACCGCTCATGCCCCCAACGACTTCTGGCATCCTCTGGTTTTACCCTATACATCCTACGCCCTAATGCCTCCTTTTCTCGTCTGTATTGTTAAGTTGCTTGTTCATATGCATCTTGCTATCGCTACCTTGTACAGCACTGCCCCCCATCCCTCGCTTTTATTCTTTTCAGCGGGGTAGTATCATACTTTACCGGTGCATGGCTTTAGATTGTTTAATACTATTTTTCCATGGCTGCGGCCTAGTGCTGTGCTGAAATTTACACAAAGATGGCCTCGGCCTTCCCGCCGACTTGACTATTGTCTAATTGTAGAAATTAATTCTTTGAGTTGTCGTAGGATTCCTTGTCTCGTTTCGTGCCCATAGCCTACGATTCCAAACCCTTGATCTTGCAGTCTGATCCTTGGTCCAGGGGAAAAACTCATCGGTCGCTCCCTGGCTTTGAGACTGTCGCTTGGAGAGATAAGATATCCCTCAAACACTACAGTAAATGTATCTTGTCTACAAGCTGATTGGAACCGGGGCCAACCCCTGAGTCTCCGGGGAACCAAGCGGAATGAGTCCAACATTCCATTGACCTGAGATGTGGCCAGGGGCATTCCTCGCCCTCCCATCAGATCTGGCCCGTTCGAAAAACAAGGTGGTATCTCCAATATGATCTGGAAACACACCCTAGCTGGACCTGTCTTCCCTCAACCCTGCGCACAAGGGGCACAGGGCTGCATTAAGTCGTAGAACTTGGCCCAGATCTCATTCCCCATGTCACCCCACATTGGATAACTATGCTCGGCATACCTATGTTGTTTACGTATGCTATTTTTTCGCCTAAGGGCTTTCGGGGGTTTTATCCCCAGAATATAATCCGGTTGATCTGCACGAATACCTTCTTCCCTTGTTCCTTTCTCGCGTGGAGAGGACTTCGAGGTCACTCTCAATGTTATGTCGGTGATCTACTAACCCTAGGTTCCATCGAAGGGCTCGGAAGTTCCGACCCAGGGATTTGTTTTTACAATGAAGCACTTTACTCGGGCGTTATTGGCCTTGCTTCTTACTTCATCTGGCGTGCATGCACTGTCTCAAGGTGAGATGCCCTGCTCCATGTAGAACTTGATATGGATGTTAGCAGTGTACTAATATTGGAGTAGATTCAAACCAATGTCTTGGAGAACTACACGGTGAATCTCAGGCTCGCACTGTTTCTGAGGTAGTCGTTGTGGTTAATGAAAATGGTGAACCCATTCATACGAAGACAAGGCTTGTTCTTGCTACAGCCCCTGCTTCGCAAGCAAATGTTAGTAGACTTTGATATCACAGGGCCAGTATCAAGCTTCGCTAACGTGTATTCTAGCTTTCTAAGACTCTGCCCACTCAATTGCAAACATCAACCTCGAGCCCTGATGTGCCTCAGACACCATTGACACAGACAAAACCGCAAGATGATATGACCACGAATGACGCTACCTCGAGCGAGAGGAAACAAAAGAAGCCACCTTCCAATGGCGCGCCCCATCTGCATGAACCACAGCACCCTGACCCGCCTCACATTGAAGCCCCTGCGCATCCCGAACCAGCTCACCCTGAACCGCCTCACATCGAAGCCCCTGCGCATCCCGAGCCTGCTCATCCTGAACCGCCTCACCATGAGCAACCTCCGCACCCCGAACAACCTCACCCAGAACCGCCACAACATCCCGAACCAGCCCAGCATCCCAAACCCAACACAGACCCAACCCGCCAATTCGGCATCTCATACTCGCCCTATAACGCCGACAGAAGCTGCAAAACCCAAGACCGAGTAAACCAAGACCTCGACCTCCTATCGCAATATAAGTTCATCCGCATCTACGGAACAGACTGTGAACAAGCTACTCTCGTAGCTCGAGCAGCTCGCCTTCACAAAATGCAAGTATTCGGCGGAATCTACGACTTGACCGATTTCCCTGCAAGCCTCAACGCATTCAAAGAAGCCGCAACCACCGAAGACGGTACCCAAGACTGGTCCGTCTTCCACACTATCGCCGTGGGCAACGAGCTAGTAAACGGCGGCCGAAGCACCCCGGCCGAAGTCTCCGGCGCCATCACGCAAGCCCGCACTTATCTCCGTGGGCAGGGATACAAAGGTCCTGTCGTAACGGTAGACACTTTTTCTGTGCTTTTGAAGCACCCGGAATTATGCATCGCATCTGATTACTGTGCAGCGAATTGTCATGCCTTTTTCGATGCTACGCAGCAGCCGCATAATGCTGGCCCTTATGTTCTAGGGCAGATGCATGCTGTTTCGGCTGCGGCTGGGGGGGAAGCATACTATCATTACGGAATCGGGATGGCCGCATGCTGGTCAGGCTAATGGCGATGCTACTCCATCGCCTGAGAACCAGCGTGTTGCTGTTGAGAGTTTGAGAAAGAGTTTTGGTCATCGGGGGATGATTTGGTTCTCTTTACGGCTTTTGATGACTTGTGGAAAGATGATAACAGGTACACGTTTAATGCGGAGAGGTTTTGGGGGATTCATGATGAATAGTTTGCATTCTGCATTGCAATTGGCTTTCTCTGATTCAATTCTTTCCGTTCTTTTTTTTCTTCTCTTCTTTCCTTCTTCTTATTCTTCTTCTTTTCTCTTTTTGTCCTGATTTCTCTTTTTTGTGCTTCCATTTCATTTTGGTCCATGTAAAGTAAAGGACCTGAAAAGCCCCTAGGGCAACTTTGGTTAGCTTTAGGTTCTTAGTTTATTAAGAAATTCCGCCACACAATGAACAAATGAAAAATTAAAAAGAATCCTCTTATGAAATCGAAACATCCGTGGTAAAATGGGGGCCAAATCTAGCCCCCTTCGGTATAGCCTGATAGGTAGTAGTGCAGCAGGATCATCGATCCACCCCAAAACCTACCACTGATTGGCCCCAACTCAGGATTCATCTCTTAAACTCTAAGTGTACCCGCATCTCTGGATCAAAAACACGCCATATAATCTGCACACATAACCAGAACAATCTAATCCAGAGCCCAATTTCTCCCGGTAAATACAGAATCCTCCACGCCTCAACAAGGTTATAAGACACTACGGAGTACACTACACACCAAGCCAGTCTTGGCAGTTCTCACCAGGCCAAAATGTCCCTCACCCTGCAACCAGTCACAGAAAGCGATATCCCATCCCTCTCAGAACTCTGGTACAAATCCTTTAGTATACCCATCAATCTCCTCATGTTCCCAAACACACCAGGCATCCGAGCGTGGTGGAACGAAGCCAACGGGCACGATCTGCTCCACAACCCGCATCGAAAATACCTCAAAGTTGTCGATCCCGTGCCCGTGCCTGGTGCCGTGGTTGCATACGCTAAATGGGACCTGGACCCACAGCATAGTGGCGCGCGTTTCCCCGAGTGGCATGCGGAGTCGCATCGGGAGACTTGTGATTTGGTTTTTACTGTTTTGGACGAGGAGAAGAAAACGTTTTTGGGAGAGCGGAGATTTTACTGTATGTGGACATTGCGATTTAT
The DNA here is from genome assembly GCA_028828275.1 of Penicillium frequentans. Classification (NCBI taxonomy): domain Eukaryota; kingdom Fungi; phylum Ascomycota; class Eurotiomycetes; order Eurotiales; family Aspergillaceae; genus Penicillium; species Penicillium frequentans. The sequence continues at coordinate 2,703,892 of JAQIZY010000001.1, read as the reverse complement.
GCTTATATTGCGCGGGTGCTTACAGTGCTGGTGCTTTAGATTTGGACATGCTGGTTGTGGATCCAGCGTATAGGGGACGGGGCGCAGCTGCGATGTTAATTCAGTGGGGCTGTGAGCTTGCCGATCAGGAAGGTGTCCCTGTGTATCTGGATGCGCATATTGATGCTGCTCCGATGTATCGTAGGTTCGGGTTTAAAGATCGCGAGGATAAGGTGGTTACTTCTGAAGGGGCGGTTTCAATGATTCGAGAGCCTGAGACTAAGTAGTTTGCTCGGTATAGAAGTATGTGTATGTAGCTGCATTTGTCTATTCCAAGGGTATACATGTATGGGTTTAATATCACTTCTACTATTTACAAAAACACCCGTTAAATCATTACGAATTTCAGGACTCAAATCCTGTTTCTAACCTGCATTTCATACTCCTCTTGCACTGTCCACTCCTGCGTTTGGTGAATAATCAACTGTCGCGAGTGCTGGCTTTCCTGAGAATCTCGCCCACCCTCAATCGCATCGTCCTCGTCTGCATCTCCTGTGTTCGTTGTGTAGACTCGAGAGTGATTGGTAGATCCGCTCTTTCCAGTCGGAGTGAAATACGAGTTCTCGCCATAGCTGTTCGTGACACCTTGACCCCATCCTGTATTGAAAGCAATCACGAATGGCTTTAGACATGGTACGGTGGAGACCATGAGGCTGCAATGAATGAGGACGGCAGTGGCGATTGTTGCTTTGGATAGAAGAAGAGATGGATCGGGGTGGTAGAGTGCGTCGTTAAGATAGGCTTGACGGAGGATGATCAATATAATAGTCCTAGTCAGAGGGTAAATGGTCAGCCTTGCAGTATTTGCGAGCGATATCAAACACATACGGCATCCTCGTTCCAAAAGCAAAGACCACGGTAGCCTTTTCCTTCCACCGCATCTGAATACCCCAGACCAGGAATATACTCAGTCCAAACGAGAGCACTTCCGTGATCACATCGAAGGTTGTGATGGTCTTCCAGGCTACGTTCTGTTTTCTATGGTTAGTTGGATGGTACAAGAGAGCCGATGATCACGTACAAGGTTACCGCATTTCTGCGCCATAGCTGATTGATTCAATAGGTATTCTGGGTGGCAACTGAGAGCAATGGCAAGAAATGAAGCAATTGTCCATGCTACCACCATACCCAGAAGAATTTTCGAGCTGAGGAGGTATTTGTCTTGTCGGCCCAGTCGTTTCAATAGCAGGCAAATGGAAATTTTGGAAGCTCCGTGTGCAGCTAGGAACAAGAGGTTTGCTGCATAAAGACCCTAGCATACTCATGAGCTGATGTTCTTTTCTAAAAGAAGTCATTGTAGGCTCTGATTCACCTCTCCAGCTCGTTTCAAGCTCGATGCCGAACTTTCATGTTGGGGTCGGCCTAAGCCATGGTTGACGGCGTCCATTGTTGTTCCTACATGGGCGACACCTAATGCCTACACAAGGCAGCAAGATTTCAGCTACCGCACGTCTCAACATAGAACGAATGCCTTTGTAGAGACCTGGAAGGCCTCGTTGTATAGATTGTATAGAGAAGACTTACACTCCCGACAAACAACGCCAAATCGTCAACCTGCACGGGTCCATTGATCGCAATCCGCATATACAACCGGATTAATCCCACAATAATCATCCATGACATGAACAGGGTCTCGACAATGACGATCAGACCACTTCGATCCGTCGCGGAGATCCTATAAGGGGGAATCGGACGCCATGGTGCGAAACAAAAAATGGCGACAACAATTGAAAGCAGAGATTTCACGATAGCATTATAATGTTACAATTTACATTGTGAATTACACTGTAGGACTCGAAGGATCTATGAAACTGTACAGGGGTTTGCCTTGGTCCCACGCACGTTAGAGTAAAAGTATGACAATCCGAACCCGATTTCGCGCTGAGATAATAAGTCTCCACTCATAGCCCCTCCAGAACTCCGAATAAAATCGAAATGTCTAGGATCCTTGTAAACGATGGTTGGCATTGGATTGGCCCCCTGTTGGGTACAAATCACGATATTACCGCTATCCCAATAACAGGTGGTGATCGGCACAACGCAGCGGGTGGAAGGATTCTGATCCAGGCTCATGAAGGATTGGGGTGGAACAGATTAACGGCACGATAGTATCGGACCAATTATCTTCGTTTGTTCGTCTAAGAATTACAGCCTTGAAGAACTCTTAAGGAAGGGAACTGGGCCAGTACGCGGCGCTGTAATCTCACTCACATGCTAAATTAGCGCGTCTGCCCTAATGCAAAGGATTTTTGCCTCTAACCAACAATGATCCCTGTACATGTGCTTGTTAGACTGGATTTCATGGGTGCTTGAAACAGATTTTGTATTTTTCTGATTTTATTTTTTTATTTTCCGAAGCCTGCATATGCTACTGTTCCTTGACTCCACTGGGCTTTGCTAACTCTGGGAAGTCCGAGTCTGCGCGTGTGGTTGCATTTTTTTAACTTGTTTTGCTATAATTGAGTTCTTACCCTTGATCTTTTTTTTACCTTCTCTCTCTTTCCTTGTGGATGTCACCCTTTTTTTCTCGCCCTAATAAATTATTCCATCATGGGCTTCGAGGAAGGAGTTACGGCAAACGTCAAGGGCTCGCCTGCAGGTGAAGATGTCGCCGACCCAAAAATGGGTACGACGCAGGACAAGCAGGATATGTGGCGTGTTGGTCGCGATCAAGAATTAAACGTATGCATGTTTCTTCAACAATGAAAAAGCAAAACTGAAACTAAAAATAACGCAGAGAAACTTCCGCTTCCTTTCCGTTCTGGGCTTTACGGCGGTACTAATGTGCACATGGGAAGCCGTTCTTTTGTAAGTCTGTACAACGGGTGATTCTTTCTTGTGTCACTAACATTCTGGTAGTGGTTCATCCTATGGCTTGATTGATGGCGGCAAGGGAGGTATGATCTATACCTACCTGGGAGCCTTAGCAGGTTTCAGCTTCGTGATCCTTTCCATGGCTGAAATGGCATCCATGTAAGTAGAAATCTTGGCAAGGATTGGCCATCTATGCTAACTTGATTCCTAAGGGCTCCTACCTCTGGTGGTCAATATCACTGGGTATCCGAGTTCGCGCCTCCAAGCTCCCAGGCTGTATTAAGTTACATGACTGGTTGGATTTGTGTACTGGGATGGCACACTGGTATTGCAGGATGCTGTTATACTGTCGCTAATATGATGGTTGGTATTGTTGCCATCAACTATCCTGATTCGTATACCTATCAACCATACCATGTCACGCTGATCGTCATTGCCGTGGCTATGGTAGCTATCTTGTTCAATACATTCCTGGCCCAGAAGCTGCCCATGATCGAGGGTATCATCCTGATCGTACATGTGTTTGGCTTCTTTGGTATCTTGATTCCTCTCTGGGTGCTTTCTCCCACCGTTCCTCCCTCTGAGGTGTTTGGCTCCATCGAGGATCGAGGTGGATGGGGAAACAATGGACTTTCCTGCCTGGTTGGACTGATCGGTCCCATTTATGCTTTGATTGGTATGTCCAACATTGTTCTTTTCGCCGCAACATACTAACAGTGTCACAGGTCCCGACTCCGCAGTTCATATGTGTATGTATCCTTCTACTCTTCCACCAATCCCAATACTAATAGATTAAACAGCTGAGGAGATCAGAGACGCATCTCGTGTTCTCCCCTTGGGCATGGTCTGGACACTGGTCCTCAACGGGTCCACTGGCTTTGTCATGATTGTTACACTTGCCTTCTGCGTCGGCGATATCGACAAAGTCCTCGCTTCCACCACAGGCTTCCCGTTCATCCAGGTCTTCCTCAACTCCACAGGATCAGTCCCCGCAGCAACCGGAATGACAATCGTGATCATGGTCATGCAGTTCTGCGCTGCAATCAGTAATGTCGCAACAACCTCTCGCCAGATCTACTCTTTCGCTCGTGACAAGGGACTCCCCTTCTCCGACTTCTTCGCTACTGTAAGTATAGCTCTCTAAAAGCCAACCTCACAGATTATTTCTGACGGGATTCTGAATTGTAGGTCAACCCAACTTTCACCGTGCCTCTCAACGCCCTGTGCGTGAGTCTAGTCATCGTATCCCTCCTCTCCCTCATTAACATCGGATCCTCGGTGGCTTTCAACGCTATCATGTCTCTCGGCACCGCTGCTCTCCTCTCATCCTACATCATCTCCATCTCTTGTGTTCGTCTTCGACGCTGGCGGGGCCAGCCTCTGCCTCCAGCACGCTGGAGCATGGGGAAGTTCACACCCATTTGCGACACGATCTCCATCATAGTCTTGTTGATAATCTGGGTCTTCTGTTTCTTCCCTTTGACCAATTCGGCAGCCCCGACTGATATGAACTGGGCCGTGGCCATCTATGGCGCTGTTATCGTTGGTTCGATGGGCTACTATATGGTCCGCGGCCACAAGTCCTATAAGGGTCCCGTTACCCGGGTAAAGGTGATTTAAATAGTAATTAACGGATTTCCTGTCCAGGTAATAAGCGGTGAAAAAGCTGTGTACTATCTAGTCTCAGAAAATAGTGTCTTTTCTAAAATGATGAGAATATGTTCTGACAGACTTTTCTCTCATTTCAAATGAATGTCAGCTGGTTTATATCTACATATATGATGACGGGCTGCAGATTATTCGAGTTTCAATAAACCAAGCCCAATAAAAAGTCCAACTTATCTATACAAACGCTGATATTTGTTCTAAACAGCCCCTGCTGTTGCCTAAGATACACGCGCGGCTCCATTAAAGTGAGTACTAGGTCATGACATAAGAACAAATGATTTCTTCCATACTCTAGGATTGCCCCAAATAAAGCTTCAGCCTCAATGCAAATTGTCGCAAGTCAAAAATTTTTTCCGTAATATTCGCTAAATCTACTGTATATATTTAAAATAGTAGCACCCTTGAAATAATAAGCTCAAGGCTTAATTTGCCAACGACATCAGCATACGTTTTCACACATATATAACGACCAATTCGCACTTGAGTTAAGGTTAAGCTAAGTCTTCAGACCTTTCTTTCTTAGGACGGCCAGAACGAGGAGCATCAATCACATGGGCTTCACAAATCATAATAGGTCGACGTGAGGGATCAAACCCTCGCTCAATCGCTCGGGCCCATATCGAATTAATCGTTCGAACAGGCATCTCAGTCAGAGCAGAGATATGAAGCGGATCCATTCCCATCCATTTCATGGTGATGACTAGCGTACGCATGGCCATGTCGTATTTAGCCATGATGGCGGTGAGCAGGTAGGCAGATAGATAGACAGGTGAGATGGTGTACATAAAAAGAGGGAAAGGGGGAAAGGGGTTCGTGTATGGCCTAAAACGTACTAGTGATGTTGGATAATGCCAAAAAAAGCAAATATGCAGCTATCTTGACGGACCTCTGTATTGGGCAGGCAATGCCCATGTAATTGTTATGATCTACATATGATTCCAAGGATAGAGCAAGAATAAACTACGAGTATGAGGAAAATATGTGAAAGCACGATGCCGAAGCAGCATGTTATACAGGACTATTTAATGAAATGAGGTGCATAGCATGTTGATATTCCACAACTTAATATGATGCGAATGAGAAATCGTGACCCTTTCAATACAATTGGATTTCAAACTTATATAACATGCAGACTATGCTGTTGTTCTTTCTGTCCTTGACCGGAGCCAAGCGTTATTAGATCGGTGGGTCTGCTGGTTTATGTGCATAATTCTACGAATTTGGACGGTTACAATAGCATAGGTGAAAAGCCCAATCCGTCTATTTGGGGAAGATATCAGGAGTATTTACACATTGAATAGCCTCTCCCATGAGTCTGCCCATGCAGAAACAGTATAAAGAAACATGCCCTCCCAAAACTTCGGACCCCGACCCAGCAAAGGTGTGCTTTTGTGTAAACCAAGGGTACAATCGCCCGATCCTGTAAAGATAGTCTCTTTTTTGTTTTGGTTTTGAACTCTTGTCGTGCAAGAGCTGGGTCGGGGTGTACCGAGCATATAGGAGAGTTTGGCCTGAAACACAATAAAAAAACCAAAACCAAGAGAGGGGAAAGGGTATCAACACCGTGACACATGCTGGGGTGACATGGAGAAGGAAAGGAATGGGAAAAAGACGAGAACACAAGAAGAGGAGCGTGGACTTCATGAGCACATAAAGAGTAAAGAACCAAGAGATCAATAAATGCAAGGGCATATGAGGAATTTCGTCGATCAGATTTCGTTCCGGAGATCTTCGTGTGAGTGGTGACCGGATTGATCACGTTCCTTGGCTTTGCGGCGGGAGGGAGCGGGAACAAAATCGAAGAAGCGATATTTGCTGGAGCTCTCCTTGGTAACACTGGACCTGCGAGCCTTGGAAGTCTCAGAATGGTCGAGAGAGTAGGTGGAGGAATTCTTAGAGCTGCCAGTGCTATCACGAGCATCAGACCATCGGGGTATCGTGAAGGGCATGCGGGACTGATCCCAAGTGGCAGAGGAAGAGCTGGGTGGGGTGTCATCCTCCTCTGGTCCACAATCGGTTGATCGACGGGGTAGGGGAGGCCGAGGTGCAAAGAAGCCAATGGAGCCTCGATGACCTGGAGTTGCCGAGGCAGCAGACCCTGGGGCAGCAGGAGCAGTAGCAGACTCTGGAGCTGGAGTAGATGGTTTGCTTGGACTCTCATCATAAAAGGTCACAGCCCGCTCCATGGAATCCACCAACTCCTCCCACTTGATCTGAAGCGTATCATTCGGGCGTTCGGCTTGCTCAGCTTCATCCAAGCAATCCTCGGTGCGCTCTTGCAGGTGAAGTGCCAATTCGTGAAACTTGGAAAGGAACGGATCGATCTCTTCCAGTTCAGAGAGGCGCTCCGGGACAACTTCCAGCCAGATATGAATCAAGTTTGCGAAACACCGGGATTGGTCGACCAAGAATGGAAGACTAGGGAATCCCTCGCGCGAGGTAAGTGGCAGCCGTCCAAGAATTTGCAGCGGTGTGGTATAAGAGGGGGTAGGAACAGGAGCCGTCGCATTGGACGGGATATCGCAGATAAGATCGACGAATTGCTTGAATTCTGCACGGTTGCCGACCAGGAATTTATTCATGGGCTCCATCCATGGTTCTTTGTTGCCGAATGTCGTCATGTTGGCTAGGCCCTGAAGGGCCTTGGCGATGAGGGTCAAAGTGCGCTGGGCTCGAGGACGGGGATGATCTAAGAGTAGGGTGAGTGAATGAAACAGAATATGGCATAAGAGGGCTCTTACCTTTCAATAGCCCGAAGAGCTTGGGGTTGAGGATGGCCGGGCAAAAGAATCGTAAGAAGAGGAAGCCAGAGACACTACTGTAAGTCACAGAGCGCAAGAAGTCGCCATAGCGGTCCTCAGCGCACGCTCTGACGTGTCGAAAGATACGCCTCAGCTCAGCAGGACACCGGGACCATGAGATTGCAATGGACTTCCAAACCATGGTGGTGAGATTGATCAGGTTCCGCCAGTTGCGATCAAGATCTTCGGCACGCGGAACTCGGGCTGGGTCCACTTCACACTCGGGATCACTCTCGTCGATTTCACGCAAGCGTTCTCCAATCGTTTCTTCCAGATACTCTTTACCTAATCGACGCATGTGCTGATCGAGTGCTTTGGTCAAGAGTGAATTGCCACGAAATAGGAGATTGGCTTCTACAGTTGCTGTCCTCCCCATATCTCTGACTAGGACGTTACGGTCATGACCAGAAGATTCCCGGGTGTCATTTGAATGAATCCTTGTCGTGTACCGCAGGTGACTAGTGGTAGATTCTTTGTGGAGACCATCAATTTCGTCCTCGACGAGCGCCGAGATCCAGTCTACCGTAGATCCAGAGACCTGATAGATATTCAGAAGCATCTCAGCCAGCTGTGTCAATTCGGACGACATAACTTGGCCCATGTTGATTGTGAGGCCATTGGTGAATTTGTGGAGGAGCTCCATCATCGGGCGGTATTCCTCGGACATCAAGACTACCGTCTCCTCCATCCGAGCTCTCATGAACATTTCACCAACTGCTTGGTCATGGTCATCCAGAATGGGCCACCACTTTTCAGAGTCCACACCTGAGTCCAGTTCGTCCAACCGCAAATCTACCCGTCCAAATACCGCGTCATTAGTAGAAATCTCAATCTCATCAAGCATGTTGACTGCGTTGACTTCTTGGGTGGACGAGTATGTCCCTTGCGCGATGAGGGTCCAATCCCTCTGTGCGTTGAGGGTTTTGACCAATATAGAAGCCTGCGACAGGACTGGAGGTAAATCATTGAAAGTGAAATCTTCTCGCCAAAATGGATTTGTGGTCCGGTATTTGACAGCAGTCTTCGCGCGAATTTCTCCGTCCAAAAGAACCTCAGTATAAAAGTCGCTAACCTTGGGCGAGGCCGGAGCGGAGTAACCATGCGATCTGGATTGTTTGCGACTCCGCGGTGTTTCCTCCTCCTTGGTACGGAAAAGCTTCGCTTCCGTGACTCGCAAGTGCAAGATTCTCTCAATTCGGAACATGCCCTTAGTGGGGGAACTGTCGGCTTCCGGGGTTTTATTCGGATCTTCCACCGCAGCTTGCAGTTGAGGACCATAGAGCTCTGGGATGGTGAATGCACGCAGCAGAACGAACCAGACCTCGAAAAGGACGCGGGTTTCCAGAGCGAGATAGATGGGACGCATCGCTGCATCAGGAACGGGGTGTGCTGTGTATTGCGGGTAAATAGCGATGCAGAACTCGTCGTCCAGCACCGAGGAATCCAATTGTTGAATGGCACAGCGCGATAATTGAGAAAGTTGAATGCATGCCACAAGAGCAACATCGGACTCAGTATAGAGCTTGAAAAAGCCGTTTTCTAGAAGTCTACAGCTCACTCGCTGCCAGGAGGAAGAAAGGGCTCTTGACTGTCTGTATGTGGAAACGCGGCGTGCCGCCGATGCCGGTCGCACTCCAGCCGCAGATGGTTTGTCCCAAAGAAGCATCTTACCAACTTTGATGATGGCGGCATCTTTTTGTGATGCGGTTTCTGAATTTCTTCGACGTTCAGGAATTCGTCGGTCTCCAATCATGACGGATTGAGGTTTGGTCATTTTATTTTGGACGCCCTTGGGACGTATGGGTTGCCAACACAATAGAGCTGCGAGCCAAGAGTCGAATGTTTCGTTGACATGAGGTCGTAGCTGGATCCCCAGCCCAGAGGTGAATGTATGAACGCTCAGGTAGGTTGTCTGAAGCTCTGAGTCAAACAATGTCCGTACCCGGCAGCCGCGGAGATCAGGAATGAGGGTCTTTGCCAGGGCAGGTTCTCCTTTTGCCTGGTATATGAGACTTCCAGTAGCGACATTAATTGCACAGTATCCAGATGTCCAGGGGCTGGACCCCCAGGAGGAGTTGGAAGATGTTCGGAAAGACAGAATTCCATGCATTCTTCCGCAGGTGGTCTTCATCAATTGGAGTATCTTGGCAGCATCGGTGTTTGAAAGGGGTGAGGCGAATTGGTTGTGTGCGACTGTTGGGGATCGGCTACTCCCTGGGGATTTTCGCTGGCGCGTAACTGCTTGACCAATATAGTTGGGAGATTGTATCGATGGGAATCCAATGGAAGATGAGGAATCCTCGGAGGTTTTACCTTCGGCCGTCTTGGGCTGGGATGAGCTGGCGGCATTGACCGACCCAATCCGTGCGCGAGACTTCACAGTATTGGATGCTATGTCGCTCCGTTGCTCCTCCATCGTTGTAGTTCGTGATCGCGTCCGCACGGTCCGTCCCTCCGTCGGCGGTTCCGGCTCGGTTCGTTCGACGGTTCGCGATCGCATGGTAGTTCGGGGCGAAGGCGCGCTTTGTGTAAAATGTTCGCTTTCGGATAAAGGGGAGTGTGACTCCGGGGTCACAGTACGAATGCCAGTGTCTCGAAAGCTGTCTGGATAGACCATGCCGTGGCGGTCCCTAGATGATGACTTCTTGCTCGATCGTCGCTCGACGGGGCGACTATATAATGCTTGGTGTATCGAATTTCGTTTGGTACTATTTGCATTGGGGTTTTCTGGATCCATGCTGCCCGGTCGTCACTCTCGCGCGAGCGGACGGGAGCGTGATGGGGAGAAGGTCCACACCGGAGGGGAGCGCTTGGGCTACCTTAACACCAATATTATAGAGATTCCGTAAACCTGCCCAGCTGCACGAATATAAATGAAAGTCGTATATTGTGCAGGACGTTATGAGAACACATGGAGTCCAGGGGAAGGAAGGTGGCCGGAGTCGTACATTCGGTCGAGACGGCGGGTCGAGACAGGGACAAAGGGGAATCGCGGGTCACCGTCGTTTGTCTGAAAGGTGCAGAATCTAGCAAAGATACGGTGAGCGACCAATTGTTGGACAGTTTGATTGCGACGAGTGTCGCGGTCGCGGGGGAAGGTGTAGCGGCGTGTCGGGTTCAAAGCAAGCCCGAAAGAGAGATCTGGGGCGAGCGTGATATCATAATTATCGAGGGGGCTGGAAGGGAAAAGGGAAGCGATCGGGCTTATGAACAAGCATTCTAGACATACCTTCATCAGTCCCCTTCGAAATTGGGAGGTCTTGAGAATATGCCGGGGCGGGATGCTGGGGAGGTGGAGGGAGGGGGCGCTTTCGTTTGGAGTGGGTTTGTGTGTGCGTCCGTGTTTTGCAGATCCCCCAGCAGAAAAGTAGACGTTCCGGGCGGAGCCAGGGAATGGCAGGGATGGGGGATATATAGATACTCCGGACCGAAGATGAATTGTGAATTTTTTTTTTGGTGAAGGGAAGGGAGAGGGGCGAAGGGAAAGGGAAGAGGGGAGAGAAGTGGATAACGGAGCTGAGGTGTATAAAGGGGAGAAGAAATCCACCGCCAACTTCCCTACAAACATCGAATTGATGACTCCAACGGTTTCGACTTTATTATTATTTTTGGATAAGATTTTCCTCTAGAACCTCAAGTTGAGCCTTAGCAGATCTTCGTACCTCGGAACTCCGCGCTGTCGTTTCTCCAGGTACAAAACGCAGACCAAATCCCGCTCCTTCTTCAAGCCTTTAACCGGGAATACCAAGATTACGCCAATCGGGAGTGCAGAGAGGCGCTAAGAGGCTACACGGCAGTAGAGAAGGGCGATTCCCCCTAGTTTCCCTTAGTCCTAAGTTCCCAAGCTCTAGCGTCGGGTCCAAACCAGGCCTCTCCGTATTCAGGATAGTGTATTGTTTCCAAGATTATTTTACTCGAGCAGTAATTGCGTGGCACCCATTTTGGGGCAGGTACTTTAGTGCTGGTGGACAGGGGCGAATCACCATGAATCCAGAGTGGCCACAGGCTCAACAATGATCCCGGCTGTTGTCGATCGGACCCTCTTTCTGGATCCAATGCCACCGTGAAAAATCTCCTGTTGATGCGCCCTGGTTCCATGCATAAGCGCACTAGCTACATAACTAACTAGGTGCAGCTCCAGGGGATTTAATCTTGGGCAGATTATACTTCCTAGGAAATTTCGAGCTTATATAGAAGAAACTTGAGCAATTTCGATTGAAGCGAAATGATAGGAAATCCCGACATCTTCCTCCGGAGGGGAAAAAAGACGCGGGTACTAACTTCAAAGTGGATTGCGGACTGGGGCCGTGCCATCAAGTAGATTCCCGCTTCTTATATCCGTCTCCTGAAGTCTGGAAATCCTCCGAAGTGGAGACTTGTGTTCTTCGAGAAACAATTTCTCCTTCAAGTCACCGCCAGATTGGCGGTTCTAGAAAGACAAAAAGCGCAGTTGCTGCGCATCATGCATACTAAGTTAGTGTACCAGACTGTTCTTCCTTCCCGAGACCCCGCACTGACTAAGCCGTCCACATGACTCGTGTCGTAACTAGCCTGCCATGATAAGATTGTGGCCTAAGGCTGTAATATTATGTCATAGCCATTCAGATCACGACCACCTGATAGCTTCCTAGAGGTCCACGCGGACATGATCAGATGCCCTAGGTCATAAACTCCCTTTGAAAAAAGAACCACTACTCTCTGAGAAAAGAGAGAAAGGTAGATTATATTCTCTTGCAGTCCATGCATCGTTGTATACGAGACTGAGAGCTGTTGTGGATAGTGACCGCGTCCCCACAGCAGCACAGCTTCGTGTTGACCTTATCGGAATACCTCCCCCGAGCTCCGCCAATCCATGGCGATTCATCCCAAAGACTCGAGAGTATCAATTTGAGTCGGTTTAAAAGATGATGTCCTCAAATATACTCTCGCGGTTCCTTCCACCAACAGACTCGCCATCCGTCTATGAAGCCATCCGAGAACACGATGCCGAATCCGATTCCTCTGATGTTGAGGAACGCGCAGGCATGGGTCCGATGGCGAACCAGGAACACTTCAGTGATGGAGAGCTGGAGGATGCGTTGGCAGATGCAAGGGATAGCCAGCTGTCTAGCCCAACTGCAGCCCTGCTGAGTCGGCCATCACCAAAGGCAAATCCTCGCGGCTCTCCGTCAGTGTCGCGTCGTCGAAAACCTTCCAGACCCCGATGGATGACGCAGGCGTCGCCACAGGGATATGAATTTGATGATCGAGATGATGATGTGCCACAGTCACTTTTGGTGGAGGGACATGACGATGAGGACCTGAAGTCACGGCTCCCTCCCCCGCCTCAAATGATGCCCAGTCGCTCCAGAACCCCCAGTCCTCAGCCATCTCCACATCCTGCACCCTCGCGACGCTGGGGAACATCCCATAATCGTCAACCCTCAGATACTGATAACCGTCATCCTTGGACGCGGTGGTTTTATGGACAACATCTGAGCCTAGCTAACGTTGACCCTAAGAAGAAAGCCATGTGGCGCTGGGCGAATGTGGAGGACTTGGATAACTTCTTGAAAGATGTGTACATCTATTTCTTGGGAAATGGATTTTGGTCCGTTCTTCTGAGTCGCGCTTTGAATCTGTTGACCTTTGCCTTTGTAGTGGGATTCTCCACATTTCTCACCAACTGCGTCAATTACCACAAGGTTCGGGGCAGCAAATCACTGGATGAGATCTTAGTCCCCAAATGCACATCGCAGATGTCTGGCTCGACCCTTTTCTTGCTATGGTTATGCACTTTCTTCTGGATTGGGAAGCTCTTCCAATATTTGCTGGACATCCGAAGGCTCCAGCACATGCATGATTTCTATTACTACTTGCTTGGAGTCTCGGACGGAGAAGTTCAAACCATCGCGTGGCAGGAAGTTGTCAGCCGATTGATGACGTTGCGAGATTCTAATCCAGCCACGGCAGCGGCAGTATCTGCCAAACACCGACGATTCATGGGCAGTCAGTCCAAACAGCGAATGGATGCTCATGACATTGCGAATCGTCTGATGCGCAAGGAAAATTACATGATCGCCTTGGTCAACAAAGACATATTGGATCTGACGTTGCCCATCCCATTTCTGAGAAATCGTCAGCTTTTCTCCCGCACGTTAGAATGGAATCTCAACTTATGCATCATGGACTACGTTTTCAACGAACAAGGTCAGCTGCGCACCTTATTTCTTAAGGATACCCATCGAAGAGCGCTTAGCGATGGGCTGCGGCGACGCTTTATATTTGCTGGCATTATGAATATTTTTGTCGCGCCATTCATCGTGGTCTACTTCCTTATGCATTATTTTTTCCGCTACTTCAATGAGTTCAAGAAGAACCCAGGCCAGATCGGATCACGTCAATATACCCCACTGGCGGAGTGGAAGTTTCGCGAGTTCAATGAGCTCTGGCATCTGTTTGAGCGTCGAATCAATATGTCTTATCCATTTGCCAGTCGCTACATCGACCAGTTCCCCAAGGATAAGACAGTTCAGGTAGCACGGTTCGTGGCTTTCATCTCCGGTGCATTAGCTTCTGTCCTTGCTCTTGCGTCACTGGTGGACCCTGAGTTATTTCTTGGATTTGAGATCACTCCTGACCGTACCGTTCTCTTTTATCTGGGTATCTTTGGTACGGTCTGGGCTTTTGCACGTGGGCTAGCTCCCGAAGAAACCGACGTCTTTGATCCCGAATACGCACTTCTCGAGCTGATCGATTTCACTCACTATTTTCCGAGCACCTGGAAGGGCCGCCTGCACAGCGATGATGTGCGCAAAGAATTCGCTGTCTGCTATCAAATGAAGATCGTCATCTTCCTCGAGGAGATTCTTAGTATGATCTTCACGCCTTTTGTGCTGTGGTTCAGCCTACCCAAATGTAGTGATCGGTTGATAGACTTCTTTCGCGAGTTTACCGTTCATGTTGATGGGATGGGCTATCTTTGCTCCTTTGCGGTTTTTGATTTTAAGAAAGGCACAAATGTCATGTCCGCTGGCTGGAGAGACACACCCGGCAAACAAGACCTGCGGGCGGATTACTTCTCGACAAAGGACGGAAAGATGCTTGCTTCATACTACGGGTTCTTGGATCACTATGGCACCAATAACCAGCCTGCTGGACGACGGCCATTCCATCCACCCCCCAATCTGCCCACGCTTGGGCCTCACGAGATGGGCGGTCTCCATGATCGATTTGATCCCCAACCACGATCGGGACCGATGGGGCAATTTGGTCCGTCCCTTGTAGCATCGAGGTTTAGATCCATGGCAGCCGACCATACTCGCTCACCAACCGCGTCTATGCTTTTGGACCCGCATAATCAGCCATCTGCATCAGGCTTCCGCCCCGGACGGACTGCCCCTTACCCCCGTTCCCGCCTTGCTCGGTCGCAGCACCCTATGTCTGATACCGCTGAAGACGATGAGTCGCCATCGGAGACTCGTGATTCTTCAACCCGTGCCCCACGCCCCACGGGTGCATCAAGTGGCGGCGTTGGCACGAGCGATGGGGAGTTGGGAGATTCCTGGCGAATGAATCCACTAGCCAATGAAGAGGAAGCTGCCGAAGGCAATGAGGGAGAGAATCTGGATGACATCGCTGGAGGAGCCGGTGTTCTGGGCCTCATACAACAGTTCCAGAAAGCCAATACGGACGGTCGACGGACTACGGTTGGAATATAGAGTGTCCGAGGCATCATTCACGCACAGTGGGGAATAAATCCAGAAGATCCAACCATAGATATAGTGTCTTGATTTCCCCGTTTCTGAATTGTTTTAGCGATGTAGAATTGAAATTATCTTTTTAAGTCCCTTTTAGACCTATCCGTGTTGTATAGGGCTAGACAGGTGCAAGGTGTATCATCAGACCATATATACCAATGTCTAGCAGATTTTCATTTTCCCTTTCCGATCTAGTGCTCACCCATTGTCGCTTTTGGTCACGGCCAGGTGAGTCTTCCAAGGTTGGAACCTAAGTGAACTAATCTCCGACGGATATTTCGTGGTTCAGGCTTCCAATCAATAATCAATTCACTAAATAGTCAGGAACTTGCCCCATAGCGGGGCGGGGCAGGGTTCTTATCCATCATGCATGCTTTGCTTCTACACCCAAAATTCACTTATTTTCACCTTCCCAATAAATATGATGCAAACGATCCTTTTGCCTGCCCAGCTATGGCCTGGCGGGGTTCCGGTCGTTGTTAGCCTGCATCCGATAGTGATTTGACAGACCCGCTAGAAGTATGAAAGGATGGTGTCAGTTTTTGAACGTACGAACCCTCGTAGAATCACCTGCATATCTTATTAATATCTCACAGGAAAATTCATTCTCTTCTTTCTTACCCAGAGGAGAAAAGGGCCTAACGACGGACTGCAATAGAAATTGGGCATCTGCAGGACAAAGTGTCCGCAGGTGATGAACTCGGTCCCTCCTCCCATGTCCTTATATATGTATAAGCCTATAGGGTGGATGGAGAGCTCTACATAAATATAGGTACTACCTACCTAAGTAGGTACGTTTACCAGCTATACTATTGAAGTGCACCCCTTTCGGAACTGCTCAAATTGGGCAACCCTCGCGCATCTAAGCGTTTTATCTGCCTTGTCGACAAGCCCTACGAGCCCGCAAACCACTCCCGCATCACTAAGCTATTAATCCTCCTCTATATCCACCTCGAGCAGACATCCGGTCACCCATTAAGCTCCGTACATGGGATTTCTAACCCACAAATGCTGGACCCTGCCACGGTCATATGTATCATCTGCCAATAATCACTATGCGCGACTCCTTGCGCCAGAGACCTACTGAACTTCGCTGTTAATGACTAGGTTGCCCTACCAGGCGCGGACGCTCCCATTCCGAACAGCTTCCCTCACGTTGACCCACCATTCACCAGGCCATGGTTGAAATGATTTTCGGAGAGGCCCGAGTTGAATCTGTGCTATAACTTACCGTCCGTGAATGTAATTGTTTACGTCTTTTGTTCCCTACCTTAAGTCAGTTCCGCGGCAATATGAGCCAACGGACAGAAAACCCGACAACAGACTCGAAATGCACCTATCGATCCAACAGAGGATGGAGGGATTCAGCGAGCGCAAATGCCTAGGGTTCATGAGCGACTCCACCACGGGCGGATGGGCGGAGGACTTTGAGCTCGCCGGAGTAACTGGCCTAAGAGCGCCAGGGCGAGGCGGCCGATTACGGATGGGATCGGCTTGCGGATGTTTCGAGGGACCCATTCATGCAGTATAACGCTCTTCAGGACCGACAGCTTGCCATAATGCAGGGGCGATGTTCTACTTGATAGAGTGGGAAGAGCCTTTGTCATTCCAAGGTTGGTTGAGATTACCCGAAGAGAGCTTCTTTCAATGAAGCTTTCTATTTCAGCCGCATGATCCAGACATTGACAATTGCACCTCTATGCTTGATCGAGCAGCTTATGATGAAATACGGTCCGAAGAGCGCAGAAACATCACAATATCAGAATTAGAGAATGAATGGCCTCAGGCAGTCACACCAAGTCTGCAAGCATCTACTTGCCTTATAAAAGCGGCGGACCTTAACCTGTCTGCAAGTAACACTTCAGGAATTCATTTCGGTTGGTACGGATACTCCCACAAGGCTTTCCATTCCTCCATCTTGGCATTCCTTGGCGTTCTTCGTATCAGGAGCATGACAACCTCGGGTACTGAAGCGAAATTGGGTACAAAACTCCGACACGTTGATAGGTCGATCCTCTGGACCCTTACTGATCCGCTCGAGCGAAACAAGCCAAGGCCGCAGTCAGTCTAGACTCGAATAGACATGTATCATTCATGATCCGAGGTAACCTGTTCTATGATTGGATCCCCCTGCGTTTGACCTTCGGTGGCTTACACCCCCTCATCCAGTTGTGGTCCCCGAAGACCGCGGTTGGAAGCTCGGCAGGCTTGGCTACGGTCGAGAACCTTGGAGAGCTGAACCCCGTCAGCACTTATTCTTCCCCCCTTTACTTTGAAGATTTACGCATTTTTTCCCCTTCTTGTGTACGGAGATTGAAAAGATTGCAAAAACGATCATATTTATAAATAGAAACCATTCATCTCCCAGTCGGGCAATTATGCCTAAATAGGTTTAATGTAGACACTAGAGTAAGTATGGAGCAGGAACTAGAGATCTGGATCCATACAATTAATCCAATAACATTCTTCCTTCTATCGCGCGTCACTCATCACATGTGGATCGCTCATTGTTTTAGTCTCGTGATGCCAGCCTGAGGGTCTTGAATTTAATCTTTTCTTTGAATTCTATCCGATCTTACTCTTGTCTTTCTTTTCGTTTCCCTCCTTTCCTTTCCCGACATTCATTTTTACCCATCCCGAAACACGGGCCCGTCATGTTTCGCGCTCGACGTTACCGGGTGCTCCTCGTATTCGCGGCAGCATTTATCCTCGCAACCCTTCATTTCGCCCGGTCGCGCGATTGGACCGATACCATAATCGAGACCCCTGAAATACACTACCCGGATACTGCAGCTTATCCAAATTCCCAATCCGCGCCGGACGCGAAGCCCATCCCTGATGCCCCAGTGTTGGACAAGGGCAGCGGCCGATTCGCGCCTGCGGAGCCTGACTATAACTCCTTTGGATCTCATTCTTCTGAGAATGTCAGTCCGCCGACTATCTCAAAAGCTCCGTTAAAGGAGGACACTAAGAGTTCGTCTTCGTCTTCGGGAGCGGGCTCGTATAACAATGCACAGGAGAAGGTCCCAGAGAAGGGGACGGCAGAGGGCCTGAAGAACACCGATTCCACTCTCAGTGATGCTTCTAGTGGTCTTATGCGCCCACCTACGAGCGTGGATTCGAGCTATAATCTTTTGGAAGAGATCGATTTCGGCGGCTCGGGCAGGGTGGCCACTAAACACGCAGAATCCGGTGCACCAACCACGCGATGGAGAAAATTCCCCGATAGATTCCCCGTTTCATCGGCCGAACTCATCAAACTACCGAAGACATACGCGAAGTCCATGCCGAAGCTGCAGGCCAAGTTCAAGGATGAGGCGACTAGCGACAAGCAGGAACGAATGCAGCAGCTCAGTACGATCAAGGCGGAGTTCAAGCACGCGTGGGACGGGTATAAGAAGATTGCTATGGGCCATGATGAGGTCAAGCCTCTTTCCGCGGCATTCGAGGATCCCTTTAACGGATGGGGAGCGACATTGGTGGATTCGCTTGATACCCTTTGGATCATGGAGATGAAGGATGAATTCACGGAAGCGGTCGATGCGATTAAGAGAATTGATTTCGCGACCTCCGCCAGAGAGGATATTCCCATGTTTGAGACTGTTATTCGATATCTGGGTGGCTTGCTTGGTGCCTATGATATCTCGGCACAGCGATACGATGTGCTCTTGGAGAAGGCGGAGGAGCTTGCTGAGATCTTGATTGGCGCTTTTGATACACCTAACCGCATGCCCGTGCTCTACTACCGTTGGACGCCGTGAGTGTTGTATCTTATTCACATTTGGCTAAAATGCTGGAACTAACATGTTTGCAGGGACCATGTTGTTCGACCCCACAGGGCGTCATCGAAGGCTGGACTGGCCGAAATTGGATCTATGTCTCTGGAATTTACACGATTGGCCCAATTGACCCAAGAAGACAAGTACTATGATGCCATTGCACGGATCACGAACGAGCTGGAGGGGCTGCAAGACCAAACCTCCATCCCAGGACTGTGGCCCATGAAAGTCAATGCGCAGGGCTGTGCGAAATATAAGACTTACCAACAGAATAACCGCGGCCATTCTCCCAACAAAGAGGAGCCTCGAGCCCAAGAGCCTCTGGTGGAAACACCAACAGAGACACAGAACAGCACCACGACAACTGTAGCCCATAAGCATTATGCCGCGCCAACTGATCTGGACAGTTATCTCAATTTGATCTCACGTGATGCCTTGATGGACGACTTTGCAGAGTCAGAACCGGCCAACTACCACAAGAGCTCTGGTACTCTGGAGGAGGCCGAGCCGGCCCAACCCAAGTGCGATGGGGGCTTGCTGATGCCCAATGCGTACCGTGATAACAAGTATACGATGGGAGGAATGGCTGACTCGACATACGAGTACTTGCCCAAGGAGTACCTCCTGCTCGGCGGTGCGAACGACCAGTACAAAAAAATGTACACCAAGGCCATTGATGCAGCCCGCAAAAACCTACTTTTCGCTCCCATGGTCAAGGGTGAACGTGACATTCGTTTCATGGGGTCAACCTCCGGCCTGGACCTCGGGAAGGGTAATGCGGATATTCAGTCTATGTTGATGTATGAGAGCCATCATCTGACCTGCTTCGTCGGAGGCATGGTCGCTGTTGGAGCCAAGGCCTTTGGCATCGACGGAGACATGGACCTTGCAGCTAAACTAACCGACGGCTGTGTATGGGCATACGAGTCCACGACCACCGGAATCATGCCCGAGCGATTCCGTATGCTACCTTGTGGCAAGGACCGAGCATGCGAGTGGGACCAGACACGCTACGACGACGAAGTCAAGCGCTACGGACCCGTTCGCGATTCCGCCGCCGAGGCCCAGTTCCGCAGTGGAGAAAGCACATACGGACAACGCGTAAAAATGTCGTCTGACCCCAAGTCTGAATCTGGAGCCAGTGACAGCGGCGTGGCCGTTCCTCTGCCCATGCCGGGCTCATTGAACCCACACGACAGAGACCCGGAGGTTTATAAGCGGGATGAATTTGCCGTTGGCAGGGAGGCAAGAACATCCGCTATCCCCACGCCAGCTCCCACTTCCGGAGCTGTCAGTGATCTCGAGAACCGAGACGCCCCTCGTGCCCCCCAGTCAGGCTCCTCTTCATCTAAAACAGACAGCGACTACCATCTCCCAGCGGGTATGGTCAGCATTGCCTCACCGGATTACTATCTCCGACCTGAGGCTATCGAGTCTATTTTCATCATGTATCGACTCACAGGTGATGATGTCTGGCGCCAGAAGGGCTGGAAAATGTTCGAGGCAGTCTCGAAGTACACTCGAACGGAATTGGCAAACGCTGCTATCACGGATGTTATGTCTTCGAAACCAGTACAAAAGGATGCCATGGAGTCATTTTGGTTGGCGGAGACTCTGAAGTATTTCTATCTGCTCTTCAGTGATCCAAGTGTGGTGGATTTGGATAAATATGTTTTGTGAGTCCTTCAATGTTAACACTGATTGAGCCTTGAACAGTACTAACAACAATCAACAGGAATACCGAGGCGCACCCCCTCCAGCGCCCTGTTGGAATGTAATGTTTGTTTGATTTATTTTCCTTGCATAGTGATACCAGCGAAAATTGCATATATTGTTTTCAAGTTTCAACGTTCCAGATTGTGACTTCCTTCCATAGGTCCTCCAATAAGATAGGGGAAGGGCAGTGATAGCCTCCAGCTCCACAAACAGCCCAAGCCATAATATGACCTAATTGGGTACCTGACATTATGGGACATCTAGAAAATCACTGTATGATTTAGCTCAGCCCTACCTGATGGCATATCAGGTAAATGCACATCGACACGCTTATGTAATAACAATAGAGCAAAAAGCGGCGCGGAACAAACACCCAAACGGGAAAACCAAGGTACGTACTCCGTTGTCGCCCCGCCTCCAATCCCGCATCTCCAACCTCCCAAAGGGGCCCGCGATGAGTGCTCCCTTAACGCCCCGAAGACGCAGATCGAGCTCGGGAAATGGAGCAAGAGGTCTTGGAGCCCGATCAGTTCTGGAATGGTAAGTTCATACTACCCCGGGAAAAAGCAAAGAGCGATCGTGCGCTCTGGTGTTTCCCTTTCCCCTCCCCATCGGACTTATTGATGATTATCCAATTCTCATGTGACCATGCCGTTCCCCCAATTAACGATCAGCAGAACTCGATGCGATCGTCTCTAAGCCTGCCGACTCGGAAGACCTTATCGATGATGTTTTGAGAGCTTATTTGGGCTTTACGACTCAGTACAAAGGTGCCTTTCCCTCCGCTCCTCTCTATCGCCCCGAGCTGTGTTGCGTCACTGTCGGCAGATCTGTGTCAATTCATTTCGACTTTGGACTAATGTTATTTTCTATGAGTTGTAGATGAATTTCTATTGTCAGAGTGGGATATCTCGCAATGCTCGTATAAACTCTTTGCGTCAAGCATCTTTGGCGAAAATGTTGATTATGTTCGTCGACAGATCATCTACGGTCTCTTGCAGGTACGATCACCCACTACCAACCTACGTTTTCTGTCCCAAATACTTGGATTGTTGCAGCAGTGCGCTTATACTTCTCTTGTCACAGGAAGACGACCCGGATACCCTTCACCTAATTACGTCGTTTCTGCTCTTCGATGGTCGACAGAATGAAGTGTCGCTGCAGATGATGAATGAGGAGGGTGTTTTCGCCAGACTATTGGAGCTTATCCAGGCGCGAAGGAGGGAGGATATGGACAGCGAGGCGGGTCTGCATCGGCTTTTGATGGATCTCTTATATGAGATGTCAAGAGTCCAGCGCGTCAGGATTGAAGACTTGGGTATGTTCCTTGGGCCGGACTACCTGTCGATGCCAATAGGCTGATAAAGGGTCTTTTCCCTTCTGTACAGTGCTCGTGGATGACGACTTCATTCGGTGTCTTTTTGACATTATCGAGGATTTATCATATGATGTCACGGATCCATATCATTATCCAGTTATTCGAGTCTTGGTAAGTTGATATGATATCGTATGCTGGAACTACAAGCTAATTGATCAAATAGCTTGTCCTTAATGAACAATTTATGATCTCCGCTCATGATCCGGTGGATGGGCCGTCTTCGTCGAGCAAGTTGACCAACAAGGTCATCAAGGTTCTGTCTATGTATGGCGGTTTGTACAAGACATTTGGGGAAAACATTATTCTGCTTATCAACCGCGAAGGTATGTGTCTCTGCTTGGCGGATATATTCAGACAACTAATCATGAAATAGCCGAAACATCACTGCAGTTGCTGACACTGAAGCTGCTTTATCTGATTTTTACCACCCCCAACACTTATGAGTACTTTTTCACCAATGACCTCCATGTTCTGGTAGATATTTTGATCCGGAATCTGCTCGATCTTCCTGAGGAAGCAGCAGCACTTCGACATACCTATTTGCGTGTGTTATATCCACTTCTAGCACATACTCAGCTAAGACAGCCACCACACTACAAGCGTGACGAGCTTAGGAAGGTGCTCAGCCTCCTAGTTCGGGGCCAAGTATCTTATGGAAATGATACTGAGCAGGCGAAGATCCTTCATTTTGAGGAAGTTGACGAGACTACGCGGCGACTGGTCGCTCGATGTGCGACGGTGGATTGGCTGCGCAATGTCGAACCCGACGCGAATGCTGCGCAAGAAACCCCCACTCAACTAGCAGTTACGGCTAGTATCGATACAGTACTGGAAGACAATGTTCCGCAGGATTCGCCAATTGATATCGGAGATCCGCTTGACATGACCCGTTCACTGTCCCGTGCCAGCACCATCCCCGATTCCCCAGGGGCAGTATCGCCAACAAGAATGGACTCCCGTGGCTCATCCGAAGCGCCGGAATCTCGCCGAAAGCTTAGTGCTGTTGCACGGTTGGGAATGAACCTCGAGCCAGCCAGCTCTTCCTCCCTGAGCGTACAAGCTGTAGCAGCCCTGCACGAGAAACCAGGTATCATGACACCCAGCCGCAAAGACGGACCTGCAACTCGACCGCCGAAGATCAAGCCCGAACCACCCAAATCCCGCCGCTGGCGTGGCCGTCGCCTTGGTGCGGACGAAGAAGACCAGCAGCACTCGGTCGACACAAGCAGTGAGCGTAATAGCAACAGCAACTCCACAATCCCCGAAGGCGTGGAGGTTAGCCCTACAGCTTACACTGCTCCAACTACACCCTCCCACACTGGCCACCACATCGATCGCCGAAACTCTACCACAACGTCCCATCTAGTCCCCCCAGGACACCCTCACACACGCCGCTCCGCATCAAACCCACCCCCAGCTGTGCCCCCACCCCGTCGCTCCGCAAACAGCACACCATCTACTAGTCAACACCGCCCTTCTCCGCCCCCAGGGACAGCGGTACCAGCACCATCTCCCGCACCCTTAGCAGTCGGCAAGCACGGCGCAAAGCCCCTCCCGCCAAAAAGCTCGCCGCTGGGGCCGTGGCAAAACGCATATGCCCACTGACTCTGTCGAGAGTGGGACTAGCACCGGGAGTCTACCCAAGGATGACGATGAAGCCTGCATTGTCACAGAGACTACTCTACCCCCAACGTTGAAGACAGGGACAGAGCTAGAGCCACGGCTACAGGACCATCTCCACCCTGTATTGTCTGATGGTAATGGTGACCGTGATCCATTTTCCCCCACATCACCGACATCACCCACAATACTTCTTTCTCCCACTTCTCCCACCGCTGAATTTGACCCCCGAATTGGCGATGAACAAGAGACCGGGAGTAATAGGTCTGCTGCGCCTGTGAGTGTAGAAGAAGCGGTACAGAATGTTTCGTTGCATTAAACCGGGTTCGCTATTTTCTAGTGCTACTACTATCTGGGTAGCTAAACCCAACTCACACACATTTGCCTATTGTACCTATAGGTATCGAAGTCGTGTGATTCTGGATGGGACTGGTTGCATTTGGTTTATAGCCACGCATACTTGCGTTTGAAATGATAATGACATGACACCATTGAGCGATTATATTTGATTCTTGAAAGAGAGGTCCCAATCTTGATAGGAAACGGAACTGTGAAAATAAAGTTCCGCGCAAAGCGATGTAGAAGCCAGAAGCTAAGCCTGCTGTCAAAAGTTGACGTTTCACCTTTAATCCCTGGGTATAAAGGGCTTTTAAGCAGCACCGATTACCTTCTGTATGTGTAATTTGTATGCCACTTTGCCTTCTTTCTTGATGAAGGTGCATTTCGTGGACCATAAAAAGATGTATCAAGATGAACTATTCCGTAAAATATAAATATAAAGCCGAGAATATGAAATAAAAATACAATCCATAGAGGACAGAAGGCACCGCCATACGGGTCTAGAACCAAAAAATCAATTGATCATGGACCAACCGACTCCAATCAATCAGACAAGACAATGGAGCAGCCTAAATCTTCAACCCATAACTCCTAGCCACACCAACAACAGTATTCCCGAAGAACGAAACACACTGCCCAACAACCTCAACCTTCTTGGCCAAAATATCCTTATCCTCAAACCTCCGTTCAACAAAGCTCTCCGTCTCACTCATATCCGGTGTCGGGTCGCGTGTCATCACAACCTCCGCACTGGCATAGATAGCCGCAACAGCAGCACGGCGCGTATACCAGCTCGCATCGACAGAGGTATCTCCAGCCAAAGTGAGGATATCGTTTGAAAGAGCATGTAGTTCTGTGAGGGCGAGAGGGATATTGCCGAGGAGGGACATTTGAGCGAGGGCCTGGTTTTTGTTAGTATCGCATTCAATCGCAAGGAGATTAGGTGTAGCGGAATTCAAAGGGAGGCTGTTCTTACATCCGACCATTGTCCCCTGATCTCCTCGTTCATCTTCATTCTCTTCATGATAAGAGTCTTAATCTTAGATTGGACATCCTGCCCCGCGGGGAACTGGATTTCTCCACTTTCGACTGCTGCGCGGAGTAGACCGCGGCGACTGGCTAGCCAGAAGAGAATAAGGTCGTATTCGCCGTTGGGTAGGAGCTGGATGCTGACGTCCAGAAAGCCTGCGTCGCGGGCACCGAGGAGAACGGACGTGTTGGTGAAGCCGTGGACTGGGGTGTGCGCGAGGCTTGCTTCGAGGATGGCGATTTGGCTGTTTGTGTATTCGTGAACTGGGAGGGCTGGGTGGAGAGTTGAGTGGTAGGGTCTTCTTGTTTGGTAGGATTGGTATTTGGAGAGAGGTTGTGAGTGGTGGCTTAGTGGTGTGGTTGTTGGCCGGCTTGTGCGGATAGAGGCGGTTGTGAGGGGGCGGAGAGATTGAGTTGGTTTGGGTGAGGAAGTCAGGGCCCTTCGTGGGCAGATTCGGGCGATTGAGGCCATGTTAGCTTGCGACCGGAGTTGGAGAAGGTTAAGTTTAGACTACGCGGAAGGAGTTCAAGTAAAGTTGCTTATTCGGTGGATCGGATCTGCACGTGCACGAGCACAGACGTTTTCCAGGCTAACGCAGATCGAAACTCATTCAACAACAAGGGAATAGGGAATCATCGGAGAAGCGAAATAGAAACAAATAAACAAAAGAAACCCCCAGAAAATCTCCCCTAAAAGAATACAGATCAAATCACCCAATGTAATACATTACATGATCTGATCTTGAGTGATGCCAGACGTGGGCTCAGCCTCCTCCATCATCTCAGGTCCAGGTCCAGCATTCAAGTACTTAACAAAGGTGATGCCCAAGGGGCGACCACCATACTGGTAACCAGTGAACTTAGCTGTAAGGATATTAGTATATGATCCGCACCAGTAGATAGGGTAATGACGTACAAATGGCAGTGTCGGCAGTGTCGGCAGTATCAAACTCAACGACACCAGTGCCACGGGAGCGACCGTTGGGCTCGTACTGAATCTCGGCCCGCTCAACCTTGCCGATGGTCGAGAACAAATCGATCAGGTCGTCGTTGCAAGTGGACCACGGAAGCTACCATTCTATCAGCCCTGGGACCATAGACTTGGCCTAAAATTGTACTTACGTTGCGCACGTAGATAATCGCGCTCTTCTCACCGGCAGAGGTAGCAAAGTCGGTGAAGGGGTTCGGGGGCACTGAAGCAACAGCCTGGTCGAAACCACCACCGAAGCCAGGAGCACCGCCAGGAGGACCACCTGGGCCACCTGGACCACCGAAACCGCCACGGCCGCCGAAGCCACCACCGAAGCCTCCACGACCACCGCCAAAGCCTCCACGGCCACCGAAGCCACCGGGGCCACCGAAGCCACCACGGCCACCGCCGAAGCCTCCACGACCAGCGAAGCCGGGACCACCACCAGCGAATCTATCTTCACGGACCTCCAAGGGTCGGCCCTGCCACTCGTATCCGTTGAACTGGGCGATGGCGTTACGGGCATCGTCGGGAGACTCGAAAGCAACAATACCGGAGCCCTTGGGACGGCCGGTGGGGTCTGTGTGCACGTCGGCGCGGATAACAGCACCCTGCTGAGCTAAAATCGAGGGAGTTCAAGTCAATTTCACCAAGCGTTCACAAAATAAAGGAAAGAAAGATGCCGAAGGGCATCCTGTCAGTGCAAAACTTACCCGCTTGGCGGAAAAGATCCTTCAAGTCTTGCCATCCCACGTTGAAAGGAAGCTACAATGATGCGTTAACAGCCTGTCTAATTAAAATTAGTATCTCTGGGGCGGAGGATAACAAACGTTCGACACATAGAGCTGACGACCCGGGGCACCTCCACCGGGAGGACCGCCATGGCCGCCACCAAATCCACCACCGAAGCCACCGCGGCCACCACCGCCGAAATCGCCGCGCGGGGGGCCACCGACGAAACGGGGCTCGGCTTCACGGTCCTATTGACTGATTCAGTATGGAACCCCTCATTCTCAATCTTGGTGAACGGCATACCTCGCGGACATAAACAAGACGACCCATCAAGCTTTGATTGCTGAGCGAGTTGACTGCATTTTGTGCTTGCTCCCTCGTAGCGTATTCCACAATCCTAATGCCGCATTAGCTCATTGTCCCTCAACTGATTTTCAAGGCATTGAAGCTTACCCGCATCCCTACAATATCCGGACGGCCAGGCCCAGCCCGTCAACCCAACAGTCCATGCAAGGAAACCAGAAACCACGAAAAATCAGGGAGTAGAAAGGGATCCAGCCACTCTACGTATTGGCGCCCACCTTCGACATTCCATTCGGAAGAAGTAACACATCGGCAAAGAGAACCTCTCCAGCTATACGGCCACCACCAAACCATCGGTCAGTCTTCCATCTTTGTACCCTCATCACACCCCCGCATTGGATCCTTGCTCACCCTGTCTCATAAAATCTTTAAGGTGATGCCACTTGACGTCGTATGCCAAGTTACCAACATAGACCCGGCGGTCTTGCTGGGAAGAGTCGCGCACGGATTGCATCATATTTTCTTTGTTGACGGAACGATCGTCGAATGACCTGCCCGGCGCGTAACCACTGCGTCCACCGTAAGGGGATCCCGATCCAGCTGCACCAGAAGCACTCAAGGGAGATCGCGAACGGCGATCACTGCGACGGTAATCGTCACGGCTGCGAGAGCGACTGCGAGGAGTGTACGAGCGACGGCTACGTCGGGGGCTGCGAGAAGAACGACGACGGGGCGAACGAGATCTCTCACGCTGCTGCATTCGGTCAGAATCGGGGTAATCGGGGTATTCGGACATCTCAACGAGAGACTTGCGGAGATCCGCAGAGAACGATAGATAAAATGGGGGAAAGGAAATGCGAAAGTTGAAGGAGGGAAAAATAAGAGATGCGGGAGTCCGATTGCAAAGGTGGAGTAACAGGAGTTTCGGGGGAGGTGGGTCAGGTGACTAGGAGGCTGAGACAACGCGAATCGAGGACCCCGGGGGACGCGGGAGAGGCTTGGACACAGCATCCCCAGGTTTGCGCACACGGCGCATTTTGTGACAATTGCTCAAGAGCCTTCAATGCGTTGTGCGCGGGCTTTTTTTGGGTTTTCCCCTCTCCTTACATCCAAGCTCGTGGATGATAGATCCCGTTCCATAGAAGCTTCCGCCCCCGCACTGACCATCCCGTCGCGATAGCTTCATGAGCGCAAGGCATCGCATTCCATACTTGAATGCATAGGAAAAATGGAAAAGTATTATACAGTATGAGATGCAAGAAGAAAAATACCAAAGGAAATACGTCAAACACTTACTTGGTGTGGTCGATAGACGTCGGCTGGCTAAGTTAGCTAACAAGAATAACGATAAGGGGGAAATATGGAAGAGGAAAAGAGAAGGAAAGGAAAGCGGGGGAGAACGAAAGAGAAGAAGAATCAGGCGTCAAGGTTCAACTTTGGGGGTGAGCAGCACGATGATTGGATGAGGGGGAATGACCGAGGGTGAGAATGTACCAAGGGGATATGAGGAGTAATGGGGGAAAGAGGTATCGAGTATTACAAGATACACAGGGAGGGGAAACACGTAGACATGAGAAAATCAAGTGGGGGAAAAGTGGAAATATTATAGACACGGAGCACATACCCATGATTGAGAAGTGTGGTGGTCGAGTTCGAGTGGTACAAATAGAAGAGAAGAGGTTGTCGGGGAGAAGAAGATGAGAAGTTGGAAGAGAAGACGGGAAAGACTTGAGGTTGTTTTCCCTGATACTTGTAAACACCGAGCCCCACCGCCCTCCATCATCATCTTGATTTCTACTATATCATCCTGGATCTATTGATCTAGATGGTTATTTGGGAATTTCTTTAATTCACTTGTGAAAGCCTGGAAATCCTTTGTGAAGTCTTGCAGTTGCTATACATAAAATACCCGTCTAATTCATGCAGTGATAAAGGTTCCCACCATTGCAAATCCGACCTTCCTATCACAGTCTGGCCTACGTGGTGTCACCATGCGTGACAAGGACTTGTGATTGTGACTGACGTATTGGCGTATTTTCATTACTCCAATTGCCACGCCCTTTCCTCTGATACATGGAACTCCGCACCCAAAGATAAAGTCCGAGATATAGATCGAGCCATATAGTTCCAAAATAAAAATTTTCATTTACAACTCTACTCCAATGTCCTCAAAACGAAAGCGCGGGTGCCCAACACCCAGGATATCAGAGAAAGAGGGAGACTGCCAAAAAAAAAAAAAAAAGGAAAGGGTAATCCACATGCGCCTCACCCGGAATGAACGCCTTTAGGCCAATGAGCGGGCCACCGGAGCGAATTGACCAAAACACCTAAAAGCAAGCTAAAAAGTGTCGGGGGATTTCAGGATTGTTTGTACATGTACAACAGACAGATCCGAGAAATATATCCATGGAAGCCAAGGACTATTGAAACAAATGGTGGAAAAAGACAAGATGGTCAACAACGTCAAATAACGAAAAGCAGTGAAGGTGGTAAATGCGGTAAAGATGAAATATATGTCAAGTCATTCATGCAGCCACATTGGTTGGTGGGTAGCGGCCGGGGATTTTCATGTCAATGGCTAACACACTGTCCATCCTATCCTGCTTGGGCCGGTACAGGTCAGCACCAGTCATGTCGCCTTTGCCTTTGTCAGTGAACCCATCCCCGTAGGGTACAGTGCCGACAATGCCAACATCACCGGATTCCGGAGCCTCATCGACGGAAGTGGCCATGGTGTTGTTGGTATAATCGGTCTGGTTGGTGTTGGTCGGTGCGGTGGAGACGCTCTCACGACGAGCGACATTAGGAGGAGCTGAGTTTTCACGGCGGTCTGCGGCACCAATCACACCGGACATTGCAGCTATCGAAGCATGGTCCCCGTCTGATCGAACCTCCCGATCATCAAGGGTTGTCTCGGGTTGCTGGTCCCTCTGTTTGGCAACAACGACAGCGGGTCCCATCCATTGGCCGTAGTAGCTATCGTGTCGGCTCATTCGGTTCCGAGATTGATCGCCAGGGCTCTGGCTTGCAACACGCTGAGACCGGCTATCGGCAGCACCATTTTGCTCATAAAATTGCGAATTGCTGGCCTTGGCATTGTTGTCCGGATATCCGGCGGCGGCGGCAATCACATCTCTGCCACCTGAGCTGGCCCCGCTAGAGGGAGAGAGGGGTTCCGGTTCCTGCAGATGGCGGTCGATCTGGACATCGCTGGGGAACGCACCACCAGCCTGGCGAGTGGCAGACATAGGTCGTTCCACTGGTCCCTGGGCCAGAATTACCGACTCGGCAGAGTAAGGGGTCTGGTCGGCCTCATCATCTTCCAGTACATCGTGGTTCGACATGCCACTCACGCTGCGCACATGGCGCCGAACAGAGGCATGTCGGACAAAAGCGTCCCGGGCCTCTCCGGTCTTGTTGATCAGGCTCTCGATGTCCTCATACCACGACATCATAGTTTCGTGAGATTCGGCACGGAAGACCCAGGAGTGGCCTCGGTGCATGGCACCGGTCTGGCGGCCTTTGAGCATAAATTTATGGGAGCTTGAATCCTGATTCGAATGCGAGCCCAGCTTTTGCTCAGGCAGGTACAGGGACATGACTGGAGTTTGCCACTCCACCCGGTCCGCCGACTTGAACTCGTGTAGGTGAGTTGGGGACAAAACATACCAGCCCGGGGTATAGCTCTTCAGGTACTTGCTCTTGCGTTCCAGCATCCCAGCTCGAACCTCGGCAGCCGCAGGGTGATCCTTACCAGAGTAAGTGATGCTCTCCACGTTCCGCGGAGGGATCCGAGGATCGACTAGTTCATCGGTATTGGCGACAAAGGCATTCCATTCATGGTCCTGGGGCATCGAGATCGGACCCACTCGGAGCTTTTCAACGGTGTCATATGCCTCATCGGCCTCCCGCTTGAGGATGCTAGCGTAGGCGTTGTAGGCCTTTTGAATCTCGCTGACCACGATCGACTCGAGCTCGCGGCCCGAGTTCTCCAAGTTCAAGTATGCCCTGTGCAGGTAGTTCTCCTCCTCGATCTGCTTTTCGACCTGGCGCTCCACATTCAGGCGCATCAAGAATGGGTCGCCTTTGCCTGAAGTGGCGGACGGGTCGGTATCCACCAGACCCAGAGATTCGTGAAGGTGGCGAACAGCCTTGCGCGTGCCATCAATCTCCTTCTCAACGGTGTTTTTGAAATCGCCAGACAAGCTTTTGATTTCCTTTGTCTTCTTCTGTAGATCGCTGCGGAGGCCGGTTAATTGGCTAATCACTTCGACCTCCACCTCGACGGCTTTGTTGGCTTCAGTATACCCTTGACGGTGGAAATTGCGTAGCATCTCTGTCGCATCGGCGAGGCCGCCCGACTGCAAGAATGCAGCTGGCGTCGTTTGGTTGTTAATGACATTTGAGGCGGATAAGAAGAGCTTAGATCGAGTCTCGTAGGATTTCTGTACTTCCTTGAAAAACACAATCAAGTCCTTCAAGATCTTGCGCCAAGCTAGGAAAGGTCGTCTCACGTCAGTTCGGTCCCATTGTCATAAGTGTCGGATGGGATAGATTGCGCCTCTTCCCCCACATACCTTGGAAACGTGTCGATAGCACCTCGGTCGGGTTTCCGCTCGTTGGGATAGGAACCATAAAAACACTATTCACATCTTCTGTCCCATCGGGGTACTTTTCCCGGTCGCCAAGACTCAGACTCTTGACACTGCCCGCACCCAGTGATCGCCGACTGCCATTGCGTCGCAAGCTACCCTTCTTGCTTAGGGAAGCTTTTTTGCGCAAGGTACTCGTCCCCTGGCGTGAAGGGGTTGTTGAACGGGCCTGGGACGCCGTCGAGGCCGACCGGTGCACGATGGACGGTGGACGATCCAGCGCGATGGAGCTACGATGGCTAATCGTGTCGAGTTCTTCTTTGAACCGGGGGTTATAGGGGATCTGCGAAGACTGCTCGGGGGTGCCGTGGTTGTAGTGGAAGGCGGAACCGGTGCCAGCGTAGGAACTGGGTCGAGAGGAAGAACGTAAAGTGCCGTATCCGCGATTCATAACACCGGGGTCATGAGCGCTCGGGATCGAGTATGCATCCTGCACGGGCGTCTGTGGCCGCGCGGCCATGGCCATGACGGGAACGTGGGAAAGGGAACGGGAATCCGGGGATGTAAGGGTGAGAGACAAGAATCGGAATAATAGTAAAATAAATCAAAGGCACCAAAATCAAGCACAGAAAGAAAGTAGAAGTAAAGGAAAAACAGCAGTTCAGGGAAGATGGCGTGGATTTGGTTACCAGGCGAACGGGGCTTAGTACTAGTAAAAGTGCTAGTCTTGCATCTAGATTTCACCTGGAGTTTGTGGGGTTTGTTCAAGGTCCCCTGTAAAATTTAAATCCTGGATTTTGGAAATTCAATGAGTTCCAAGCGGGAATATGATCATTATGATTTAAAAAAGGAAAAGGGGAGGGGTGAAGTAAATATGAATCTGGGGCTTTAAATGACGTCTACGAGATTAAGAGGGGTGCGATCGGGGAATATGACGAGCCAAAAAACCAGTTCGCTCCGGGATTCCCGGCTCTCCCATATCATGAAAGCTAATTCTTTAGTTGACGTCGAGGACTTTCGGAATTCTTGACCGGATGGTTCCTGAGATTTTGGCATTTATTGCATAGAATATAGCGATAAGGGGTTCCCTCGAGAAAAAGGGGTACTTTTTTCGAATCCTATACTTCCAAGTATAGTTCGCTGGATGCCCGATCAATCTCGCTGCCTGGTGTGGCTGATGGGTCTAGTGTAAGATGATTCGCACGATCTGTGGCTGAGGGCTCAATAGGGGCGCTTGCTTCCCCCTGATCGGCCATGTAATGAACACTGCATGACGTCGAGGAGATATCGAAGCTCTGTAGAAAAAGAAAAAAAAAAAAATCAGATCTCCCCTTAGTAGGCATGGCGGGAATTCCCCGCGTGCTTCCGATGATCGATCATCATGATCCTCAAACTACGACGTCGCTGTTTCGTCGTGGCTAACCGTTTCGGGGTATTCGGGATGATATCACATATGGTCCTGATGCTGTTCCATGGTCATGTACAAAAGACTTTGGAAGATATCTCCTGGTGGAGACGAACTCCGTAGGGCCGAAGTATCATGTGCGGTGCATGTGCTCCATAGATGTATGATCGTCCATGGTTATGATGATCGGTGTCTCCGATTCCTCTGCATTCAGTGGTTTCTGCCACGAGATCGAAACCGTGATCGATGATCCGGATTTTCATTCCCGAGGCTATATGATTCAAGAGCGTTTGTCATGTGGTGGTTACTATACCACTATACCCCAATGCAAGTTCCTGAAGTTGGAGGTTATGGATATCGGAGTTTGATATACCCGCGTCATCATTGGCCCGTCTTGAACATCCCCTCCCCCGCTGTACATTAACCTCCACGTTCACCAAGACATCCCACATCTCTCATTTGACCCATTGAGTGGCTGCTAGCTAGAGATGATCATTGGAAATAGCATGCCGATCTGCATTTTGAGTTTTGGAATACCTAGTGTACTGTAAAAACTGCAATATCATGTCTGATCCAAGGCATTTGCTCCTAATCTACGTCACTTAAACTCCATATAAACACAAAGAAAATTGAATTGAATTGACGTGCCCGGCATGCTAGAGAGGCAACTATGATAAAGGGGGATAATTTACACAACGCGACCGGAGAACAGATAATGGCATGAGAGAAACGCAAGGAGACAATTTTATGATGCAGGTACCTTCCCTGTGGGAACGTCAATGCCGTATGCCTCCTTGATGCGCTCAGCGCGGCGCTCCTCATAGTTGGGACCGTAGATGCCTAGGTGAGCTGGTTAGTATCACAATGTCGAATATACCGTTCCAATGAGGAGGTTCCAAGGTCTCAACATACCACGTCCCTCGCCAAGCTCGGCAAAGGTTTGTTCAGCCGGTGTCTGGTAGTTCTTCCGCAACTTCTGTCGGCGCTCAAACTCATCCTCTGAGCGGTCCTTCTTGTATCCGTACAGTCCATTGGTGTACTCGAAGGCGACGAGAACGGTGGAGAGGGCGACACCGTAGCCGAGGACAGCGGGGAAGGCGCGGGCTGTACAATTGTCAGTATTCTTCTCCCATATCCGAGCAATTGGTAAAGTCCGATCATCACTGACCTCGCAGGCCCAGGATAGAACCAGAGAAGAAGCCACCAAAGGCGGTGTTCCAGGTATCATCCACTTCACGCAGGTTGGCCGAGGCGGTCTTCACAAATTCGTAGGTTCCACCCATCGCGGCTAAAGGAATCAATATATTAGCATTCAATTGGCATTAAAATAAAGACAGAGAAGACATACCGAAGATACCGATGGTACCTCCAGTGCGCATGAAGATGCCCATGGAGCCAACATTGCGGCGGGCCAGGGTGTTCTGCACGGCGGATCCAAAAAGACCAACAGCACCAGTCAGGGCAGTGGCCTTTGTGGCTGCTGCAATAGCATCCACAGGGTGGTAGTGGTGTTCCTCCTCGTGGTTCGCCATGGTGTGCTGAGAGGGATGGAGCTGCGGGTTAGACGGGAAGTTGACGATGGGATTTTGGATGCGTTTTGCTAGTTTGTACCGCCTTCTCCTTTGACAACCCATTCTGCCAACCATGACACAGTTCTGCCATCCATGACCGAATATACGACCGCTCATTGTCTGGGGCCGATAGAGCTCATTCATATCAGGCATGACATAACAAGATCACCTTCATTTATCTTGGTGTTTCGTCGCATTTATTCTCTGCCCTACACTTACAGGAGATTTTTCTACACAACACTGTCTTTCCATTTAACTTCTGTTGAAGCTCTCACCAAGCTTCCCGCCCGCTGAAGCCCAGTGCGGTGGGCTCCCCGCTGTACCTAGAATCTCGTCACACTACAGATTGCCGTTGACGCCTGCACCGTCCCTTGACTAGATCCCATGGGTTGATTGCCCTTGGGATCTCCTATATATTCGGTTACGAGGCTCATAACGGGTCTATTTCATCCGTAATTGCCTGTCGCCTGTCAAACAACCTGCATAATGGCGTATCTACAAACAGCAGGTAGGTACTCTGGAAGACGATTTGACTGTGACCTTAATCCATCTAGCAAAAGGTTACTAACTTTATTCCTCCTACAGGTAAAACTGCCCCACGTTTGGCTGAGGATATTCAGTTGTACGATGCCGTCTACCCTCCTGGCAACGGTCGCAACCTGCTTGCACAGGTCCCTCCAGTATACCCTGCGAACTACCGAGGACCCCTAGAGTATATATCGCCAGATGCGTGTCGGCATAACTATGTGACAAAGACCGATCAAACCCACCTTGCTCAGGCCGATCAACCCCGCAGACTGGGAATGTCTAAAGTATCTGCGATATGCTCCAAATGCCGCCGTCATCTACAGGTGGTTGTTAACTACACAAATGGCATGGGTGCGTCAGGCAATGGCCCAGCGGGGCATGTTCATCATTTCGTATACAAATCAGGACGTCAAAGAGGTCCCTGGACAACTGAGGAAGTGATGGGGACAGGACAGACCGCTGAAACGTTCCATTACCAATGTCTACACTATTCATGCTCGGCCGTGGTGTCGCTGCGGATCATGTCACCCCTTCTCAATGAGGAATTCACCCAATTATTGACAAACGCGGACATAATTAAAAAGCGAGCTGACGAGGCATTTGCATCTCAGCCAGAGCGTCTCGAAGGTGTAGCCGCACCTTTGCCCATCACTGTTCTGGATAATCTACGTCTGTACCTCACCAATGCACTTCGCCATGGTGATCGCAGCAAACCTGTCACCCAGGTGAACAAGCGATTCATGGTTTCGTTCGGCATCAAGGGAGAGCCTTGCAGGGAGCTGCTAGAGTTTTTGGGGTTTTCTCGCAACGAGGTTAGTTTTCATCCGCTCTTGCGCCTTAACAAGGAGAACAAAGAGACACTAACGAAAAGTCCAGAACGATGCTGCCTGGATCCCTCCTCCAGTAGACGCAAAGGCTGCGTTGCCATATCAAGATGCCTTTTGCATTTTCCTCGACGATGCCATTCTTGAGTTGGTCTGCTTAATCAATCAAAGACCTGCATCAGAACGGCGTGTAATTCAATCTACTCCCCTTCCTCCATCTGCGAAAAATGATATTCTCAATGCTCTGGAGGCTTCCGACTGTCTGTATCACTCTGACTACTCTAAAACTCTTGTGGCTGACTTTTTCAATAGACCCGAAATCTAAGCGTGCACACGAGTTTGAAATGGCACCTGCTCCGTTAGTTCTCCCTACCCTTTGGATTCAAGGCATTCTCTAACCAATGTTCTGTCTTACAGCTTCTACGAAGACCTTGGCGCTGTGGAGGACATGTCTGCTTCGATGATTGTAGATGCATATCAGCACCAAGTGCAGGCAGACCCATCACGAGCCCCGCGTTACTTAAATTGCCTCAAAGCAATTGGGACTCTTCGGGGTGGTGAGGATTGGGAAATTATCGACCAAGCCGTTCAATTCGCCTACTCGGAAGGAAGATACACCGATGACGACGTAGTTGAAGCATATAGATACTTTGGGCATGAGGATCCCAATCTCACCGAGGAAGCTATCATAGGTAAATTCTACGCGTTCCTTGGTTCAACGAATCAAGAAACGGAGGTACGGCGCCAGATGTGGATAATCGCCCAGGATCGTGGAAGTGAGCGCATCAAAGCAGCGTCAGAAGATCGTGAGTGGATATTGATTTTCACAGCAAGTAAGTTGCTAACAACGAAAAAGGTGTTTCCACGGTTGAACAGGCCCATGTCTTCCTTGGGGTGGATGATAAGACTCCAGATGATTTTATTATCACAATGTACACTGCAAAGGTAGGCCCGAATTAAGTTTCGAAACTTTCTCACACATTGCTCACATAATGACGAAGGTCAACGACAACCCCCTGCAAAGATTTGGCAGATAAAGCAGTACAACTCATCGCAGAGTCTCGCAAGTCCGACGGTCTGAGTCATTTCATCAAAACAGGAGAGACAGTCGCCGGAGATATGGATAGCGGGGACGCGTACCGCATGCTTCAGATCCCCGACCGAACTGCAGACGAAGATGCCGTCATGGCTGCTTACACAATCTGTATAGATGAGAACCCTGGTCAAGCTGAAGTTTATGGCCGTGCCCTCCGCCTCATTGCCAGGGAAATGGACAGCACCTTGCTAAAGAGCATGGCAGGCATCACTACTGAGACGGAACAGAACCTGTCCGAATGGCCTGTCGGACTACAGAATATCGGCAACACCTGCTACCTAAACAGTCTCCTTCAATTCTACTTTTCTATCAAGCCGTACAGAGACCTGGTCTTGAATATTGAGAAATTTCAAATGGACACGGCCAATGAAGCAAGCATGACAGGAAAGAAAGTGGGGTCTCGCAGAGTGTCTAGCAAGGAAATTGAGCGCTCACTTCGATGTAAGTCACTTTCTCTCAATGCGACTTTCCATTTTACTGATTACTTTCAGTCCTCACGGAACTCAGGGTTCTCTTTCGTGATATGATCTCCTCGCCTAAATCATACGTCACTCCCAGCCAGGAGCTTGCTCGGTTAACTCTCATCAGCCCAGGAAATGAAGCGGCGATTCGTCGGCGGTCCACAATAAGCGCTTCCAGGACTAACGGTCTTGGCGATATCAACGGGGCCCCTGTCTTGGGCCCGCTTGGTCCCCCTCAACCCATTGCCGAGGACCAAAGCGAGCAGCAAACCATCTCTGTGGCCACAGATAATGTTGCGATCAGTGACGCAGGGAGTGAGGCAACCTTGGTGTCTGAGAATAATGGCAAGGGTGTGGTTTCGCCACCCGTGGATGCTGAACCAATTAGTGAAGGCTATGTGAACATTTCTCCTACTCAGACTGAACCTCCTGCCCGTCCGCCACCTGTTCCACCGCGGCCCGCTCCGGAGATTGACCCCAAGAAGCAGCTGATTGAAGAAGTGGAGATTGGTGCACAGCAGGATGTCACAGAGGTCATCAACAACGTACTCTTCCAGAGCCAGTGCGCCATCAAGCCTCGGGAGGTTGCGTCGGATGGTGAGCAAGTTGACCATGTCAAAGAGTGAGAGTCCTAACTGTTTGCTTTCCCACTCTGT
Organism: Penicillium frequentans; assembly: GCA_028828275.1. Taxonomy (NCBI): domain Eukaryota; kingdom Fungi; phylum Ascomycota; class Eurotiomycetes; order Eurotiales; family Aspergillaceae; genus Penicillium; species Penicillium frequentans. Next base: position 2,665,832 of record JAQIZY010000001.1, on the reverse strand, counting down.
GATACTAACATTTCTCAGTATGTTCTATGGTCAGACTAGGTCCTACATTACCACCTCTGGGGGTACGCGATCGAAGGATGAACGCTGGTGTGATATCAAAGTCGACGTGGCTCTTGGATCTCGGGACATCTATGATGCCATTGACGGGGCCTTCGATGTCCAGAAGATCAGCGTTGAGAACGCCGAGGCTGAGCAATACGGATCCATCACCCGCATTCCCCCTATCCTTCAAATTCAGGTGCAGCGTGTACAATTCGATCTGGCGAAGAAGACTTCTTACAAGTCGACCAACCACTTGCAGCTTTTCGAAACGATTTACATGGATCGTTATATGGAACACACTTCAAGGCCAGACCTGCTGGAGGCGAGACGTCAATGCTGGGAGTGGAAGAAAAGCCTTTCCGGCATTGAAGCACGACAAGCAGAGCTGTTGCGCAAACAGGTATGATCATGCTCTTCGAGTTGAACAATGTGGAGGATCTATTGAGACCATGAAGCTAATATTTTGTAGGAAAATGATGGGCTTGACATGGCAGCTCTCTTCCGCGATGCCAAGGCTGTGCTCGATGACTCGAATCTGGACGATGAAAGCCCGAAGCAAGAGGACTCCACGATGCTGGAGGCTATAGAGTCATCAGCTAAACCTAACTCTGATCTCGATGATTTGGAGATCGACGCACAGCTCGCTGAGGAGCTCCAGCAGATCTCTGAGGATGTGGAGACGGAGTACCAAGGTGAGAATAGATGTCTATTACATTGCTACTGAACCTGACACTAACACTAAGCAGCACTCGAACAGCAGATCTCAGCCACAAAAGAGCTGATTGCCGGCAAGTTCGCCAACTCCCAGAACGTCCCATACCACCTGTATGCGGTATTTGTCCACCGCGGGTCCGTCTCATTCGGCCATTACTGGATCTACATCAAAGACTTCCAGAAGAACATCTGGCGCAAATACAACGACGAGTACGTGACCGAAGTCCAGAATGTGGACGAAATTTTCGGGAACAAGGATGATCCTAACCCACCCACCCCCTATTTCCTTGTCTACATCCACGGATCCAAGAAGGATCTCCTGGTCGACCCCGTCTACCGCGATATTGTGGAGGATCCACAGGTAGAGACTTCGGCCAATGACTCCTCCGCCATGGAGGGCATTCTCACCCCGAATCCCATCGAACAAGCTCACCGGGACTCTGTGACTGAACAGCAGGCTCCCTCGGCTCCTCCTGCGACTGAGGAGTCTCAGGATGCCAACATGAAGGACCCTTGATAGGTCAATGTTTGATGTATGGCACTAGCGACAGGCATGTTTTGACCATGATGATGATTATGATGTTTTACTCCCTTGTTTGCCGCTCTCTTTTATCATGAGTTCCCATATCTCTTTATGTCTCCTGCATCAGCGAGGTTATCATGTTTGTGTACATAAATGGAGATACCATGGACGAAGAACCTAGAGCCCTGGATTACTACATGCGGTGCTTTCCAACGTATTTCATATCTTAGTTCATAGATCCCTGCTATGCGCAATGGTGATTCATATACAGTGCATACTTACAGTCTACATTTAAACAGGAGTGAAGTTCATGAGAAGGTGATTTGTAGATGCCCAGGTTCTTGTTAAGCCTTGATATGATTGCTAGTAGAGTAATTGGAGTGGCCATAATGGCACAGTGGTCAACGGCTGTTTAACTTGCAGTTGTTGGTCAGATTTACAATTTTCTTCTTCTTTTCTTCTTGTCTTCCTTTAGTTTTTGCAATTGGTTCTCCTGGAATGCTGGGGTTCGCATCCATGGACCCCGGATATGACTCAGCAAAGGCGGCCCGCGGGATCGGCTGCGGATCGGTTGTTTCGGCTGGGACATTGGGCATTCTCTCCAAATACGACACGAAATAGATGACAGAACTTGTTAGACAGAGGCAACTATCTGTTTTGGAGCTGCGTTTGAAGTTTATGATAGATCATTTTTATTGCGCTTCATCATATAGAGTAATATGTGTCAAGCCTGACTAAACCATTCTGCGGGGAAGTCCAGAGTGGATCCGTGCGGATTCTTGCCGCCCCCGGAACTATAAGATGTCACCCGCGGTCCTTGCCCCGGAATGCATCGGTTTGATTCTTCTTCTCTTTCTTTACCTTCCACTCTCCCCAACCTCTCCGGCTAGGTTTCACTGCATCATTACACATTCCCGCAGCCATGCCTTCCCAAGTGGCTACTTGTTTGCGCCTTGCGCGGCAGTTCTCTGCTAATCCAGCCAAGGTAAGCTTCATCCCCCGCGGAACAAACTGGTATTTAAACTTATAGCTGACCCCATTCGCCACAACAGCACCAACGCTTCCTCGCGCGCTCCTTCTCCAGCACTATTCACCGCGCCGCAATCAACAAGGTTGTCGCCTCAGCCGAAGAAGCCGTCAAGGACATGAAGTCGAATTCCACCGTCCTCGCCGGTGGATTCGGATTATGTGGTGTACCGGACTCACTCATCAACGCCGTGCGCGCAAATCCCTCAATTACCGGTCTCACAGTCGCGAGTAACAACGCTGGCGTTGATGGCTCAGGTCTTGGTCTCCTTTTGCAGTCTAAGCAGATCAAGAAGATGATCGCTAGTTATGTTGGCGAGAACAAGACTTTCGAGCGCATGTACTTGACTGGCGTAATTGAGCTTGAGCTTACACCGCAGGGCACCCTTGCAGAGCGGTGTCGCTCCGGTGGTGCCGGTGTTCCTGCTTTCTACACGCCTGCAGCATTCGGAACAGTCGTGCAGACTGGTGATCTGCCGCTGAAGCACAATGCCGACGGCACTGTCGCGTTATACAGCCAGCCGCGTGACGTGAAAGTATTTGATGGAAAGAGCTATGTCATGGAGGAGGCTATCAAGGGTGATTACGCCTTGATCAAGGCGTGGAAAGCGGATAAGCTTGGTAACTGCCAGTTCCGATTCGCCGCAGCCAACTTCAATGGCGCAATGGGTCGCAATGCGAAGATGACCATCGTGGAGGCGGAGCACATTGTCGAACCCGGTGATATTGACCCCGCTGCTATTCACCTACCTGGTATTTATGTGAAGCGAGTCATCCAGAGCACAACAGAGAAGAAGATTGAGAAGTATACTTTCGCTCAGGAGGAGGGCGCCGATACCTCAGCATTGGGCAAGGGGGACACTGCTAATAAGCGCGAGCGCATTGTCCGTCGTGCAGCCAAGGAGTTCAAGAATGGCATGTATGCGAACTTGGGTATTGGCATGCCCATGCTTGCGCCGAACTTTGTCGACCCTTCCGTTGAGGTGACTCTGCAGTCTGAGAACGGTATCCTCGGACTGGGGCCGTACCCCAAGAAGGGCGAGGAGGATCCCGATCTGATCAACGCCGGCAAGGAGACTGTCACACTCAACCCCGGTGCCTCATGCTTCGGCAGTGATGAGTCCTTCGGCATGATTCGCTCTGGTCGCATCGACCTTACAATTCTAGGTGCAATGCAGGTCAGCGCAAAGGGTGACCTTGCTAATTGGATGCTGCCTGGCAAGATCAAGGGCTTTGGTGGTGCGATGGATCTCGTGTCGAACCCAGCTGCTACTAAGGTCGTTGTGACTATGGAGCATACTGACAAGAAGGGCAACCCTAAGATTGTCAAGCAGTGCGAGTTCCCACTGACTGGACCTGCTTGTGTCAGCCGCATTATCACCGACCTTTGCGTCTTTGACGTTGACTTCACCGATGGGTTAACTCTGGTTGAGATCGCCGACGGCGTTACTGTCGAGGAAGTCACCGCTAAGACAGAGGCACCTTTCAAGGTCTCTGATGACCTGAAGCCTATGCTGTAAAAACCGCATGTTCTCGTCTTTTATCTAAAGTTTATACCGTCGGAGCGTTACATACCACATTTGTATATAGGCAGTTTTTGGTGCTTCAATGGAGTTCATCTATATTGCTTTTCCATAAGATCATCCTTTTTAACGTCCATTAGCCCGTCTCACGGGTTGAGTATTTTATCTTTCTCGTAAGTAGAGTAGTGATACAGTCCGATCCCGCAGAATAGCGGTACAAATACAAGTACATGCAATGCAATCCCATAAACCCCAAGTGCCAATATAGATATCAAAGCACGGATATCCAAAGTACAGGAAACGAAACCCCCATTTATACACAGAACACCAAAAAACATGGTGTAAGAAATCTTAGACTCGATCTCCGTGTTCATCACGAAAACCGGAACAATCCACCCAAGCGAGCCTTTAGGCGACCAAAGAAGTCCCGATCCGGTGCCTCCTCGAACTCGCGCACAACATTGTCGTAGTGTTCTGGGTCACTGGCCGGGTAACGGATCTTATTCGACATGGGATAGCGACGGGAGAAGCGGTCTTCAAGGAGTGCTTGCAACGCGTTTGCGGAGGACTCGGAGATCACGGGCTGTCTGAAGGGCACGGCATCGGGGTCGGCCTTGGACTTCTTGGGTTCAACCTCGGGCTTTTGGCCTAGAGCAGCTTGCAGGTAGGCTTGCACGGAGACGGAGGCCGGGCGGACCTTGTCTACGGGCCAGTGTTTGAGGAGGTGGGTGAGGCGTGTTTGGATAGTGCGCTGGGGTGTGTTAGTGACATGGATTTCAATCATGAGATTATTGCGCAATTGAAATGCAAAATTTGAAGACAGTAAACGTACTGGAGGAGTAGCCATGTTGGATGTGTTGAGCGGGAAAATGTTAAATGTATAAAATCATCGAATCATCAAATCATCAAATCATCAAAGGCGAATCCATTTTCATTTGTAATCTGTACTGCCTCAGGCAGCAACCACTCCCTGTTGCCTTCGCACGATTACGGAACCCGGCGCTTCCTGTCGACACTTCCAAGGTTCCATTCTCACCCTTATTCATTTCCTTCCCTAGATTGCTTTCTTTCCTTTGATTTTGTTTAATACTGTTTTCCTTTCTTCCTCTCCCGCTCAGCTCGTCATGAGCTCGCAGCGCTATACCCGGGTTCGTCATCCTCCCCGCTGATCCCACTCAGTCCAGATCCTCGAGACCCCCCAAGATAACGATCCTGATCTGATCTAACATTATATAGGTGAATGCCCAAGATGAAGAAGATAACACCCAATCCTATCCGCTTCACCCTACACGATCAAACCTCTCACCAAACTCTCCGCCTCCCTCCTTCCGTTCCCGGTCCTCTTCGCCATCATCGAGACGACTACTGCATGGCGACCCTATTCGACAGGATGAAGATGATAACGCCCTAGCCGATGCCTTTGGGAGCGAAGATGATTCCGACGACGAGGAAGAGCCTGATGACCGACAACGGCTGATGCGTGCCAACCCGGATCCCTATAGTCCCGCGGATAACGGTCAGACCGCCACCTCCTCCTCGTCGGAATCCAGAACCGAGAGCCAAGACCGGTCAGCGGTGGCGGCGATGACTCGACGGCCAACGATATTACCGAGTTTTACTACCACGTCGGGCAACAGTCGGTCGGTCGCGCAATCAAATGATGGTGTCTTTGCCAATTTAGCAGCCAAGCCGGAACGGGGAGAGAAGAATGAGGACTTGCCTCCTGTGAGTGACTCATTAATATCTCATACTTCATTGTCCATGCTTTTTTTCAAGATTGGTTGCTAATTATGTGAATGTTTATAGTCTTATGAGGAAGCCGCCGCCGATGCAACCCCACCCTACTGGGAGACTACGATTGTGGCCCCTGGCATCTCTTCCGATGAAGTCTACGTCGATGGACTCCCTGTTGGATCAATATTCTCGTTTATCTGGAATGCGATGATTTCGATGTCATTCCAGCTGGTCGGATTCCTTCTGACTTATCTTCTCCACACAACCCACGCCGCAAAGAATGGCAGCCGAGCCGGTCTCGGTCTCACCCTGGTTCAATACGGTTTCTATATGAAGGGAGGCAGCGACTCTTCCACTTCTGATGGAAGTGGTGGTGATTCATACGTCCCGCCACCCGACCCCAACAGCCATAACTTTGATCCCAACTCGGTGGGAGATACTGCCGGAGGTGATAGTGGAGCCATGGCCGGCATCAGTACCAGCGAATGGATTTCATATATTCTCATGATTGTTGGTTGGTTCATTCTTATCCGCGCTGTGAGCGATTTCTTGCGGGCTCGTCGCCATGAGCAGCTTGTGTTACAAAGTCCGGATCGTGGTCTGGGTGTACCTATCATTGCTGAGGGAGAGCGGTCTGAAACCGTCGTCTAATGTTCATGGAATTGTCTGGAAACTGGGATAGGATTTGTCATTTGCGGCGCTAACAGGACTTGGAGTTCTTCACTTTCATTTGTATGAACACCCCATTTTGCGGAGGACTCCCTCCTTTTATTACATTATTCTACTATGCATTGTGCGCTTTACTTTTTATTTATAGCCGTGTAGCCACGCGGGAGATACCACCTGTTGAATACGTCAACCAATCAATTTTCTTTTTCTCGTTGGATGCATATCAGTTCTCGTAAAGGTGTTGCGCAATAAATTCATACAGTGCCTGACTACGAAATGGATGAATATCGTGCTATATGTCTAGTAGGGTATGAATTATGTGAATATTATCGATCAAGGCAATATCTACCCAAATAGTACCCAATACAAGAATATAGTTATCTAGCAGTAAGTGGGCGCCCCAGTATCAAATAGATGGTTAGGTTCTTAGGTACCTGGGTACCTAGAGCTTTGAAGAACAAAAAACTTAAAAGTAAAGTCAAATACTGGCAGTCTGTGATAAGCAGACTAGTGATTTTATTATATTTACTAGCTAAACACTGTACGCAGATCTCAACGTAATCAATCACCGTTGCCTACGCAGGCCGCGTACTGCGCCACGATCAGGCTCAGCAGTTCGTTGCACGTAGCCCTTGCTTCTTTTTTGACCTTGGTTTCAGGCCAGAGTGTTACGTCGGCGATAGAGACACCCTGTACTAAATAATAAAAGTCGTCAGGCCCCAGCGATTGCCCCAGGGCCCGCCCACTACCGAACCGGACCCGCTTTCTACCTGTTTACTCGCAGCGCATCCCGGTTTCTCCAAAACCTCTCCTAACAACTGTGCTCCTACATCGCATTGATAACTCGCTTTACACGGCCGGCGCATCGCAGCCGTGCCGCCATGTCTACCGTTACCGCGACGCAAGGCCCTGTTGAGGCTCGCTCACTGTCGTCGATCACCGCCATCGCATCCAATCCCCCCGCCTATCCGCGCAATCCCACACACGAGAAGCTTGACCCGCTAGTACTATATATTGTACGGGTTCCTGGGAGCCAAGGTATGTCATCTTGCAGAGATTACGAAATTCTTCAAGGCCCTCCCCGCACTGCGAATGCAAGACCTTATCGGAGCCTGGAGAGATAAGCTGGATATTAACCGGTGCTGCATGACGCATGAATAGACATCTTCCTCTCACCTGTTAAACCGCCAACGAAATCCAGTGTCTCTGCCGAAGCGGTCAATGCATCGCTTTTCTATTTACACGTCGCGACACCCGAGGATGACGCGCTGCTGCAGGAGGTTGAGCTGGAGCGCGAGAAGGAAACACAACGCCTGAGGGAAGAGCTTGAGGCGGCCGGTGTTGATGACCCTGTCCAGCGGGAATTTGCTCGCCTGAACCACCCCAAGAGAAAGCCTGTAGGCGGTGCAGAGGCTATTCCGGACAATGCGCCAGCTTTGGCACAAGAGAATATCGCTGCCCCGCCGGGTAATAATGCTCCTGCGTTGCCGCCACGACTGCCCCCTCTGCCGCAGTTCTCGGCGGAGAATATATCTTTCTTGGAGACTCCTGTTACCAATGCGCCACCGGTCATAAGCCATGATGTTGTCAAGACACCCGTGGAGCCTACAGTCCCAAGCCCGGTCTTGCGTCGACCTTTACCTCCTGTGCCGCCCAGTGAAGAGCCGTTCAATGGTCACTTAGGTGATGAAGCGCAATCAAAGGTGGCAAATAGGTGGAGCGCATTTGCGGGACAGGAGTCTGGTAAAGGACGTGATTCATTGAGAGAGAGATATGAGGCTTTTGTGGCTGGCCGTCATAGTCTTGATGCGAATAGGCCGCCGTTACCGCCTCGCCCGACACAGCCTCGGACAGCATCGCCATCAAGAAGTCCCGGTCAGTCGCCTTCTAGACAGCCAAGAGCAAATCGGCCACCTCCAATCAACAGCCGCAATGACACTGGCTTCCGTCTTACGCTCATCCGGCGTGACCCCGCGTCTGGTACGCAGTGGAACGTCGCGACGATCTCAACTCCGCATATGGATCACAATGCAATTGAGATTGAGATTGCTACACCGGGATATAATAGATTTGCTGGCACAAATGAGCCACTATCGCTTGCCAGTCTAGCCGCAAATCTCCCCCGGGGGATGATGCGAAACTCCGGATCTTCTATACCTATCCCACCATCAATGAGCGTCGATAAACCCACCGAGCAACAGCAGCAGCAGCCATCTTTCGGACCACGCAAATTCCACCGTCAACTCTGTGTCTCCAAGCCATTCGAAGACACTGTAAATTCAGAATTGAAGAGCGGCTACTACGTCTTCAACTCGCCCTGGAATGGCACCTGCACATTCGCCAGCAGCGTCAACGGCCGCAGTCTAAAATGCAAACACATGATCCAAGGTCCAGTCGGCGTTCCCCAACCAGGCGACGACCCCAACCCAGCCGTAACAGTCGCCGAACTTCGCTTCAACACGCCCTTCCAAGCCGCAAACCTTCACTACCACGCCGCACCACGAACACCCACAAACCAATACCCATCTTCAACCTCCGCGTACGACCCTTCCAGTCCAGACAACCAAGCTTCAAAGCGAGCCTCCCTATCTCAATTCCTGAATCCAAATAACTACGCCCGACCTCGTGCTCATTCTGGTCCCAATGCCCCTTCAACTGTTTCTTCGAACACAACTGATCCCCAACGTCCACCGTTCAACCCTGCTGCTCTGCTACGGCGAACATCACTTCGCGCGGGCCGCTTTGCGCAGCAGCAGAGTACTCGGTTTGGACATCAGCCTTTTCATCATAGGAGTATTAGTACCAGTAGTGGAGATTCGGATGAGGATCGACTGGACTTTTCGCTTGCGAGGGAGCTTGCTGGGGGTGGGATGAGGGGCAAGAGTGCTAAGTTGGGGAAATTGATCATTGAGGATGAGGGGATTAAGATGTTGGATTTGGTTGTTTCGGCTTGTATGGCTGTTTGGTGGAGGGGTTATTATCATTGATGTCTCTTTTTGGGTGATTGGTTGCATGAATTTGGATTTCTTGCTCTCATTTTTGGCTTTTTATACTTTTGGCTTTTTAGCTTTGGGGGTTGTGGTTAGTTTTAGCGTGTCATACCATTCTAGCATAGGAAAGCGTCTTTACTTGTCCCCTTCTTCCATTCATGTGTTGATATGGCAGCAGACATAACGTAAGGCAGTATTTGTATTCAAATACCTTCACACATGGATACTACATAAAAGGAACCACTGCCAACAACCAAAATACATCTGAATCTTGCAGTCGAAATTTCATTTTGGTATGTTTGGACCACGGACAAACCATCTATCTATCTGATCCAACAAAAACAAGGTAGGGAGGGAAAGGGGAGCTTAAATTCAAATCATGAAACCAAAGACTCAAGCCCCAAGTATAGCGCGAGGACCCATGAACACACCAGTAGACCAGATACAATCATGAACGCAAAGCGAGGAAGGACAAGCGGAATAAACAAACGCAAAGCACGAGGGATCTGAATCTGAATCTGAATCAAGCAAAACAAACACAAATCATGCAATCGTCCGGCCTTTCTCTCGGAGGTATCTCTTTGCTAATTCATTATATTGACATGCAGGGGGATCGAGTGCAGTTGGCAGAGTGCGAGCCGAATCGAGCTGAATACGAAGAAAGCACAATGACCAGGCCTAGGAAGGAGGGTGGGATGAAAGGAAAGGAAGGGAGGGGAAGATATCAGTGGTGCACGTCCATACCGCGCTGCAGCGAGGACTCCAGGTCGTTCAGGTGACCACCGCCGGCGGCAGCCTCTTGAGGTCTGGGGTCTTCGGTCTTCCAGGCGCCCTGCTGGTGTTCCGGAATGGGAACGTTAGTCTGCTGGGCCATCTGCTGTTGTTGAGCGGCGTGAGCCTGAGACTGCTGGCGGACAGTATTACGGAAGCGAATGACCTCATCGAGGATCATCTTACGCATATCATGGACCTCGTCGACGACCTCAAAGTGGAAGTCGAAGGTGGTGGGGCATGTAGGCTCGTCGGAGGCGTCGTGCCAGATGTGCAGGTAGGGGTGCTCGAGGGCTTCCTCGACAGAGATACGGGAGGAGGGATCAAAGGCCAGCATGCGGTCCAGCAGGTCCAGGGCATCGGGGTTGGCGTTGGGGAACAGGCGCTGGAAGGGAATCTTGGGCATGAAGGGCAGGTTGCGGACATATTCCTGGGCGCGGGGGGAACCGATGCGCGCGAGGGTCTCTTCGTTTGGAGTACCCAAGTAGTGCAGGATCTGGTTCAGCTGGTCGACGTAGTCACGACCCTTGAAGAAGGGACGGCCGCCCAGCAGTTCGGCGAGAATACATCCCACTGACCAGACGTCGACTGTAGTTGTGTTAGGATTTTGCTTCTGAGATAAGGGGACTTTTGTTCGTGACATACTGGCTTTGGTGTAGCTCTGGAAGCTCAACATAATCTCCGGAGCACGATACCATCTTGTCGCGACGTACTCGGTCATATAACCGGCGTTCTCCTCGGGATCAATGGAGAAACCACGGGCCAGACCGAAATCGCAAATCTTCAGCTCACAGTCGGCATTGACGAGCAGGTTGCCGGGTTTCAGATCACGGTGCAGCACGTTGGCAGAATGGATGTACTTGAGACCACAGAGGATCTGGTAGATGAAGGATTGGAAGTGCGCATCGGTCAAGGGCTGTCCAGAACGAATGATGGCTGCCAGGTCGCACTCCATCAACTCTAAAATATTGTCAGAGCCCACTTTTATCGCATATATGGCATGTATAGAAAAGGGAGTCACAAACCCTCGTATAGATATGTTTCGTTGAAGTTGTCCGGTCGGGGGATGTCCATATCGTACAGGCATGTAATCTAAGGAGGGGTCGCAAGTCAGCCTCACGATCATGTTATCTGTGGCGGGGGAGGGACATACATTGCGGTGGCCCCGGAAATGCTGGAGTAGCTTGATCTCTCTCAGGGCTCGCTTGGCGAGAATCTTCTTGCTGAATACATTGGTGACCTTCTTCACGGCGACACCTTCGCCGGTCTGAACGTTGGTCGCAGCACTGTTGACGACGTCAGTTCTCAGCCCACCACCCTATCACGGTAGATAAAAGCCCCACGCGAGCTTCTGGAAAGTTTCAAATATTTCGAGGGAACCTACCAGACGATACCGTATGCGCCCTGGCCCAGCTCTTTGGTGACATTGTACTGCTCGTTCACGATGAAGTCTTGGTTAAAGACCTTGAAGACCTTGCGACCCTGCAAATCAGCCATGGCGGGGGAATTCTTCACCAGGGGTGAAGGGAGGAAGAATAGAAGAGAGAAATGAAGTGGACCCAGAAAATTCGATAACGAAAGAAGAAGAGAAGCCTGGCACAATTGAAAAAGGGGAGGGCCGCGACTCGAGGTGTGATGAGAAAGAGCCCCGCAGTCCCCGCGGGTGATCGGAGCGTCGGTTGGATGAGGCCACGCAAGTATATTAAGCTCAAGGGAACAAAGATCTTTTACGTCTGATTATATATAGAATTACTTTTTCATTTTGACTACATCTGTGTATCGAAGTTATTTTAAAAAGTATCACATTCTTTGTTCAACCCTTTTGAATGGACGCCTTTGCCTTCGTCCAGCCCTATGGGCGATCTGTTCCAAGATTTGGACTAGACCCTTGATACAAAGACTTTAAATACATGAATAAATACATGATTAGGTAAAAGTCTGGGTACAGCCTGAGCGTGGGCAAGGATGCCTGATTTTGTCGTGGTATTGCTTCACATGCCTATTTGCATTGGATTTATTTCACAAAGATGCTTCCACATTGTGGACACCTGGAGCCCTGGAGGCCGCCATAATGAAACTGGGGTCGTTGTTGACGATGGGCGAGTAACGAGGGACTAACGAGGGGACCAAAATATGCCCTCAATCGCTAATACGGTCACAATCGTGCTGAAATTGAACGCGACAAGATGAGCAACCCAATTCAACTACCTAATTATTGCCCAACACAATTCACTTATCGACAAAGATCATTCAGCATGTTGAGAACATTTGCGATACCCATCTCCCATCAGGAGACGATACGCCATCAAGGCTGGCTACCTACAACTGTACTTCCGTGTGGTAGTAGAGTATTCTTGTATCTATATTCTCAAAGAGTGCCTACACTAAAGCCAACTTTCTCTATCCTATTTCTGTCCCTAATGGCACCCCATCGTTATTGGAGTCCTTCGTTGAGTACCATCAGATTAGTAGAACACCCTCGCTAACCGTTTTCAAAGTAGAATTCAGAGAAAATGCTATTTTAGGTTTTGAAGAACATACACGTCACCTCTCTTCATTCAATTCAACATGCAAGATAACGCTCCGTTAACCCAGCCAAGATAGACACTCACAATTCAATACTGAATAAGAAAAGAAGGTTCAGTAGGTATCACTTCTTAATCACCTTCATATTCCAGAGTAGTCTACGGAGTAGTGTGACCGAGAAAGAGGCTGGGTATTACTCTATTACTCGTTAATGTTAACCCCAGCCTTTATAGTCAGGAAGATGCCAATCTATCCAAGGTTTTTCGCTTTGACAGTACCGTACTACGTAGCTCAATCCAGACCCCGATTTACCTACTCTCCTATAGTAGTACTAGTGATATACGGTGTAATTTGCAAATTTGTAGAATATCCGCATGTACTTCATTTCACTTTTCATAAGTCGGTAACACATCTCTACATACCCTTCTCATTTTCCCTCCTTACAGAGCGTTCTCCAACCGACGCTCCTTGCGCAATGCCCGGAGCTTGGTCCGCACCTCATCCAGAGGGATCATGACACCCTGTTTCTGGCTGGCAGGGTCGTCACGGTTGCGAACGTTCACAGTGCGCCCTTCCTTCTCCTGCGCACCCACAACAAAGATAAAGTTGTACATGGCCAACTGAGCGGTCCGGATTTTCTTGGGCAATGTGTTGCCACTGATGTCAATGTCGACATTCAGCTTGTCGCCACGCAAGATCTCCTGCAGCTCCTCAGCATACTCGTTCAGAGCGGGCATGACAGGCACAATCATGATCTGGCGAGGACTGAGCCAGAAGGGCCACCTTCCGCCAAAGTGCTCGATAATGATACCCAGGAATCGCTCAAAACTGCCAATAATGGCACGGTGGATGACAACAGGGCGAGCACGGCCAGCAGGTAGCTCATTGGAGTTGGTCTTAGCCTGTACCTCCTCGCCCTCCTTCGGCTCTTCAGTCATCTGCTTCTCACCCTTCTCATTGGTGATATACTGCAGATTGAAGTTGATTGGAGCTTGATAGTCTAACTGAATTGTGGCTGTCTGGAAAGAACGCTGGAAAAATCACGTGACATCACGTGATCTGGGGTTAGCTTCGCAATCGCAGTACTCAAGAAAGACAAAACTTACCTGCAGAGCATCGGCAATGGTGATGTCGATTTTGGGTCCATAGAAGGCACCATCGCCCTCATCAATGGTCCAGTCGTTACCCTTGAACTTGGTCATGGCCTTCTTGAGCTGATCCTCGGCATAGTCCCAGGTATCAAGCGAGCCCAGGTACTTTTCGGGGCGTGTCGACAGCTTCAACTTAAAGGTGAAGCCAAAGAGACCGTAGATAGAATGCAAGAAGTCGAACAGACCCTCAATCTCAGACATGATCTGGTCCTGGGTACAGAAAATATGGGTGTCATCCTGCTGGAACTTGCGCACACGGGTCAGACCACTTAGGGCTCCGGATGCCTCGTTACGGTGCAGAACACCTAACAGATAGTTAGTATGATTCTTTTGGCTTGGGTTTCATAGGGTCTCGACCAAAATCGGCAATACGCATCGGTAGCGATCTATGTGAACGTGTTGTATGGCCGAAAAGGAGGAAATGCGCAGGACCTATGTAGCACGTTCGTCAGTCATGTGTTGTAGGTAGCCGAAGAAGAGTGACCAACAGTTCATGGGTTTAAGCTGCCGATACAAATTAGATCCAGTGAGAAAATGTATTTGAGGGTAGAACATACAGCCCACTCGCGCTTCTCAACATCCAGCTTGAACATGTCATCCTTGTAATGAGCCCAGTGACCGGAGGTCTTCCAGAGGCCCACATCGTACATGTTGGGAGTCTGGACCTCTTGGTATCCACGCTTGCGGTATTCGGTCCGAAGTAATTTCTGAATCTGATTAAAAATCCTCACACCAGCGGGCAAAAGGAAAGGGCATCCCGGAGAGTGTTCATCAAAGAAGAAAAGCTCCTGCTCCTTGCCGATTCTCAAGTGGTTTCGCTTCTCTGCCTCCTCGAGGAACTTCAGATGCTCGGCCATTAACTTCTTATCCGGGAATGCGACACCACGAATACGTTGGAGAGAATCGTTGGACTGGTCACCCAGGAAGTAGGCAGACGAGTTCTGCATGATCTTAAAGGTCTTGATCTTGCCAGTGTTCTGAATATGAGGGCCGCGGCACAGATCGACGAGAGTACCGCAGCGGTAGACTGTGCTCTTCTCACCAGTCACCAGCTTATCAATGTAGTGCAGCTTATACTTGCTGTAAGAGAACATCTTCCGAAGGTTTTCCTTGGAGACCTCTAGTCGATCAAAGCTCTGCTTCTCTTTGAAGACGCCCTGAGTGCGCTTATCGAGCGCCGGCCAATCAGATTCTCGGACAACACGCCCTTCAGGAATGGCCATCTAAAATCTCCAAGGTCAGCAAACCAACAAACCATCACGAAAAGCTTGACTGTCTCACGTCATAGAAGAATCCTGGAGAAGTTAGTTTTACATGATTTAAAGTCTAAGTTGTGTTATGGATAAATACCTTGCGGAGTTGGAGGGCCATGGGACAAGAAGCATCCATATTCACACTCGCAAGCCTCACCAAGGCAGTGGGCGCTAGAGTGCCAGAAAACCTCCCGAGCCTCAGGGTTGCTGAAAGGAACCAGCAGAACGCTGCAGTCACCCTCCAGAGGGCGGTTGAGGTCCCAGAGCTCGCCATTGACCTTCGCAATCACAATATTGGCGCTCACATCCTTTGGCACGTCGCGCAGGAAGGATCCAGGGGTGGTCTCGTAGGCCTTGGCGGGGATGGGGGAGGGGTTGCCATCGCCAATATCGAGGGTGACATTGATCTCGGGGTGGTCACGAGTCTTGGTCTCCTCAAGGTGTTGCTGCCATAGCTCTTCGAAGAGTTTGTTGCGCTCAATCATCCACTCGGGCAGGACATCGGGGGCGGGGGCCTTTTTCGCTTTGGCATCGTTTGGCGGGGCAGCGGCGGCCGGTTTGCCCTGAGCCTCGGCGGCAGGGCGCACGGGCAAATCCTGGGGGGCCTCAGAAACCATATTTGGATCTCTCAGGGCAGTAGCAGGAAGATTGACCGAGAAAAAAGGGATCTAGAAGTAAGTGATCTGCTATCGCAATTGGAAAAATATGAGTCAATACTCTTTCTGTGACGGGAGGGACGGGCGGTGAGTCATGTGACCGTAAACTGCCCTGGCTAGCGACGCTTTACCGCATGAAGTTTCCACCACCCGAAAACTTCTTCGCCCAAGTCCAACCTCCAAACTTTCCATCCAGCGCAATTATGTCTTTCCGTGGCCGTGGCTTCTCCGGCACCGGTGCGAACCGGGGTGGTTTCGGTTCCCGTGGTGGTAAGAAAAGTCCCCGCGACATCGATTGAGAATCCGAATTAGAGCTAACGAAATTTTTTTTCCGGGTAACAGGTCGCGGAGGTTTCCAGCCATCATTCGGCCCCCCAGCCCAGGTCCTGGGTAAATACAATTCCTATCGAGTCGGCGGATATTATGCGGGCGCAATGCTGATATTTATTAATAGAGATGGGTACCGTCATGCACGCCTGTGAGGGTGAGATGGTTTGCGAGTCTATCAACCCCAAGGTTCCCTACTTCAACGCCCCGATCTACCTGGAGAACAAGGTATGCTGTCGATCCCACCGTTAATTTTCCAAGTCATTGAAAATGTGGGCTAACCAGCTTGTCAATTAGACTCCCATTGGTAAGGTAGATGAGGTTCTGGGCCCCATCAACCAGGTGTACTTCACCGTCAAGCCCCAGGACGGTATTGTCGCTACCTCATTCAAGCCTGGTGACAAGGTCTTCATTGGTGGCGACAAGTTGCTGCCTCTTGAGAAGTACGTTATTCTCTTTTGATGATCCATATCCTGTACGCGGTGCTGACTTTATATCCCAGGTTCCTTCCCAAGCCCAAGGCTCCTGCAGGTGCCAAGCCCAAGCGCGCTGGTGGTGCCCGCGGTGGTGCTCGTGGCGGTGCTCCCCGCGGTCGTGGTGGCTTTGGCGGTCGTGGCCGTGGTGGTGCCCCTGGAGGTTTCTCTCGTGGTGGCAGCTTCGGTGGCCGCGGCGGTGGCCGTGGTGGTAGCGGCTTCGGTGCCCGTGGTGGCTCCGGTGGCTTCTCTCGCGGCGGTGGCCGTGGTGCTCCCCGTGGCGGTGGTGGTTTCTCTCGTGGTGGCGGTGGCCGCTACTAAGATATTGCTGACCAAATATTGTGTCTTCTTACGGCGTTTGGGGGATTCGGGAGCTTTTTTGCAGGAATATTTCTTTTTTTCTTGTGCATCCTGACACAATTACTGCTTCTCTGACTGCAGAGACTGTAGAATATATCCAGTCATAAAATCTGTTCTATTTACTGCTCATCCCATTTATTACAATTTGTAGTATGCCAGTAATCTTCACAATAAGTTGACCGCGACAAATTCATGTGGCTTGACAAGTGGCGCAGTGCACCGCCTCGCGGCTATTGCCTTTCGGGAAATGACGTTGACCGCTCTGCGAATCTGTGCGTCCGTCAACACTCCAAGCAGGATTGGCGGTCATTTTAACTTCCTCAACCTTTTGAGATTCCTGGAACCAGAAATCCCCTCCTACCTGATTTTTCCTATTTTTCCTCGGTCTTTCTTTGAGTATGTCTCGCAGAACATCGGCCATGGCGTCGAGTGAGCCCAGCAGCGTCCCGCCTTCAAATGACGGAGGTCAGTTTGCGATCGACAGTGCACCCCTCGTCATGTCGCTCACATGTTACAGGCCAGGAAAAGCAGAAAATGCTTCTATCTGAAGAACACGGTCATTTCAGCATGGTGAAGTGAGTAGTCAACGTCTATCTGCTGCTTCCTGCTTCCCAAAGACCCCCTCTAACGTCATTACTAGAGCTCTCCACCTTGCCGATCTGGTTACTGAGTTGAATGGTAAGTGGTTTCTCCTCGATTCAGTGCGATTGAAAGCAAACCAGGTTCTGACTATCTATCTACAGGTTTTTGCGGAGGCAAGTTCCAGCCGTTGTAGGAGTTGATTTGATTTGATGCTAACCATCAGAACAGTCATGTCCGTTTTCTCGTCCATGCGCTACTGCCTCGGAGAGCCCTCAGACTACGGTGCTATGTGGGCTGCCCTCGCCTTAATGCCATTCGGTCTGTTCTTCGACTTTATGGATGGAAAGATTGCCCGCTGGCGCAAGAAGTCGTCCCTGATGGGCCAGGAATTGGACTCACTCGCGGATCTGGTAGGAGAACTTTCCGGTTGTCCTAACAATTCCCATGACTGATGCGCTGACTATTTGGGTTGTGTTACAGATTTCCTTCGGTCTCGCTCCCGCAGCGGCAGCCTTCGCGCTTGGCATTCGCACAAACGTTGATCACCTCATCCTGACCTTCTTCGTCCTGTGTGGTCTCACTCGTCTGGCCCGATTCAACGTCACTGTGGCTGTTCTGCCCAAGGACAAGAGCGGCAAGTCCAAGTACTTCGAGGGTACTCCCATTCCTACTACTCTGTATATCGCTGGTCTCATGGCCTACTGTGTGTCCCAAAGCTGGACCCACGAGAACATTCCCTTCGGACTTATTGCCGAAGGCACAGCCCCTGGAGTTCCACCCCGCTGCTCTGCTGTTTGTCTTGCATGGTTGCACGATGGTCAGCAAGACCATCCACATTCCCAAGCCATAGATGTGGTTGCATTTGGTCGGATGATCTAGTTTTTCATTTTGGGAAGCCTGGGCTTGTCTCAGCATTGCGACAAGTGACCATGAAAATAAAGAACGAGAGATTCTTTTGTCTATAAGCAAGCTGAATGATTCCACTCCGCTTAATTGAGAACGATTTAATGGTGAGAAGAAACTTACAAGTGATTCTCAATATGAACATGTAGTGTACGAATATCAGTCGATATGGTCTTATGCAGCTGGAATATAAGCTCTGGGCCACCTGCTCCATTGGCCCTGTATAGTAAGAACTCTCGAAGCTTGGTCTAGGATGACAAGTCGAGTAAGACCAGTTCGGTCTTGGTAAAACGCAGTGATGAAGACTGCTGGAGGCACTGCGCGAGGAGATGTAGACCAGTGTAACATTTAAAGTTTCCAGGAACGGGATGGATGGAGTGATCCATGAATGAATCTCTCGAAGTCATCATCGTTTGAGTACATGCACGGATGGATCTCTAAGCCAATTCCTCACTTCATCCTCAAGCAACCTCTCGAGCTGGTCAGTCTGTGCCTGGTCGACACACTGTGAGATTATTTTCAAATCGAATTCCACCATCTCCAGACATGTGTGAGAAGGCAGAAGCGAATGACAGCGCCGAGGGCGACAAAGCTGAGTTGACTGAATAATAAGGACTCTGAACAACTCTTCTTTAAGTCATGATCTTCTTGCAATTAAGACGCAGAGAGCCTTGAATTATGGAGAAAGCCTCGGTTTTTTGGCTGGTACGTGAATAGTCTATCCAAGCTAAAAGGTTCTTTAGGCTGCAGCGTTGGAGTCGTGGGAATGTCTGATAGTCTTTACGTTCTTGCAAATTCCTGGGATCTTCAAGTTTGACTGGCAGAGGAAAATAAAGTAGAAAGCGGAAGTAGTATATGGATGGCTGCTCCCCGGGTTGTTGACCACCACGACTACTTTTTTATTAGTTATAGTCTTATTATAATTGGGAGCATCCATATCCATATCAATTCATACCTACATAATTATCAATCGGGGAATTATCACTATCATTGGTTTGGTATGCTTTAAATGTATACCGAGACTGATGTCGCGAAGAAGAAACTCTCACGCACACTGAATATCTCACTTCCAGAATTAAAAACCCGATCCAATCGCAATTTTCAAATCGTATATTTCAGTAAGCGCAAATAATCCCATAGAGTCATCTCCAAGCACTCTGTGTAAAGCTCACCGCAATTGAACGTCGTCCTGTTTCAATACTGGCCTTCCAGAAGGTCAAGCGGGAACTGAACGAAATCAGCATCTATCAAATCTCCAACCCCCAAATCCTTGATCCGAGCCATCCGGCCTCAATACTTCTAGAACTATCTGTCCCAAGATACCACCTTATTATTGAAGGGTTTTCTGTCATGAGAATACACCCCACGCAAACAAATAATAACACTGTTCTAGACCGTGTTCGAAGGCCCCATAATCCTTGGCCAACTTAACGATCCACTCCAAGGGTTTGCAGACCAGAACAGCCGAAGAACCTTGGACCATGTGAATCGTCAAGTAATGGTCAGGAAGATGACATCAGAAATTTCTTGTTACAATGTTGTTTTTGTTTTTGTTGTGTGGTGTTCTCAATTTTGGCGTAAGGGGGGCACAGCATTTCTTTTTTCGCAGATTCGGACCGGACTAGTGAGCGCCACACGCTCGAAATACATTTGGTGGTGAGTCAGGGTCCGCTGGGAGACAGGTCTAGACACCTGGGCGTACTTGAGGTTTTACATTTCAGGGTTTTGAGTTTGGTTTTGTAGGCATAGATTTTTAAATAACCAAGATCGGAATGGTGGTACATTATCCATCAGTGGACAGTACATTCCGAGGCTTTCATGTCTATGATGTACTGATTGCATCGACCATATGTACAATTTGGTCGGTAGCGCCCGGCTCTGTGTCGATCTTGTGACTATGTATGTGAGCGTTTAAATGATATGATTGTCGTCGAGAAGTGAGTGTGGTGGGCCAAGTCCATTGAACTGTACTGTAAGGACCACTGATTAATCAGATGACATCTCTAGCACCAACAAATATGAGTTATTTACATAGCCACCATTCGTGAAGACCAGATGACCTCAGTGCCTTTCTTGGTTTGTTCTCGTGACACTTGGGTGGTCTATGAAAGTGGCGTCCGTGGGGCGTAGATACAGTCCCATCGCTCAGGTGCTCGTGTGAGTTTTTCCAGAGTAGTTACAACCGGGCATATGCATACGTTTCCAAAATTGTAGATGTACCGTACCTCATGCGGGCAGTCAATCAAACCCATATGGTCAGGACCCTGTCTCAGATGATCAGTAGTAAATATCTGCAATGCTTGGTCCCTGCATCATTACCTCGGCGAGCCAACCTTGGTTATCCCGGCGAATAATGTATCGTATATTCTTTATAGACTCAATCTCACAGGGTCCAGAGCTATGTAGCCGGACAATCGCGATTGGTATATAGCCGAGAACATGTGCTAGAAAATTCATTTTGTAATTTATAGCGTATTGAGCCGTAAATAACCGAAACGGACAGCTCATTCATTGGGCACGATCCACTCGGGAGTGGCCGCGCAGAAAACCGTGGTCCGCGAAAAGGGGGTGTTGTTTTTGTGATGTTTTTTTTTTTCTTTACAAATATCTTTTTTCTCTTCAATTTCAGGCTTGTAGTTATGATCAAAGCAAAATAGCCCTCTTAATTGTAATATAGTTCCTAGCTTGTCAAATTAAGAAGCCAAGCCTCTCCGGTCTTAGCGCTGAAAAGTCCCCTCACACCCCGGACACGGCTGGGAAATTGCGCTAATGAGTTTCATTTCCCAGGGGAAAAAAAACGGCGAATGGGCGCGTCTCTGCGAGATAACACACACGTTTCAACAGTGAAATGCAACGTATAAGCCGATTCTTGAATGGTGTACAGAACTGATTTGCTCCATAATTCAATATTTGCCTGGTCAGGACTAAATTGTAGAAGTTCGATGGTGTATGACAGAGTCAGTTCCATTTTGAGGTGTGATGGGTGCCCTTGATTCATTGTGGCGGAATTCTGTAGGGACTCGCAGATCTGACAGTTTTACACGAATAAAGTCGCACCAGCGTTCAGGGACAAATCCGAAAAGAGGTTAAAGCGTCCAGTGGCTCCACTGACCGGCCCGCATTTAATGAAAGTGGGAAGCGATCGTCTGCAAGTTCCAAGGGTCATCAGCGGTGCCTGATGACTCAGCCAGTTCACGAGCTATCATTGGGCCAAAGTCAATATTATGACGGCAGGGAATATTCAATACATACAATACGTACCATACCAAGACCCAAAAAAGGAGACTGAGAGACAAACAAACTGCCCAACCTGTGCTACAGCACGTAAGAAACCCGTACCGTGTTGGTACCTGGGGAACAGACCCCTTGACCCTGAGCAAGGACCCCCGTTTCTTCTTTCTCCCTGAAGATTCTCTCTCGTCCTTTCCTTTCCTTATTCACTCTCATTAAAAACAAAAGGGACCGCTCGTTTAACGCCCTTCGACCTCTCTCTCGACCCTGAATCGTGACCCTCCAGTTATCAACTCGACTGGTCCGATCCCCGGTCGCTTCTCCCTCAACAAAGCCGTACTAAGAAGGAGCAACATCCATCTCACCCATCTCACTTCTCTTCGCGACTCTTTGTACTACCGGGCTTTTGATACCCGATTCCTCTCGCTCATCGACCCAGTTCTTCTCACTTCATCCCTTTTCCGATCGTTATTTGCGCCTGTATCGATTCTTATCGACATCTACACAGCGGGTCCTAGGGGTCCCACGACAACGCGACCAAACAACACCCGTCGGGACGGAGAGCATTTTCTTCAAGGACGACGCTTATTAGCATACTTCAATTCTAGAAGTTCTGAAGGGCAACGCCGGTCGTTTCCTCGTTCTTCCATTTTTCTATCGCAACGACTGTGTCTGCGGTGGTTTTTTATTCCCTTCACGCGGCTCGATATTCTCCTTCATTCCTATCCGCCATAAGATTCACCATGTGGAACGTTTTGACGGTTTCGACTCTTCTTCTGGCAACCGGCTCGGTCGCTGCGCCTTCCGAAAGGCTCGTAGCACGAGCCGATACCCTTGTGGGCTGCTATAGCAGCTCCCTAGGAATGACCAACAAAACCTCTGCTGAATTCCAGAGTTCGGGATGGTGCTTAGATAGATGCATGAATTATGGCGCAGCTACTTTTGCTTTAACCGGTGGCTCATACTGTCTGTGTGGTGACGAACTGCCTCCGTCGTCGGACAAGGTCGATTCGAGCAACTGTGATACACCATGCCCGGGTTGGCCGCAGGATGATTGTATGTTTTGTTGTTTTGTCCCGTACCTTCATTCGATGAGAATACTGACAGTCCATAGGTGGTGCGGACGACTACTATTCGGTGTACCTGACAGGCTTAGCGAGCAACGTGGAGAGTTATTCAGCCTCGACGACTAGCAGCAGCAGCAGCAGCAGCAACAGCGACAGCAACAGCAACAGCAATTCGACCGCCTCTGAGACCACCAAGGCAGGTGGGAGTGCAACAACCAACTCCGCCGGACAAACCGTTTACGTGACGGATACCAGCAATAATGATGCCGCCGCCGCCGCCGCGTCAGCGCAGGCTGCGCAGCAACAAGACGAGCAGAAGCAGAGCAAAACTCACAATACCGCGGCCATTGCTGCCGGCGTCGTGGTTGGTGTGGTTGGTGTAGCTGCTCTGGCTGGAGCTGCCTTCTTCTTCTTCCGATCCCGAAAGCAAAAGGCTCAGGGATACCGTGGTGGTCGTGACTCGGGACCGCCGTCCATGTCGGATTCGCGGTTCGACGGCCAGTACATGGCACAGCGCCGGCAAAGCAATGGCAGTATTGACGATGATCAAGATTTCTCTCGTCGAATCCTGCAAGTGACCAATCCTGATCGCTAAGCTACATGACCTCGCAATGTACCATTTTCTTTATCCTTGTCACCTCACATAACCGTCACCTTCCTTCGATCCCGCCCTGGTTTATGAGAGCCTCTTTTCTTCCGTCGTCATATTTTCCTCGGGTTATTTAGCGGAGTTACGATATCCGAAAGGCATATGGCTCGACCCGATTCGGTGTCCATATTTTGTTTTTGTTTTTAATTCCTTCTTCTGGCGGCATCTCCAAACGCGATCGTGCTTCGAGCCGTGAACCAACACATACCACCTCTACTTGGAGATTGTGCCCGGTGTACTACGCGAGAACATGTAGGATGTACCTGTCCGCGTCAGTCCTCTGAATTAATGCGTCTCAGTAGGCGCAGCAATTTAGATTGGGTTCTGACCAAAAAAGGCGTTTGATTTCGGCTCTATCGATGCTTGAGTTTGGGTGAACAGACCGTTCCTTATTCCTTTTTTTTTTTGCCAACACGATTTCTTCTGAACAGCTTCTTTCCTCAAGCCGCCCTTTGGTTGGGGTTGATTTAGTCCCAACATCTTAAGCATGAACAAAAATTTCTTGTCCTGGACGATCGGGTGACTGTAAGTAGTGAAGATCTAGTCTGTATCTAATGCGAGTATGAATAGCAAAGTGACTACGCGATTAAAGTAGTTATGTGGTCTTCCACTGTATTCCGTCATAAGGCAATCACACGAGGCCAATAGAGTTGCATCCTCTCCGGAGATTTTCCAAGCACTCACTTGTTTCCAGAAGATCCTAAGCTGCTGGGTTCCATGTTTCCGCTCCCTGGAATGCGGGGATCTGACGTCCCGGGGTGCTTTTCCAAAGGAACCATTCCTCTCTATTTCAACATCTTCAACCCCACGGCTCCACGGCTATAGCTTGATTCCGAGTATCATACCCACTCCACCGCCTCTCTCAGTACCTTACATATATCGCACCCTAGCAATATTCCTCTTACCACCTTCTTTCACCGTCTAATAAAATCCAAATACTGTCATCATGCCCCGCAAACGCAAAGCATCACTCTCAACTTCTGAGCCCTCAACATCATCACCCAAAGTGCCAAACACGACCACAACAACGACAAACTCAAACTCATTCAGAACCTACCCCGCCTCAAAGATATATCGCCTAATTGAGCCAGGCCCAATCCTCCTAGTCTCAACTGGCTCCCTGACACAGAAAACCCACAACCTCATGACACTAGGCTTCCACATGATGCTGCAGCACGACACACCAGCCTTAATCAACATCTGCCTCGGACCTTGGGACGCAAGCTTCAACCTGCTTTCCTCAACAGGATCCTGCGTCCTCGCAATTCCCAACGTCTCCATCGCAGAATCAGTAGTTGATATCGGGAACTGCTCAGGCGACGAGGTGGACAAGTGGACTAAATTCGGATTTGAGGCTATCCCTGCTGCGAAAGTTGAGGCGCCGCTTGTGGGTGGTGAGGGTATAATTGCGAATATTGAGTGTGTGGTGCATGATCGGGGGATGGTTGATAAGTATAATCTTTGGGTTTTGAGGGCTGTTAGGGCTTGGGTGCGTGAAGGGTTTGGGGATGAGGCTGAGGATGGGGTTGGGGAGAGGATGAAGATGTTTCATCATCGGGGAGACGGGAGGTTTACTGTTGATGGGGAGGTTTTGGATTTGAGGAGTAGGATGGTCAAGTGGAGAGAGTTTCAGGATTGATTCGTGTCCTATCTATGGGTGTTTTTATTTTTTGATCGGATGCTTATGGGTCCACAATTTGGGATCTGGCTCCCCAGAACTTTGTAGAAGAATCAGAAAGGCGGGGGTCATATTTGCACAAATCTACGCTCTACCTTGTGTTGGTATAAAATTGGTTTTGTAAAATAGTAACTCTGGCTGTGGATAAGACCAAGAATTTGCCTAATATGCTCAAGGCATTATCTAATAAGGTCATTCAACTGGCATAGACATCACATGGCCAGGAATATTGCGAAACTGATTGAGTGCATTATATTTGGCCAAGGCCTTTGCCTCCACAGCTAGCTTACTGAATGCGGCAAGTTCATGCTCGTTGTGCGCCAATCCTTCAAATGGGCTGATCAAAAGCCCTTCGATATCAGTTAAGGGTAGCTTTTGTTTCGCGGCGAGCCAAAGCGTGGAGAGATATTTCCAAGAACAGATTGCTACCAGGCTTGACCTCTTGAGATTTTGTTGAGTTATAAGAAAACGATTTATTCATAAAGCAAAGGAAATTGATAATGCAGTCATATTACCGGGGAGAATGCCTAGAGCTGGGTAGCTACGACAGTTTAGGCACGCTATGTACTCATTAAATCTGTTACGGTTTCACAACAGCAATACTTGAGCCGATCCGCAGTCATCTTCAGATGTATCACTTTGCTTCAAATGCACGCATATGGATCCCAAGGTCCGGGTTCTGTGTGAGTCCCCACGGCATAATATGTCGACAAAGACACTTCCTCTTGGTCCATCACGCCTTGTCATAGCTATTCCGGTCGTCCTGTGATGGGAAGCCCAAAAGTGAGAAATTTAGCGTGGGGGTTTTTTTTTTGCTTAACGACTGCGAGTGCTAATAGCAGGATCTTTTGAATCAAGAATCCCTCAGGAAGCGCAATGGGAACAAGATCGGTGGTGGCTCTATGTGATATGTGACGAGGGGGACGATCATCTGTTCAATGTCGAGCCACAGCCAAGTTGCGCGCGAGTGGTTCCTCCTGCAGCGCATGCACCGTACACTGCTTCTTATTACTGTGGAATTCCATGTCGTGTCACGGGCACAAATGTAAATTGAGGGTTCGTGCTCGGTATGTGGGCGATGAGGCTAGTACTCAATTAGTCCGCCACGCCTGCGTTCCCATCCGCGATACTGGCGGCGATTGCAGCAGTGTCTTTTCTCCCAGAGATTGATGTATTTAGATGTGAGAGTGTATTTGAAGTTTTCAAGTCCATAACGCAGCAGTCGCCTGGCATCTTTGTTCTTGTGAATTCAGCAGGCATAAGACATATCAGTCATGCACTGAATGCCGACAATTTTTTCAATGGCATCCTCTCTGTCAACCTTAGATGGTGTCTGCACAAGTGACACTGAGTACCTGCGATATCTTCTAGATCAACATCCAAATCGTCACTCCGTGCGAAATAGCATGGGGGTATCGTCGAAGTTGGATCTTCGGCATCGATGCAGGCTTTCTTGGGATTGCGAGCTACTCTGCAAGCAGGCATTTTATTCCGAGCTCAACCCATGTATGGGCCCAAGACTCTGCTTAAGGAACACGCGAGTCAAGTTAGTGGGATTACAGATGCTCCCCTTCCCGATTCACGCAGGCAGCATGCCCAGGTCCAGGCTGTGGGAAGGGGGTGAACTTGGACCATATCCTCATACAGAGAGGTGATTGGCAGAAACTGCTGAGCCTATAAGCATGCCTCTTATCCTTCTAAATGAACAATTTAGCCATATTACGGCCATATCTTGCTGGTCAATGGGGGCTTTACTAGGGCAATGGTCATGTCGCATGAACTGCGAAAATGCTCTCGATGATTGTTGGCGCTTCATTCGCTTCCGATGGAAGCTCCTTGGAGCGCAATTTTGTAGCTTGAATAGGCCCTTGGAAATTTCGGCTCTAGGTGAGTGATGAAAAGCGAAGAACATCGCAGAACAAAAAGCCTAATCGACACAAGTCTTGGAATCGCCAGGGCTTACCAAGTATTTTTAATTATTTTAAAGTCACTACATGGCCTACCTGGGTAGGTATGACTGACTTAGAGGGGGAAGACCTTGGAGTTATGTATAACCTTGGAAGGTGGGTTGTCACTGTTTTATTCCAAGTCTCAAAGTTACCTGGTGATATATATTCTAGTGTCAAATCCACCAACTTGCCACACCAACTTACCAGCCAACCTCAATATTAATGACCATTACTCCGATAATCTCTCTTGTCACATCCCGAGGGTCTCATAATTTCAATTGTCATCCATAGATTTTATCTGATGAAGAACAAACCAAGACTGACGCCATGCACCTTACAGCAAGCCCAGCGCTTCAACCACCCAAACAAATACAGCAAAACTCCAACAACTCAGCCCTGCATAAAGTGGCTTCAGCCACCATCATTCAGTTCAACCAAACACTCAACTCCAATTATCAATTCCTTCGAATTCCAAGAACAGCAACAATCCACCGCAACAACATGACATCAGATAACAGCACCAGCAACCACAATCGCACTCATTCCCAAATCCCGACTCCATGGGCGAGGGGTAAGAGAGCGCCTCTGAGGTCATTATCGAGTAAATGAGACAATTGCGACAATTCCACGAGCGGCCCAATCAAGCACTACAGATCATTTGTCCAGGTTCAGTTTCTTTGTTTACTAGTGTGCTAGATAGCTAACCGAAGCCCCCAGACACCCCCACCCAACGCAACGCAACACGACCAACATGTTCGTGATGATCGCCACCACATCCAACGGCGCTTAGTCGACGAAATCTGAGCGGCCACTAGCATTTCCACCCGAAAGCGATGATCGCAGGGATCGGAATTGGACTTTCATCCACATCCACACCCAAATCCCGATTTGGTATGTGTCTAGACCTAATACACGGGACAAGGGGGTTGGGTGGAGTGCGACTCATCCGCATTTAAATGACAGCTAACAGGTTCATTGCCCCAGAAGGGATAGATCTGCTGTGTTTCTGTTTTCCAAGCTGTTGGGTTGAATTGCAGGTGTAGAGAACATTGATTCTTGATCCTGACTATAGGAGATATCTCAGACGTGAAGGATTGCTCGGAGATTAGTAATGAACTATGTACCTTCTTTGTAAATCAAAAGATTTGATGACAGGTGCCTCAAAATCCTGGAACCCTGAAAGTCCCCGGCTAGGAGGCCCCAGAACGGCGCAGGAGCATACCCCACGAATGAAACCAACTAGCAGCCCAACTTCGGAAAATAACTTGGAAAACAAGCAAAGCACCAAAATAACATCCCTGTACATTTTCACTGACTTTCCCGTCTCGTTAGCCTAGACCGATCCCTAGCCCAGCCTCAACCCAACAGGAGAAAACCCCGAATAAGGTCCCCGGGTGGTGCAGGTGCAGCGCAGGGATTGGAACTCACGGCACCAACAGCGAGATAACAGCCTCCTGTGGATCCAACAATAATGTGCCTATGCGTTGTCAACTCCATTCTCGCGCCTGCCCGTCGCGGGGATAAGAGGCTACTGCATCAATCCCCACACAGAATTCTCCTGGACTCGAGTTGGAGCGAATGAGCGGTGTCCATTTATCCAACAGCGGCTGTGGAGAACGCCTCGCGCGCGCCCTCCCGGGGAATGATGTCATTGTGCGTTTTGGGCGTGCTAATGGTTCGTTGTTTTTTCCTATAGGTTAGATGGGACAGGGATGTAGCAGGCAAGGTGCTTTTGCGCTGTTGAGGCGGTGTGGTGGGTGATGTGATTCGTGGGGGACATGTTGTTGGTTGTGTTGGTTTAATGATTGGATCGGATCGCCTTGGATAATTATGCGCTCTGTTCGAATTAGCTAGGCCAAGGACTTGCATGGTTCAGGCTAATTTGGTGCGTTAATCGAGCGCTCAATTCTTCCTTCTTTGGATGTCTCAGTGCAGTGTTGATGTGGGAAAATTTGTTAAGACTGTTGAGTGTTGGTTTGGTTTGGCCGACCGCTACGTCACCCAATAACCGGGGACCTTGCGACTAGTCACATTAAATTGGACCCGCTGGATCCGATGTGTGAGCCGTTTTAGGTCAATGGTGTAGAGAGCAGATTTAATTATGTAGAGTTTGCTGCCTGAAGATCTGCACTCCATGTGTTTGTTTATGGAGATGTGTGGGGCGTGATTGATGTGTGATTGATATCCACGGACTGGGGTTGATAGTGATGTCCAGTAGAGTCAGAATGCACCGTAAATACAAAAATGAAAAATGGAGTTCGGAGTAGCTACGGAACCGTGGGATGCATGAAGCTTTACATGGGGCAGACTTGTCGATCCTTAACCAGCACCAACGAAAGGGATTACAGGTCTAAAAACTCCCAAGTACAGTGTTGACAGTTGCAACCATTCCATCCTGAAGGAATACAATATACTCCGTATATACATAGATCAAGGTAGTCAAGATCTTCAGCCCTGACACCATGTGGCAGTGGCAAAAGGTTAATCACTTGAAACACAAGGCTTAATGTTTGTGCGATCTCAACTCCGCCCAAGAATAGCAACCAGCCTCCAATGTGCCCGCATAACAGGGATCCTGAAACACACGATCAACCTGTGGCTCAAGCAAGGGCGTTCGTTTCGGACTTTGTTCTTTGCATGGGTGTGCATCAGTCTGTTATCACTGGTGAGGAGGCGGGATAGTGGAGAAAGTATGTCATCAGTGCATGAGATAAAAATACTTTCTGATCAGCATCAACCCGCATCAAGCCCACGTGTAAGCAGCTGAAACGAAAAGAATCAAGTTTCCAGTTGAGGTTAGTCGAAGGATTGCATTGCTTTGCAGTAGCGTTGTCTCCACAGTCAGATTTTAATGAAATTGCAATCCTTCGACGCTTGGACGGATTAGGGTGTTATTATGGTTAATTAGTATCGCATACATTATCCTGTTATGTTCAACGCTAGTATACTATTTTTTTATTACTTTTTACTGTCCCCTCTTTAATTAATCCTGATCCTTCGACACATGGTCGACAGGGTTCCCATTCCTGCCTCCCCATTGCTACCACATGGGAAATGAATGAGGATCAAACAAGATCAATCCTCCCGCACGCCTTTCCCTTCACCAATCGGCCATCGGCTAATCCCTCACTTAATTACCGGAAATGACCATTGCCCAGGCACAGTGCAACACAACACTATTGATCTTGGCCTAGATCCTCATCCGCACCTAGCTTTGACCCCCATCTTCCCCTATTACTCGCATGATTCAAGCTACCCGATCCATATGACTTCACGGGTTTAGCCGTCTTCTTCATTATGTCTGTCTATCCCCGAATCCTTCGATGGGAACCGCTCAAGTCCGATAATCTCTTTCAGGACCCAAGAGATCATTTCCCTTCTACCTGTTTTCTAATTTCCTCGAAGAAGTAAATGCTCATCTCCACGTGGTCTGTATTTACTTGATCCATCTCTCTGATTGGCACATCGGCGATGAGGATTTAGTGTCCCTACACCTCTCGGGGCCGCCTCGGAGTGGATTCCATCATTCAAAAACGGCAATGGGTATACCGCAGAGTTACTCTGTACCAGAATAGGATGTAGGTGAGATCCACTGCCATGCCATGTGTTTTCGCCCTTTGATGGTCAGTCAGCAGAACCACATGGCACGATCGGCGCGACATAGATCTCTGAAACGTCCTGTACCCTGCACCTCTTGCATACACTGGGTATGTACCTACGAGCTGAAACAAGTATTTATGCGTGATGCACAAGTTGCGAGTTGTGCCACACTGCACTGAGAAGAGCTTATTGTCGCCACTGTACATGATTCACTCCACATATACTCTTGGGTACCTGCTTGCCACTTAGACCTATACCGATATACATCTGCCCACTGTAGGTACCCACCAACCCACCAGTCCAAAATACCATTCCGTCCACATCGAGATGAAGCACAGACTCCGCCGTCTCCACAAAGGATAAAATGGTAGCCAATAGAATCCATCGATCTAAATCCCGATACCATTGTGACAATGATCTTCGAAGGAGCAACATTGACTTCAGTGGCTTTGTGGCTTCAATCTTCAACTTTCAAGCTTCCTTTGCAGAAAAAAATATTGCCTCTGCCTTGGTCCTACGATGGCAAATTGCCACCACCATTTGATTTCTGCATGTCCGTGGCGTGCGAGTTTTGCATTGATTCCCCAGGAAAAGGGTATCACTTACAAGGGCGAATCGAAGGTACGTGTTCCGGTGCTGCCCTGTTCCATTATCTTAGTTCGTCCCGGGAATTTGGCAACTGCTAGGTAAGTGCGGCGCCCGGATGGTGTTAGCGTCACAGGTATTTGTGATTGATCATGACAATTCTTCTACATCAACTAGATGAACTGTGACGAAACAAGTTGGTTTGTCCTATTCCAAACAAAAACATGATGTATCTTTCGCCGCTTCCTTCGTCTTCCTTGAGAAGTGTATATTCATGCATGTGTACCTCCTGTCCGGTTAACATAATCTAGGTATAAGCCGACGTCATAATACACGTCTCCTCACTCTCAACATCAGCATTCATATCTGACACACCTTTAACTGGCCACTCACATCCCTCAAATCCCGATACAGAAGAAGAAGGGGATATACTGACACCGCGACGATCACTGAGTGATCATTGGCTCATCATTGCACCATCTCTTTCTTACTGTTCTCCTACTAGGGCAGGTGAATAGCACGCGCAAGTTAGCGGGATTTGAAAATTTCCGTCTGCCCCATAGCAGCAGCTTAGATCCCGTAGTCCAGACGGGTAGTGGAGCCGTACGTTGTCCGGAGAATTTTTTTCCTCCTTCTTTGGTGCGGCTATAGAAAACTGTACCTTATTTTCTGGCGTCAATGATAACAGTGGATGGAGTGGGGGCGAGTGATTTTGCGGTGGAGGGCAGGTGGTTGGACTGGACTGAGTGGGGGGAGGGGGATAACTTCATAACCAGGCAATCAAAACCCAGTGGGGCCTTGGTGATTGCCACTATACCCAGAGGGGATAATGTAAGGCCTTAGGATAAATTGGCCTGATAACGGGGGTTTTAGCGCGATTTAGGGGAATGAGATGGCTGGAGTGGATACAACTTGAAAATTTGAAGGCCGGATTTCAATGCCAATATTGCTGAAGACCGAGAAAATCTTTATGGTGATTGTAATAGAGTTCGTACAGAAGGATTGAAGGTTGGTTTGGATGGTAGTTTTCCCTGTTTTCATGAGGCACATACATAGCCATGTGACGTGCTGACATCGCAGATGTTCGGGATTCCAATAGTTCCACCCGAGACGTTGGGACGGCGTGCACCGATTCCAACGCCGACTATCCCCCGAGAACAACGAGAACGTGAAAATGGAGGAAAGCGGGAACGAGGAAATTTGAAGTTGGGAATAGAGTAGATCTTCCCATAATGGATAATGAATGTTTCTTTTTTTGGGTGAGGTGAAGCATAAACAGGTTGACCCGACCGTCAGGATCGCGGGGCCCGAATCCACCGCACAAGGACTGCGCAAGGACCAGAAGGAGATTTGCCGCGTCGCAGGGGAAATGTGTACCAAAAACAGAAAACAAGAAATTGATTAGGGATAATCTACACGAGTCAGGTACCTTGAGGAATTGTTGACGATATTCAGAATGGATCAGGCCACTTTGGCTCACGGGAAGGATCCATGGATCCATCTGAGGTGAGATTGTGGACCAAGCCCTAATTTCATATAAGCAAAGTCTGAGCTCAAGTAAGAATACACCATCTAAAGTGATGTACGAGTAATAGACTTATGTTTCTATATTTACTTTGTTCATTTTACCTTCCCCACCTCAAGGGTCAGTCCACCGATCGGCCGGGGGTGGGAACAAGCAGGATTTTGCTCCCAAGAGCCTCGTAGTGGAGAACTGTTGTTTCTAGTAATTTGCTAGACGGAATACTTCCGACGTTCGCACTTTCCACTGTTTGCCGGGCCAGTCCGATGCTCTCCGGCAAGATTCCGTGATCATCGCATTATGCCATTATTCCAATACATAGTGATTGATTTTCTTTGTTCTTTGTTCTCTTGCTCTAACAGACCCGGATTTCTGGAACCAAATTTCCCTGGGAATGCGATTCCAAATCTAAATTCTATTTCTAATTCAAAGCAACAGAGTTAGGGGGCGGAGGAAAACCCGACCGGGAGCATGATGCTGACAAAAATAACTAACTCTTCTAAACTAAATGAGAAGGTCATGAACTGGAACGGGACAAGGGGTGCGGCAGACCTGCACCAAACGACGCCATAGCGTCCCCCCCAGTAGTATCCCAGCCGTGTCTGCGATAGCGGGGATCGACCACCCGCTAAAAAAAAGAACCAACACTCAAGCTCGACGCTGACTCGTGCACTTAACCAACAACACTAATTTCTGCAGAGCTATCATATGGGCTATGACGATGGCGCTGATCCTCATACGGCCCCGTTCTTCAGACCAGATTTGTGAGACATGGGGAATGGAGTAGCACCCTTGGCAAAGGGCCCTTGGCTTTTAGTTTTGCTCTCTTGGTCATGAAGTGGTCAGGGCTCCACTCATCTAATAAGGGTAGATACTGCGCACATGAAAAAAAAAAAAAAAAACAAACACGTGGGTTTTTATCCAAGGTCCAAACTGCATAGGAGTTAGTGCGAGCTCGGATTCCATTTGCTGTCACCGCGATCGACGATCGCAGTGCAACTCCATTACTCTACTAGGACTAGATTAGAACGCACGGAGTACGGAGTATGCACATCCAGGAGGTAGAGATAGAGATGTAAAATTTTGGGGGCGATGTGTTTCCACCCATCTGTAACAAGCCCTGCACGGGTATATCGTCATGATCCACGAAGAGATTGAGAGGAATCTCACCTTGGTCAGCCACGTGAGGGGCAGATGACATGAATCAGTGAAGGAGGATTTGGTGTGGGTCAACTGTTATTGGAGTGAAATGACCAACCAAAGTGGGTTATGTCGATTATCTTCCTAGATAGGTATAGACTGCGATTGAATGTGGAGATGTGATTTATCCGGACAGTATCTGCCACGCGAGATGGAGAACGGGTCGCATAAGGAACAGAGACGATCAAACACATCCAATCTATACTTGGAAACTCCAGATGCTCTAACGTACTAGCTTCCTGATACTCACTTTTTGCACGGAGTAATTTGAACTTGGTCATAGCTGATATCATATCAGTTAGCTCACTAAACCCTGCAGGTGAATAAATCCTGATTACTATTTAGGGACTATTCAACTAGTGGAGCGTGCGACTTGGTTACCCGCAAATATACTTCACGCTGACATCTTATCAAGCTGATTTGTCCATCACAGTCAGATCCATGCAGAGTTGAAGCAAAATAGAAACCCCGTAAAAAATAGACATGAAACAGAAATGGCCCCTGCATGGAGGGCCCCAGCTCGAGCATTTTCTCGCGTGGCAGGTCAGCCTGTGCAGAACGAAGGATTCATTCCAGAATGTCTGCAGAGATCACTCACATGCGTTTCAAGAATGTTCCTAAATTAAATCACCTGCATTTTCGCCACGGTTTCACCCCCTTGTATCGTGCCACGAGGTCACTCGGTACATGCACACTGTTGCCAGGGAAGCTTTTCCCCGGGCTTTCTGCCACGCGGCATGAGCGATGGGCTATGACCAAAGGGGTGGCATGCAGGCATATGCAACTGGGCGCCGTAAAGTACCTAATCAAGAACTAGATTGGCATTTGGTCTATAGGAATGTGGACTATAGGGATTATACAGCAGGGCGCAGACATAAGGCTGGATTGATGTGTCTCGTATCCGAATACAAATGCAACGGTAGAATTAATTGTCCGTATCGTTTAATGAAGTCATGAAATCGATGCATTAGGGATCCAAATATAGATACCAATTTTAAATATCGGTTGCACTAGGATATGTTGATCGGGGTTCTTGTTGAACCCCAGTGACGTTTTAATCGAAGGCCGATCGTGGATTGGGGGGCTCGGGGCCGAAGATGGTGGGGGGGGCTTGGTAGCTTGCCTGAGTGGTGTTCATTCACCTCATGGAGTAAAGGATCAGCATGCTGAAACAAGCTACCGCAAGTGAACTGTACCAAGGCTAAGCCTAGCGTGGCAGGGCTCACCCTTCCTTAAGGCGGACCACTGCGGACCCACTAGGCTGACTGGCAACTTTGGCTCTTGTCAGACTCCACCTTCGGAAAACCCGAGGAAGGGGAGTGTTAATGTCAAGATTGGAATTGTTCTTATGGTTGTGACTATTGTAGTGTTTATTCTTTTCAAGTTGAAAGAAATCAGTCGCACAGAGGGAGAGGGAGACAATTCTTGAAAGAAAGCAGTGAGGCTCTCTTGGGGACAAGGCACCCTGTTGCACGGAGTCCGTGCGCCCAACCAATGACAAGCGAGCTTAACTCTACCCGAATAGGCAACGGGTGCGATCCTTCGAGATTCCCAAAATGGATGTCTCCACCGAGTGGAACCAACCCGTTGGATGAGCTTGGACTGGAATGCCAATGTTCAAACTGGAATACATAACTATACTATAGGATAGATGCATAGAGAAAAAAGAAAGAAAAAATCTACTATGGAAAAAGGGAGAGAATGGAATAAACACCTGGACATTATCGATTTTAGTCCGCATGTAATATGAATAAAAACAAATTTACTCTAGTTACCCGACATGTCGGTAGCGAACGAGCAAGTACTTGTTGGACTTTCCTCCACTCACAACGCTATCTCGAACCAACAACTTATGGCCAGAACGCCGTTTTGGCGCCAACCGCATTAGCCATTCCTTCCTCTAAACCTATTTTAGTCAGTGGATGGATCAGCGCTTGTATTAAATGCAAATTCCCTCAGCCGCACCCCCTGACAACGTGGTGTAATTTTAGGATTGCTTGATCCTCCCGCGATCCACGCCCGTGCTTGGTTCCCTTTGATCTAAGGTTATGGCCCCAGAATAGTAATTATGGGTATTTTTTTTTCTTTTTTATTATTATTTTTTAATCATTAAATCATTTTCGAATAAATCATTTTCCATTTTCTTTTTGATTTATTTATTTTTTTGATTTAATTCTACTGATTAATTTAGGAAAGCCTAATAATCCGCCGGTAGATCGCTGTACACAGGAACAGCCCTGCTCGTCTATATCAGGCCTCGTTCCTCCGCTCTTCTTCATCGTCTCAGACCCGAACATTCCAACTCTACAACCCTCTACAATTACATCACTTCCATCCATCTATATAGCTTCCACGCCTTCTCCATTCTACCCATTCTACTTCCCTCCACGACATGGCCAGAGGTTCCTCTACTGAACGCAAGACTTCCACTACATTGTCTTCCAACATTGTCTCTGTTCTCAACTCTCCCGCTACTTCCGCTTCACCATCCCCAGAACCCTCGCCCAACATGGTTGGCCGCAAGAACACTATGCGCGGCAGCCCACAGACCGACATCTCCATGCCTATCACCTACACTCCCACCACCCACCGCATCAGCAAAGCTAAGAAGGGCAAGCGGGTGCACGCCTGCGAGTTCCCCGGCTGCAATAAGGTATGCGCTTTCTTCTCAACTTCAATGCGCACAAAATTGACTCGATTTTCCATAGGTCTTTACTCGCGCCGAGCACCGCAGACGCCATGAATTGAACCACAACCCCGAAGCTTCCTACCGATGCACACACTTGAGCTGCAAGAAGGCATTCCACCGCCCTGATTTGCTTGCGCGCCACATGGAGCGACAGTGAGTTTTCCACAATCTTGCGCAACACAATTCCCGAGCTTCGGGCTAACAGATAAACAGTGAACTTGAGTCGCAACCCGAACAGTCCCAATGGGCTTCCCGAACTCAGACTCCCATGACCAGTGAATCGGCCTCAATCCCCCGCTGCATTTCTATGGACAACGGTTCTCTCATGGCGGGCACTTCCCAGCCTAACTCCATGTCTATCGGCTCTTTGGTGGCTCCTGGAGTGCACCCAGATCTCGCAAACGACTGTTCTCTGGTGTGGAGTGGCATGGATTTGCCTCTACAGCATCCTCGCCCCTCTACCAACCTTTTCCACAACCAGCTCCCAGAGCCCGCCGATGACAGCCCATTCTACTCTTCGCCCGCTGAGACCTGTCCCTCTCCTCTCTCAGACACCAACTTCTCTCTCCCCACCCACAGCAGCTCCATCTCCTCTGGCTCCGTTTCATTAATTGATGCCTACCCTAAGAGCATGATGAAGACCGACTTGACTGCCTCTCCCATGCAAATGCACTCTCCCCTGCGCTGGGACGGCTCAGACATGGTCCCTACTCCACACATGGTGCCTATCTCCCTCGAGGAGAACCTGATCCAACCGCCCGTTCAGTGCCACTACCCTTCTCCCTCTTACCCATCTCCTTCCTATCCCTCTCCTTCATGGTCCAGCCCAGACTGCCTACCCTACGATGACCAGGTTCAGTCCCTGGCGCACTTCCAGCCTCTCGGCTGGA
The DNA here is from genome assembly GCA_028828275.1 of Penicillium frequentans. Classification (NCBI taxonomy): domain Eukaryota; kingdom Fungi; phylum Ascomycota; class Eurotiomycetes; order Eurotiales; family Aspergillaceae; genus Penicillium; species Penicillium frequentans. The sequence goes on along the minus strand of JAQIZY010000001.1, from coordinate 2,628,549 downwards.
AGCAATGGGCCATGTAAAGGTGCCCTTCAACGGGTCTTGCAATTGAGCATTCCACCTTTACCTGAATGCATGACTTTATGACGACACTCAAGCTACCTGAGGGCTGGCCCTCACTCCCCTCATTGGGCGTGGATGGAGATACCCGCACCTAAACACCTCAAACTCGGGATTGGATGCGCAAAACAAAAAATAAAATAAAAAAGCGCGCAAACCAGTCCCCTCTCTCAACCCTCTCCACCTCGACCGGGTCCCGCGAGCGCCATGGCGCTCTCCGTCGAATACCAGCTCCATTCGTGGGGCGGACAATCCCGGTCTGGAGCGCAAAAGGCGCGACCGCGGAGCGCGGAGCGAGACTTCCAGTGGAGCAAGCTCCACTTCAAACCAAAGCTCCAACGAAAGCTCCCTGATTTAAGATTTTTTTCTGTCTTCTTTTCTTTGTTTGACTGCACCTTAGAAGGGAAAGTTATTTGGGCTATAGATTTTTGGTTGCTGTTTTTATGGTTTTTCTTTGTTCTTTTCTTTTGTTGGATGACCTTGATGATTTCACTACGCGTCTCCTTCTGTTGGCTGTATACCCCGAACTGGATCTCTGAGCTACGACTCTCGCTTGTACATAAATGACACACGCATACAAACTGTTTTGCACTACACAAAATTATTTTCATCCCGTAGCTCTACCGTAGGCCCCACATGATACGTCTAAAGCTCCACGCTCCTCTGACCACGGTTCGCTTGATCGTCATGACCCGTGGTCGGCTAAAACCTAGAGATTCCAAATCGCGGAGGATCTCGCTCCAAACAGACCCAACGTTTGTTACCCACATTGATCTCGCCTATGTCGCCTACTGCAAGTCGGCTGTAAAAAGGAAAATGGAGCGCGCAAATGGTTCCCACGCGCACACGCGCAGTCCAACCAGGAAACTAAAGTTGCTGAGTTCAACTCAATCCAAGTTCTAACAAAGAAATGTAAAAAGGTAATTCGGGCTCTTGATCACCCGTTCTCATGTCTGTACTCTACCGTGATTCAGGAGTTCGTGCGCCCGGACTAACCAGCACCAGGACTATTCTACTAAAGGGAGGAAATCGGTCGATCATGTTTCCCCGTCTCCGTACCCGACTTCTCCAATATCACGGTTTTAATTATTTTGACTTTCATTTGCACCAATTATTTCACCTTTTACTTTTTCCCTTTTCGAACATCTTTTACTTACTGCATGCACACCATACCCCAGTCCAGTCCAGTCAAGTCCTCCCCCATACAGCTGAAAGATAAGATAACTGCGGTAAGGCGCCCACCCGCATACACTTTTACAATCTCACCAATCACCGCCCACCACACCCTAGACTAGCCAGTACTTTTGTTAATTTGGAGCCCTGTGGGGATACAATATAGGTCGGCCGACCTTGAACCATGGATGAGAGTTGTCGATCCACACGGAGCACCCGACGTCCCTTTGTCTTGTGGCCTAGTGGGACCGTTAATGCCTGGAGGTAATAATTCTTCCGTGGCAAATCAAATGCGTAGAACGGAATTTCTCGATACCCCGATGCAATCTGGATACCCCGTTCGGTAATCAGTTCGAACCACCCCTGCTAACATAACGTCATTTCACAAAATCGCGGGATGGGTTTGGTACTAGCAGGGATGTACGTGAGTCACTGTGTCTTGCCAGATCGGGGGGTTTCTACGATCCTACAGTTGCTGGTTACAACTGTGGGGAGGTGGAAGAGAGTAGGTAATGGATTGCTAATAACTTATACTTTTGAATGGTCGGCAGGACCGGTACTCCGGCACGTGTACCACACAAAGTAGTAAGATCGGTTCGCATTGAATTTATAATCAAATCCTGGATCCTGAACCCTTCATCGCAATCATGTTAAGCAGAGGCCAGTCTCGGAAGTGGGAAAATGTGATTGGTCAAGCGACAAGGGTCGGTCCGCGTGCTGGATCAGGCTCATTTAACATGGAGGCGCCGTGTCGATCAGGGGGCGTGTGTCACGAGGCTCTTCGGGCTGGATGCTCATTCCAGTAACGAGTAACGAAATTTCATTGTGCATGCAAGCTTTTGATTTGCGGAATTGGAGACAACTCCCACTTTGGTAATGTGGTAGCGACGTGGGGTTGTTATTGGTGGAGCCGTCTATCACAGACTTGGTATGGAGCAACTTGGTTTATTTTAAAAAAAAAAAAAGAAAAAGACAAAAAGATCAATTTCAGACGCTAATGACGAACGTGGGGGAAACTGGGCGTACAGCTCAACGAGATCTGCATTCGAAATCGGTCTGGGTGTCTTGGCTTAATTGCTAATCGTCTGCCTCTCCGGGGCGTGTGGCAGCCTAGCTGTCTTTCGGGTTTCGGGGTTTCCGTTTGATTGTGATTAACAGGGTGAATTCAAATTAAGGAGGTCTACAGTATGCAAGGATTATCATAGTCAGCCTCAGCTAATCGCCAACGGGTCTTTATCCCTTCCAGTGAGGACGTCACAGTTATGCAGCTAGTTGCCTAGGGCTCCTTCGAGGATATTCTCGGGGACCCCTTTTACCGGTTTGTCTCACCTTACACAGCAGGTCCACATGGACCAACGGCTGAACCATCTCTGTAAGTGTCTAAATGTCCTTAGATCGTGTTACAAGAAATCTTGTTAATTCTAAAACCTACCTTGGGTTTGAGTATTCAGTGCCTCATTATCAAGACTCCTGTCTACTCGGTGACTTGCAGTGCTTACCTAAGCATCCATTGAATGCACTCGAAGTTCACAAAGGTTGAACCCAGTACATGCACAGTCGATCTTATGTATGGTTTGCATGGATATACAACTTCTTTTCAACTACTAGCGATCTGTGTGGATATAAAGTCTTTCCACAAGCCTACATTTGGACCGTGCATTCCATCAGTGTCACGAGCTGCGTGTTCTGCCACCGAGTAGTCAAGGAGCACAGCATCGCTCATAGCTTATCATCTAAGCTAGCTGGAGGTCAAGCTCTATTTGCAAGACTTGAGAATGATGAATGAGGATGGTTGTCCAATTTATCCAAGTTGTGTACTAGAGAAATACCCCCGTAAGTGTGTCAAACAAGGGCTAATTGCGGTGGAAAGATTAATTCATAGATCTAGAGGGATTGGTATCCTGAACACGAGGAGATCTAAGCTGGCAAGCAAAGAGCTTATATCTGTCGATTCCGCTCATGGCACTAACAAGTGGCCCACTTCCACTTACCCCGGACCGTTTAATACCCCGCGAGGGGCCAAAAAATAGGCTATTGCTTAACTCGTATGGAGATCCATTGCAATGTCAAAAATAAAAGAAGTGTTCCAATGCAGATGATTGACGCTGCGTTGAGGTGCATATCTGGTTATCAACGGGTGCGCTTATCAAAACAAGGAATGGGGCCAGGTACAAGAATGAGGGGAAGCATGTCATCATCCGAATAACCTCACCTGCTCTCCTCCTCGACTCCCGGGACTCCTTCTTTTCCCTTAGTCACATCCTAAAACTCTTCAGTCATCCCCCCGAAGACGGAGCATCAATTCCCTCAGTCCCACAGTCATCCCACTCGGAACAGCATAGCCGCTGGATCCATCAGAACCAAGCTTGACAACCCCACTATAAAAGCCCCCAAACCCACTCGAGATCTTTCATCTTATCTGATGTGCTGATTCATCCTCCTCTGATGGCACCAGCAGTATGGTGGTGTTTGTCGACTTGGACCAAGATGCCTTCACCGAGTATTCCGGTTCAGCGGGCAAACCATTCCCGTCCAAGCTGACCGTCGCGCCCATCGCGACCGCAGCAGCTTCGGCTGATTTCCTTCCATCCCCCACCTCCTCGGACGAAGATCGCGATCGCAATCGTGACGCAGTTGTCCCCACGACTTCGAATACAACCGAGGATCCGGTGAATCCTAACCGGAATGCCTTCTCAGCTGCGCTGAGCTGTTACCCGTACGTGGAGATCTAGCGATAACTCAATCGCTCCCCGAAACGTGTGTGCATCAACGCTAATTATGTAGTATTGTCAAGGAAATCGCTCGCGCTATCGATTTGAATACCCTCTACGATTTATCGCGTACATGTCGCCAGTTCCATGTTAACTTGGCGCCATTCCGGCACCAGCTTGTGCGGGAAACCCTTCGCTGCGAGAACGAGTATATCGAGACGGTCGCGGAGATGCTAGATACTGGTGCCGCTATTCCTAGTAGCGTCAAATCGGTCCTGCAATTACTGAGCCAGGGTAGCTCGGAGTCAGGTCGGATGACGCGCGGGAAAGTGGGCAAGTGTGCACGCGACATGGTGGGCGAATGTCGGCGTTGCAGTAAGATTGTTTGCAGGGTATGTGATGGCCTCCAGATAAGCCACCATGATAGATCGGTATGGCTAACGAGTACTGGCTTGATATAGAATTGCACTATCAAACCGCCGTCACCACAAGCGATGAAGGGTCGTATTCGTCGACTTTGTCGCACCTGTAATACGGCTCCGCTCTCTCACCACCTACAAAGAATGCCAGACGAGTCATCACTGGATCTTGATAGCGATATCGGGAAAACAATCAAAGCAGAGACACTTTCCCAAAGCATCTGCCACTGCAACGACGCAGTTTGGCTTTGTGTTCAATGCGGCCAGACCCTCCGCAGCAACGACACAACCTATCGCCGCGTATGGGCCTGGCGCACGAGATACAGCACCTACCTCGGCGGAGGGCTAGGCACAGGTATCGGCGAGGGATCCCAAGGTGTGAAATGCGGGCGCGGCGAAACCTGTCTCGCTGGACAGGAGATCGAGCTCGAAGTCGACTGTGAAGCGGATGAAAGTTCAAGTGACACTAGTAGCACAGGCTATCATAGCCCAACGGGTCACCCATCTGCGTCGTCACACTATCATCAAGAGCTGGTTTCTTCGGATAGTCATGACGACGAGGAACCGGGATACTTCCGACAGGAGGTTATTGGGTTGGGGGGTATTGTTAAGCATAAGGCTAAAAAGAGGGTTATGGTTGGTGCTTGTGTTGTTGAGCATGAGGATGAGAGGGAGACGGGGAAGTATCTTCTTAAGGAGGAGAGTGGGTCGTGTCGGGCTTGGTGTGGGTGGTGTTCGAGGGTGATTCCGGCGCAGAATGAACTTGGGAATGAATGATTTGATATTGATGTGGATGGGATGGATTTACTTTGCTTTGCATTGCATCTATGGCGATTTGCATGCTCTATGACTATAATGATGGTATATACCTTATGCCTGCTGTGCAGAAGGGCTTGAACAAAATGATATGGCCACACTAGGCAAGCTTTCAAGCTTCCAATCGACCTTACCGAGGGATTCTATCTTACATTAAAATGTGCTAAGAGATGCACTTAACCAGAATTCAATGTAAAATGTTGTATAAAATCATTATCTCACGTATGCAATCATTTGAAATCTCACAGATGCAGATCAGTCTTGTAAAACAGAAAAGACAAGTACTCCTTGAATGCCAATGCATCGCTCCTCCATGCAGCAACCGTGAATTCATACACAGGGCAAAAGCCCTAACCATCATTCATCACACATATATCAAAAGGACAAGTTTGAAATACAATATCAAAGCTAATGAGCAGTAATAGTCCTGAAAAGTCCCTTCAGCCTCGACTCCTTCGGCGGCGATGGTTCCCGACGGTGCGCTCGACGACGTCGACCATCTTCACCCTCGCGAGCCTCACGGTAGCGACGTTCTCTTTCGGGCTTCTCTCTCTCTTTCTCTTTCTCTTTCTCTCTTTCCCGCTCCTTTTCGCGGGGCTTACTGGGTTCGGGTTCTTCGCGAGTGCGCCGACGAGGCTTTCTCTCCTTCTCCTTCTCCTTCTCCCCTTCTCTCTCCTTCTCTTTCTCGGGTCGAGGAGCTTGAGCTTCTTCACGGCGGGAAATTGAGCCACTAGAACGGCCGCTGGATCTCCGCTCCTCGTTTGGTGAACGCTCGTGACTGCCATTACTTCCGTGGCTTTGGGCTGTCGAGGCCCGACGTGGCCGGTCAGAAGGTGGAGTCACGGACTTGGACGTGTTAACGCGCACAAGAGGTCTGGTGGTGTCCGATTGGCCTTTGCTCATGTATTGAAGGAAGTGGCGGGGCTGAGGTTTAGGCGGAGAAGATGAGGTCTGCTTCGAGGATGGAGGTGCCTTGGAAGATGGAGGCGGCTTAATAGATCGGCTTGGCTCCTTGGAGGATAGAGTACGCTTCAGCTTGGTCTCGACGATCGGTGGATCCTGCTCCTTCGGCCCTTTCGAGGAAGAACGCTCAGATCGCCTGGACTTTTCGGGAATGATGCCGCTCTTTTCCTTGTCCTCTTCCACGGCTGCCTTAGCTAGCTTTGCGCGTGCTTCGGCACGTTTCTTCTCCTCGTGTTGTCGCTTGGCTTCTTCCAAAGCTTTAGCCCATCGATTGGTGAAAACACTACGCTCGCTCTTTTGGCGTTGAAGAGACTGCCCCTTGTTTCCATCGGATGATGTCTTGGAGTAGCGTCGCTCGCGCTCTCCTGTTGGACGCTTCTTTCGGCGGCGGGTACCATCTCTGCTTCCTGGTGCTTCCACAATTTCTTCAATCTCGCGGGATGCTTCGATTGGCTCTTCTGGAGCAAAGTCTGCCGGTGGTGCTCTCTCGGGGACCAGTGGCTCTGCAGGAGCTGGGGTCTCTTCAGGCGCAGGCTCTTCTGGGGCAACTTCCGCTGGTTTCTCAGCTGGTGCTGCTTCGGCAGGTGGTTCATCAGCAGGCACTGGATCGGCGGCAGGAGGCTCTTCCACTGGAGGAACTGGCTCAGGGGCAGGCTCTTCAGCCGGGGGAGCTGGCTCTTCAGGGGCTGCCGTGACCGGGGGCTCTTCTGCAGGAGGGGTTGGCTCGGGGGCTGGTTCTTCAGCTGGAGGAGCTGCCTCAACAGGAGGTTCTTCCACAGGAAGTTCCCTGGCTGATTCTGCTTCAGGGGGTGGCTCTACCGGGGGCTCCTCGGCAGCTTCAGGCTCTGGAGCAGCTGGTTCTTCATGGGCGACCTCGACCGGGGGCTCTTCGGCAGGAGGGGGTGCTTCAGGTGCCGGCTCTTCCACAGCAGGTTCTTCCACAGCAGGTTCCTCCACAGCGGGCTCTTCGGCTGGAGGTGCTAACTCTTCCGGGGCAGTTTCCACGGGCACCTCCTCAACAGGTGCTGGAGGCTCTTCAACAGGAGGCTCTTCAGGAGGAGGAGCTTCCTCGGGGGCTGCCTCGACTACTGGCTCTTCTGCAAGCGCTGGCTCAGCCGGCTCTTCCTTTAGAGGTTCACTCTCCGCAGGTTCTTCCGCGGCCGACTCTTGAGTAACCGGAGCAGGTTCCTCAGGTGCCGGCTCCTCAGCTGGTGGAGCAGGTGCTTCTTCAACCACGGCAGGCTCTTCAGCAACAGGCTCCTCGGCAATAGGCTCCTCAGCAACAGGTTCCTCAGCAACAGGTTCCTCAACAACAGGTTCCTCAACAACAGGCTCCTCAACAACAGGCTCCTCAACAACAGGCTCCTCAACAACAGGCTCTTCTGGTGCAGCCTCCGCTGCGGGTTCTTCTTTGGGAGCTTCTTTGGGAGCTTCAGCAGGTTCCTCAGCTGGCACCTCAGCCTCAGCAAGCTCATCAGCAGGAGGATCGACTGCAGTAGGCTCTTCAACAGCAGGAGACTCTTCAACAGGGGCGTCGGCGACGAACTCCTCTAAAACAGGCTCTTCCTTTGCAGTCTCTGAAGGGCTTTCCTCAGCCGGAGTTTCCGCGACAGGCTCAGCCTCTGGAGTAGGAGCTGGATCCACTGTAGGTTCCTCAGCCACTTCTTCGACAGGAGCAGGAGCTGGCTCTTCAACTGGGGCTGGGTCCGCTACCGGTTCTTCGGTGGTTTCTGGGGCAGATGACTCTGCGACAGCTTCCACAGGAGTTTCATCGGTAGAGGGAGCTTTCTCTTCCTCGCCGGCTACCTCTGGGGTAGATTCTGGTTCAGCTTCAGGTGTAGCGGGGTCAGTAGCAGGCTCCTCAGCCGGTTGGGCTTCTGGCTCAGCAGATTCTACCACAGGTTCCTCAACAGCAGGGGTGCCTTCGGGCTCCGGTGTCGTAGCCTCCGGCTCAGAGGCGGGCTCTGCTAGTTCAGCAGGAGCGTCTTCAGGCTTAGCTTCAGGCTCGCTTGTTGCTTCGGGAGCTGCCTCGGTGGGCTCATCAGGTGGGGTGATCTCTGCTGCCGGTGCCTCCTCTGCCTGGGCCTCTTCTGTCGGGGCCTCTGCTGGAGTGGGAGCCGGCTGTTCGGGTTCCACTACGGGTTCAGGTGCAGGTGGAGGTGCAGGTGCAGGCTCCGCTTTGGCGTTCTTCTTCTTCTTTTTGAGGGCCTTCCGCTGCTTTGCTGTCAACTTCGACTCGTCGACGACCGGCTCCGGCTCTGGCTCTGGCTCTGGCTCCACTGGTGCTGGCGGTTCAGGCTCACTTGCTGCCGGGGCTTGCTCTGCCGGAGCTTCCTCTGTGGGAGTTTCTTCTGCCGGAGCTTCTTCTGCCGGAGCTTCCTCTGTGGGAGTTTCTTCTGCCGGAGCTTCTTCTGCCGGAGCTTCTTCTACCGGAGCTTCCTCTGCCGGGATTTCCTCTACCGGGCCCTCTGCCGGGGTAGGAGCCGGCTGTTCGGGTTCCACTACGGGTTCTGATGGAGGTGTAGGTGCAGGTGTAGGCTCAGCTTTGGCGTTCTTCTTCTTCTTTTTGAGGGCCTTCCGCTGCTTTGCTGTCAACTTCGACTCGTCGACGACCGGTTCTGGCTCTGGCTCTGGCTCCACGGGTGCTGGCGGTTCAGGTTCGCTTTCTGCAGGTGGTTGCTTCGGCTGAGCTTCTGCTTCTACAGGAGAATCTGAAGCATTCTTCTCTGATTCAGCTTCGCCCTCTGTCTTAGCCTCATCTGCTGCCTCAGCCGCAGGTGCTTCGTCAGGCGGGGCTGCATCTTCAGTTTTGTCGGCAGCAGGCTCTTCGGTAGTCGACGGAGCCTCTTTAGGAGCTTCCTCACTGCCTTCGGCTGGAGCATCGGCGTTGGCTCCATTATCGTCACCTTGACCTTCTTCGGCTTTGGCGGCGTCAGCTTCTTCAGCTGCTAGTCTTGCGGCCTCCTTCTCGGCCTCTTTCTCGGCTTCTACTCCGTTCTCTCCCTCTTCAGGGTCACATTCTGGAAAAGCATCGTCTGTCAAACAGGTTAGTAATGCAGTCTGAATAGTGTATTCTGTCATATTTGGGACTTACCATTGTTTCCACCGTCATCGGGCTTTGCGGCGCTATCATCTGCTGTTGCGGCAGCCTCTTCATCCTTCGGTTCGGGTTCTGAACTCTCCGCAGGAGGCTCTTGAGGGGCTTCATCTGAGACGCCCTCCCCTTCTGCGTTCGGCGGAGGCTCATCGCCAGCAGGCGCATCTGTGCCTTCCTCCTTGACGTCTGCGTCGGCTGCGCCATCGGGGTTGTCAGCTGGTTCGGCGGGTGTTGTTGCCTCTGTTGATCCTGTTCCTCAAGTGAGTAAATCTTCTGATGGAGAGATTATATAATCTTCTATCAGTATACCGCGATCATACTTACCAGCAGATTCTGGAGATTCTGAGTCTTCGGTCGGTGCGCTAGATTCCTCTACTGCAGGTTCGGCAGGGGCGTCTTCCTTTGATTCGGTGGTGTTGGGGTCTTCTTTGTTGTCCTGGTCATTTGCCCCCGTCAGACGATCGGTCGATTCATTGATGTGATAACTTGCGAATTGGGATTTTTCATAATCGTATGTTTGATATTGAAGCTGTACCGATTGGTACTGGAATTGAGTGAGGTCTGCATACTTGTAACCCGAAGGCATCTTCCGGAGTTAGGGCCGGGGGCTCGCCAGTAGCCTCAATGGAGTCTTTATTGTCGTTGGTGTCGGGGTCTGGTGTTGCAGTGCCAGCGGGAGGGCGAGCGTTATTCTTATTATTCTTCTTGTTCTTTTTCTTAACCATATCCTCGGATTAATGACGTATCATAAAACAGGGCGGACTAGTGGCGTGAGAAAATAACCGGACAATTATAGATTGTCACGATACAGTCGGGCTCGATGCAAGGGTACTTTGGAGGAGTAAGAAAATGAGTAAGAAGATGAAGTTAAAAAAAGTCGAAACACTTGGGCCAGGTACTCCTCCTGTATTAGAAGACCGAACAGGTAAGAAGCCTTTGCTTGTTCCTCTGGCGACAAAAACAATTACAATTGGACGACTATGGTGAGGCAGCGTATAAGGGTTCGCCCGGCCCCCGTGGTGGATGGCAACAACGACTAGCTGCAGTCGCAGTCATTGGGCCCTTGAACGTCATTGACGAACTGCCCGATGACCAGAATGCAATTGGGCCACGTCGCATCGGTCTCCATAATGTGGTGACCAGGGCGGAATTAGTGAAGGGCCTTGATTAGGGCCGGGTGAGAGCAGCAGTCTCCACTTGCAGGAGCTGCAGCAATCGGTGAAGTCGGGAATGGGAGGGAAGCACAATGGCCCAATTAGGCAAGACAATGCTGCAAGCATGGAGAACACAGTTTTGGTGAAGTGGAGATAAGTGGCACCAATCGATTTTTCCATTGCTATTTCCTAACTTTGTGTTGAATTTTTATTGCCATCTGTACTGGGTACAAACACGGGCGTGGGGTTGGGAAAAAAATGGACCCGAATTGAGTGTGGGTCACAAACAAATCGAGTGGTTTTCTAAGAAGCCACACCGAGAAAAAAAAAAAAGCACCTGCACCTGCAGTGTACCCAGGGGGAAGCGACCCTAAGGCCCTAGTAAACAGCCGAAAAAGTGATGCAGTCGAAGACCCATTTCTGCCCAACCTCCCCGGTAATGGCGGCAAATAAGATGCAGGCCTGGCAGTGGGGAGACGAAAGAGACGAGGATCATGACCGAGAGGACCCGGCACTGGAGACGCTGGCACTCCTTGGGCAATCATTTAGCCCATTGACTCACTCAAAAAGGCGGAATTGAAGCGAATGGAGTCGAGTTGTAGTCATCAAGGCTCCACTCTCCGACACCGACACTTCACTAGGTCGATCATCTCTCCCGAAAGGAACTCGCCCTTAGAGTTGTGACCTGTGAGTTGCTTCATGGAATGCTGGATTCAGCAAGGGTGCACACATTTAGAATGGAGATTGGATCATCCCACACCATGCATCAACCGTGCAGGAGAAGCAAGAGGGAAGTCGTGGAACAAGGAAGTGATCGGGATCAGGTGACGCATGCCGTGTGACCGCTCACGTTTTCGATTCGTTTATCGCATTATCTGATCCATACGTAGCTTCTCTTTTCTCTTTCTCCTTGAGTTCGGGCTCAGTAAACGACCAATAATTGCCTTATCTCGTTTAGTCAACCCGAATTAAGCGGGATGCGTCGCCACCTAAACCGTGCTCTGGCCAGGGCGCGGCCCGATAGTGTTCCAACGCCCGTACAACCAATATTCTGAAACCTCCTTCCAAAATTGGGTCAACTGACTAGCTGCATCGGTCCGAGCATCCATGCTACACTGACTGGCCATATTCTCGCCAATGACTCGTGTCATTCTACGCTTCGCTTTGAAATGCAGGCGATCATTTTAGATCGATCTAAAACAACAAGTCTATTCAAAATAAGATGGATCTCAGGTCATGTCTTCAAGCTACAGGTTACAACACCTGAGGCCTGACCATATCAAAAATATGTAACAAGTCAATGGCGATCTTGTACAGTTGTTAAGGGTGGATCGCAACCCAACACTATTGATCTAAATCACTCCATCTGAATTGCAATAGTAGACCAAAGTACATGTCAGCTCCTTCGAGTATCTTTACAGGCTGATGAAAGCCCAACTATGTTTCCTGGTACAAACGCTATAGCGAGTTCGGACCAAGCCATGTCTTTATTTATAAAGGGCCTAGATATAAACACGTCAACGATAACAATCCCATTCAAATTATCGAGAAGGTTCCATTGCAGTCTTCTAGCTCAGCAATTGCATTGCAGATCCAACCAAACATGTCGCTTCTCATTCTCCCGACTATCTAGTCTTAACGCCCGAATTTTCCGTCTCACAAAAGTTCACCCCAATTTAATTGTACAGTAGTCTGTACTTCTCAACCAATAGCTATGCTAGCGCGTGCAACTACTGCAGATGACGAATCATTCGGTTCGAAGTCATGCATGGCCCCGAGTCCCCGCTGCAACTACCAAACTTCCCCGCTCGACTCCTGATCTGCAGGTTGAGGGGTTTGTATGCTGGTACTGGCTTGTTTTGGCCTTATTGGCTGCCTTGATTTGATATGGCCATACTGGTGCGCAAATATAGGTGTGACTTATAGTTCCACTGTCAATCGAGAGTGACGATGCAGCTGTATTTCAAATTGTTACATCCGATAGCCCCTCGAGTATCCGGGGGAACGAAAGGGTTGCGAGGTTTAGATCTGTCTAGGTGAAACAGTGGGCGACATTGCAATACGTAGACATAGTATAGACAGGGTCACTATCTAAGCTCCTGGCTGGCTCATAAACTCCCGATAATGCTGCGGATCAAAGCTTGTCGGTAAACAAGATCATAAAGCCTTGGTTCTCGATGACTGAGTGTCATAAAGTTATTAGTATTGTTGCCCGCTTGATCTTATTCGATAGTCCCTGGCCTATAGGTGTTGCGATGTCATGCGAGTCCATTGCTGGCTAAATTATCCCATAGTCAGCGCGTATCTAGGGGCTAATATACCTGAAATTTCATGCCGTCAAAGAACGCCGCGTCTGATATGTTCCCAATCAAAGATATGTTCCCAATCAAAGTCTTCTTGAATTCGAATCTTCACATATAGGAAAGTAATAACATGGCATGAAATTGCAAATTTCCGCAAATAGCTCCACAACCGCAAACTTCGATATCGTACAATTCATCACACCAACCTAAGCACATCCATCTCACTCATAGTCTTTCAACTCCTTCAGCACATGCGAAATCTCCGAAAGCTCATTCCCGGACTCACACCGATCCAGTCCATCAAGCGCATTAGTCGTCATAGTTCCCACATGCAACAATCTCTGCCTCTTCTCGTCGTCGCCAATCTTAGATACAAATCCCATCCATGCCTCTTCATTGAAGCCTCCCTCTTTCTTTATTATGCCCATCTTATAGCCCACACACCCAGCATAGCAGTGCAACTCAGGTGTCACCTTCTGCGTTGCCTCGAATTTCTTGGCCGCGACTTCTCCTATGTTTTCCTCGTTTAGGCAATCAGCTCGGGCTTCGGAGTATTTTTTCATGACTTCGTTCTTTAATTCGGTGTTGTCGTCAAGGGATTGGTCGCTCGCTCGCATGGGCTGCGTAGGTGCGCTCACCTTTGATATTGTTAGAAACTTTTCGATATCTCCTATGGTGAAGAACATACTGTAGCTCCGAAGAGGGTGAAGAGCAAGGGGAGAATGAGCGTGCGAGTCCACATAATGTTCTTAGCTTATTCACGTGTTCAATATGATGGTTGGAAGGGATTGGTTTCAAAATCTTTGCAATTGGTATTATCTTTGTTCGAAGGAGGCGAGTGAGACTCATACTCGTGAATCCCTTCGCATTAAATACAACATAGAGAGACCGAATGACTACAGAGTATGGACAAGGCTGACCATATGATGTCATCTTTCCCCAGAAATTTGCAGATCATATTTGATTAACCCTATTGCTACCTTCCAAACTCTGCTGGGTCTTGATAGGGCTACCTTGACCCCCTTGCAAGCTACATTCTCAATAATATCCCCATGCATTCTCGAGAATGTTCCAATGCCCAATTCTGAAACGTTCAAATGAACGATGATTCATTCAATTGAGAGAAGCATGAAGGAGGATGAAGGGAACATTATTGGGAGGGGATTGTTACAGCTTTCAAGGGGTTTAAGGTGTAAATCTAGTGCCTACTGTAGCTCACCCTTCACTTACTATGCAAATTTAGAGAAGGCTACTAAGCTACTTAAGTGAGTCAAGTCATGAAAATTGCATTGTTATGGCCCGCTGGTGAATAGATCCACTAAGGGACAAAACACATGGTAACCGTAGCTTATTCGCCGCTGGATATCAAAATTACTAGGGTCTGGAAGAATCAAGACCAGCTTATATTGATCGCATATGGACCTCCGAAGCTATAGAAAGGGATGTATACGACTCCGTCCGTAACATGAATTGGCCTCCCCCTCTGTTTTGGAAGAAAAGAGAAAAAAAAAATCAAGGCGCTTAGGTCGAAATTGTTGCCATCAATGTTCCACGACAGCCACTGGGGTCCCGCGTTGCAGCGGTAAAGTTATAGGAGGACTTGTTTCAGGCTTGCCTCCGTGTGGAAAGCAAAAGACAAGAATTTTTGGAAAGGATGTGGCAGAAATATCTGTATAGACACTCTCTTCATGATGATAATGGTCAATGCAAATTCATACAATCATGTCTATGCAGTGTTAATATGGTATTTATAATAGGTAATTACGCATACAAGCCTGCTGCTTAAGGCTCTTTCCCCCCGCAGTCTCAGAAAATTTAATTGTAAAGTTGGTATCATTCACGAATCATGTAGAATGTAAGGTATCATTCCCGAACGAGGGCAATAGCGAAAGGAAAGACATGCTCAGAGCCAAAAATCAACGCTGTCATGATATAATAATTAATGAATGTCAGATGAACACCTTCTCAAAGAGAGTAAGCAAGCAAGTATGTACCCAGGACGGCTGTTGAAGAATGCCACTTGCTAGTGGACGTAAGGTCACTTCATGCGCTCGTCCATCTTCAATCTCCAACGAGGGCCATATATCTTCATGAAAAGAATAACAAAGGCGCTAACGAAACCAAGACCTCCTAGTATGGTAAAGAGCCAGCCGTTCCCCATGACGCTGATGAGAGGGGCTGTGATAAAGGAACCCACGCAAGAGAAAATATTCCGCACGAAGTTGTTCAATGCTACACCACTGGAGGATTTCTTGGGCATAAACTCGGTGAGCATGGTAGTTACCATGCTGAAGATAAGCATAGAGCCGATCCCGAAGAAGAAGTTGGCAATCATCTTTGATTGGTAATTAGAATCATCGAACCAGGAGGGGGTGAATGGAAATGATCAACATACCGGTGCCGGCCAGAAAACTCCTTTTTCTACAGTCCAACCATACCAGATCAGAGCGGCAGGATATAGAAAAGCGCCGAGCCAAGCGTTCTCGCGCATGCGATCCTCTGGGTGAAACACCAATCTTCCCTTTTCGTCGTATCGATCTGCCTTTTTCGCTTCTCGATGCATGATTCTATCCATCCATCTTCCGCCAAAAATACTGGCAATGAAGTAGCCTAGGGAGTTCGGAATATAGAGGCAGCCGATGATAACAGTCTCGAAGTTGTATGGCGGTTTACCAAATGTGTCTTCAATGCTGACACTCAAAACATATAGAGATCCGAAGGCAATGCTGCCATAGTATACACTCAAGAGCACAGGAATATATCGTAGGTAGAGGACGACTTTTAAAGGATCGATAAAATTCGTCTTCAAAAACGTCAGCCATTGAGCAGTGGACTTGGCCACCTGCTGAGTCGATACGCGACTTAGTGGGCGGCTGATGGGGGCAACTTCATCCTCGGCGACAGAGGGCAACAAGGGCGTTTGCACCATCAATGTTTCTGGCAGCGCAAAGAGGATGAAGATAAGTATGAGGCCACCAAGGACAGCAGAGAACCATAATGTACTACGCCAGCCCCAACGTTGAGCCAGAAGACCGCCAATGATGGGTGCCAGCAAAGGTCCACACAGAGGTCCCAAGTAAAAAATACTCATCGCATGGCCTCGTTCATGAACCTCCCACAGGTCTGCAATGCTCCCCGCACCGACGGCTTGGACTGAAGCGGAGGCGCCGCCCATCAGCATTCGCATGACAATTAGCATGGCGATTGTGTCAGAAATGGCAGAAAGAATATTGAAAACCACGAAAAGAAACAATGAAGTCAGGTAAATTGTTCGCCGTCCGAGCCGTTCACTGAACGATGACCACCACAGAGGACAAATTGACATGGCCAGCATGTATAAGGAAATGGAAAGATTGGTCAAGGTTGATGTTGTATTCAGATCTTTGGATACTTGGGAGAGCGAAGCTAGGCAAGACATCTGGTCAGTATCAAAGGAGAAAGGGATCAATTCACGGGCTTACGAAAGAAAATCGAGCTTCCCAGTGGTGCTAGTATTCCTGCTGTTGCAACAATAAAAGTAATGAGCCATTTCATATTTCGAGAATACGTCCTCGGGTCTTCGACCTCCGCGATGAGAGTTAGTTGGCCAAACAGTCCTCTTCGTTTCAGTCGTGGTACCACAATTGCCGGTCCAAGTTCCGTCGTTTGGCGCGCCAAAGGTCGCGGTGCTTCAGTATCATCACTCTTCTCGAGGTACTCGTCAGCGATATCAGAAACGTGAGATCGAGCGTGAGCCATGGAGTCCGCCTCGATCCCATGATTGTCAGCGAGTATTCGTTCATTGCTTTCAGCGCTGCTGGCTGGTAATCCCGATTTAATGGTCAAATTTCCCGCCATGTCTCCCATTTTCGAGAGTGAGAAGAGTATTGATTGATTTGTTGCAGATCAAAGGAGCCCTGACGGGTTCCTTTAGAGGTTTACCCAAGTGAGTGTGGGATCGACAAGGCTGATAGCCTCGTGGTGTGCATGAAACAATTGTAACAATCCCCTGAAGATCGATAAGAATTTGACGGTATGAAACGCCGCAGCCTGAGATCATCAGTGGTCCAAGGTTGCAGTGCTTTATCTGGCCAAAGCTGGCGAATGAACTGGGTCCGATGCGGCTGGAATAATACCCAAACAAGTAGTGATAACGAGCATTACAATGGATGCCAAGAAAATAGAATCTGATGGGATCGTCAAGGGACCGGAAAACCGAGAAACTCAAGAGTCGATGCACCAACCAAACCTCCAAAATAGGCAGGCGTGGATCCTTTGGGCAACTATAGGACTAGAAAGCAAGAACGAATCTGGGCTGTGCTCGGAGTGATTTCAGTCTGAAAGTAATCGTCAATGACTACTACTTGATTGGTATCTGAATGTGGAAATGTAAAAGGAAATCCTTAGGGGTCGAGGGAAACAAGATCTTCATGGGGTCCACTGTCACAAAGTAGCCCTCTACAGCAATGTGCAGCATTGGGAAAATCGTTCATCGACGACCGCTAGCGACCGGAGTCTAACATCCTGCTTTTATTAAGTGCAGGCGGATTAATTTCCGGTCACTTGTTCGTGAGGAGGTCGCATGAGGGGACCTGGCATAGGACCCGGATTTCCCTAGCGGGTTTGCGATGCAGCCAGTCACCGTCAACTACGGTAGAGCCGGTTTCCCGGCGAAGCGAAAACGCGGATTAATGCCATGAGGGGGAAGGGGCTGTTCACTCCAAGTCTAGACAGCTATTAACCTGGTAGTAGAAAGATCCGAACGTCTCGATAAACTCGCCTTGGCTTTTATAGTCCAGGGATTGCGTGATTGGGGAAACCTACTTCATTGTTGACAGTGTGTCACGTCTTGGCGCCCCGGGGCATATCGCGTGGCAATTAGTACATCCTCCGCATCAATTTATATCAATGTCAGGGGGTGAAGTCCGAGTCCCTGGTTGTAATTAGCAAGGAATACCCATAAACGCATGTTAAACGAACGCAAAACTTACATTACAGATTGGCACGGTCGCGCATCTGCAAGGAGGTGATTAATAAGCCCACTGCAATTCGAGCTATGAAATGAAGTGGAAATGACGGTGAACTTAACATTCACTCAATCCCTTCAGTGTTCTTGAACCAAAATCACCAAGGGAAAAACTTGCCAAATACAATTCAACGTGACAGCCTCGGAAGTTTCGCTCTGTCGGTATATATCTCATCATATTCGCCTTTACCCCGTCATAACCCCGCACCACATCAAAACATCTCCAACAATGACTGCCCCTACCGCCATCAAGCCTGAGGATATCCAGGCTCACCTAGCCAACTATAAAGACGAAAAATATGTCGACGGCTGGGCTTCACTGTGGGAAAAGAATGATGTCAAGCTGCCCTGGGATGCGGGATTCCCAAACCCAGCGCTGGAGGACACACTGGTCAAACAGCGGGCCACCATTGGCGGACCTATGGCTGAGGATGCACAAGGCCAGTCGTACAGACGCAAGGTCCTAGTGCCTGGCTGTGGCCGAGGTGTTGACGTGCTCCTCCTGGCCAGCTTTGGGTTTGATGCCTATGGTCTAGAGTACAGTCCAGGAGCTATTGAGGCGTGCAAGAAGGAGGAGGCCGAGAACAACAGTTGGTATCGGGTTCGGGACCAGACAATTGGTCGAGGAAAAGTCACATTTGTGCAGGGTGACTTTTTCGATGATGCATGGTTACAATCCATTGGTGTGCCACTTAATGGATTTGACATTATCTATGATTACACAGTAAGTTAATGTTTATCTTTGCTTTCGATTATCAGATGCAGCTATTCATGGATCTGTTCCCATGATCACGCGATGCTGCTTGTCTTTACCCGTCATTGATCATTCAAAATCTGACTGTATCTAGTTCTTTTGTGCTTTGAGTCCGGCACTTCGCCCCAAATGGGCGCTCCGCCACACTCAGCTTCTGGCTCCGTCTCCAAAGGGTAACTTGATCTGTCTCGAGTTTCCTCGCCACAAGAATCCTCTTGCTGCTGGACCCCCTTTCCCTGTGTCCTCGGAGGCGTACATGGAACACTTGAGCCATCCCGGTGAAGATATTCCCTACGATGCCAAGGGCTTGGTCAAGCAGGATCCGCTGCGGGCGCCGAGCAAATCTGGTCTTGAGCGGGTGGCCTACTGGCAGCCCGAGCGGACCCACGAAAAGGGACAGGGCGAAAATGGAGTGATCCATGATAGAGTTTCTATCTGGCGCCGACGTGACTAAATATTCCATATTCCCTTTGATATGCGCCACGAAGAGAGATTAAAAAAGAGACAAGAACGGAATACAGATCTCCGTGATCGATCGATCAGTCTGGAAATATTGAACCGGTCTGGGGGTATTGAGTATTTTATTTCCGGGTGTTGCACACCAAAAGTAGTTGTGTAACCCAAAACTCTTTTAAGACTGCTTCTTCGTAAGAGCATTATAGTGCTCACCCAGCCCGTAAGAGTGGCGGTAGTACGCCAGCCAGATAACGCGCTTAAGCTTTTCCTCCTCATCAAAGCTATCCATATCGCCCGATTCAATCTTCTCCATTCGTCCATCACTTTGGACAATATTAATTTCCAGTCCATATGCCCGAGCAATGGCCTGCAGTTCCAGTTGTCCACCCCACTCAGCGGTGAGCTTAATCTTCCGCGTGTATACATCCAATGGCTCCTCCATGAATGCCTCGAAGTCATCCTTATTTTGCGTAATGAAATCCGCCGTCACAGCCCGAACTGCTCGGTACCCGTCATGCTGTGGCGATGCAACAGTGTCAATGCGTGACTGAGTCGTCGGTTCGAGAACAATTCGGCTTGGGTCCGGCCGCAAGCCAAGTCCGGAATCATCCAGCTGTTTGGCAACGGATGAATAGAGACAGTGTCCGTCGGGGTTGACTTCAATCTCCTTCAAGCCAAGCTTCTTGAACACCGCATCCATCACCTCTTTCTCATTCCCTCTGTAGTCAGTTTGGTTGGCGGCCTCCTCAGCGGCTGCTTCGGCTGCCGCAGCCTGCTCAGCTGCCCGACGGGCCAGGCGGGCCTTTTGTCGGTTAGGCTTTTTGGTTTGAGTTGTGGATTCGGGGGTAGGAGCTGATTCTGACTCTGGTTCTGCATTGTTGGGAGTCTGGTCTTCGTTGGATTCGGGATTGGCCGGTGTTTCGTCCTCCAAACTGAGATCCTCCAAGCCTTCCACCGGTTCGGATGAAGTGCCATTTAGCTGGGAAACTTCCGCTTGTTGTTTCTCAGTGAGCTCTCGCTGCATGCGTTCACAGTCATCATTGACGCCTTTGCGGGTCTTCTTCGTCGCGGACTTTTTCTTCTGAGTAATGCGCCCTTGCAGGTCTTTTTGCTCTTTGCGGTGCTTTGCCTGAAGCTCGTCCATGGTGGATAGGAAGAGCCGGTCTATTTAAACAGAGAACAAAAACGAATGACGCAATCAACGCTGGAGTATATGCAGTTTCTTGACAACAATGAAGGATGAGTCGCCCCGCGAAACCCTGACTTTGCTGCCCTAAGTTGTGTCCCGATTTGGAATGGCATGAATAATCATCGGAATGTCGGAGAAAGTGTCTCGCCGATGTGCCTCGGCTCGCCCGCATGGGTCTCGGCCCGGGGGTATTACTGTATGCAGTGCGACGGGGTAGCTGGGGAAGTCATAAAGTGATGAGATTACGCTAATCGGACCCCAAGAAACTATTCAAATTCACCATCATGGATTCACAGAGTCTGTTTAATGTTAAGGTCAGTGGGTCTGACCGATATAAGCATAGACTCTGCTAACTCTTCTCTAGGGCAAAGTGGTGCTGGTCACTGGCGGAGCCAAAGGCATTGGTCGCATGATCTCGGAGGGATATGTTACCAACGGTGCCACCGTCTATATTTCCTCGCGCGATGCAAAGGCCTGTGAGCAGGCTGTGAGTGAGCTAAATGCTCTCGGCAAGGGCAAGGCGCACGCCATCCCAGCCGATTTCTACAAGTATGAGGACGTGAAGAAGCTTGCAGAGGAGCTGAGCAAGCGCGAAAGCAGTGCGTGACTGTGTTCGTATCCGATACGAGAACCAATTGCTAACTCGAGTGATCGCAGAACTCCATGTGCTGGTCAACAACTCTGGCTCCAACTGGGGCGCCCCTTACGACGAGTATCCTACCGCTGCCTTCACGCGTGTCCTTACCCTCAACCTCCACCGCGTCTTCGATCTCACCCAGCTCGTGACCCCACTGTTGGAGAAGGCCTCCGCGGAGAATGACCCGGCTCGCATTATCAACATTGGCAGCGTGGATGGTCTCCGTGTCCCTTCGCTCGAGACATTTGCCTACAGTTCCAGTAAGGCCGGTCTGCACCACCTGAGCCGGGTACTGGCAAATCACCTGGGCAAGCGAAATATCACGTAAGTATCTCCCCTGATAATCTATATTGCGGGCCCTATGCTTATTTCAATCTTGATTTAGCTCCAACACTATCGCCTGTGGCCCCTTCGAGAGTAAGATGATGGCTGAGACCCTCAAGACTTTCGGTGAATCCATCAAGTCTGGGATTCCACTGGGTCGGATCGGAACTCCCCAAGATGTGGCTGGCACTTGCTTGTTCTTGAGTAGCCGGGCGGGTGCGTATGTGAATGGTGCAACCATCCCTGTAGACGGTGGTAGCGTTATCGCCGCCAAGATTTAAGGTGCTCGCTAAACGCGCCAGGTGATCAAATGCATTTTTTGGCTGTATCTGTAAATAACCCAATAGGAGGCTTCCATTATTCATTGTACACACTCATTTCCCTTTTTCAACATTCCGGGAGCACCGATGCGGGGGGGCCTTGGGGCCTAATAGCGGATTTCCATCTGACATTCCGGTGAATGGCTGGCCGAAGCATAATTGTTGGGTATCTTTGCTTTTGATGACTGTTCTCAGTATTTGGATCCAATTGAATAAATAAGAACAACAAAGCATCAATTAGAAACATCTAGATCCAGTCAATGACCCAATACGGCTATCCGGTTTTGCTGTTATCATTAGCTTATCGGAGGCAACTCACTGTGGAGCGGCGACATCATCGCTTCTCATGCCGTCATTCTAGTAGATCATCCGACCATCCCACCTTCACACAGCATATATCAGATTCTAAACAACACTTTTAACCCAAACAACTGTGCCGTACACCAAGCCCAATTGAGACCGAGACTGTCTCATTCCGTGAACCAGGTTGCCCCTGTCTCGTTAGTTAACCTTCCAAAATCCACAGTTGCTTCCAATCGCCCTTCTCTACATAAAACGGGAGAATTGGCAGTTTCTGCACAGGGCTACTATCTGTTTTGTTTTGTTTTCCTCTTGCCAGGATTTCTGACCCGGGAAAAGAGAGAGAAAGTGAATAGTCGGTGTGGAAACACACTTCCGTCTTGAGTTACCACACACGAGTCTAGATTGTCTCTCCGCCTCTACCCCTCCTGCGCGACGACCAGACCATGAGCTCGTCAAACGGCCGTTCCGAACGCCCCGAACGGGCTGGCTCCATCGATCCCCTTTCTCATCCAGATATCTACTATGGGAATGAAGAATCACTTGGTAGAATTCGCCGCGGGCGCGCTTTTTCGGCGGTAAGCAGTCACATTGTTGGGGTGAGGTAGGTCCGGGCACCTGACTGACTCGATTTCTACGCACAGAGCTTGAAAGATTACAGCCGCGAGGACATCTCTGAATTCCTTGGGACTTTGCCCTCGAGGCGAGGAAGTCATGGTAAGCTGTCCAGCAACAGATTCCACAGACATCGATTAACACCGACGCTCAGATGAGTCAAGCCACAAACCCCGCAAGTTCTTCATCAACGTGGAGGAAACCCTCGACGCCCTGTTGAAGCAAGAAGATACCGATCAGAATATGCAGATCACGATTGAGGATCTTGGCCCAAAGGTAGGCCTAGTGATTCGTACCTGTTCTTGCTAGCTGCTAATTTTGGTAGACACTGTCGATCGGAACGGCGGCTTCGTCGGGATACAATCGTGTTGATGTTCGCGGCACTTATATGCTCTCCAATCTTCTTCAGGAACTTACAATCGCGAAAGACTACGGTCGGAAGCATATTGAGCTCGATGAGGTTCGCCTCAGCGAAAATCCAGTGGCTCGGCTTTCGCGGCTGATCAAGAATTCGTTCTGGGTAGCGTTGACCAGACGCATTGATGGCTCGAATATCGAGGTGGCCGGAAGAGATCCTAAGGATTGGACATCCGATCCACGTCCTCGCATTTACATCCCACCAGGTGCCCCGGCACAATTCGAATACTATTCCAAGATCGCCGAGAAACACCCTGAACTACGTTTAGACGTGGTGATGCTTGACGCTGACATCACTCCGGATTATGTTATGAAGCTCAGTGAGAAGCCGGGCTTGCTGGCACTTGCAATGCAAACCAAGATCGACGAAGCCACTGGGAAAGAGGATCTAGAAGGTGTTCCTTTCGTGGTGCCTGGAGGTCGATTCAACGAATTGTACGGATGGGATAGCTACATGGAGTCTCTAGGTCTCCTTGTGAGTGACCGAGTTGATCTTGCCAAGGGCATGGTCGTCAACTTTTGTTTCGAAATTAAGCATTACGGAAAGATTCTCAATGCCAACCGATCCTACTATCTGACTCGCTCGCAGCCTCCGTTCCTGACTGACATGGCACTCCGTGTTTATGAGCGGATCAAGCAAGAGCCAGACGCAAGAGAGTTCCTGCGGAATTCAGTCCTCGCTGCGATCAAGGAATACCACAGTGTGTGGGCATGTGAGCCACGCTTGGACCCAGTTTCCGGCTTGTCGAGATACCGACCCCAGGGATGGGGTGTGCCGCCGGAGACGGAGCCTACTCATTTCACCCACATCCTGATGCCATATGCGGAAAAGCATGGCATGACCTTTGAGCAATTTGTCAAAGCTTACAACTCGCGTGAGGTGAACGAGCCAGAGCTGGATGAGTATTTCTTGCATGACCGAGCGGTGCGTGAGTCTGGTCACGATACCAGTTACCGCTTGGAGCGCGTGTGCGCGAATCTCGCTACCGTTGACCTTAACTCCTTACTCTACAAGTACGAGGTGGATATTGCCAGGATTATCCGGATTCACTTCAAAGATAAGCTGGACATCCCGGTGGAATTCAGAACTCCTCAGACCCAGGATATCGAGTTCGAAA
This sequence comes from Penicillium frequentans, assembly GCA_028828275.1. NCBI lineage: Eukaryota > Fungi > Ascomycota > Eurotiomycetes > Eurotiales > Aspergillaceae > Penicillium > Penicillium frequentans. The sequence continues at coordinate 2,604,724 of JAQIZY010000001.1, read as the reverse complement.
GCTCGGCTTCCTGGGATCGCCGCGCCCGCAAGCGCAAGCAGCGAATGGATCAGTTCTGCTGGAACGCAGAGAAGGGAATGTTCTTTGACTACGATACTGTAAAGAAGGAACAAACGGACTATGAAACTGCAACAACCTTCTGGGCTATGTGGGCTGGTCTTGCGACGCCAGCACAAGCAGCCGATATGGTGGCCAAGGCTCTGCCACGGCTTGAAGCTTTCGGTGGCCTAGTATCTGGTACAGAGGAATCCAGAGGTCCCGTCGGCTTGGAGCGACCCAACCGACAGTGGGATTATCCCTACGGCTGGGCGCCACAGCAGATGCTCGCCTGGACTGCGTTCTTGCGCTATGGATACCAGGAAGAGGCAGAGAGATTGGCTTATAAGTGGCTGTACATGATCACCAAAGCATTCGTCGATTTCAATGGTGTTGTTGTGGAAAAGTACGACGTGACACGGCCTATTGATCCGCACCGCGTCGATGCCGAGTACGGAAACCAAGGCACCGATTTCAAGGGCGCGCCACGTGAAGGGTAAGTTTCAAACCGACAATTGGCTTTTAGAAACGCTCATGCTAACGTCAATTTTCTAGTTTCGGTTGGGTCAATGCTAGTTACGTGTATGGACTGGAGATCCTCAATGCGCACCAGCGCCGCTCGCTGGGAACCATCACACCCTACGATACGTACAAGAAGGCGGTTGACGCGCAGAATGCGTATTAATCGAATTGTGCATTGAAGTTGGAGTCTTGATTGTGAATGTCTTTGACACTTCATTGGAGGTTTGGTAAGACAAACCAAAAAGCAATGGCGTACAATTAGAAGTGAATCTGGGGACAAGGATGCCGGGCAACTCGGTTGAGAATCCTTTTGTGTTCATCGGAACGAAGAAAGAGGAACAAGAAACTGGCCCTTATGGCATGCAGAGTGAATGAGATATGTACAGGCGTCAGGTTGATGTATTCATGATTCTGCGTTGATTAATTGGCTTCCTGGAGAGGGAGCTTGGCTCCAAATAGCGTGATTTTTCGAAAAGCCATAAAAACATCATTTGTTTTCTCGTTCCATCGAATCTATTGATCATAGCTGCCTTGGTATATCAGCCCCCGCAATTTGTACGAACCTTGGAAGTATATCCCCGCACACGGCATTCGCGAAAATAACTCGGGCTCCGCTCGGAACCCCCCGGCGAGCGTCCGAAACACCAGGAATCCCGAACCGTATTGGAGACGCCATCGAGGGCCCGAATGGAGCTAAGGATGCAGTTACTTCCTTACGGAGACAATTTGCGGGTGGAGTCTGGGCATTCCCCTGGATTTCCCGAGGTTGTTCTCGTGGAGACCTTTGAATATAGTACGTACTAGTTGTAAATGCAAAGAACAGTTGCGCTTTTAATGTATATTTTCTTGATGGATACTTTGTGGGTTTGAAGTGCTGCATTTAACCTTTAGGTAGGTTTCATACTCTGATAGAAGTGCAAAAGGGTGCAAGATAGCGCGAACAAAACGCGCATTTGATATATTTCCATATCTAGTTGTCTCCGATACAGGACCCTTGTCGATCCTAGTAGATTACCTGCCGACCCTAGGGGGATCTTTGTGGTGGGACATACAACGCGAGGTACAGTCAGCGTCGATGAGCCGAGGTTCAATGAAGGCGGTTAGACTGAGTCATTTTATGATCGCCCCGCGCATCATCTTTATTGGAGGAAGGTCTAGGGTAAAATGACCATTGCTGTCATCTGCTCCGGTATGAATTCGTGGTGTTTTAAATTGTGTTTCAGGGATTCGAGGTAGATCTTGAGGGGTTTGCGTGTTCACGGTACATGAACACATATTTGCCCTAGATGGATATTCGTTTTCCCCGGGGTGAACGTATACGCCTGAGCCCGGAGGTAGATAGTCATGGATATAGGTATGTGCGGGGCTTCCCTGATGTACTAATTATGGCTTTGAGTTATCAGGCTATTACCGTATAATCGGAAACGACTGCTGCTTGAAGATTCGGGTTCTTCATGATTTGTCTAGGCCAAGATGGCGGGTGGAGATACGCTGAATACCGGGGCAGGACGGGAATGTATTGATGACTCATACATTCTTAGACATTTTAATGTTTGAATAGCTTCCGTTTGAGCGACTATGGGAGTTAAGGAGTGGAGAAAAACGAGAGACTCTGATTAAGGAGGTATCTCCAGATCTATCGTACGATTAGTTTTATTATAGATTGCTAGGTGAAGTCTGCTTTCGAGGTTCAACTGTCATGGCCAAATGCACGTGAAAATACCATGTATTGTAATGCTTCCCGACGCACATGTTCGACGACGTCATTGCTTCATTGACGTTCCGATCTATTCGCGTCCTTGCACGGAGCCACAGACCTCGTTTTAGAAGATCAAAAAAAGATCATTGAATTTGTAGAACCTCATAGATGAGATACCGATAAGAATTCAGTAGCTTTAGAACGAGGAAAAGTGCGCGAAGAGCGATGTTACCGTGTCAAGCGCCATAAAAACGCCGAGCCAAGTCGTCCATTAGACCGAGGATCATCAGCATCTGGATCCTCTCTCCCGAACCGTACCCGCACACTCCGCCTTTCGGCGCACCGCCTGTGAACATTGGTTGATGGCGATTCTTGGACAGTACCGTACTGAGCCTAGGCATCCTGGGGTTGGGCTGGTCCCGGTCAGCCGAGCGTTTACCGACAAGGTTGTGACGCATTCGCAAAGTAAATAAGTACCCTGGTTCCCCTGCTGGCTTGTGATTGTAATTTTTTTCTATTATCAGCAAAGTTCTCTTCTCTTGCTTTGCGACTCTCCTCTCCTCTCCTCCTTTATCTCTTTGTGACAATTCGCATTGCCCATCCTCTTGTCCTTACATTCCAGGACTAGCTAAGCTACCTTTCCTACCTCGGTTGCATTTTTAACAGATTTGTGTTTTTTCTGCACACGTTGTCTCAGTATCCTTAAACAAAAGTCATCATGGGTCTACACGAAGACGAAGATAGACAGTACGCGGCGGAGGTTCAAGCTGTCCAGAACTGGTGGAAGGATGACCGGTGGCGCTTCACCAAGCGGCCCTTTACTGCCGAGCAGATCGTGGCAAAGCGCGGAAACCTGAAGATTGAATACCCATCCAATGTGCAAGCTAAGAAGCTTTGGAGCACACTCGAAAACAACTGGAAGGTATGATTCGGCTAATTCAAAATTTTGGTATACTAGCTAACATATGAGTCGTTGAATAGAACAAGCAGGCTAGCTTCACCTACGGCTGTCTGGAGCCGACTATGATCACCCAGATGTGCAAATTCCTCGATACTATCTACGTTTCTGGCTGGCAAAGTTCCTCAACAGCCTCGTCGACCGATGAGCCTTCTCCCGATCTTGCAGATTACCCTATGGTATGTTATATTCATGCTGAGATCTATAGAGCAACATTTACTTACGCGCATGTCTTTACAGGACACTGTCCCCCGCAAAGTCAACCAATTATTCCTGGCACAGCTCTTCCACGACCGGAAACAGCGTGAGGAGCGCCTCACAACTCCCAAGGAACAGCGATCCAATGTTGCAAATGTGGATTACCTCCGTCCTATCATCGCCGATGCCGATACTGGTCACGGCGGTCTGACTGCCGTCATGAAGTTGACAAAGCTGTTCGTTGAGCGCGGTGCCGCTGGTATTCACATTGAGGACCAAGCTCCTGGCACCAAGAAGTGCGGCCACATGGCCGGTAAGGTCCTGGTTCCCATTAGCGAGCACATCAACCGTCTCGTCGCCATCCGTGCCCAGGCCGATATCATGGGCTCCGATCTCCTGGCTATTGCCCGTACCGATTCCGAGGCTGCCACCCTCATCACCTCCACCATTGACCACCGTGACCACGGCTTCATTGTCGGCGCCACAAACCCCAACATCCAGCCCTTGAACGACCTGATGGTCGCTGCTGAGCAGGCCGGCAAGAACGGAGCCGCTCTCCAGGCCATCGAGGACCAATGGACCGCGCAGGCCGGTCTCAAGCTCTTCAACGACGCCGTCGTCGACACCATCAAGGCCAGCTCCGCCGGTAACAAGCAGGGCCTCATTGAGCAGTACCTCAAGGCTGCCAAGGGCAAGAGCAACACCGAAGCCCGCGCCATCGCCAAGGACATCACCGGCGTCGATATCTACTTCAACTGGGAGGCACCACGCACCCGTGAGGGATTCTACCGCTACCAGGGTGGCACCCAGTGTGCCGTCAACCGCGCCATCGCTTATGCGCCCTTCGCCGACTTGATCTGGATGGAGAGCAAGCTGCCGGACTACAAGCAGGCTAAGGAGTTCGCTGACGGCGTTCACGCAGTCTGGCCCGAGCAGAAGCTCGCTTACAACCTCTCCCCTTCGTTCAACTGGAAGAAGGCCATGCCCCGCGATGAGCAGGAGACCTACATTAAGCGCCTCGGTGAGCTCGGCTACGCCTGGCAGTTCATTACCCTGGCTGGTCTGCACACGACTGCGCTCATCTCGCACCAGTTTGCCAAGGCGTATGCGAAGAATGGCATGCGCGCTTATGGCGAGCTGGTTCAGGAGCCTGAGATGGAGGAGGGCGTTGACGTTGTTACCCACCAGAAGTGGAGTGGTGCCAACTATGTGGATAACTTGCTCAAGATGGTTTCTGGTGGTGTAAGTAGCACTGCGGCCATGGGTAAAGGTGTTACCGAGGATCAGTTCAAGAACTAGAGACTCGCTGGACTTGTACAGTTGTTGGATCTTCTGAGCCCTGGGACATTTGGCGTTTATGTTTGATTTTTTCTTTATATCCTGGACTCGATTCCCGTTGCCACGCCTTGTACGCGGCCGTCTGTCTTTTGCATGTCAAAATCAGTGCATTAGTAATTTCCGAAGCTTAAATGAGAGTATAGTGGATCCTGACTATTGAATGTTGAATACGTGTAGCCCGTAAATGTGTAGCCCCTAACTGTGTAAAATCCGGAAGTACGCCGTAAGCTAACCCCGAAAGTGATGAATCCCGATGGCCAGGGGTTGACTCGTACTAGAGCGGGGCACATGTGGCGTGAAGCCGCGGCTAGACTGCATAGTGGAGATGGTGACAGGGGGGTAATTAATCTTAAACTTCTTCAAAGCTCTGAATCACAAAACGAAGACAATAACGAAGGCAATCTGTCAGTGGTGGTACTTTGTCTATATCCAGATTGTATCGTCTATATAGCCAATCTGATTAAAGCATCGTCTCATTCGATAATATCTGAAAGAATCGACAAAAAAGCAGTCAAATCTACAACACCAAAACAGCAAAAGGGGCCCGGGATCGACGGGGCAAAACCGCCGGAAGTGCATGTGCATGCGGAGTAGGCCGCTTACCGCCCTTAAATACGAGAGAACACCCTCAAAACCTACCAAAAATCCTTCTGACGTAAGGACTTTTCTTGTGTCTTCCACCACTATTTTGCGACTTATTCACCATGGGCGTAACACTCCCCGAGCTACAGTTCACACCGGTTGAGGAAATCCCCTCACGGGTCTCCACTGCCCGCAAGGCCTTCCTCGAGCACCGCACCCGAGATGTCGAATTCCGCCTTGTGCAGCTGCGCAAGCTCTATTGGGCGTGAGTTCTGCTCTATGCGACTGATCAGTGAATTAAACTGACCATTTTATTTTAGTATCAAGGACAACGAGGAAGAGATCGCTGAGGCTTTACGGCTGGACTTGAACAAGCCGCGCTTCGAGACCGAGCTTGCGGAGACCGGATGGTTGCTTAATGATATTATTTTCGCCTGCCGCAACCTGCACAAATGGATGAAGGATGAGAAGGCCGAGGATATTGAATTGACTTACAAGTTCATGAGCCCCAAGATCCGAAAGGACCCCCTGGGTGTTGTTTTGGTGATCGGGTAAGAAGCGCCACCCCGAACATGCACGCGTGCAATGCAAGCTAATATCTTTTGCTCTCTGCAGACCCTTCAACTTCCCCTTCCAACTGACTCTCGGCCCCGTCATCGGTGCCATTGCTGCCGGTAACACCGTGATCCTGAAGCCTAGCGAGAACGCGTCCCACAGCGCCGCCATGCTCCAGAAACTCTTCGAGGTTAGCCTCGACCCCGCATGCTACTCTGTCGTCCAGGGTGGCGTCTCCGAAACACAGGCACTGTTGGCCGAGCGATGGGATAAGATCTTCTTCACTGGTAGTACCAATGTTGGTCGTATTGTCGCCAAGGCCGCCGCGCCTAACTTGACCCCGGTTGTGCTCGAGCTGGGCGGTATAAACCCTGCTTTCGTCACTAAGTCTGCCGACCCGAGATTAGTGGCCCGCCGTATGCTCTGGGGTAAGCTCCTGAACGCTGGTCAGATCTGCACTTCCCAGAACTACCTGCTTGTGGACAAGACGCTCGTGTCGCAAGTCGTTGAGGAGTTTAAGAAGGCGTATAAGGAGTTCTACCCTAACGGTGCTAAGGGAAGCTCTGATTTCTGTCACATTATTAACCAGGCCTCTTACCAGCGCCTGAAGTCCATGCTTGATAACACTAAGGGCAAGATTATGATGGGTGGCACTATGGACGAGAAGGAGCTTTTCATTGAACCGACCGTTGTCCAGGTGGACTCGATTGATGATTCAATGTGCTCCCAGGAGAGCTTCGGTCCCTTCATTACTATTCTTCCCGTTGATAATCTAGATCAGGCTATCAGCCTGGCCAACGGTATTTCGAGCACCCCTCTGGGTGTCTACCCCTTCGGCTCCAAGGCCGATGTCGAGAAGGGTGAGTATAAATCAGACTCATATTCACATATCCCCCAGTCTAACAATATATAGTCATCGCTTCTACCCGTTCTGGTGGTGTCGCTGTCAACGATGCCGCCTTGCACATCCCCACCCTTCAGTTTGGAGGTGTCGGCGAGAGTGGTCACGGCGCATACCGTGGTCGTGCCAGCTTCGATGTCTTCGTTCACCGTCGCACCATCACTACCACCCCCAGCTGGCTTGAGTCCATTCTTGCTATTCGTTACCCGCCTTACGCCGGCAAGATCCAGACATTCAAGGCCGCCAGCGCATTGGTGCCTGACTTCGACCGCAGTGGTCAGAAGATGACTCTCGGCTGGTTGCGCTACTTCCTGACTTTGGGTGGTGGTAGTGCTAAGGCTGGTGTAGGCCGTGCTACCGTTGTTGCTGCCAGTGAGTAAAATATCTTCACTTTATTCCCTATATCTTTGATATACTCGTTATATTCCCCATTCCTTGTCAAGGTTTTCTTGGATTTTCTTCTTTTGGATTTTCTTTTTGGTTCACCCTTTCATCTTGTCACGTTTGTTCATCTCTTCAGACGAAGAAGACGACAAATAAGTCTGGAATCTTTCGTCTCGGCAAATCTCCGGACCTATATATCCCAGTTCCCTTCTGTATACTGGAAGGGTTGATACCCTGCTTTTGCACCCTGTGTTTTTATGTGTTACTCACTGGATTTGAAATCCGCTTATCACGCTCACTTTACATTTCCCCTTGTCATCCCAATACACATTTTAAAGACCTAATATTAATGGGAATATCCCTTTTTTGTTACATGTCATACCCATGGACTAGTTCTAACTTATCTATAGTTGCCTACATTGCGCTTCAGATCGTGGAGCGCCGATCAAAACTTTAAATGGTTAGGTTGATGTGTACTCCTTGGGTGGGTGTGTATGATTTTTGGCAGTTTTGGGATTAGTGTAATTACGAAAATAGCTAGCACATTGGCAAACCAATTGATGATCGCTTTTGGAGACCATTTTTGGGCTGATCTACACAGAAGTGTACAATTTTGGACAAAGGATGTAGCGCGGCCCACTTTCTGCGTGGTTACGGCTTGATAGTTTCAGGATATAAAGGGATGCTGTGACATGTTCTTGCTACATTGACAGAGGAGTGGAGGCCTTGCTGTCTTGATCCGAGCACACGTATGGAACTAAGAGGAGAGACTTGACCCATGACGTATCGATATCATTATTCGTGTATAGCTTTGTATTGCGAGATTGATATCATGTTTGATATAAAGGATACCAGCAAAATCAATATTGCACGCTTCATGCTTCGGCCCATAAGTGATACTGGATGTGCCCGAGAAAGATGCTTTGCTTAACAACGACGCTCCACGCCGCGCCGACTCACACACAGGTACTTGACACCCTTATACGGCTTGACACTCTCGCCAACACCACGGCTGCGGCGCTGATCGATATTCAGACTTTCCACTTTGATGCCAGAGGGGAGCCAGCCGCGCACTGAGAAGGAGACAGATGCCGAGTTCGGCATGAGGTTCGCATTAAGTTGGGCTTTGGTTCTGCGGGGTGCAGAACGTGAAGCAGATGAAGGGGCAAAGAATGCCGGGAGTTGTGAATTGTTTTGAGATTGGGGTTGAACTTGTGGAGGAGGCGTTTGGGCATGGGTGGAGGGATTGGGAGAAGGCGAAGCGGAAACTTTGACTGGTTCTTCTGAGACGGCTTCGGTATCACCTGTGTCCTCGTTGAGAACAGCAGCTGAACGGGATGACTTCTTGCTCGACTTCTCCTTCTTCTTCTTTTTCTTCTTCTTTGCGGGGTCGCCTGACCGTGTTTTCCGGGTGGTGTTGGTAGAAGGGTTATCGTACGAGGCAGGGTCCTCGTAGTAACCCTGTAGAAGGTTTGCGTTGGCGTCTTCATCGACTTCTTCCAGACTATCGAAGTCTTCATCCGCCGACGGATAGCCTGCAACAGTGCAGCGGAGAGTTGCAGTACCAGAGATAGTCCCAGCGTCGCGGCCAGTGGGGACTCGCCATTCAAGCAGTCCAGTATTAGGAGAGTATTGGGCATCACCACGACTGGCCTGCATGTCCGTGATGTGACGCACAGATTTGGATATAGGGATACTGACAACCACCTCCTCTAATACCGGCCCACTGGAGTTACTGCCGCCACCAAGGAAGGATGGTGTGGAAGTCCCTGATCCAGCTCGAGATGGGACCGGACGAGAGGGCTGACCAGGGAAAGTGGTATTGAGGGTGAGTCGAACCTCGAACTCTGCCCCAGAAGGACCAAGCGATTTGCGGATATCAACAATTGCAGGAAGGAACAGTTTCTCCATATGGCTGGGTGGGTGATCAAGATCCGGGTCTATTGGAAGAAGATCAACTTCATACCCAGCCAGGATGAACCGACCATCGGGAGGCACAAAACTGAGCTCTCCCGGCTTCTCGCGCCAGCGAGCCAGGCGAACACATGGATGGAAGACGGGCAAATCAATCTTGCGAGCGAGTGACTGTTGGCCGCCAGGAGCTGATAATGACAATAAGAGATCGGGAACTCCCGATATTTTAGCGGTGAATGCGATAGTCCCAGATACTAATGCAGAAAGTAGCCTTCCAGAAGGCGCCATAGTCACAGAGAGAGATTCAATAATATCAACATATAGTTCATTGGATGTGTGCCGTACTCCGGGTCGTCGCCAGGGAATTGCGGGGCCTTGAGCTGCACTAGCCGCAGCCAGTGACTGCTTCAGGGGATTGCTTGTAGTGGGAGTAGAAGAACTGGATGAACACGGGGTATCAGAATTGAGGTGATCACACCAAATCAGTAGCAGGACTTACCCAGGTACGCTTATTCCACCAAGAAGTTTCCCCATCCATCCCGGAACGTCGACAACCTCCTGCAACGAGTTGGGTTCGGTATTACATACCACTCCCCCATCACACATCTCATGCAGCAATTGAGCCACCACATCATAACTCGCCTGGATTTTGGTTGAGAGAAGAGGAGCGCCAACAAAATCCTCGAGTACATCCACCACGCGATGCAGGAATTCAAGCACCAGAAGCGGCTCCGTATCCACCTCACTCACCGCAAGAAACAGCAAGTTCGACTGGGTTATCGAGAACACAGTCACCGGTGGACTGGTACTGGGAAAGTATAGCAATGAAGGGCGCGGGGCAGCATGGGCGAGGTAGAGGGGCAAGATGGCCGCGGCCGAAGGCGGGCGGGCTCGGTAGACATGTTCGACGAGAGGGGCGCTGGAGAAAGGGTTAGTGAAATCCTAGAATTTCGGAAATTGGCTGCATACTTTTGCTCGTCAAATATGTAGACGGCATCAATCTCACCGCTCATGATGGCTGTTGTTTGAGACAAGAACTCTCGGAGTTGTATAGCTCACTGTAGCTGCGGGTTCTGCCGCAGAGTCCCGCCCTGGATTACTTTTCGGGTGCACGCGATTGCCTCCGCAATTTGTACTCGCATAGGTGCTTCGAATTAAGATTCTCTTTGACTCTTTCAGGATCTCTCGAGATTCTATTTCTACATCTTCAATGTCTTCTCAACCGGATAACCGGTCCTGGGATATCCAGCAAAAGGATGCCAAACAGGCGTTGGCGGAGGACAAATATGATGACTGCTTGTCCTGCAGAGTAACTGGTTCGTTATCCATAACCTGAAGCTTGCCTTACCTTGAAAGCCGATATCGCAAATACCAAGGAACCTTACTGACTTCCGGGAATAGGCTCTGCGGCATTCGTTGGTCTCGGCATCTACAGCTACTATACTGGCATGAGCAACCTGCGGAAACAAGAGAAGATGATTATGCAAGGTCCCAGCAAATACAAGATGGGCTCACGACAGCTCGGAATTGCTTCCATATCTGCGACTTTAATCGGTATGGGAATCTGGCGCGCATTGAACTAGGCGCCATAGAGGTCATATCGGGATTGTTTATAAGGGAAATGTACAATAAGGTCTACGAGATGTTGTTCCAAGGCCAAGAAAGTAATGAAGTTTGTAAGATATTGATTTGTTATACTATCACACCTCGATGATAGCTGCTGCACTGGGTATCTCCACACACAAATCCTCTCTATATGCTGTATGACAAAGTATAGGAAAGCGAAAGGGGATCGATTAGGAGAAAGAAAGCCTGAAACAGGCAAAGGGAATATGCAGCAAAACCTTATGCAAGAGTTCTCGTCCTCAATATGCACCCGAAAAAGGAAAGCCCCCCCAAGTCCACCCATGTGCTGCCTGACAATCAGAAAGGAAATTCGTCATCTCGTCAAGATCGTACGGTCAAGGAAAGATTCCTATGTGAAACGACCTCGTTTACCTCCTCCAAATAAATCCCGGCCGTTTGATAGCCCAGACAAGTCGAAGAAATCCGGTACTGTGAATTTCCGCTTCGATCCAAGACTCGACCCGAGGTTTGATCCGAGGCTGTTTGGGGACTCGCGTGGGGCGAACCGGGCGTTCGGGCGGTTGAGATTATTGTGGCGATGTTGTTGACGGGAGTTTCGAGGCATCACGGAAACGCTGACGGGCGCGCCGTCTTGCGAGGAGGGGGCAGAGTTGTCTGGGGATTGCAGATCCATATCATCCTGGCACTGGGGGAAGGTTGGTCCGGCAGTGAAGGTAAATACTGTCGGGGCTCCCATCAAGTTCTCTTGTGGTTGTGTGGTAGGGATGGTGGTTTCAGGGCGAGGTGCTGGGGTCGGCGTAGAGGTTGGTGTAGAGGTCGGGGGTTGGCGGGATAAAGGTTCAGACTCTTTGCGGGCAGTAGCCGGAGTGGCACTTCGATCACGCTTCTCTGAGTCGACGCGTTCCTCCTCGTCGCTGCTTTGTGACCCGGTTCCATCATGCTTCTCGGTTGCCCACTGTCGGACTTTCCACCCCTCTCCGTCGCCAAGGCCTAGGTTCTCCCGGTCAAGGAAATGAAGCAAGTCCTCCAACGCATCCTGGTAGCCAGCCTGCCTAGCTTGGGCCTGTTCAAAAACTGCATTTTTGTAGAGGTTGGTCACAGATAAGGCGGCGGCCTTGAATGACTGCAGGAGTTGCTCGGGTGGCTGTGGGCGCGGGGTTGAGCTTGGCAGAGATGTATTTAACGATCTCATAGAATCCATAGCTGAATAAATATGTTGTGGCCACGTATAGAGTCTTGGTCTGAAGGGGCGAGGAAGCTGTGGTATTCACGGGCGTGGTGTGATGTATCGTATCTGGGCAAAGGATTGCTTTGGTCGTCCGGGCCCTCGAAACAATCGAACAAAGAACAAAGATAAGGAGATGGAATGGAAGGCCTCCCAAAGATGAAGAGAATAAGAGAAAGCTAGAAGCCTAGAAGCCTCTGGGGTGTTCCCTAGCTCTAAATTCTATCAAGTTCCAAGTATACAAGGAGGGGAACTAGTGAGTACCTGACTGCAGATGATGATCTTTTGCACTGGCCCGGTAACGTGACCCCACTGCGGGAAAACCTTTGATCCGAAGTGCCGCTGATTTAGTTACGTAATATAATCCACCAATCAGCGCGTGCAGTGTGCCGCGCTTTCCCATTTGCTCTTCTTCAGCGCGACTGGAGGCGTTTCTTCTTTCTCAGGTCATTATCATTAACTCTGTGCTGCTGTGAAATCAACCTACCCGCACCATCCTTGGTTTCCAGAACCACCTCGAATTTCAATCCCTCGGTGTTATTTATGCTGTGAAGCTTCTTTTGTGATACTCATCCCAAAGCTACACGGTCAACGTGACCGAGACGTGCTTGTGCCTACCTTGAGTTTCTTTGTGCTTCGCGCGCTGAAGATAAACTATGGCACCAGCCGCCACTGACTCTCCGCCTCAGGCGGACACACCAATGACTGACGCTAATGATGATGTTGTCCCATCGATCCCCGTGGACGCGCCGGTAAGTGTTCTTGCTTTTTACTTCCATTCCACTCCGTCATCGTCGCATCGCGATGCGGCTGCAATATAGGCAGGCCAGGGGCGCAGAATAATGATACTAATTGCTCTCCATGCCCAGAGCTACCAAGCTACCCCTGAATACACGGTAAATCATAGTCTTGTTCAATGCCCGTTACCTCGACAAGTAACTGACATATCTCCCCACCAGGACTCGGAGACCAACCCTAACACCACAGCGAGCAGCGTCGCAGGCGATGCCGCTCTAGGAGATGGACGACGACGTCGGTCAGAAGCTACACAACTGAGAAAGAGTATCTTGGGCAAGAAGCAAAGCCGTCTGGACGAAACCAAGGTAAGACTGGGGTAATGCCCGAGAAATCTTACCTGTGAACAACTAATCATCAATCGCTTGGTTAGGAGGATGATTCTATTCGTCGATTCCGATATCTGCTGGGTCTCACCGACCTGTTCCGCCACTTTATCGAGACCAACCCTAACCCACGGATCAAGGAAATTATGGCTGAAATCGATCGCCAAAATGCGGAATCTGAGGAAAAAGCACGCAGGGGATCTTCGCGCTCCGGAGGCGCAGGTGGAGATCGACGTCGCCGAACCGAGCAGGAGGAAGATGCAGAATTGTTGCAGGATGAAAAGAGTGGCGGGGAGACCACCACTGTGTTCCGAGAGTCGCCAGCTTTTGTCCATGGAGAACTCCGCGATTACCAGATTGCCGGTTTGAACTGGCTGGTTTCCCTCCACGAAAACGGTATCTCTGGTATCTTGGCCGACGAGATGGGACTGGGCAAGACTTTACAGACTATCTCCTTCTTGGGCTACCTACGCTACGTTGCTGGAATCTCTGGCCCACATTTAGTCGCCGTTCCAAAATCGACACTGGATAATTGGAAACGAGAGTTTGCCAGGTGGACCCCCGAAATTGATGTCGTGGTTCTCCAGGGTGACAAGGAAGAGCGACAACGTCTAATCAATGACCGCCTTGTCAATGAGAACTTTGACGTATGTATCACCAGTTATGAGATGATCCTCCGCGAGAAGTCGCATCTCAAGAAGTTTGCCTGGGAGTACATTATCATCGACGAGGCCCACCGCATCAAGAACGAGGAGTCTTCCCTGTCGCAAATCATCCGTCTTTTCAACTCACGCAACCGACTGTTGATCACCGGTACTCCGTTGCAAAACAACCTCCACGAGCTGTGGGCACTACTCAATTTCTTGCTGCCGGATGTTTTTGGTGACTCTGAGGCTTTTGACCAGTGGTTCAACAACCAGGAATCCGATCAGGATACCGTTGTACAGCAACTCCACCGCGTCCTTCGTCCTTTCCTACTTCGACGTGTGAAGAGCGATGTTGAGAAGAGCCTGCTACCCAAGCAGGAAATGAATCTTTACGTACCCATGTCCGAAATGCAGATCAAGTGGTACCAGAAGATTTTGGAGAAAGATATCGATGCTGTCAACGGTGCGGCCGGAAAGCGCGAGTCTAAGACTCGTCTCTTGAATATTGTCATGCAATTGCGGAAGTGCTGTAACCACCCCTACCTCTTTGAGGGCGCCGAGCCGGGTCCTCCCTACACCACCGACGAGCATCTTGTGTTCAACTCTGGCAAAATGGCTATTTTGGATAAGCTTTTGAATCGCATGCAGGCCGATGGTAGCCGTGTCCTTATCTTCTCCCAGATGAGCCGTGTTCTGGATATCCTGGAAGATTACTGCGTGTTTCGTGAGTACAACTATTGTCGAATTGATGGCACCACAGCCCATGAGGATCGTATCGCTGCTATCGATGACTACAACAAACCTGGTTCGGACAAATTCATTTTTCTGTTGACTACACGTGCCGGTGGTCTAGGCATTAACCTGACCACTGCCGACATTGTGGTACTATTTGATAGCGATTGGAACCCCCAAGCCGATCTCCAGGCTATGGACCGTGCGCATCGAATTGGACAGACGAAGCAGGTCAAAGTTTTCAGATTTGTTACGGAGAATGCGATCGAGGAAAAGGTCCTTGAACGCGCAGCCCAGAAGTTGCGTTTAGATCAACTTGTCATCCAGCAAGGGCGCGCTCAACAGCAATCCAAGAATGCCGCGTCGAAGGACGATCTACTTGGTATGATTCAGCATGGTGCTGCCAATGTGTTCGGCCCGAGAACGGGCGACGGAAGCTCCAACGACATTAGCCAGGATGACTTCGAAGCTATTCTTCGAAAGGGCGAGGAACGAACAGCTCAGCTGAACAAGAAGTATGAGAAGCTTGGCATCGATGACTTGCAAAAATTTAGTTCCGAGAGCGCATATGAATGGAATGGTCAAGATTTCACAGAGCGCAAGAAGGATATCGGTATGACCTGGATCAACCCCGCCAAGCGAGAGCGAAAAGAACAGTTCTACTCGATCGACAAATACTACCGTCAAGCCCTAGCTACCGGTGGGCGGACTGCCGACACTAAGCCCAAGGTTCCACGGGCTCCTAAGCAGACCACAGTCCATGACTGGCAGTTCTTCCCTCCTGGGTTGCAAGAACTGCAGGAGAAAGAAACCGCCTATTTCCATAAGGAGATTGGCTACAAGGCTCCCTTGCCTGAAGGGCCAGAGGAAGAGCTCAGCGACCGAGAGGCAGAGCGAGATCTTGAGCAACAAGAGATCGACAATTCTCAGCCACTCACCGAAGAAGAACGAGCAGAAAAGGATCGCATGTCGGAGGAAGGCTTCTCTACCTGGAATCGCCGTGATTTCCAACAGTTTGTCAACGGTTCGGCCAAATTCGGCCGCACTGACTATAAGGGTATCGCTACCGAGGTGGACAGCAAGGAGCCCGATGAGGTTGAAGAGTATGCTGAAGTCTTCTGGCGGCGATACACCGAGATTCAAGACTACCCTAAGTATCTCAAGGTGATTGAACAGGGTGAGGAGAAGCTCCGCAAGATGAACCACCAGCGCAAGATGCTACGCAAAAAGATGGAAATGTATCGGGTGCCTCTGCAGCAGCTGAAGATTAACTACACGGTATCTACAACCAACAAGAAAGTCTATACCGAGGAGGAGGATCGCTTCTTGCTCGTGATGCTGGACAAGTACGGCGTGGAAGGCGATGGTCTCTACGATAAGATCCGCGACGAGGTTCGGGAATCGCCTCTTTTCCGCTTTGATTGGTTCTTCCTCAGCCGTACTCCAGTTGAGATTGGTCGTCGCTGCACTACGCTCCTCAATACCATTGCCAAGGAGTTTGAACCCGAGGGCAAGGCCAATGGAGAAGGCAAAGGAGAGGGGAAGGGCCGTGGCCGAGACCGCGACGAGGACGAGGAGAACGATGACGCGGCAGCTCCTGCAAAGAAGAAGGCTAAGAATGGCGCCACCACCGTAAGTTACAGCTTGGCTGGGTGATCTTTCCCGATGTCTGCTAACCTGTTTCAGGCCAAGGCTAAACCTGCTGCTAAGGTCGCTAGCAAGGGTGCTTCTGCCTCCACCTCGCGGGCGGCAAGTGTTTCGAATGCCCCCAAGTCCAAGACTCGGAAGAGATAAGCCAGACGTTACGTTAATCCTTTCCTAGTTTTATGTTCCATTTGCTGTTGTTTTGGGAGGTTTAAAGGGTGGGGGTCTGGATTCGGCGTTGGCAGATGATTTCCGCAAAATGTCCAATAAGATAGAAAGTAATCCAAGGGTTTATCTTGTGGTCCTACAGAGGCGCTGCCCCGCCCGGCTGATAGAATCATTCATGCCGATCTCTGATACGACATAGATCGCCACTGGACTAAGAGCTGCCTTCCCACGCTAAATCCCGTCACCTGCAATGACGAAATGGCGAACATTTAAAGCAGCTGAAGACCAACTGACCTGAATCACATTCACATTCACATTCACATTCAATTTCAATTTCAATTCTCACTCACATTCCCCAAAAACAGATAATAAAAAGGTATCCAGTCCCGCCCAGAACCACCATGTCCCCATCTGTAGCCAATGCCACAGGACCCCCTAGCTAACAATGTCTATCTGTAAATTCTTGAAGTCAAAGCTTCCCCGCAAATCCCGCACCATGTCGGCAACGAAGATCAAGATCATCGCCAACCCTCACTACAAGAAGTCGGGTACAAAGTCGTACGTGCATTTGATGCGCAAGTATCGCTTCAACCCGACTCAACCTGGTCCATACTTCCTCGGCAATGCCATGCAGCAGACAGGCCGGCAGTACACCGATAAGGCTGTCGGCGGGCGTGTGCATATGCGTCAGGTGCTGAAGAAGAAGAGCGTCGATACCGACCAGGTGGGCGAGGTGGGCGCCGAGGACGTGCAGAATGATTCGATGTACCTTGCTCAAGTGGGTATTGGTAGCCCGGCCCAGAACCTGAATTTGGACTTTGATACGGGATCTGCCGATCTATGGGTGAGTTAATTATATTGTTGTTACATTGCCCTTTTCCCTGATTCCCTGATTCCCTTAGCTTTGTTGTTGTGGGAAATGATTGGTTGTTAACTAGATTGGGTTAGGTCTGGTCGACTAAGTTGCCGTCGGCAACCCTGTCCCAATACACCGACCATACGGTCTTTGACTCCAGCAAATCGAGCACTTTCAAGACTCAGGAAGGCTCGACCTGGAAGATCTCTTACGGCGATGGATCCTCTGCCTCTGGTACTGTCGGTACTGATGATGTGAACATCGGTGGCGTGGTTGTGAAAAACCAGGCTATCGAGCTAGCAGATACCCTGTCAGCCCAATTCGCAAGCGGGGCTGGTGATGGTCTACTGGGTCTCGCATTTTCCAACATTAATACCGTGCAGCCAAAGTCTGTAGCTACCCCAGTGGATAACATGATCACCCAAGCCGACATCCCGTCATCTGCTGAGCTATTCACAGCTAAGTTGGGATCGTGGCGTGATGCCGATGAGCCCGACAAGGGCGAGTCGTTCTATACATTCGGTTACATTGACCAGGCTACCGTAACGGCTGCCGGTGCAGATATCACCTACACACCTGTTGACAAGAGCCAGGGATTCTGGCTGTTCGACTCCACTTCTGCGACCGTGAATGGAAAAACCATCACTCGGTCTGGAAACACTGCCATTGCTGACACTGGTACCACTTTGGCTCTTGTGGATGATGCTACCTGCAAGGCCATCTATGATGCTATTGAGGGAGCCAAATACGACAGTGAAAGCCAGGGATACATCTATCCTTCCGATACTACTGCTGATAACTTGCCTGTTGTGTCGTTTGCTGTTGGCGACAAGCAATTTGCCGTGCAGAAGGAGGACTTGGGCTTCGTGGAAGCGAAGTCCGGATGGATCTATGGTGGAATCCAGAGCCGTGGCTCGATGGATATGGATATTCTCGGTGATACTTTCTTGAAGGGAATTTACGCCGTAAGTGATCATTTCGTCTATGCAAGAAACAGTGCTAATCCACAGCCTGATAGGTTTTCGATGTTGGCAATACTCGATTCGGCGCTGTCCAGCGCAAGGAACTTAACCAGAATCTTGCCACTCCTCCTTCTTCTTCCTCCTAAATTTTTGGATATCGGTAGTAATTGTCGAGGTGGTCATTGGGTCCTAGCAACATTGAATGGACTATAAGGTCATGAAGCGATGAATAATTTTTCGGTATCAGAATATGATCAATTTTCTTTCCTGAAATACCTATAAGCTTTTATGTCCCAAGATTACTAGAAGCACTTAAAGGTTTGAAAACCTACGTACTATCAAAGTCAATGGGTTTTATAGCAACAGTCTAAAGTGTCGTCGTCCCTGCCAAGGTTCTAGTATATCCTTTTACCTAATCGCTGTGCCTGAGACCCTCCATGCGGGAGTATCCGCGATACCAAGAAATGCCTGTGGGTCAATAGAGGCGATTACCCAAATGGAACAGTTCATTAATACTGTATTGATGCTATCATGACATGTCAATAATCACCTTCCCGGTCTTCCCATAGCCTTTTTCGATGGCATCATCCAAAATGACCACATCAAAGTCCTTCTCGTCTTGAGCTTTCAATAACCCCCGATCAATCCAATCGCTCATGAATCGTAATTGCTCCGCTAATTCTTCAACAGTGGGTGAGGCCGAATTACATCCAAGAAGCGATAGTCCCTTGCGATATGCTTGGAATATATCCAAGGAAATGCTCTTGTCAACATTTCCCCTCGGAGCTGCAATCCATGCAAAGCGCCCATTACTTGCCAACTGTTCCATTGTAGCCGACATCAACGCCGGATCTCCCACGGTGTCGATGACCACGTCCACTCCATGTCCGTTGGTCAGAGCCGAGATTCTGTCCTTAAGCAAGGCGGCAAGGTCCTGAGTAGCCAAGAGAATATCGGGCTTTGAGTCGTCTCCTCTCGCTGCTGTCAATACCTGCTTCGCTCCCAGCGCCTTGGCCATTTGTACGGCTGCAGACCCAACGGCTCCCTTTGAGCCTAGCACAAGGACAATGTCATTTGCAGTTACCTGTGCACGGCGAAGACACATTAGCGCGGTGGTGAACGGGACACCAACAGTGGCAGCTTGGATGTGAGATAGAGGTGCAGGTTTCTCAACAAGTGCAGCTTGGGGAATCAAGCAGTATTGAGCGTGCGTTCCATCGACTCCAAAACCAAGAGTTGAGCCACTTGTTCCGTAGACACTTTTGCCTACCCAGGATTTGGCGTCATTGGTGTCATCTGCCACATCTACTACCACGCCTGAGTAGTCGCGGCCGGGGACCCGGGGAAATGTGGTGTATGGAAAACCGCCCTGAGCATTCATTCGATCAGATGGTTGGACTGAGGCATAGTGTATTTGGACTAATGCATAACCAGGTTGCGGGCGCGGGATGGGCAGGTTTGCTTTTGCGAATGTAGGGGGCACACTCGAGGTGACACGAGTTAATTGAAGTGCTTTCATCGTTATGGAACTCATTTCATGAACTTGATTGTCTTTGCCCTTCAATGACTCCAGAAGGCCATGAATAGAAATGGATTGAAATGGTGAGGTGGCGACAATCAGTGTGGCGCGCGAGCCGCTTAATATACTGAGCTCGGGACATATCTGTCAACAATTTTCATTAAACAATGACCTCTTTTTTCATGAACATGTGACCCGCCTGTACTTCCCTTCCCTTCTCGGCATTGGGTATGAGGTGATCGGGATGGAAGGCTACCGGTCTTGGTGCGGACCGTGCGGGCCACGCGGCAGATGCGGGATCCGACTTATCAATCAGTGACGCGATGCCGATCCGACGGGAGATATATAAGATTTTCGTCGACTGACCGATTAGTGTGTCAATTCGCAATTTACTTCACACAAATTCCACGGAATGATTCCCCTCTTCTGAAATTGATCCTATTGACCCAGCCACAATGGCAAAAGCGACTCTGGACTCAAAAGAGCATGATATAAGCCCAGACGCAGGTACGATAAAGTTCTGACATGTCGGTAAATTTGCCGAAGCTAATTCTGCACCCAAGAAAATACGTTCGCGACGGACCACAATATGGAGCCTGAACAACGTTCAATTGCACCGGATTCTTTCAATACAGATATCGACGAAAAACAAGATGCATCCCCCTACCCACCACCGAAAACCTTTCCACACGAAGTGGCTTTTGTCATTGTTGTCTGTGCCGCCCAGCTTATGACACAAGCTGGTCTGGCGTTGTCAATTGCACCCCTGAAACAAATCAGCGACACTTTTGACAGCACCCCGCAACAATTGACATGGGCTTCGGCAGCATACAGTCTAACAGTCGGGACGTTCATCCTGGTGTCCGGAAGACTGGGTGACGTTTATGGACATCGTTTGATGTTTATCATTGGTTTTATGTGGTTTGCACTCTGGTCTCTTCTAGCCGGTTTCTCTGTGTGGTCGACCCCGGTGTACTTCGATTGCTGCCGCGCGTGTCAGGGCATAGGAGCTGCCCTGCTTCTTCCCAATGCTGTCGCCATCCTGGGAAGAACATACCCCCCGGCAAGCGAAAAGGCATGGTATTTTGTATGTTCGGAGCTGTGGCACCAGGAGGATTCATCATTGGTGCAACGTTTTCATCACTAATTGCTGAGAAGCTGTGGTGGCCCTGGGCATATTGGATTTGCGCGATTGCGTGTGTTATGTTTGCTATCCTTGGGTTCCTGGTGATTCCTCACATGCCACAAGAAAAGCCACGGCCTGAACTCTCTGCTTTTGCTCGATTGGATGGACTCGGGGCTACACTCGGTGTCTCGGGTATGATTCTTTTCAATTTTGCATGGAATCAGGCTGCCACTGTAGGATGGCAAGTTCCCTACAATTATGCCTTGCTGATTGTGGGAATTTTGATCATCGGGGCTTTCCTTTATGTGGAGAGCAAGTCTGCGTATCCACTACTACCACGTTCAGTCTTCAAAGGGGAGACTGGCTGGGTCCTCGGCTGCATTTGTGCGGGCTGGTCTTCATTTGGCGTTGTAGTATTCTACTACTACGCTATCATGACCAACATCGAATCAGCCACTGGACTTCTTACGACGGCCAGGTTCTCCGGTGTCGCTGTTTCAGGTGCCATTGCGGCTGTGTGTACAGGAGTGCTTCTCGGATACCTTCCAGCTTGCGTGATCATGTTCATCGCCATGATGGCTTTCGCGATAGGCCAGGCGTTATTGGTTTCGTTGCCCATTGGCCAGGTTTACTGGGCCAACGCCTTTTTGATCGCGATTATTACACCCTGGGGAATGTAGGAAACACCTGAATCTTGAAATCAAATTGACTTCTGCTAATCTGAAAATAGGGATATGTCCTTCCCGTCCGGAATTTTGATCCTAAGCGACGCCATGCCAGCGGAAGATCAAGGTGTTGCCGGTTCGCTCGTGACCACGGCCGTGAACTACTCGATCTCCTTGGGACTGGGCTTTGCTGGAGTGGTGGAGAGCTACGTCAATGACGATGGGCAAGATATCCTCAAAGGTTACCGTGGAGCCTCATATATGGGTCTTGGTTTAGCTGGGCTGGGTGTCATGGTTGCGACCAGTTTTATGATTGTGACTTGGAGGAGGTCATCTAAAAAAAGTCTGTAACTTTTTTGTTCTAGCCCACGAGGGGCGTAATTAAGTAATATAAAGCCACGTTCCCACTGCTCTAAATGGGCATTTGAAAATCCATGGCCCACAAATAGTCTAAATCAATAGGAAGCTGAGCTACCAACGATGGGCTGAGTGATGCAATGTCCTGTAAAAGCTGCCCCTCCGTCCCTGGGGCCGTAGTTTCAGGCGTAGATGTTCCAACGATCCGTTCAAGCGCTTCCATGCCTTTGCGCTTCTTGTCCAAGGATGCTTTGGCAAGCTGCCGAGCTGTGCAGAGTGCCTCCTTGGCCAGATGTGTGCTGAACCGATCCACAATAAGTTCTAGGGTGTCCATCGTCTCCGAGAGTCTTTCACAGCTTGAGACTGTGTCCATAACAAGCAAAGAACACGCAAATTGAAACACGGTACCAACAACATTCCACCACGGCTGGTTTTGATTGGCGAGTCTCCGTGCTGCAGATATGGCAGCTGTTCCGGTTGCGATCACACGGTCGTTCTGGCCCTGTCGAAGGCTTGGATCCATGACACGAAGACGACGGTAGACACCCAGGGCAAGGTCTGCCCGCAGTAGTAAGAGGAAATCATGGTCAACAGTTGTATCCGCAAGTTTGTCTAAGGCGGAGAGCAACTCCTGTATGAGAACCTCCAAATTATCGGTGTTTTGATTCGTTGGTATAGCTGCAACGAGACTGCATAATTGCGATGTGAAATCCCCTCCTCTAGATGTCGAATTGGAAGTTTCAAGTATTCTGCGATTGAATGTCATGATGGACCTGCCATACTCGAATGCAATGAGAACATGAACACAGTTGGCGACCTGTGCTGTTCGGTTGATGATATCTGAAGTCTCCGGATTTGGGGCAATGTTGCCAATGGCTTGCATTATGAACTCGGGCGCATGATGTAGCCCTGCCGCTTCAACGAGATGCATAATGGTACAGCTACAAAGCCAAGCCACATGAGGTCTCCCAGTGCATCGAATGTATATTGTTCGAAGTATCCATGCAGCGATGATTTCGAGAGTAGGGAAGCGACTGATCACATCATCTTCAAGGATCTCTTTCGCTTGTGAGATTATCCATATTTCGGTATCCTGATCCAAAGAATCATTGAACAAGGATGCTATCCCGAGAATCCCACAGATCAAAGCTTCGAAGGCCATGTCTTGGGGCTGCCCGTGCCAATGTTTCTCACAGAGCATATAGATACGACCCATATCTAGGAACCCAAAGACAGGGTGAATAACGGCGGTATAAATATCGATGAGACTTCTTGCTGTGTTCCAAGGGATTTTCCCTGCGACCTTGTGGGAAACTGCACAGGCTGGTTCCTTGCGGACGCCCGTATGGTATGCGAATGAGTGCAGTCGTGGAAGTTTGGTCGCCTGAACTTCCAAGCCAACATAGAGTGGAAATGCAACGCATGAATACCTTCCCACATAACGAGGTTTCGACGGTTCAATAACCCCGGGTAAAATCGATGAATCAGTGCTTTTTTTGGACGTAGCTGGTTGGTGTGTCAATCGTGTCATTTTTGTGGATGGCTGGGATAATGAAGCATTCGGCGCGGATCGTTTAAAAGGTGCTGATACAGCCATAGTATCATATTCACATTCGTAATCATATCCTTTGCAGATATTGCAAGGCATTTTGCCATCGCATTTCCTCTTGCGTCGACGACAAGGGAGACAGGCTTGTCTGGAGCGTTGTCGTACCGGCCCCGGGGTTCCCGATGGCTCTGATGGGCCTGAAATATGACTTGGTTGAGCCGACATCATAAGACCTCCAGTTGTCACCAATCCCAAGGTTAGAGTCACTGTGATGCCAATGGCGTACGTTCTTGGAGTTGATACTGGCCCCCTTTGGTGAAGCCAATGATATAAAGTGCCTCTCGTAAAACCTTGGCATACAAATCAATATTAGAAGCTCTCCCGGTATGCTTACAAGGATAGTCTAAGAGGATTTGTCGCGCTGGTTCCAAGGTTGTCAAAAGTGTCGGCCCACACTAGACGTCCGTGGAAGTACAGATAAGGTGTGTTAAGGCAGCAACTATTGGTGCCTTGGTAATCGGGCACTAAAATGGCAGAACAAAGTAGGGGCAGGTTTGAACCATGCTTTTATGCACACAAAGCTGCGGAAAAATAAATACAATTCTTGTTTAAAACTGTAGTGCAGCCAGATTTGTATATGATACCACCATAAACCATGCATGTCATGAATATTGACCGCGACACATGCATTAAATTTCTCAAATTATACACTCCTTCCATGAGGTTTCACCAACATTCATGCATTTACCATTTTTGGGCTCATGAATACGTCTGTAGTTCCTCCAAACAGTTACTGATGCATACTAGACGCGCTTCCTCTCGTTCTGTGTTTCCTTATCAACTGTTTCATCGTACTCTTCCAAAGTTGCTTGGCTCTGGGCCTGAAGGATAGAATTGATATAAGCCTCAAGATCAGTGCTTGAAGTGCAGAACATGAGTCCATTTTTATTTGTGTACTAAGAACTATACAGAATAGTATTATCACATTTTTGCGTTATAACATCTTGCTCAAATGTAAAGACTGTAGGAAATTGCGAGTACAATCTCAAACACTCCATAGTTGGGGAGGGGCTGCCGATAAGGCCGCCCGCGTACGCGACCGATAAGATAAGGCTCTGGGGGATACTTACTCCGGCGCCCGGCATCGCGTCACTCACGCGCTAAGACGATATATCACCTTTGTTACTTCGCTTGATACAAAGCCCACTTCGTTTGTATCCCTATTCTCCCTCGACACTCGTTCATTTCCCCCACCAGATGGTTGAAATAAAAAGAACAGCTCTCACCGGAGACGCTCAATCTGCCCCAGAATTGTCCCTACGAGTCTTGACTTGCCTATGCTCACTTGACTGATACGTTCATCTCGGGAAACTGTGCGATCGCATGGGAATGTCTCAAATTATGGGCTCCGAGACCGATTCTGAAGACGCCGACGCGATGGCAGCTCAGTTATGGAGCCAATTCCAAAGCTCCCCCGCTCGCAACACCGCCTCGAACAAAACCCAAGACCAAGACCAAGACTCAGAGGAGAATGAAGCCCACCAGCCACAACAGCCTAGAGCTATGAACCACTTTATTGAAATCACTGTGCCGAATATTGGTCATGAAAGCGACTATGAGTACCTTCCAGGTCATTTCGCCGTGCGCCGGATTTTGAAATTGGATTCGAAAAACCCCCAAAAACCCTCCTACACTGTCAGACTACAGAGTGGGGAGCAACAGACAATGACCTACGACCGATTCATGCAGCTAGAAAACAGTTCTCAAGCTTTAGACCAGTTCAATCCGGATTCAGATTCCAGTGATGATCTAGCAGTGATTCAAAGGAACGGCCGGCAGCGCCGCCTGCGCGCAATGTTCTCTGGAGATGGCGCGGCATCGGAAGAATCCGACCCAGATTTTCCTAGACCTAGCAGACGCCGAGATCGCCGCCGTGCTGAATACGCTCAATATTTCCATATTGAGACTGAAAGTGAGCAAGAAGAACCCTCGGATGCTCCAGAAAGCTCCGACGACGAGCTCAATGCTCCTCATGCCTCTACCAGGCTACGGCAAAGAGCGAAGAAGGCCAACCCCAAATCTTCCTCCGAGAAATACGCAGATCCTGATAAAGGAACACGCAGGTCGAATCGGGAAAGAAAGTCTGTTCGGAAAAACATGGAGGAACGGCTAGAGGATGACCTTTCAGAAGCCGAAGCCGAGGGTCCACGCCGACCGAAATACACTGGGGCCCGAGAGATCTTCATCGAACTCGATCGTGATGACGAATTCAGAAACAGACATTTCGGATGTTGTTCTACCTGCAACTGGTTTGAGGATGATGAAGAGAAGGGCATCCTGGTGTTTTGCCAAGGCTGCAGCTCATCATACCATCAATCCTGCCTTGGGCCCCGTGGCAGTCGAGAGCATCTCGTCACCAAGATTGACGAAGGAAGCTTCATTCTTCAATGCCGTCGCTGTCTTGGCAGTTCTCACGACAAACATGATGTTCGTCCTCACCTCGGCCACTGTGCTGTTTGTAGGAGGGAAGGTCCAATGTCCCAACCCCTTCGAGGGCGTCTCACCTCTAAAGAAGAACAACAATTACGCATAGCGAACGGGGGCACGGATCCCGTCACTGAAATTGACATGGCTCTGGTTAACAATGTCGACAATGTTTTATTCCGATGCACTACTTGCCACCGAGGATTCCACGCGGAACATCTTCCCCAAATTGGCGGAAAAGACAAAACGGACAAAACGGACCCTTTCAGTGGATACAAACACTGGCAATGCCATCATTGCTCATCTACACCAGGTGAAATAGAGGTTCTCGTGGCTTGGCGTCCTCTTCAACCCAAAGTTGCCGAGGGGAAGTCAATTTCACTACCTGAACTTGTTCCGGAGATTGATAAAGAGTACCTCATCAAATGGAAATCAAAGTCATATTTCCGCGCAACTTGGGTGCCTGGTGACTGGGTATGGGGTGTCAGCAGTCCTGCCATGCTGCGGGCTTTCTACAATACCCCTCGAAAACCAATCTTTACGATGAAAGAGGCAATTCCTGAAGAGAATCTTCGGGTAGACATCGTGTTCAATGTTTCATGGGTGTCAGAAGACGATTCCACGAATCCTGAGATGGTTGAAGAGGCATACGTCAAGTACAAGGGATTAAACTATGAAGAGGCAGTTTGGGAGGTCCCCCCCTAAACCAGAGGAGACTGAGCGATGGGAAGACTTCAAGGCCGCCTTCGAAGATTGGTTGCGCCGAGACACGATCCAGCCTGTGGATCCCAAAGAGCTCAAACATCATCTCGCAGCTATCCGCCAATTGGATTTCGAGACCGACTTAGTACTGCAAGCCCAACCAGAAATGATCACTAATGGTGAGCTTATGGAGTATCAACTCGAGGGCGTGAATTGGCTTTATTATATGCATTTTCAGCAAAGGAATGCCATTCTAGCAGACGATATGGGCCTTGGAAAGACAGTCCAAGTCATTGGCCTATTTGCGACCCTTATTAAGAAGCATTCGTGCTGGCCGTTTCTGGTAGTTGCTCCGAATTCAACGGTTCCTAACTGGCGACGGGAGATCAAGTCATGGGCACCGGACATTCAGGTTGTGACGTATTTCGGGTCCGCATATGCGCGCCAAATGGCTCGTGAACATGAGATGTTCCCAGAAGGTGGCAAGCATCTCTGCTGCCATGTGG
Organism: Penicillium frequentans; assembly: GCA_028828275.1. NCBI lineage: Eukaryota > Fungi > Ascomycota > Eurotiomycetes > Eurotiales > Aspergillaceae > Penicillium > Penicillium frequentans. Next base: position 2,577,787 of record JAQIZY010000001.1, on the reverse strand, counting down.
TCATTGCTTCGTATGAGAGCATGATAGATGATGAAGCAAAGAGGGTGCTCTCAAAAGTTCATTGGGCAGGTTTGGTGGTCGATGAGGGCCAACGCCTAAAAAATGATAAATCCCAGCTCTACGAGCGCCTTGCTCGCATGAAGTTTGACTTTAAAGTTCTTCTCACTGGCACTCCTCTTCAGAACAATATCCGGGAGTTATTCAATCTCATTCAGTTCCTTGATCCAAAGACGAAGGCCGACAAACTGGAAGAAGAGTATGGCGAACTCACTTCAGACAATATCCGAAGTCTTCATAAAATGATAAGTCCGTTCTTTCTTCGTCGCACAAAGGCCGAGGTTCTGCCATTCCTACCGCCGATGGTGCAAATTATTGTGCCTGTCTCGATGTCTTTTGTGCAAAAGAAGTTGTACAAGTCAATCTTGGGAAAGAACCCTGAACTGATAAAAGCTATTTGCACAACTCATGTCAGTCAACTCAAGAAACAGGAAAAGCACAACTTGAACAATATTCTCATGCAGCTCAGAAAATGTCTGTGTCATCCATTCGTTTACAGCCGAGAAATTGAGGAAGTCACAGACAATGCTAGACAGGCTCATGAGCGCTTGGTGGAGGCTTCAGGCAAATTTCAGTTACTAAACCTCATGTTGCCGAAGCTGCAAGAACGCGGCCACCGTGTGTTGGTTTTCAGCCAATTTCTGGAAAATTTGGATCTTGTTGAAGATTTCCTCTCCGGGCTTGAGCTGCGCTACTGTCGTCTGGATGGAAGATTGGTGGCTCGGGAGAAGCAAAAGCAAATTGATCAGTTTAATGCGCCCGACTCTCCCTACTTTGCTTTTCTACTGTCGACTCGGTCTGGTGGTGTTGGAATCAACCTTGCGACCGCTGATACCGTCATAATCATGGACCCAGACTTCAATCCAAAGCAAGACATGCAAGCTTTGTCCCGGGCTCATCGGATCGGCCAGAAGAATGTCGTCCTTGTCTACCACCTTACAACACGAGCATCCGTGGAGGAAAAGATCATGGAAAAGGGCAAGAAAAAATTGGCCCTTGACCATGTCCTCATTGAGCGCATGGAAGACATGGAAGATGAAGAAGACTTGGAGTCTACTTTGCGTCATGGCGCCCAGGCTCTGTTCGAAGACGACCATTCAGCCGATGTTCATTACGATGAGGAATCTATCGATAAACTCCTAGACCGAAGTCAAGCCGAAAAGGCCAAGGAGGCGAAGAAGAAGGACAAAGATGCGAAGGATGCCAAGGAAGGAGATGCTCAAGCAAACAATCCGCAATTCAATTTTGCTCGTGTTTGGCAAAAGGACGGTGGCACTTTGGAAGAAGTAACCATGAGCAAAGATACACCTATGGATGAGGACGTTTGGGCCAAGATTTTGAAAGAGCGCGAGCACCATGCTCGCGAAGAAGCTTTTCGCAAAGCTGAAGGATTTGGTCGAGGGAAGCGAAAGCGAGCTCAAGTCAATTACCAGACCGCACAAGAAGAGGCCAACGACCTTGATGGTGCAAATTCGACCACGGTGTCTCCCGTCAAGAAGCGCAAGAGCAAGGCGAGCAGTGAGAGCGATGGCGAATTTGAACAGAAGGGCGACGTTGAAGAATCTGACTCTGCCAACGATACAGCCGGGGATGTAGATGATATGGATATTGACATTGAGCCTCTCCGCCCGAAAAAGAGCCATCCATTTAAGCGTGTTAAAGTTCCTGTGGCCGCCCCAGCCTTGGTGGGTCTTGACGGCACTTCAGATTCAGATAGTATTGCGCCTTGCATCGCATGCGAAAAAAGCCACGGGCTTGGCCAATGTCCCTTGAAAGAGGCTGGCGTCGAACACTGTCCGCTCTGTGGCCTGGCACACCTTGGAGGACGGCGAGCTTGCCCTCATTTTCATTCCACAATCCAAATTCGGCGTATGCTGGAAGCATTGGCTCAAAGCAAAGAGGCTCCCAGTCTTGTTTCTGCAGCCAAGAAATATTTGCGTGGAGTCCTCGGTCACTTATTGTCAATCGAGCGAAAGCAATCCTCTCTACATAGTGACTCCGCCGATCAAATTCCTTCAAGCCAGATTCCGGCTTCGCGAGTACCTGCTACTGCAGGGCACCCTCAACATACTCCCAATCCGCAGTTTGGTCCACCCAGATTCAAAACCAATGCCGCCGGCTCGGAAAAGAGCATGGCACGGCCTTCCATCGGTACATTCGCGCATCAGCCACACAGAAAGTCTTTCCACATGGCTGAAGTATCTAATCCCGCAACCCATACCGCAAGCTTTGGGACTGGCCCGACCTGGCCTGTTCTTAGTAGTTTCACGCATCAACCCTTGACGCAGCCGCAGAACAGAGGTACAGCGCAGCAGCCTAGCCTACTTGGAACCTCGCGGTCCATGCCATCGAGCCAGGGCACGTCGACCCAACAACCTCAGACCTCCAACAACGTTCCGGTTGTTGACTTGACTGGACCCGAGGGGCTGGAAAGCTACTCCTCTCCATATCCCTACGTTTCTCCCCATCTCAACAGCCCTGGACATCACTCGCCTCACTAGGATCTGCCCGTAGTTACCTTTGCTTCCCTGTGGCCTTTGGCATTGCTTTCCTTTGGCTTTTCTGGTTTTCTTCTCGGCGCTCGGCGCTCTGCACAGTCCGTTTCTGGTTTTGTTTTTTGCCTTTCCAAACGGAGCATGGAATGGTGAACATAAAATTCCCAAGCGTTATGTGGCACAACTCATGGGTATGGCGAAAAAGGGGGGTGCATAGAGATTTCCAGTTTGATGCTCATTGATTGAAGATGATACCCCAATTTGGTTGTTATTCTTAGGATAATAATTTCAGCGTGATACAACTGGCTTCGCCCAGATTGAGACATCCATCCATAATGTAGACCCGAGTTGGCTTCTTCGTATCCCCTACTCTTCTTCAGTGGCTTCACATTCTCCCGGTGCCAAAATAGTCCTTTCAGCCACTAGCACGGATGCTTGGTGTAGCATGCAACGGGCTCATTCGAATATCTCCCAATGTTCGGTGCCGAACGTACTTTAGAGTGTGTACTAATTGGCAGATAAACCATGGAGCTTCGTGCCTTCCATTGGACCCCAATCCCGCCAAGCACGCCCTCTGCCTAGTTCAGGGTATGGTTAGACCAAACAGTCAATCACCAATATCTGGATGACAGCTCAATTTCCAGGGCCCATTACGTCCCTATCCTGGTTTCAGGATGTTGGTTTTCGTCAGGACGACTGTTGCCAACATTGAAAGGTTAGGGCCCATGCAAGTCACGAGACCCGCTGCCCAACCTCAGTTGTCCCCGAGTCCACGACTATCCATCAATAAGCACCAAGTATGTTATTTGCATGAGAAAAAAAGTAATATTGTATAAGTATTCGTCAAGCGCTGGGCATTTGTCTGCTTTCTGGTGTCCCTAGAATGACCAAATGGCCTTCTCCATCATCCAAGCTCAGGTCGATGTTGTAACGGCAGTTTCAGGTAGGGCAGATAGCTTGAGGCTCGTTCGCAAGGCAAAGGAAGGTATATCCAAGCCTCTAGGTATCTGATATCATTTAGCATCAATTCTTGAGAAGATGAGTGTTCAAGGGTGGAAGTTCTGCTTGGGAGAGGGACCATTGTTCCTACTACTGGCACAATCCAGCCAAACATTGGAACTTGTTAGTGTCCAAGCAGAGTGTTCGCTGAGACCAATGCCCTACCTGTCTAATCGAGAGACAATGTGTGTATCAAAGGCAGTATTCTGGCAGGCTTGGGGCTCAATATCGACAGAGTCCCTGGCTTCTGCCGTAGAGGGTGTTGGAGAAGGCAAGATTGAGATCCCGACTAGACGGTAGCTGCAGCTAGCCATCTTAGACAATTACTGACTGCAAAATTGTTGCATAATGTTAAAGAAACATTGTTTTTATTCGTATGAATCCTCCATTGTTGTGGTTGAAAAGTCTGTTCTTGAGGATGTGTTCCTTAGCAGGACTTCTCTTTAATGTATGTGGAAGGGTTTGGATTAACAACCTCTGTTGTCTTCTACTCAGTACAGACAAAATTCTTTTTCTTATAGATTGTTATTGGGTATGACCTAATTAGGAAAAGAGTGCCTTGGGCAAGTGTATACATGAAAAAAGCAGAAATTTTCTTGCGTGTCGTAACGGTGCGCGATATAGTCTCTACTTCATTCACGACAAAATCAAAGTGAGAGAACGATCTCTGCATTTAAAACCCTCCCTCTTGTTCTTCCTCCCACCCTCTTTCTTCCTTCTTCAACCTCTTTCCCATCTCTTTCTTCTTTTCTTCCTGAACCGACTTTCCTGTTTCCCTCTTATTGTTTCACACATCTACTTGTATGAGCCTTACAGCTTCTTGTTCCCTGTGATCATATCAACTCTTGCTTCATTTTGCGTTGCCTTGGATCTTAGCCACTTGAACTGCGGTTAATACATCCAAGACGCGTTCAAGATGGATCGTCCTCCTCGTGGTCCTGGATTTATTTGTGCTCGTCCTGAAGGAAACTTCACTCCCCTCGTTCCCCTCGACGAGTTCCCGCCCAACATCTCTATCCGAGGTGTTTCTCGTATCCTAACCCCTGCTCAGACTCAGGGAATGACGAGCTGTGGCATGGCCCGCGCTCGTACTGAGCCATGGGCTTTTGAAGGAGCTTCAACTCTGGCTCCCTCCAGCAAAAATGATTTGACCGAGCTGAAATCGGCTCTCATCAAAATGATTGGTGACAACTCTTTGCCCACTCATTACCGTGATCTGATTCAGAACATCATGAGCCGCTGTCTCATCAATATTCCCTGCGCCCAGACCACTACTCCAGCTGCTCCAGCTGCTGCTGTTCCTGCCAGCGCCAAGAAGGGCACTTCTCTTCTTGGAGATGATCGTGTAAGTACATTTCCTTCCGTCAAAGTGAGCTATATACTAACTCTCATGATAAGCAGCGTGCGCCCGTCTCTTGTGAGCAAGATCGCATCCCAAACCGTAAGAAGTACTGCTCGTACTGGATTCGTCACGGAGAATGTGATTACCTTCAGCAAGGTTAGTATCAACCCCTCCTCCACGAAAACACACAGAGACCTGAACTAATATATTCAATCACAGGCTGCATGTACAAGCATGAGATGCCCCTCGAGCCTGGCCTCATTGAAGAGCTTGGCCTCCGTGATATCCCGAGATGGTATCGTGAGAAGTACAACGTTCCCAGTCTTCTCCACGCAACCTATCATCGGCCACAGGCTCAGCTCGCGATTGCCGGTCAGCCTCAACAGAAGACCATTGAATACAATGAGCCTTCGGCTTCTTCTCACGATCGTGGCAACAATGCTGAAAATGCCAATCACCGCGTCAACAATAGCGGCCGATTCAAGGCTTCTCGTGGTGCTCACAATGGCAAGGCCCGCGGTAATGGCCGTAGTCAGAACAGCAACCGCAACGTGAACAGCACTACCAACGACATTCTCAACACCAACGGTATGAGCCAGATGCACAACATGCCTGCCAACGGCATGAACCAGATGCATGGTGTCACTGTTAAGGGCATGGGTCAGATGCACAATGTGCCTCGCAAGATGACTCCTGATGACAGCACTAGTCCCGGCAGTGGCATCAGCATTGCCAGCCAAACCAGTTCCATGAAGACTGGCCCACCCCTCGACCTTCAGACCACTACAGCGAATAGTGTGTCTCGTGCCCCGACTGTTGTGCCTGTTACCTCAGTCGTGCCTCCCAATCAATTCGGGGCTGCGCCCGTTGGCTTCCATGCCTATCATGTCCCGCGCTTTGCGCAAAACGAAGGCATGCTCCATGGGGCTTCATTCTCGGGCCGCCGTCTGGCCAATCCTGTGATTGATTGTCTGGAAGACGACACTTCCAGCGGCTCGGCCAGAAATTTCAAATCCCCCAGGGCTCCCGACTTTTACTGTCGTCAAAATTCTCGTCGCTTGTATGATTTTGGCTGTGACGGAGATGTGAAGAAGGAGTCTGGCGCAAGCCCCGAGGCTCTCACTCTGACCGAGGAGATTGTCGAGTCTGAGAATGCTGAGCTCGATGTCATTGAGCCTCAGCAGTTCAAGTCCGGCCTCTTCGACTCCGAGCTGTTCAAATCTGATGGCCAAACTGTACCCATCCTTTCCACTATGGGTGCTCTTCTGAAGAAGCTCCTCTCGGAGTCCGAGGAAATTGATCCGCACCGGGTTCTCTTTAATTTTGGACCCATTGGTGAGGATGTTAAGCTGCCTCCACAGATCCAGTGCCCCAAGATGGGTACACTCATCGACATCGACACCAAGGATGTCACTCCGGCCCCGGCTGCTCTGCCGGCCATGTACACAATTGGCCAAAATGCCATGTACGGCCATGTCAACAAGTAAATCCGACTGAAGATGTTATGTTCGAACTGGCTTTTTGCCGATTGAACATATAATGCCACGATATGGCCGGATGTTTCTGCTTCTATTCAAGCCCTCGTGTGTTTGCAATCTTTGGTCCGTCTTATGTGTTTCTCTTTCGATCCTTCTTCTCGGATTCATGGTGGTATTTCTTTATGTTTTCCTTTATGATATACCATCATGACATCCTACTGCAATAACTTGACAACCTTTTGGGTATTGGCCGGCTTTCACCAGTATCACATGGGGATTGTTCCAGCAAGGATCTTTCTCAATATTTCAGCCTATTGTTTCATGATTTCAAAAGCGATTTATGAACGATTTTCATGGTGATTCTGCCATCTCTTCCCAATGATATCAACGATTTGACAGCGATTTACGAGCGACTGTTGTGATCATGGTGATTTTCCATCTTCTTTTGTGCTCTATTTTCTCTGTCTCCCCTTTGCGGGTTTTCCTATTTCTTTTGTTCTTTTTGTTATTTTCCCTTTGCATTTCCCTATTTTTTTTCCCCACATCTTTCACCGGCACATTGTTGGCTGCACTTAAATGTGGCTTGGGACCCATCTGGGACCCGAAGCTTTGTGACCGAGTTTCCTGCTCGTGTTTCTTATGTTCAGTGGATACATTTTCATATTTGGTGTCAGCTTCCACTCCCTCTCTGCCTTCTTCCACTTCCTCTGCCTACTTCGGCCTCCTCTGCATGTTTGAGCTGTGGACTTGTTCTGAGAGCTCCCTGCGGCGGCTGGCCCCTTTTGCGGAGAGTGATTGAGTTCACTGGGGCTTAGTGCGACGGACTGCGTGATGTTGAGATCGTGATTGCGTCGAGACACCTTCCCATGGCATCTCTGCTTTTTCGACTAATTTCCTCCGGTCTTTGCTGTCACAATGTTTTCATTTTAAAAAATTATTCAAAAAATTATCTCTCCCTTGTAGATTGATTGTCATTGTTTAATTGGTAGAGACATTACACTCGGCCCGAGTTGAGCGGTTCTTAGGGCTACGGTTACTAGAGATCAACAACTCAATCTACAGAATGAAGTGGCAGCGAGACACCAATAAATTTGAATACAATGGCTATAGTACATCTAGAAAACATGAAGCCTGATAGGACTTCGAGAAATATGCGCCCGCGCCTCGCGAATGGGTTTATCCAACCAACACACCAGAGAAAGAGATCACACAAAGAAATGTACAGTGCCTGTGGACACCTCACCGACGGACCGGCTTCTTTGCACGACTCCCAACGTGAACAGCAACACGCTCCCGCTCTGCCGTAGCCTTGGCCTTCAGCGCGGGGTTGAATTCAGGAAGGGAAAGGACAGCATGTCCAACGATCTGGTTACCATCCACAATAGCCTCACGCTGCTTCTCGGCATTGTAGCGCTCCTCTCGTCGAGCAGCGAGCTGTCTTCGGCGCTCGTCGGTCATTTTCCAGGAGTCAGGGAACTGGGGGCGGATCTTGGGCTTGTGATGACGAAGGTCAAGAGGAATATCGGCAAAGGAATCACCGGTCTTGGCCTCTTTAATGAGGGAGTTTACGAGATCCGCAAGGTAACGCTTGTTCTGCGCGCGTGAGCCGAATTGTTCGGATGACATGCGCACAATATCGGTTTGAGGGTTGTAGCGGGTGCCGACCAGCTTGAGGAACGTTTGGCGCTGGGCTTCGGTCAAGTGCTTGGGTGTCAGGTCTTTAGAAGCAAGCTCCACGACGACCTTCGGTTCGGCAGGGTGCTGTTCACCCATGTAGGTAGTGTAACGGAAGCGGAGAATGTGGTTTTGGGGGGGCAAGGTGAACGGGCTTGCGAGTTCTGCCGGAACAATTAGCAAACTTCGCACAGCTACGAAGTATAAAAAGATCAATCATACTGCTAAGCATTGGCATATCCCAGGCCGCAATGCGAGCGTACTCTCTCATCTCCCGGTGCACCTCCATAGAGGCATGGGCCATGGAAGTAATTTCATCATCGTTGATTTCCTCGTCACCGTCTTCAACAAGGGCCAACTCGTCGTCTTCATCCTCGGCCCAGAAGCCACGAGACTTGGTTCGAATATCCTCGAATCGCATGTCCTCCTCCCTGTCGATCTGGTTTGACATCTTCTCGAGCTCCGCAAACACCGCGGTACGCTTGGAAACATCGTTGAAGTCGGCAACAATGCGGCGGTTCTCCGCGTCGAAAGCCGCGCGCTCTTCCGGAGACATCATATCATACATAGAGCGGGCTTCCTTGGAAAGAAGGTCAGGGGAGTACTCGGGCATTGGCGGCAAGTCAGCGGGTTGCAAGTCTTTCGGCGGAGGAGGAGGAACCGGGTCTTCGGAGACAAATCTGTATGGGGAAACTGAGAATTGGCGAGTAGAGATCCATCCTGAGCCCCCGTTGGGACAGGAGCCGAGAAGACCGTCCCAATGACCGTGTAGCTGAAGCCATTGTGGCGAGTGTAGACAGGAGGCTGGACGGCTATCTGCTTGTCGATGTTTTCCATCTCCAAGTCCGCTTCACGCTAAACCTTGCCGGGTTTGGATCACGTGATAAAATGCTAGTTCGAGATAGGAAATTACAAGCACGTGATGTGTTGGTGTTATCGATATCGATAAGCTTGGTGGCCGATAAGCTGATAAGTTGTGAATGATGCAACAATGTTTTGACAATCGGACAGCTTCATCAATCCTAACCTGTTCTCAAAGTCACGTCCTCATTATATCTCTCAACCCTACCATTCTTTTTTATCCTCCTTCAGTCATGGTCAGGAAAGTCTGTCTCGTGACTGTAGGGGCCACGGCGGCTTTTCCTGAGCTCGTGGCCGCAGTCGCCAATGAGCAGTTCTTTAAGACGCTTGCTGAGAAGAACTTCACACATCTCTACATCCAGTATGGAGCTCATGGACGTCATCAATTTGACTCGTACCTGGCTGGTCTCCAACCAGGTGACGGATTGTTCCATGACATCGACGTAATTGGGTTTGACTTCGACAAGGATCTGGGTTACTATATGGGCCTGGCCATGGAGAAAAAGCCGCATGGTAAGCCTCACCAGCACCAGGAGCTTGGTCTGATGATTACCCATGCTGGTAAGTGATTAACCCTCTGGCTGTATCTTGTTGATTGTGTGGGGACCGTTCATGGCGTAGAGATTGACGCTGCTTAGGTACCGGATCAATTCTTGAGGGCCTGCGCTGCGGTCTACCGCTTATCATTGTACCAAACCCCAAACTGGCCGATAACCATCAGGAAGATTTGGCTATTCAAATGGAATCTCTTGGATATGGCGTTATGGCCCGGGCAGAGTGAGAACCTTCTGCAGATGTACTAAGATCATTCATTTTTTGTTAACCATGCAGCAGGGATGTTGTATCGGCCATCGACAAAGCCACTGAACAACGTGTAAAGAGGCTCTCACCCATGAAGAGCGAGAGCAAGGAAGATGTGTTGTCTGCCTTGCATGACCAACTCTCATATGTGGATTAGGCATTCATCACCTTCTGTGTATACAATGGGGTTGTGTGCATATCTTTAGATTCCCCTATGACCTGCTCTGAGATTGGGCTTGGAGTTTGGGGTCTTCATTATGTGTTCCAAGTTGTTCCCACCTGAAAATTCTTGTATTTAGCTAGGCGTTCGTTGGTCTGCAGGCGTTGCTCATGAGTCTTGTCTGAAGTTGTATTATACATGAATCTCCAAAAGATCAGGCAAACGACTGGTGGTTTGATTTATTTTCTGTCGATCATGCAAAAAGTACAAAGTCACTTTATTGTAAAAAGGTTGGTTTAATGCAATCACCCATGTTGTCACTAAAGTAAGCTTAAATGTAGGATGGAAAAAATCCCGAATGCTTGGGTATGATCGATCCAACCGTGTCCAAATAGCGACACAAATTAATAAATCTATGGTATTTCCAAATCAATTGTCTTTTCTAGACTTGTAGAAATATTAGTGAATTAATAGGGTATATGGAACGATCGTGTTTTATTTATTTATTTTGGACTAAATCATGGTAGGTTCTCAAGATCCGAGTGGATGTGTCTGCAGCGCCATCATTGGCCCAAGCTTCTTGTTGACAACTCCCCGACGCGAAAACATCCTAACCCCCTCGACGAGGTGAACCCCAGTTGACAACTATTACAATCATCCATGTCCTCTTGTCTTGGACATTGCTCTTGATCCCTCTGAGTTGCCGATCATAGGCCGTGGGGCCGTCTCATAACTCTCGCGCCTCAACCCCCGAACTCCCCGTCTACCACCCAACCCCCCGCAATGGCTGAGGCTACCCTACACAACGTGCCAATTGTCATTGACAATGGCAGTGGCACCATCCGAGCTGGTTTCGCAGGAGAGGAGATCCCATCATGTTACTTCCCCTCGTTCGTCGGGCGTCCCAAACACCCGCGGGTCATGGCCGGCGGCCTCGAAGGCGACTCGTTCATCGGTCAGCGCGCACAGGATCTCCGCGGTCTGTTGAAGATCCGGTATCCGCTCGAACATGGAATCGTCACAAATTGGGAAGATATGGAGTCTATCTGGCATTACGTCTATGAGAACGAGCTCAAGACTCTGCCCGAGGAGCACCCCGTGCTGCTCACCGAACCTCCGCTGAACCCGCGCGCCAACCGCGATACCGCTGCCCAACTGATGTTTGAGGCATTCAACGTTCCAGCTTTGTACATGTCCATTCAGGCCGTGCTCTCTCTTTACGCGTCTGGCCGCACAACCGGTGTCGTTCTGGACTCCGGAGATGGTGTCTCCCATGCGGTGCCCGTGTTCGAAGGTTTCGCCATCCCCAATAGTATCCGCAGAATCGATGTCGCTGGTCGCGATGTCACAGAGCAGTTGCAATTACTCCTTCGGAAATCCGGTCATGTCTTGCACACTAGTGCTGAAAAAGAGGTTGTGCGGATGATTAAGGAGAAGGTTTGCTACGTGTCGCTGGACCCGAAGCGCGAGGAAAAGGAGTGGATGAACAGCTATCACAAGTCGGATGCTAAGGCAATTGACTATATCCTACCGGATGGACATAAGATCAAGGTGAGTAAACATGTCTCGTATTGTTTTCTCGATGGTACTTGTACTGATATGTCATCTTTCTACAGATCGGTCAAGAACGCTACCGTGCCCCTGAAATCCTCTTCGACCCCGAACTAATTGGCCTCGAATACCCCGGTGTACACCAAATCGTTCAGGATGCTATTAGCCGGACAGACTTGGACTTGCGCAAGTCACTATACCTCAACATTGTGCTTTCTGGTGGATCAACACTGTGCAAGAACTTCCCGGACCGTCTTATGCGTGAGATTAAGCGACTCGCCGTTGAAGACATGAAGATCCGAATTTCAGCGCCCGCAGAGCGCAAATACACCACATGGATTGGTGGTAGCATTCTGGCTGGTCTTAGCACATTTAGAAAGGTATGGAGGATTATACTTCCTATATATGGGGTACAAGCTAACCAAATCCCGTGTACAGATGTGGGTGAGTGCAGATGAATGGCATGAGGACCCTGAGATCATCTTCAAGCGATTCGCATAGACGAGTCGCTCCCTCCACCAGGCGCCTGGCTCTTGCAAAGTTGGCAAGACAACATCTACATCCCGATACCCTCAGCAAGAAAGAGGGAACCTGTCTCCAGATCGATAACTGCTGTGCAGCAATCTTGGTTTCAAAGAGGGTCGCGTATAGCAGGTGATCAGCGAACGCCTGGAGACTTGCTGAGTCGTGCATAGTATCTGCGACTTTTGATACCCATCCCCCATTCACATCCTCTAGATCTTCCGCCCATATGTGACATCATACTTGACTTCTTCTGCTCACATCAATTTGTGCAAATAAATTTTCTTCTTGTGCTGGAGTCTTGTTTATGCTGGATGATCACAATGGGCGCTACAGGCTTGTGTTGTAACAAGTGGCCCTACGTGAATTTCCTCGTTGTAAATTAATTGCCCTTTTGAAATCTAAGAAACCATCTCGATATTCCTGGACCACCTGATGTTTCTGGACACCTACTCCGTCCATTTTGATTCATCGTAATCATCCATCAGTCGAGTATAATCGTCGCCGGCTGCTGCCCATCCCTTAATGCCCCCCTCGAGGACGAGACTTTCCATTTCCCCATTTTTCTGTTCTTCCAGATATCCCGCAAACCAGCCTGCCGCCCGTGTTCCGCGGCCTCGAGAAGAGCCTGCATTCCCTTTGTTAGTTGATCTCATTTGATGGAGGAAACGAATCGCACTAACCACAATACCATATGACTTTGGAGACTCTGGCTTGCCTGAAAACCGAATATAGAGTCGGAATGGTGGGATACAGACTCTGTGCAGGAAGATTCAATGAACCTCGAATGGTACCGCCCTATGACCATACACTTGTGAGAATGATATATAAGCATCGTAGAAATCCCGGTCATACCTCGAAGTCCGTGCGACGTAAATCAATTAGAACATAGTCTTTTCCGACCTCCTTGCCTTCCTTCATCCATCCAAGTAGATCGAGACGGGATATCGAACTTGCAACAGTCCTTGGGGCAGGGTAGGCTGCGTGCCAAGGAAGGCATGCAGGTGCTGCTGGAATCATTTTTGGTCTCGTTCGTTCGTTCGCGCAGTTGGTATGTACAAGAGAAGTTGGTAGATGAATTGAAAAGCGACCGAAAATATGATACCGGAGTAGATCAACGTTCCATTGTTCGACTATTGAATATCTGTTGATATAGTCCATGTGTGGAACACCGGCGTTGAGCATGTCACTGCTCGTTGCTGATTGGTCAGCTTTGGGGAGGTTTTATAGTTAATGGGCGCGATTGGCCACTTTCCCACTCTATATTGCAGCAGATTCCTTGCATTCTCCCTAAGTCTGCTTTTCGACTTCAATACAATCAATCTACCAAAGAACAAGCTTCCGTATGCATAATTTTTGAGTCATACTCGACATTGATGTCGAATATGATCGCCACAAATCATCCAACAACTGTCCCCGAGAAATCACAACTTCACGACCCAACATCGGACAAGCTATCGTCAAGCCCCACAGCCGATGATGTCGAAAAACAAAGAAGTAGCGATTCCGAAGCGCTCACTGAAAAACATTCGGCCTTCAAAAGTCTTGGCTGGTTAGATCGTTTTCTAGCCTTATGGATCTTCCTTGCAATGGCCATCGGGATCATACTGGGGAATTTCGTGGAAAATACAGGCCCCGCGCTGCAGAAGGGGAAGTTTGTTGGGGTTTCTATTCCAATCGGTACTTACCCATGAATCATTCAAATCCCTGAGTCTCGGCTAACCAGCGCAAGCGATCGGTCTGCTGGTCATGATGTACCCCATTCTATGCAAAGTGCGATACGAATCTTTACACCATATCCTACGACAACGTGGTATATGGGTCCAGATTGCATTTAGCATCCTTGTCAACTGGATTATTGCACCTCTCTTGATGGTAAGACTCTTTCACTCGATACGATGAAACTTACTAAAAATGATATAGTTGGGACTGGCGTGGGCTTTCCTACCAGATGAACCAGAATTGCGAGAAGGATTGATTCTAGTCGGACTAGCCAGATGCATCGCTATGGTAATCTATTCCTTTCCTGAGCTGTATCCGAATGATACTAACTTCTCATTGCCAATAGGTACTCATATGGACCAGCCTGGCCGGTGGTGATAGCGAATACTGTGCTATTCTGGTTGCGATAAACTCACTGCTGCAGATGGTGCTCTTCGCCCCCTTGGCCATTTTATTCATCAAGATCATTGGCAACTCGGGTAGCCAAGTCACACTCTCTTATGCCACCGCTGCTAAAAGCGTGGCAGTTTTTCTCGGCATTCCATTAGGCGCTGCAATCATCACTCGCATTACCCTACGAAAGATCGCCAGTCCACGTTGGTACGACCAGGTTTTCTTGAAGTGGGCCGGCCCATGGTCACTTATTGGGCTTCTATTCACGATCCTTGTGCTATTCGCTTCTCAGGGCCGCCAAGTGGTTCATCAAATTGTTTCTGTGATCCGAGTTGCCGCTCCTCTCGTTGTTTATTTCATCATTGTCTTCTTCGTCACCCTGCTTGTGACTTACAAGCTTGGATTTGGTTATAAAATAGCTGCTACTCAGAGCTTTACTGCTGCCAGCAATAATTTTGAGCTTGCCATTGCTGTTGCTGTTGCAACTTTCGGTGCTGACAGCAATCAAGCGCTGGCCTCTACTGTGGGGCCTTTGATTGAGGTTCCGGTACTGCTTGCACTTGTCTATGTTGTCAAATTCATAGCCAAACGAGCTGGTTGGAAGGATTGAAACAAAAGTGGATCGCAATGTTCATATTCGCAGCTCATGGGAGCCTTTTGGACTTCTTCATCTGTTGGCCACTGCATATCTCTTTGAAATCAACTGTTTATACTGGGAGCCCATGGTGATCTTAGCCTCTACAAGAGGAAATACGAGGCAAGAAGTCAATGGACTTGGTCCTACTGGCTCATATTGTGATCCGATTGTATCTAGCACAAGCGCCTCGCGGATAGAAGAATTGCCTGATGTAGATTTCACAATTTCTGGACGGGTGAGTGGATCTACAAAGGAAGTACCGTTGTCGCAGCGCTGACGAGGTATCTTTTCCCAAGGCTCCTTCAAGGATTTTGCCATTAAGCCCGATGTGCATGGTTGAGGGTGCCATAGATTGATTTGAGTACACTCAAGTATTCCGGTCGGAGACAGAACCATTCAACATTTTTGGGCCTGTTCAAGAAGGGCAGTATCAATGGATGGTGAGATCTACTTGTGACTTAATTGACGCGACTCTGCATCACTTCTATTGTTGCTCATGAGGGCGTGGAAGTTGCTTGATTACCCCGCAATTTCCGGTCCAAGCTCTGGTATTTATCAAGGTTGTACAAGCTATCCCTCGGTAGGAATTGAAAATCGAAAGGCTTTACCCTATTCTCTTCTTTGTTTTTCCTTAGAATTTCCTCATCTATTGGAGCATATATTATTCCATAACTTCCCTGGTGAACAAAGTATATCCAGAATAATTAAATCTATAGAGTACCGAGTCTCTGGTCCTCTCTGTTCTCGCAATGAAAGCTGTTCGCTTTCATGCAGCAGGGGATGTCCGAACCGAGGAGGTACCCTCGCCACAGGCACGCGATGGAGAGGTTCTCGTCGCGGTAGAATGGTGTGGAATATGCGGTAGCGATCTAAATGAGTATCTCGGAGGTGAGAGCCAGGTGATGATTGTATCTATATCAATCTTACACGAATGTATAGGTCCTGTTGCAATACCATCCCAGAAGACTGGCCCTCATCACCTCACTGGCGAGGTGCTGCCAGTTACAATGGGCCACGAATTTTCTGGTCGAATCGTTCATGCGCCAGCTTCATCCTCCCTTTCTCCAGGACAGTCAGTAGTTATAGATCCTCGATTATATTGCTCATCATGTACGGCATGTTCTCAATCGGCAACTAATTGCTGTGACAAAATTGGGTTCTGCGGCCTGTCTGGGGGAGGTGGTGGTCTTTCGGAGATGGTGGCCCTTCCTCCTACTATGCTCCATATCCTCCCTGATGGCACCGACTTGGCTGCTGCAACGTTAATTGAGCCTCTTGCTGTTGCCTGGCACGCTGTCAAACAATGTGCATTTGTTGACTTGAAAGCAACTCCAATTTTAATCATAGGTGGTGGTCCTATTGGTGTTGCTACCATCTTTGTGCTGAAAGTGTGGGGAGCGAAGATGGTATTTGTATCTGAAAAGAGTCGGGGTCGCAAAGAATTTCTTCTTGACCTGGTCGACGCTGCCTTTGATCCGACAGAGGTCAATGTTCCTTCAAAGTGCAAGGAACTTACAGACGGTGATGGTGTGGGAATAGTTTTCGATTGTGCAGGCTCCCAACCGGGGTTTCAAGATGGTTGCGACAGCCTCAAGTTTCATGGAATATATGCAAACCTGGCGGTCCCCAAGGGACCGGTAAGGAGATTCTGCTTTAATGCCCAGAGCCTTCAAGTACTAATCGTGTTGTCAGATGCGGCTTCCGTTTGAACGCTTCATACCGAAAGAGCTCACCTTAAAATCATTCTTAGCATATGATGAGATCGATTTCGCAGAAACAGTTGCTGCATTTGTTGAAGGTAAGACTGCCCATCCCAGCAAGTAAGAATATTAATCTGACACCTGCGAATAGGCAAATTCAAGGGAGTCGAACGTATGATAACCCGTCGCGTTACCTTGGACGATGTGGTGGACAAGGGATTGAAGGAGCTTGTGGAGAACCCTGATGAGCACATCAAAATATTAGCATGTGCGAGAACAGAAAGCCTGTTGTGAAATGAGGGAATGTTAGCACTATTTACCTGTTCTTTCATTCTTTGCCCCAATAATTTTCATAAGAGTCTGGACTCTCTCCACTGTTTTGCCTTCCCTCTGTCAAGATGATATTTCAGAAAGAACAGCAAACAGAACTTCATTGTCTACCCTACGTCTCCAATTGCGTGTGGCCCTGTCTAAAGCCGTGACCAATCCTGCTGCCAATGTCAGAGTCACTGTATCGTCTTTTGTTAAATTACACAATTAGTCGATAGGCTATAGAGTAGAGCATAGTTCTATCCTCTCTAGCCATTTCTTCGTTCAACATGGGCCAGAATGTCAGAGAAAATGTGTGTTTTGTTCCCCCGACGTAGTTTCTCTGTTGTAGCTAGAAGTTTCGCGGAGTGCGCACGCCATTGATCTGTCTCAATTTCATCAATTTTGATCTCTGCTCGAGCTCTGCAAGGTGGTCTCGCCTGTTCTCGGCACTTTTGTTGGTTGTTGCGCTTTCTGACCAATCAGCGTTCGCCAGTGACATACTTCATCCATGTTCAATATGAAATCCTTATTCTGGCTTCCTGTATATAATTTTTCTTGTTTCTCTCCCTCCATCGAGTCAATGCTTTATCATCATCTGCAAAACCTATCTTCGTCGTTGAGGCCGATTGTCTCGCGGGGACCGTTTCTATTGCGACCAATATTTTCTAAAAGTATGTCCGCTATCCCACAGCAAGAAATTTCCGACATGCGCCAAAACGATACCATATATCGATCTCTAGCACTGTCTTCGATTGAAGATGACACAGATACCCGCCAGAAGTACCGACCATTCATTCTTGACAACGATGTCAATGCCACCGAAGACTGGGTCAATGACTTGGACCTGGCTACCGCTCTCAACATGGCCGAGCATGACCTACAAAACACAAAAGAGAGACTTAGAATTCTGGTACTCTATGGTAGTCTCAGAAGCAGGTCATTTTCAAGACTAGTCGCATTCGAAGCTTCTCGCATCCTATTTCGACTCGGTTGTGACGTGCGGGTCTTCGATCCTGAAGGTCTGCCAGTGAAGAATGATCGTGAATCAGACCACCCGAAAGTACAAGAACTCCGTAAACTCAGCGCCTGGAGCAATGGACATGTCTGGGTCTCGCCAGAGCAACACGGTAATCTTGTAAGATGCCTCTCCTTAACCCAACACTCCAGCAATAAATTACTTACTCGGGCTTTTTGTACAATGCTAGACAGCAGTCTTCAAAAACCAAATCGATTGGATCCCTTTGAGCACAGGAAGTGTTCGCCCAACCCAGGGTCGAACACTAGCTATTGCTCAGGTGTGTGGTGGATCTCAATCATTCAATGCCGTCAACTCTTTGCGTATACTCGGTCGGTGGATGCGCATGTTTACTATCCCGAACCAATCCTCGATCCCGAAGGCTTATACACAGTTCCCGGATGAAGGTCAGCCAGGGGACCAGCGACTCTTGCCTAGTGGAAATCGAGATCGATTGGTGGATTGCATGGAGGAATTCGTCAAATATACTATTCTGATGCGACCGCATATGGACCTTTTTGGAGATCGGTTTAGCGAACGGGAAGAGAAGAAGCTAAAAGAGGCTAAGATAAACGCCAATAGATAGAGCTGGGTAGAATATTGAACAATAGACATTGACTCTTGGCTATATATGAAGGAGACTGGAGGCCAAAAGCATTGCCTCTAGGAGAAAAAGTGTCATAATAAGGGGAATAAGAAGTATTGAACGGAGGCGCAACGTTACAGTACATAGTATTAGACATCGCTTAACGAGATAACAAAGTCAAGATCAATTCTTGAAGCTTGCCATTCCCGCCAAAGCCTCCTTCATGCGCGCTAAATCGTCCTTTTGCCCCTTTACCACACTCAAGTAGTCAGATGCAACCATCAATAGCTGAAAGTCGTTCAGCCATGTGTTCGTCGCGCCAGATACCTTCCACGATACCACCGCCAAAGGCTTCCGATGCCGCCGTGACACCATCACCAACCGATCAATTGCATCTAATATCTCAGGGTTTTCAGGGTCACCCATCCGGCGCGAAGGACAGCGCATGGCGACTCGAAGGTCGCCAGCGCCTAACATTAAGGCGCTCACACCAGTGACTTTTGCTATGGATTCTGCATTTGCAACAGCAAGCTGAAACACAGTATCGTCAGTCTATTTGTCAACATCATCAAGGTGAGAATATCAGACTTACAGGACTCTCTATCTGGATGATCACTGCGATATTGTTGTCTGCGACACGTTCATGAGAGGACTCCGCCGGTGCCACATCCGTAACTCCAGGAACTGACACCGCGGGTGCAAGTGACCCGTCTCCATCCGAATATGCATAGCGGCACTTGCTGACAGCTTCGGCGGCTTGCTCAGGTGTATCAATGTGCGGAAAGATTATACCCCCAGCTCCTGTTCCCAAGGATTACTGAGTTATTTGTATTAAAATCTGATGGTCAAAATCCAGACCTACCAGCGTCCAGAGCATAGGTCAGTAGATGTGATTGAGCTGACGGCACTCGGCAGATGGGAACCGTTCTTCCTCCACTAGCGAGGCTGACGGTTTGTATTAGGCGAACGAGATTCTCAGCTTCAATTGGTCTGCACGGCCGAAACAGTTCATATCGATTAGACCTAGAACCAAATTGCGGTCATTAAGAGAAGTGTAACTAACGTATGCTGTGCGTCGATCATGACAAAGTCATAGCCTAGGACTGCCAGGGTGCGAGCCGATATGGTGTGAGGAATCGAGATGATGGTGCCCATTAAATGCGAAGGTCTCCCGGACGACGGGTCCATAGTGTCCTCTAAGGCCTTGGCCAGGTTCGAAGGTTGAAAAAGAGACGCTGCACGGTAGTCCTCCATATTTGCTTGGGCTTTGGGGCGTAATGCTGTAAAATCGTTCCTTTGGTCTTGAGTACTGATCTTATATTCTGCTTCACTGCCGGATGTGGAAAGAGTGTTACATGTGTCCTCAATAATCATGTCAGTGACTTCCTGGCGTTGGATGGCCTGATGCTGTAGAGCCCTGGATCATAGCGTATGACGAGCCAGATTGAGTGTTCTGCTCCACTGCCGGATGGGGAAAAAGAGGGTTACATGTTCCCGAATAATTATGCACTAGAGGCATCATAAATGCAAACAGGTCTACGTTAGAAACTTTTAAGTACTTGGCTCAGTACTGAAAAGCTAGAAACTCGATGTAGTCCTGATAGGGCAATGGCGAAGGGCCGGTCCGTTGTATCGAATCATATCCTTCATCTTTTTCTCCACCTACATTACAGAATACACTATCTACTCGCTCGGGAGATAGAGAAGAAGGGGTACTATTTTTGATCTACTGATGCCGGGGTAGGCCTAGAAGAATGTATAGCCTTTATATCTACCTTCTTCCCTAGGTGCTTAAAGAAGGATTGAAGAAGTAATTCTATTGCTAAAGGCTTTTTAGTAAAAAAATGCCTGTTAATGAGTAGGAAACCTGGATAAAACGGTAGTGAAATAAAGGTGAAATAGTATAAGTCAACTATTTTGATTCAAGTAGAATTGCATGAATTGTGCAAGGGGAACGAACCGTCCCGAACCGTATGTCCACGGGCTGGGCCGTGCCGGGCAAGTTCGGAACAATCCGAGATCACCTGACCAAATACTGCTAAGGCGGTACAGGGACTATCATTCTTCAAGACTAATAACTTAAAACTGAATATCATAGTCAGAGATGTAGACAACATAGTTCGTTTAGTAGGAGCTATCTTGCACTGGCTATCATAGTTTCAAGGGTTGAGTGTTCAAATAGCTTAGACATGTTAATGCCATACGCTTAGCTAGTACATACTTCGGAGAGAGGTTGAATAAGAATAAGAGATTTGATACAATGTTACACTTAGATAGAAGATAATAAATCAACATGGTAGCATTCAACGAAGTATCTAGCTACACCCTCATAAACACGGTTGGTATCTTCCATCTCGGCATCTTCCATATCTGCTACAGTATAAGACCGCCAATCGTCACATTGGTCACTTATTCTCAATTTGTCATGAGCAGATCACAACACTATACCCCATCTCTTCGTCATCACCATTGTTCGAAGGCTACTGATAAAGCCTCTAATAGCATAATTTTCTCCATAGACAAGACTTCAAAAGGAGCTTCTTCCAGGATCTCTGCCTCTTCGTCGTCGTTATTCTGACATTCTTGTGAATAAGTTCCTTCCGTATTCTCTTTCTCTTCATCATCGTAGGCCTGACACTCCTGGGAGTTTTGATCTTCCACATTGTCTTTCTCTTCATTATCATTATGCTAGCCTCCCTGGATTTCGCTCCCTCCTTCCATCGAAATCATCATGGCTGCTCCCGTTGATTTGTTTATGTCTCTTAGGTTTCCCAGCCTGACTGATCAAGAAGTTGAGAATAGTTTCTTCTAATATCCAACCCATTCTCACTGTTGAAAGAATCCAGGTCTATCGAGCAGCTGAATGCCTATCTCAAAGACAATGCACAAAAGGGGCCCGATGGCCGGGACGAATTTAAGACCTATTTTAATAACGTGCTTGATGAACTCGACGATAAATCTGGCGTACTCACATGGATGCTAGCTAACCTCGATACTAAAAATTGCGCTTATGGTCTTCTAAATCTGATATCAAATACTAATGTAAAAGATCCACTCGAGATCAGGTACGAACCAAGCAACCAAGAAATAAAAAAAATAAAAAATAAAAAATAAAAATAAACAGGTAAAAACATGGAAAATACAATCTAAGGCAAAACTGATGTAATAAAGATTCTTCTAGACAGCTGAACTAAGACAATGAAAATTTCAAAGAAAGCCATCGGTAGCCATCGCCTAAGCACGGCTACCACGTTACAGGTACGACCCACGCCACTATGTCGCCATCGGCTAGTCTCCACCGAACCCCAAAGAATCACGTCTCAGCTACGAATCCACTACAAGGAAAATTGAAAATTGAGAAAAAATTAAAAAAAAAAATATTACGAAAAAAAAAAAACTAAAAAAAGATTTGGAGTGTCTGAATACCGCCAAGGATAGCGTATATTTCCATTGTTAGGCCCTGGGCTAGGAAGTAGTAGCCAAGAGTCGCGATAGGGGGAATCTGAATCTGAATAAAAGAGATAAAGGAGACGAAGACACAGGCCAGTAAAAAAAAAAAATACATGACTCCAAATGGATGCGACGAGACATTCGATGAGTTGAAGTCGAAATGAGCCCCATAAGACGCTATCCTAGGAAATAGGTTGATAAGGTTGAAGAAAATAGACCGATCTTTGAAGACACGGCGCAATGCATATATTGAGGACCACGAATGGTCGAACCCAACAAAGAAACGCCGTTCCCATGATAATTGGAGTGAGGATTTCTCTGAGAACAATGCGATAGTCGCAGCAAGTGGGTATCGGCGACGGAGTAGAATCAGGAATCAGAATCGACGGAAGGGATAGATCGCTTGAATTGCGAGATCGAATCAACAGCCCGTAGATTTCTTTCCATAGTCAAAAGTCGGAGCCCGAGATTAAGGCGAGATAAAGAGAAGGCGGCGAAAGCAAGAAAACAGAAGAACTTTTGTTGTTTTGTCGTAATGGGGTCGTGATATCATGAAGAGCTGATGAGTGTTCATCTATGCGGTGCCCTTGAGCTTGCCCCATCCCTTCTCCAGGCCACGGCGGGCCATGTCGCGAGCGCGGTCGGCCACGGATCCGGTGCTGCTGTTGGTAGCAGTGCTGGCAGAAGAGTACTTGCGGCTGAGGCTGTAGTTGCTGCTGGAGTCGTCGCCGCGGCAGAACATGTTGCCGGCGCCACCGCGACCGACGTGATAGACGGGGGCGGCGCGACGGAGGTCGCGCTCAAGCTCCTCGTCGAAGCTGAAGATGGCGCGCTCGGAGCTGGCGTGGACGTTGCCGGCACCACCACGGCCAGAGGTGAAGGTCATAGGAGGCGAGCGCGAATCAAGGCGAGTTAACGAAGCCGGACCAGTTGCGGAGCGAGATTCGGTAGTCTTGGTGTTCTTGAGGCTCACCACATTTCCGGAGCCTCCACGGCCAGTGAAAACAGCTGGACGAGTGGAGTGAGGCACCGAAGGGTGAGGCTCAACGACGCGGTAATTTGAAGTCATGATTAAAGATGTGTATAGAGTAAAAGCTGCAAGAGCTATGAGGAGGTCACGGCCATATGGGGAAGTTCACGATATTGAAGAAGTCTGCAATTCATGGAACCGGACATGACGGGATCAGAGCCTTATGTAGTAATTAGCAAGTTGGGGGCATAGAGTCATTTGCATCCACGATGTCCACGGGTCACAAGGTGCGTGGAAGTGGGGCGTTTAATTGTGTGGAGTAATTAGGTGGATTTTTGAATTTTCTGTTTCTGTAGCGTCATCGCCATGTTAGAGCGGCGTGTTGTATCCACTCAATCTGGGCTAGTTGTGGGTCTGACTCATCCGCCTCGGTGCTGCAGCAACGAGCCCTGTGGCCAGATGACCGGGTTTCATTGGATTAAAACTTTTTCTCTTCTCCACTCACTCTCACCTGCTGCTTTAACACACCGTCCCTGGCCTGGATCATCTGACTGGATCCCCAAGGCCAATAATAGTCGTTCACACGTAACAGAAACCACCATTGGCGCCAATCAGCACCCGCGGCGTCTAAAAACAGGGATGAGCGGCGGTTTTCTGGGGGTAATGAAAACTCCCAAAGGGGAAACTAACCAAAGAAAAAAAAACCTCATTCTCTCCACAATTTGGAAACAATACGTTCACCGCACCTCGTGGTCTGGTTCGGATCTCTCGCTTTACGTTGACTCAGGGCCAGGTGTCGCCATTGCCCCGTGTGACAGTCTCAAGGCACTGACTGGTTCAAACATTGCATCATCCCGGCCCAATGACTTCTATTATAGGACATATTCATAGTCCGGTATACGTAAAGAGGTTTGATACTGCTGTGCTACCATCTAAGCAATGAGGCATTTGCAATTTGTCCGAATGTGTAATTTGTCTCTTCTTGTTCTATTTTTGTTCTCTCATATTTGCGCAATAATTTGTAGTAACTCGATTGCTATACTGTACTGTACACAAAGAATCCAGGTAAAGTCTATACAATTCAAATTTTCAGGGGCCCGCTGATCCCAGCACGATGACTCCATGTGCGGGATAATTTCTCTCTAGTTCTGTCGATCCGGTCTAGGGCCTCACACTAACCCACATGGTACCTGAGATCCTCACCAACAACTCACGCAATTCATGCCCACACCTTCAACATTGATTGACTATGGGTTTTGCCCAGGTGCTGAGAAAATACATATCAAAGCATGACCGACGCCACCGAGGCAATGCCCCTTTCTCGCCTCTTACTAGACTGTCATGCTCCGAACTTGAATTTCAGTAATTTTTCCATACCAGGAACCATCCAAAAGAGGCAAAGCGTTCCCCAGACAAACAAGGAAAAACGGGAGGAAAAAAAGAAAAATAGAAAAAGAAAAAAGTGAAAATGACGAAACCAAGTGGATCGACAGCAGAAAAAAAAGTTTTCCCGTTCATGTGCCCTAACTGGCCCAAGGATCCGAGTCCGGTGATCATGGCAAATCAGAATCCAGAATCGGCCTGTGCGCCTTGGCCGCATTTTCCCCAGATTTTCAACTTTCGTTTCCCCAGACTCCGGGTATGAGGAACTTGCTGAATCAGGCCATGGGACCGCTCTGCTTGCAGCATACAGGCAGATCCCGTGGTCCTTACTTCCCACCGCATTTGCAGGGGAACGCACCATCCCATGTGCTGCGGGCATTACTCTAATTAGTTGGTCTCCTGCACTACCGCTTGTGCCTGGGCCTCGGGAACCCCGCGTTGCGATTGCTGGCTCGGACTGCCGAGGAATTTACCTTTCGCCCCCATTCAGCCGATTGTTGAGTACTCGTCGCGTGAAGGTGCCTATTTAATTACATCCATCCATGGGTTGCAACGGTTGTTTGCCGATTTCCGGGGTAAGTCTAGCGGATTCCAAAGCTCTATTCCTGTTTCTTAGGCTGAGACTAAATTAATTACACGCACACATGACCGCCCCCTTTCTCCAACTAAATTAATGGACAGGGTAGCATCGTGGAGAAGGCATGATTCGGAAACACCTGCCCCCTCCCCCTCTTTTCTACCAGAACCAGATCTCCCACTAGTAATGTACGATGACACACAGAATACAATGCACGACAGTGCAAAAAGGGTTGTAGTCCAACCTTTCTCGGCGTTCCACCCATTCGTGTTATTAGATAATAGCGCCCGTCCATGACACATCATTACCGGTGCGCAAAGGTCTCGACCGGGACGGTCACTACTCTTACTGTACTGTTGGGGTAGTTGGGTATGCACGACCGGCAGACTGCCACGATGACGCAAGATTCTGCTGGTGTATGATGCCGGTTGCGTTTCCGATGAGGCATATTATGTAAATTGTACCGCCATTCGATGTCGTGAGCTGGTTTTGATGGCGCAATTTCATGATGAAAAGGCTGGACCACAAATGTGACCAATGTGACAAATGTGCGACTGGTTCAAGGTCAAGTTTCTTTCATTTTCACTTTTCCGACTTATGTATGAGGGATATTGAAAATGGATCTGGACAAAGATCTACGGATGAGTTGTTGTGATTCATGGACATCTACTAACATCAAATGCTATCTATCCATCGTGCTATTCTATTGGTGCAACATCAGGCTACTGGGCAGCTAATTTGGGCTCTTGAGATATTAATTTAAGCCCAGATATCTACGTGTTATCAACAAGAAGCTGTTGTCATCCTGGTCATATGCATGGCTATTAGGCTCACACAACATCAATGTTCAATTGAGCTCAAAGATTATTGTTAAACCAAGCATGAACAGTATTACTGGGTTTATGAATTGGTATCAGCAAAAATATATGCGGTTAAGCTTTCTTTGAAAGACGGAGGTAGCACGAGCTAGGTATGCGAAGTATCAAGATCAGATCAGGCCACCGTTGTCTGAATGATCAGTTTGACTTGGAAGGCGATCCGCCATCACAGCTACAAGAGCTACCTAAACTCTTGTATCATGTCTACAATCACTGGAAAGGGGCTGTCTAATCATACAATCAATACTGCAGCTGGGATAGTTCTTTTTTCTCAACCTTGATGTTAGCGAAACTGGGTTCTATGGCAGCTCGATGGTCAAAAATGAATAAGACCAAACGTCGAGTATTTTGGAACTATACCTGATATCAATCCTAGGAGTCAAAGTCATCGGCATAGTAATAAACATAGTCTTTTCAGTTTACTATGACGGATACTCCATCCAGATATTATAGATTGGTCAAATGATGCTCCAGTACATATGGTATAACTTTAATATTGAATTGTGCTATACAGTCCAATGGACCAACAGATTTCCTTTCGAGTTTCGATTCTTCAATCGACCATTTCAATGTAAATAAGATCAAAAATTATAAGATTTAGCTTCTACCGTATAACGCCAAGAGCGATAAGGATTGGATTTTGCCACCTTCACCGCCCTCACCTTCACCATCCGAATTGGGAGACGACCTCCAAATTGATCACTTCAGTCTCATTGATTCCTTATCAGTGACCTATCGCAAGGGTAGTGTCTGAAAACTCATCTTTCACACATCTACCGACCGCACATCAACCTGTGATTTACCTGCTGAGCTCCTCCGCACCCTGAACGGGAATTTTCCTCGCGCGCAACAGCAGCCGAGAACGCGCAAAGAAAGCTGCCAAGATGCCGAAATATAAGTCCCCTTCAGCTCTATTTGGTTTTGCTATCCATACTGACCTCCTATCTACTCTTCTGTAGGTTCCTGCTCTGAATCCGCCAGCGATCAAATACCTCCCTTTGCCCGTACCGTGTGCGGAGACGACGATCCCAACTTTTGATATCGAATATCACCACGATTACGCGATTCGCAAGGCCAAGGCGCTGACATTGATCTGGTTATAGGCGATTATTGTGATGTCTACCTCACACACGACTCCATGAGTGTGCGCAAGGCGCATAACTCCGGTCGTAACCACTTGAGGAACGTTGTGGAGTACTATCAGCGTAGGTCACCCGGAGATACCTCTCGAACAAGTATGAGCCATGCTGACAATCGCCTCTAGAGATCGGCCAGGAGAAGGCTCAATCAGTTATTGACTCTATCACCTCCTCCTACGCCGCTGAAGGCCAACCCCTCCCCAATCCCGCCATGGTGCCAGGAGCATTCCCCCCACCATTCGGCTTCCCAGGTACGAAGGCGCCCTTATTCAGCAAAGGTCCTACATAAACTGACACATCTTCTCATTACAGGTCGACCCGGTCAAGGCCCTCCGCTTCCCTTTGGAATTCCTCCTCCAGGGGCTCCCGGCGCCCCAGGAATGCCGCCTCGTATGTCCAACCAGCCAGGAGATGCCCTCCCCTACCCCGGGCCTCCTTTCGGCGCAGCAGCTAATCAGTTCCCTTCTCCATGGACAGCTCCCGGTGCCCACGGTCTTCCCTTCCCACCCCCATTCCCTGGTGCTACAGGAACCCCACCAACAGGAGGCTTCCCTCCCCCAGGCGGACTTCCTAACATGCCTCCGGGCGCAGGAAACATCCCTCCGCCTCCCGGTGGCTTCCCTGCTAACTTCCCCATGCCCTTACCCGGAGGTGGTTTCCCTCCCATCCCGCCGATGCCGGGTATGTCGAATTCGCCGATTCCTTCCGGTCCGCGCGGATCAGAGGGATACCCCATGCCTCCTGGAGGTGGGCCTCCTCCCGGGATGGATGAAAAATGGTAAATCGGTTTTCTTTTCCATTGAATGGGTTGTTTTTGAGGTGTTCTCTGCTTTTCTTCCCTCTCTTTATTCGATATCTCATAGTCATGATCACTACGTCTTCCGCACGAGTTGGATGTTCATTTTTTGTCCTGAGACAGATAGGTTTCATTGTCGCTGGAAAACAAAATTCTCCTAGAGGGTGTTTCTCTTCCCCGGCGTTGTATTATAGCGTTTGGTTTGGGTTTTCTGTGGATCTCTCAATACTCAATAACATGTTTTCCAAGACTTCTCCTCTGAGGCCCCTATGGGAAAGGCTGTAAAGTATATATTTGAGTCAGTGGCCTTTTTCACTAATCATTGGTTTTATCCAATCCTGCAGCCTGCTGGTCCACCGTATGAGACTAGACACTTTAGTGTTGTAAGGTAGACAAGGCTCTGACCAGGTGGGAATTAACTGGTACATATAGGTGTGTGCTCTACCAAGTACGACTAGGACTGTTGCAGTTCTAAGCACTGAGAGAGAAATTATATTTCAAGGATCACAAGAAATCCGGCCCAACCCCCATACCCCAAAATGCATCAGAACACCGTAATTAACAGCCAGAAACCAGAGTACAAAAATTGATAAAGAGAAATACATGTTGACCACGGATGAAGAAATTCCCAGGGAGGAGGAAGTAGGCAAGGAGAAAAGAAGATGATTTTGGTCGAGGTCGACGAGAAGAGGGAGGGTAAGGAGAAGAAGTCTGGAGAGAGGTAGTATCACATCATCTGGGTTATTCTAGTGGTGGGACAAAAACGGGAAGTGCTCTGGAAAGGGATCGGCGGCAAGCCTGAGCAAAGAAAGGAAAGTTGAAACGAAAATACCGGACCCCAAGAATGACGGATGGAAAAGGTTCATAGACCATCACTGTCCCCACGCTAAAAAAACATCACATGTCTTCATATCAGGAAATTATGGAAAATCTCAAACGAGTTCCTAGTGCTCGTAACCAGCTCCTCGTTGCCACGGACTGGAGCTATTTTGGTTTCTATAGTTGGGGGCCAATGCGGATTGCCCGACGGGCATGTTGTCGTAGTTCCGCACTGCGGGTGATGGTGATGCGCGCCCAAGCTGATCGTAGCCTGGAGGAGCGCCCCGGCGAGCTGAGGCATCGCTGGGAATCAGCGGTACTGATGGATCAACGGGTGATCGCTGCTGTTGAGAAGCGCCATGAGGGGCATTGACTGCATTCGGGTTTTGGTACCCGTTGCCACTGCCACTGCCACTGCCACTAGCGCTACCATTGCCGCGACCACTGGAGACGGAGATCGTATCCTCATCGAAGGGGTTGTTCTGGTATGATTGAGACTTCATGTCGCC
Organism: Penicillium frequentans; assembly: GCA_028828275.1. Taxonomy (NCBI): domain Eukaryota; kingdom Fungi; phylum Ascomycota; class Eurotiomycetes; order Eurotiales; family Aspergillaceae; genus Penicillium; species Penicillium frequentans. Next base: position 2,548,961 of record JAQIZY010000001.1, on the reverse strand, counting down.
TCGAGCAGCAGCACCCAACGCATCCAATTCAGTTGTAAGTTGGGTCTGCGACTTGATGAATGAGCCCCGGTCATCGCGCATTGGTTGGTATCGGGTATCGGGGTTCTTGGACAGAACGGCGTAGACCGAAGCAATCAAGACAAGAATAAGGAGGACCAAAGCAAAGACAGCGTTGTATACGAAGAAGACCACACCCATCACACCGACCATCAGGCCTGGTGGGTTGAAGACATTTGAGAAGACCAGCAGGAAGATCACGTTGATGAAGTTGACGACCGCAATTGAAATGTTGTAGATGTTGGTCTTCTTATCCATCCATGGCCGAATAACACACGCAGCAACCAGCATAGCAGCTTCAATGACCACCAAAGCCACCGTCTGGACAACAGGAGCAGACTGACTCAGTCCGATGAACATGCCCTTAATCAGGACATAGAAAAGATAGGGAACGACGAAATAGTATGCCGTAGCTCGGTATTGCACATAAAGGAAGCCCCATTTGTTCAGACACGCAGGATCGGAATATAAAATATATGCCGGGTTCTTGTGCATACTGACCGAGCGCCTGGCCAGACGAATGACCTTCTGAGCTGCCCATCCTAGCGCAATGAGTAGCGATAAGAGCATCACCACAGCCAGGACAACCTCAGCCGGTGAGTCACGCTGAGTGAATTCCCAAAGGCAAAGAATGCACATTTGGGGGAAACCAATCAAAGTCAGACGGAATAGAATACCTCGAGTAACTACCTTCCATCCGTTGCGGAAGTCCTGGAATGTGTCGCCCTTCATCTTACCGTGCTTGACGAGTAATTCGCAGACACCCTTGAACGCAGCAATGATGACGATGACGACAAAAACGAAGAAGACGAAGAAAATAAGACCGGTCAAGAAGATATTGGTTTCTTCAATGCCTGCACGGAATCCAACACGATCGATACCCCGCACGACTTGAACCTTCTGGCTGGTGTCTCGTTTTCCGAGCATATGGAGTCCTCTCTTCATAAGGTTGCGTACAGGGTCTATGACATAATCACGCTTCCTCAGCACCTCAACTGAGGTTTGGCTCAATGTCGAGAGAACAGTTGAAGGAGTGCCACCAGTGGAGCGCTGATACCAGGTACAGATGGTCTGTAGGAACCCGACGTGAATGATACCCATGCTCCACTGGAAGTCCTGAGTCCATGATTCCACAATTGGTGGCATGTGCACCGATGTCATACCAATGATTGCTTGAGACTGCATGAAACTGAACAAAGACAGAGCATTTGCCGCAACATGAGCGGCAGTGTTAGAATGACCCAGTCCGGAGGTGATGGCAGATGCTGTAAGACCCAAGCCTGAAATGATTGCAGTCACCCAAGAGACTCCAACTTGGTAGACAGTTTTACCATTGGAAAGTGACGCTGACACACAAGCGATCTTCTCGCCAGTATCCTTCCTCTTGATCACAATCTGGACGTCCGCATCGAGATCCGGAACAGTGTAAGCGATACCCGGGATATTCGAGGCGGTGTCATTTGGGAGAGTGAGCGAAACAGACTCTAAGTCAATGGGACCGGGAGCCATAGGACACATGCCCATTCCCGAAATCGAACAGGGGTCGAGAGTACTTGAATAAGCCTTGTAACCATAGGCCGTCAGAGTTAGGTCTGCCACGACCTTGCCGGAGATGTACGACACGCCATCGAAACCGATCTGAAGAGAGTTGTTGTTTGGGTAGAAGATGACATGGAAATAAGTGGCTGTGAAGTTGCTGCTCTCCATGCACAAGTTGAGTGAATTAGACTCGAGATAGTTGACTGCAAACGCCGGCGCCACAAATGCGACTAAGCACGTGAGTAACGATATCAACCTCATTATGGCGAACACTGAAACGAAGTGTGAAAAGTAATTTCGAGTCCAACGATAGCGAGAAGGACAGAGAGAGGAGATAGTATGACAAGCGACGGTTGAAGCAGTGCTCCAGAGTACCACGTTGCGAGCCGCCGGATGCGGAAAATCCCCAAGCGGCGGAGTTCTCGGCGGTTGATTTTATTTTATGGTGGGACCGATGCGATCTCGAATGTCGCCAATACGACCACACAATCCTTTGTCGTAGAAAGCAGCTAGAGGTGCGGTGGATCCGGCTTTCCAATCGTATCTTTGATTGTTGCCGAATGATTCAACGGAACAGCTTGAGAAGCGATTGTCAGGTGAGTGAGTTGAAGGAAGGTCGGCGGACTAATGTCCTAAGTCGCATGCGACTGTGTAGTATGCAAATTCAGAGCAAAGGCACCTAGTTGAGAGAAGTGAAGTTGACGACGAATGTTGAACGAGGTGCGTGGAGTCGCAGAAGTAGGTTAAATCGGGAAAAGTGGAGAACGTAAATTGGAGGTCAAGAGCGAGTGGAATTGGCAGCATACACAGTATGGCCCAAAGGTTATTGAAGTCGAACGGTGAAGAAGAGGGGAAAGACAGGTTTGCAGTCCTCTGAGAGATTCTCAAAGGGAGAGGACGAGCAGGGTGAGTTGCCTTTTTGCCCAGAAACACAATGCGGGTCACCTGGAATGGAGGAATGTGGTATTGTATGGTCAGGGGAGCCCTGGGCGCTTGTTAGTGGACGACTCAAAGGGGGTAATTTACCGTAACCATGGTATGGCTTATGTTTTGGCGGCCAGTGGTTCCAGTCCCTTTTCTGACGGGAACTAGGCCTTCCTTGGTCGATCACTGATGTAAGTGTAAGTTTCATCAACATCCCTACTTCACTATATTCTTCTTATTCAATGATTCATACAATTCAATCATTACCCTTCTCTTCTACTGGAATAACCACCGCCAGTTTTTTTTCTTTCCCTGTACACGCGTCTTTTAGGGGAAGTTCTTGGCTGCAAGCGGTAGATGGATCGTGGCGGAGGTGAGTGGGTCTCCTCATACCCTAAATGCTGCAGTGCTGCAGAAGGCAGATTACTTCATCCCACGTACCAAAGGAACTGTTCCCCAGTTGTGGAGTTGACAGAGGCGCAACTAGAATAGTAAGTGGGCCATAGCATATCCAAGTACCTGCAGCAGATGAATTATAATCGCTCGTATGGTAGCGTATGCCGAGGCTGGGCACACATTGGCGCGCCAAAGCTGAACTATTTTTCTTATTCCTTGAGTCCCCCTGATTAGGAGTAAGGGGGTAAAGGGTCAACAAGGGCCTATGTATGTGATAACCGGAATTCGAGCCCGGCCTTTTTTTATCTATCTACACAAGCAATGAATGGATATGTCGAAATTACGTATCATCTTCTTCATACCATGTTTGTATGAAAAGCCCTGGAGGGCATACTGCGGGACACAAGGGTCGTTAGGTCATCTGGCTCTCAGGGGGCCGATCCCCACCCGAAACAAGACTGATCCATAAATCCTAAATTACTTAATTAATTTAACTAGTTCCTCTAGTTTATGGCACAGACCAACGAGAAGTTCCCAGCCAAGTGAATGCCGTGGCGTGGGCTTGATGCACAGCCTCGGTTTTCCCCTCATGACAATCCTACCCATCGTGTTTCAGATGTATTCGCTGCACATCTAACTGTCAATCCTACATTAGTGTCCGAGATCCAAGTCCACGTGCTCCGAGCTTCCGTTTGCCAATGAAGGTCGCCATTTCAAGGCACCTAGATCCACGCGACCTGCCATTCCTGACATCACTATCAAAGATCAAATGATCGTCATATTCCAGTATGTATACATGACGTCGCTTATACGCGCTTTTTGTGTACGACCTAAGATACATGTTTTGCGACCGTGAGAAACAGTGTTTCATCCATGCTGTCTCGATAACAAGACCCGTCACGGCGCCACCGCTATTTTTGGGGTCAGGGTTTAAGGGCGCTACGACATCCGAGTGGTCCTAATCTCTGTCTGTATACCCCACTCGTCGCAACCACCGATTCAACACAGCTTCCTATAAAATTGCATGTTCAACTCCATAGGCGACTGGAATTTGATCGATACAACAGCTACCTTGACTAATTCTTTGACAATAAAAAACAAACTGTATATGCTTCGAACAATTGGGCTTGCCGCCTGGGTGGATCGTATGTAGCAGCTAGGAAACATGTCGACCCCATAGTGTCGAATGAATTACGAGTCTACGCTAGGCAGCGCGAAAACGAAATTATGCTGCGGATTCCCCTGCATAATCACCGCAAAACAGTTATAAACTCCAAGAGATTCCGGTGCTCCGCCAAGGTTGCCGAGTCTACATAGTACGTACTGCGGACGAGCCCAGCCCTTGGCAAGATACATGATTCCCACTCCGTCAACATTATGAATTTTGCGACCGGGCAGACTGGAGCTCCAAGTGGCTAATTTGTAGAAGAGTCAACGAAAATTAAATATGGAAATCTGCCCCTGAAAACAATCCATGGTGGACATGCATTAGCAAGGCAGCCTGCCCGGGTGGAGTGACTGTAATAAATGTAACTTACTGCACATACTTTTGACTTGATAGACAGGTATATTAGAAGCCGAGGTTATGTTTTATAGCAGTACTCTATTATCCAGGGTGTTGTACGAGTGCGATTTAACTCGGAGTACGTCGTGGTCCAGAGGACATTGGAGATGTATAAACTGACAGATACGGTGCTCTAGCATTACTTTACGCAATAACATTTCAAGGTTGGAGAGTGGGTTTAGGCGCTAATTTGACACATTTTACCTCGGAGACGCGCTGGAGCGCTGGAGCTGCACTGCTGTGAATTTTTATTATTTTCGGCCTCTTGGTGACCATTGACTACTCATGTGCAAGTCATCCATGGTAAGCTATCTATCAGTCGGGGATGTTTTCTGCAGGACTTTCTTCCATCGTTGCCATTTATTTTGAAACCCCCACCAGGCGTACAGGACTTTGAGATTTGGATCAGGCCTTGCCCTGCAAGATCGGTAAAAGATCACTAAAAAATCAAATTACTTTCGGCCGTTCTTCAGTGAACCGAGTGTTTGACCAAGAATATATATACCCGTGCATACATGCATGTTGACTTTGAAATTACTTGGTGTTTACTAGGCGTTACACCTTCAAATACTGACCAGCTGGGTGGGTCATGAAAGCCAGCTGCTAGCATAGCTTACCCAACGTGGAACTACAGCTTCACAAAGCGAGTCGAAGAATAGGATGGTTACTAAGATGCTTCCTATCAGCACGTGATTAGTGGAGATTCTGCCGAGCCTCACCGGTCAGAAAAAAAAAAGTAGCAGAATGGTTTTCCGCAGCGGTAGGTCGCATCCCCGGAGATCAAAACACCCCAATCGAAGGATCACACATCTTTTGATTCAAGTGAATCATTTTCATTCTGTTTCAGTAAATCGCAAACCTTGTGGTTCGCCCAAAACGACAAGATGCCCGGCCCAGTGGACACCACCAAGTCCATTGACGCCAAGAAGCGCAAGAGAAAACATGCTGCTAAGCCCACCGCCGACAGTGACGATGTCCCAAAGCCTGTCGAGACCAAGCCAACCAAGAAGGCCACCAAGGCCGCTGCTTCCCCCAAGCCTGCGACCGAGAAGACGACCAAGAAGCGCAAAGTGAGCCACTCCGCTAGCGAGAACGAGAGCGACGACGAGGCCGAGGAAGTCGAGGAAGTCGAGGAGCAGGAGGAGGACAACGAGGCCGATGAGGCCGAGGAGAAGGACAATGTCGAGGATCTTCCCACCATGGGCGAAGTCAGCCTTCCCCAGACTGAGGGCCAGCTGCAGAAGTTTACTGAGCTGAACCTCTCGGAGAAGACCATGCAAGGAATTAAGGACATGGGTTTCGAGACTATGACTGAGATCCAGCAGCGCACAATCCCACCTCTGCTCGCTGGTCGCGACGTTCTGGGTGCTGCGAAGACTGGATCCGGCAAGACTCTGTCTTTCCTGATTCCCGCGATTGAGATGCTCAGCGCTTTGCGCTTCAAGCCCAGAAACGGCACCGGTGTTCTTGTTATCTCTCCTACTCGCGAACTGGCCCTGCAGATCTTTGGTGTTGCTCGTGAGCTGATGACCCACCACTCTCAAACCTACGGTATCGTTATTGGCGGTGCCAACCGTCGTGCTGAGGCCGATAAGCTTGCCAAGGGTGTTAACCTGCTCATTGCCACCCCCGGTCGTCTGCTTGATCACCTCCAGAACACCCAAGGCTTCATTTTCAAGAACTTGAAGACTCTGGTTATTGACGAGGCCGATCGTATTCTCGAAGTCGGTTTCGAGGACGAGATGCGCCAGATCATCAAGATCCTGCCCTCGGAAGAGCGTCAGACTATGCTTTTCTCCGCCACCCAAACCACCAAGGTCGAGGATTTGGCCCGAATTTCCCTGCGCCCTGGCCCATTGTATATCAACGTTGATCACCGCAAGGAGCACAGTACTGTGGAGGGTCTGGAACAAGGATACGTGATCTGTGAGGCCGATCGGCGCTTCCTGCTCCTGTTCTCGTTCCTGAAGGTAAATCAACCCCAGTCCATTCCACCCCCAACTATTTGGTTTCCAACAACAATTACTCTATACTAACACGGTCAAAACCTTCAGCGCAACCTGAAAAAGAAGATCATCGTGTTTTTTAGCTCTTGCAATTGCGTTAAGTACCATGCTGAGCTTCTGAACTACATTGATCTGCCCGTACTTGAGCTGCACGGAAAGCAGAAGCAGCAAAAGCGAACAAACACCTTTTTCGAGTTTTGCAACGCCACTCAGGGTACCCTGATCTGTACCGACGTTGCCGCTCGTGGCCTTGATGTTTGTCTCCCCTATTTGTTAGTCTGTGATCTTGTTTTCTGACCTTTTTTCTTAGATTCCCGCCGTCGACTGGATTATTCAGTTTGATCCCCCAGATGACCCCCGCGACTACATTCACCGTGTCGGACGAACTGCTCGTGGTGCCAACGGTAAGGGCCGTAGCTTGATGTTCTTGCAACCATCCGAAGTTGGCTTCCTTAAGCACCTCAAGGAGGCTCGTGTGCCGGTGGTCGAGTTTGAGTTCCCGTCGTCCAAGATTGTCAACGTCCAAAGTCAGCTGGAAAAGTTGATTACTTCTAACTACTACCTCAATAAGGTAAGCATATCTCCCACACATTGAAGCTATCCTGTACTCACCTCTTTTCACAGTCTGCCAAGGAAGGATACCGATCGTACCTCCAGGCGTACGCCTCTCATTCTCTTCGCTCCGTGTTCGATGTGCACAAGCTGGACCTGGTGAAGGTCGCCAAGGGCTTTGGTTTCAATGCTCCTCCTCGAATTGATATCCAGCTGGGTGCTAGCATGACCCGTGATAAGAGACAGGAGCAGCAGGGTCGCCGCACGTACGGCAGCCAGCCCAAGGGATCGAAGTTCAAGCGGAAGCACGAGGATTAAGCTATGACTGGAATGCTGAAATTACCAAAAGTCCATGGTCGCCTGCATTTATCATTTTGGGAATTGTGGAGTTAAACTGTGTAGATATACTATTTCAATCTTTATTTGTGACCTGATTCGTGAAACCCATCACTGTCGTATATATCTTGTATTGGTGCTATTATAACCAGAGACTCCTGTGACCATGTGGAAGGAGATTTGGAAGTAACTCTAGCTTCCACGTGGGCGTCCAAGCCCTGTACAGCAAAGGATGCATCCGTCTAATTCAGGTACCTATTCAGGTACCAAGGATAAATCTATCGCACGGAAATCGACATTCAGTTTCGTTTCTAGTAAAACACAATTGGCAGATCTTGTAGTGATTTGCCTAGGATTCTGATTGCCTCATGTACGGAGCTGCAGGTATGTCACCAAGACTACTGTGGGTGTAGTCCAGATAGTAATTTTGGTGACTTGCAGCCCCTTGAAATGCACTAGGATCGTTTAGTCTGGGACACCAAAGTCGCCTTCTTATTTTATTTGAATTTTTATTCCGGTGATGAAGATAAAAATATCTTCGAAGGAAAACCCCGTATGCTTTCCAAAAGAGCCCAATTGTTCGGGAAGATCGTATGTGATGACAATGATGAGTTGGCAGTGGAGAGAGCCAATCACCGCGGCTCCATCACACCCTGGGTTTTGTCGTCTGGGCGACCATCACCTCTTTTTTTCCCCGTCGAACCGGTTCGACTTTGTGGCCCGTGTTCTTGTGTGACATCGAGTTTCTATGAGTTGTCCGTCTTACCCTAGCATGAAGAACTGGTAAGAGCCTGGTAGGAGCCTGGTAGAAATGGCATAGAAAAGAATCGACGCGTGTAGTCAACGTGGACAAGAATGATGTGGCGCCTTACATTAAGCCACTGATATATAATTGAAAGTCGGAAGTACGGAGGATGAATATCAATGAAATAAACCAAGGAACTCAGATCTGATCCGCAGCCCAATCCACGGTTCTCGTTTGTTGTGGTGCATGGGGGTGACCGCTTATCGGAACCTGGGGTGTACACCAGCCTTCTCTTTTTCAAGAGGCTGGGCTGATCACATCCTTATTTCCTCGGGGATCACAGCTCTTATCCCTTCGTGAAACTCTTCCTCATTCTTTCCCTTCCCAATCCAATCGGATTTCCATATCCCCTTTTCATGTGAGGGATCAGCGAGAAGAGGGACTCGTTCAACCTTCAGCTCGCATAGCAACCGCTCACCGTTTTCCTTTCCTCCTTTCCTCCTTCAACTTCTCTGTTGAATTTCTGTCATCGTTTTGCAACGAGACTCTTGCGCTGGTACGCTCTTAATTCCTCAACATTAATTCCCTCGACCCTTAAAACCCTTCCCATCTGTACCCGATCTCCGATCTCCTCCCTTACCCCCCCACTATTGTGTTGTCAACCGGAGCATCAACAAGTGACCACCATTTGGCCCCCTCCCAACAGTCTCGCTTGCATCCATTCTCTTGTAGCATGCGATTTTCGGACTGGAATAATAATTCTTTTTTTGATTAAAAAAAAAGCAAAAGAGAGAGAGAGAGAGGCCTGTCTCCAGCCATGGGGGTCAACACCCGCAGACCCGTCCTTCCCGCCCCTACAGAATCCCTGGTCGATACTACCGGCAGCAGCGTCACAGGCACAGATCTGGCAACTGACATTTCTCGCCGCACAGACAAGACGTCGTACTCGATCCCGGACGACGGAAGTCCTGTCACGCTTTCCACCCGGCGCCATCGGGACCGGGACGACAAACTGTCTCATTCACACCGCGACTCGCAAACTTCCCTCCTCATCGAATATTTTGAGGGTGGGAAGGGCTCCAGTGGCATCGTATCTCGACCAAGCGTTCGAGTACGAGTCACCCCCTCGGGCAGCAGGAAATTCAAGGATAAGGATCACATTCAGATCACCGAATCCGGCTCTAGTCGCAAGCCATCATATACTCGTCGCATCTCGCTCACATCGCCATCTTCCAAGACACGGCAACTCACCGAATCGAGTTTGGATGAAATCAGCGGAAGCGAAAGCAATTCTGCTGAGGAAGGTCAACGTCAACGAGATCTGCCAGTGGAAATCGAATTCATGAATCGCGACCAGGGTAGTGAAATGTCCGCAATTTCGCGCGATGCGCGTTACATGCCCACCTCAGATGTGTCGTCCATGCCGGCCGACAGCATGTTGGAAGGTGCATCATCAGCAGGTCCCCGACGGAAGCGCAGCCAAAGCCTTGAACGTCGTGCCAAACGGGAAAGCAAAGATTTATTGAAAACTCCATCCCGACAACGCAGTCGCAGCTTAAGTCACGAGCGGATTGTAAATCGAGTTGCTGAGAAGCTCAACGAGTCTTCCCATGATGTTTCGAGCAGCAAAAAGAGCAAAAGCAAAGGCAGAAGCAGGAATACGGGCAAGGATTATCTGGAGGCCGAACCGACTAAACACTCGTCACGCCGGAGGCGACATGGGGCCGAAGATGAATATATCCCCAGTCCGGAATCTAGTCTGCTGAGTACTTCCAACGTCTCTTCAAATCGCAAGTCCGACGCATACTCTGTGCGATCCGGCGCCTCAAAGACTTCAATCAACAACCCGAAGCTCTTAGAGACAGTCGAAGACGCGATCCGACGATTGATTCTTCCGGAGCTTAAGGAGCTCAAGAAAGACCAAAAGGTCATGTCCAACACATCCAAGTTCGAGCGCGAGCGCGACATGACGACTTCATATTCATCCACCAGCTCTCGCGACGAACTGGGTCGCCGCCTTTCCAAACATGCAAGTGCACCTGATGTGATGAAGCCCAAAGTTGTTCTCAACAAGGATAGCAAGGATGAGGGCATAGTTCTTGCTGGCGAGTCCGCTCCCCACAACAAAGAGCGTAAATCAAGCAAGACCAGTGACACCTCTGATGCTGGATGGGTGAAGTACAACCGACCAGATCTGACGGAACAGGACAAGCTTCGCAGGCAAAAAAGTAAAGGTCTTCGCGATGCTCATGCGGCAGCACGAGTGGGCTCAGCTTTGACATCGGCATCTCTCAGACATCATGATTCCCAGTCCAGTATCGGCAAGAAAGAACGGAGGGCCAGTGGTTCCCAGAGAAGTGTAGACTACAACGAGACAGAGCTTGTATTTCAAAAACACAATGTGCCCGCCATGCCCATGCACAGTGCAATCGACTCCGAGTTGACCCGCGCCTCACTGCTCTCGGAGCGAACAGAGAGTCCTAGCCCTCGCAAGAGAGTCTCCCTAGCGGAAATATCTCGTGGTTCCCCGCGACAAGTCGTCTCCCCAACCGGACATACCCCTACCCGAACCCCCTTGGACTCGCGATATGAACTCGGCATGCGCCATGGCAACCAATCGCAACGTGATCTTTCCATGCACAGTGTTTCCGATCGTGACCTTCATGCCCAAAGCCAATCACCTGCAAGCGATGGTGGTAATTGGGCTATTGCTGCAGCTGCAGCTGCCAATTTGCTGGACGCTGCCCACCCAGAAACCCGTGATTCATACATCGAACCATATGAGACTGGCCGGCAACTCAGCCCTATTCAGAGCGTAGCCAGCGAGCGCACTGAGACCCATGGCGAGCAATATCCGAACAAGTACCATGCCGAAGCCCAAAAGGAGATCGAGCCCCGCCTTTCGATCGAATCATTGTCTTCTGCCCCTAGCACCAACCTTGCACGATCTACTCGTCAGGGTGTCAGCCCCAGAAGCCAAAGTGGCTTTTCCAAATATGAGGAAGATGGCCCTGAGCTTGGATATGAACAATCACGCCATGTCTATCCCGAGGATGACATCTTCGGTCATGAGGAAGAATCCAAGCTTTCTTATGGCCAAGAAGATAGTGAAGTTGATTTCATGGACAAGATCAAGGAGGGCCAGCATGTGACACCTGCTATCGCTGCTAACCCGCAGTTTGTTCAAGCCATGGGTATCGAATCAAATGTTGCGTCTTTGATGGATCCCTCAGTACTGGAGACCTCGGTCCTGGAGACCCAGTCGTACCAGTCTGGCAGTCGCTCACAGACTGATCTCGCCCCGCGATCGAGAAGCCGGAGCCCCGAGAAGCCTGTCACCGAGGCATACCGGGGAAGTCCTCTCAAGCAACGTCAAGATGCATCCAGTCCCGATGAAACTTCTTTCACGCGTCGAATGGGCGTCACGTCGCCTCCACAAAGCGTGACACAGTCGATTGAGGACCTGGAAGAGGCTGGTATGGTGGCTGCAGCTGCTCGTGGTATCGACCGTGGTCTCGAGAGCCCCCTTTTAGAAGCAGATCAACGAAGTCAGGAATCCGAGTCTGAAATCAACACCAACCCGTCTATCATCCAAGGCCCGATTGGTGGCTTGGCTCAAGGAAACGGTGATCAATGGGCATATGATTCGCGATCTCCGCCTGCTGGACAGGTTCCATACTACGAGTCCAACCCCGCAGGAGCCAAGGACCTAGGTGCTCAGCCTCGTGGTCTCGATGCAGAGTATTACGAGACTGCCCGAAATATTTTCGGTGGTGATGATTATTACCCTGATCAGCGTGCCCAACAGCTGTTTGACACGCCACCTGGAGCTAAAGATGAAGGCTATGTCTCGGCTGCCAACCCTGTATCTCCAAGTGTTGGCACTCCTAAGCAAGGAAGTCGAGGTGTCGGAGCTGTGGATGCCTTTGGTGCCCCCGCTGAGATGGATGAACTTTCTACTGGTCACCAGCGTCACTTCAGTGGTTATTCCCATGGAGTTGGCTCGCCGCTTTATGACAGTGCTACTGGCCATGGCATCGAGAGAATCAAGTCCAAGGATATTGTTGCCCTCATGGACCATCTCACCGTTCGTGATGCCCAGCGCAATGCCCGGGACACTGAAATGTTGGTCACCCTGGTCCGCAGTGCTGCTGAGATGCGCACTTCGTTTGACGAAATGAAGAAATTCATTGCCCAGCAAGACGAGTTACTCCTTGATTCCACCGAGAAGCAGCATGACCGACTCAATCAAGTTCTTGGTGGTCCTCGACCGCTGCCTCAAAGTGGATCTCGCACCCGCCAATTGAACATGGAGGATGATGAGGATTTCCAGTCTAAGCGGAAGAACATTTTCAAGCGTGCGCTTAAAGGATTGAGTCTGAAGTCTGGCAATGATTTGTCTAAGATTGAAGGTATGCTGGAACAACTGCTTGACGAAGTTGAAGCCCTTAGGGAAGGCCAAGGCATGGCCAGCCCCCGTGCGACGGCTCGGATGAGTGTCGACGCGAATGCCTTTGACAACAATGGCCAGAATGTTGCCGCTCAGGGCAGCCGATCCCCCTACACGTCGAGCCCTGCCCGGCAAGCAAATGCGGACCCGCGCGTCAGCACTGTCCCTGAAGAGGATGAGGATGAGCTTGACGAGGACGATCCTTACATGACTGCACACCTACCTGTGCAAGACTTTGCCCGCCACGAAAGAGCTGGATCTTTGCCTCTTGCTACGCCGCCTCGCAAGCCTCTGGCCTCGGGAACGCGCAGCAATGAAACCACTCCCAAGGCTCCCACCGACAAAGCCGAAAAGGCCCGCAAGCACAAGTCAAGCAGTTCGTCGATCTTCCCCAAGTTCTCCCGCTGGTCCAAGACCACCGCTTCTTCCATGGGTGACAACATCCGCAACAGCATCCAGCCTGGACGAAAGGAGCGTCCCTACTCTGAGAACCTATCTCGCTCGGGATCCGACCTCGCACAAGATGCGTACCAGAAGGCTGATTATTACGATCCCGAGGGTGAAGATCGCCTCCGCTCCCCATACGGAGACGAGCAAGAGAATCGGCCCCCATCGCCATTGGTGCCCTCTCAAGTTTCCGAAGCCCCCCAAGTACCGAGCTCATCGTGGAAGTCTCGATCTCCAGCACCCGCAGCCTCGACAGGGACCGACTGGACGCTTCCAGTCAGCCTTGGAGAGCCAGGCCCAGACTTACGCAACCCCCGGCTCGCCCAACTCGGAGCGATGGGGATCCCAACCCAGTTTGCCGGCCGCGCAGCCCGCCCAGAACCGTTTCAGCGCCGGTAGCCGACTGTCCCCAATTTCCGATGCAGGCTATTCAGAGCACAGCTCCCGTGCCACGGGTCCACCACGTCCTCCAAAGGTCAAAGATGAGGGCCCTCTGATTCCCGAGCGACCACCCAAGGTCCTTGAAGATGAAGACGACCACGCTTCGACTTCCTACGGCGATCGTGTCACTTCACGAGTATGTTCAAACCAGAATCTTACAAAATCCCAGACCAAAAGCTAATCTATTCACAGGGCTCCGCCATCCGCTCCCCCTCCTACCCGCAAACCAACAGGTCCTCGCCCCTTGACCTCTGGTGGCCCCTACAGCCCCAGTAACATCAAGCGCACCCGCTACCGAGGCAGTCCGATGCAGATCGACTATGAGGATGAATATTGAGACCGCATTGAGATACCCTAGGTTGTATTTGTGTCTAGCGAGTTTTCTTTTTTGCTTTTTTGCGTTTCTCCTTTCCTTTGTCCCTATTCCATGTGATTACGACAGTGAACGACCGTGCCCTACCTGATATCTTACCATTGAGTGACTTTGAAAATCATCCTCTCCCATCTATGAGCCATTTGCGTGCAAAATTTCATTCTGCTTTTATTCGGGGTTTCTTTTCAATGTCTATAAACTTCATGATGGGTGGGGCAGCCATGTATTGATTTTATTCTGATGTATCTTGTTCTACGCCCTTCTCCTCGTGCATTTCTTGAGGATAATCCTTGTTTCTATCACCATTCTGGTGGGGGAATGTAGATACTTGGCGTGCTTGGTTTCAGTGCCAATTCATGATTTGGTGCTACATATTCATCTTGTTCTCCAAAAGTTAATAGTAAATTAGTCCATTTATAAGACACATATGATACAAGTTTTTCATCAAATAATGCATTGTGTAGACATTTGATTCTGGAATAGAGTATGAACACTGTCACTGGCTAAGTATAAGTTCTCGACGACTCCCAAATCTATAGACTGGAGTCAGGATTCCAAATTGACAAACACCAAAAGAACCCGAGGGGAAGAATATGAATGAAACGTTGAATCAGAGCTAAAAACCGAAGGTCAAACCATAACCCGTCATCCAATGTGCTCTAGAGCCATGCCTCAATAATCAGAAAAAGGCCTCACAGTCGTAGTTCCCTTCTCCCTAAACGCATACTCCGCCGTCGCAAGCCCACTAAACTCAACCCCCTCACTAACAGGAAACTTGCCAGGATAACTCTCGGTAGAATGACACTTCGTCCCACGATCCATCCGAACTCCCGTGCCCTCTTCACTACTCCCAGACGACATGGATTGCAAAGCCGACGTAGGAGCAACCGGCCCATCAAGCGAAGCCAACGACCCCAGCGACGCAACGGGAGACTTCTGCCCAGCATGTAATCCCGGATTAGGAATATAAGTCATCGAATCTGAAGACGTAGCAAGGTCCAGTATCTCAGTGTTATTATGCACCTGATGCAGGGGCAATAAATGTTCATTTTCGTCCTCGCTGCGCTCTTCAACACTAGCGGCGAGTTTGTGCTCATGAACTGAGTGAATCGAGTGCTGCGCAAGTAGGGGTGCAGGTGTTGAGCTTGCTTGTACAGTATACGTGCCCTTTTCTTTGTCTGCGATTCCCGAGACGGCCACGCGTGTGCGGTTTGGGGGTGAAATTCGCTTCACTGCTATCTCGTATATGGGGACTTCCGTTTTTGCACACCGGTCCACTGCTGCGCTGGGCTTGTTGATTGCGGCTCCAAGCCCGAACTTGGGGTCTGTAGGCTGGCGCGAGGGCATGCGCTCTATTGCTGTTTCGGGGTAGCATTGTGGCATGATGGGAGGAGTTGTGAAAGCTGTTGAGGGTGGTTGGGGCATTTTTGGGATGCCATCGATTATGAGTCGTGAGGTGGATGTGTTTGCGCCGCCCGAGTTGGAGCGTTGGCTCAGTGGCTCGTGGTGGAGCGTTGTTGATGGGTTCGGTGAACGGTAGTTTGAGAAGGGGACTATGCTGAGGATGAGGTCGATTACTCGTTTCTCTGTTCGCTCGATTCTGTATTTAAATGGGGGAAACTCTTTTGCGGAGGAGCAGAAAGGCCGGGTGATGTAGGAGAACAAGTAGAGGAATTGGAGGTAAATGAGGGTTATAATTAGGGAGTTGGTTGTTGATAGGGTGACAGGGAGGACGGCGTGAGTTCGTTTCGATCGTTTGTAGACAACGAGAGGCATTTTCGGATTCTCGACCGGGCTAAGGATTTAAGGATTAAGATATTCAAGAGTGAGGCCTCATTGAGTCGGGAATATTACGGCTCTGAGTGTGGTGGCTATGGGAAGGTGCGAGTCTCCAACTATTCCCCGGTGAGCAATAGCCCTACAATCTCCTATTGCAGGTCTTTCGACTCGTCAATTCAAGCCTGAAGCCTGATATCCGGCGAAGGCAATCAGGTTATCTATTTGTTTGGGTACTACCCGGCAACAGTTGCAGCAAAAGAAAAGCACATCACTATCAGTATTGCAATACCAATGGGCCTTGGTAGAACTAACAGTTGTCCCATTATGTCCCGTACCTTGACTACTTCAAGCCCTTGAAGCCTGGAACGATACCGATAATTGGCAGGAAAGTTCCTAACTACCTTCTTATACAGCGAGCCTGTATTCCGATTCTCGAGGTATTTTTGCTTGGGCAATCTATCAGATCTCCATGCTTGTTAGTCCTTTTCATGGTGCAAGGGATTCTTCAACGTAAGCGCCTAAGAGCTCGTGATTCACATACAAGCCAATCATGTCTATTATTGGAAATTCTATACCTTGGCAGCAGCAATGGAAAGATGGATTTTTTTGCAGATGAAAGGAAGCAAGAAGCCTTGATTGTGGGATATCAAGATGCCCCAATAGGTTTAGAACGTCAGCCAATCATATCGTACAAACCCAATCACGTGATGACAATTAAAGTTGGTATGCCATTGATTTTGTCAAGATAAGTCAATTGCAAAACGGACATATGAGCATGATTCACTCAGAGACAAAGTATCATGGGCTCCATCTGGGAAAATCAAATGAATCGCAGTAGGTTTAATCTTGGCCTCATTGTGCGGGCTATACAAGCTGTCCGATACATAGATGACGGTAGATCAAACAGATCCACTTAAAGCTAATCTCGGCCCAATCTCCGACGACACCTCCACACTTCCTTGACTCATGACAGCCCGTCTAGCAGCTCTTCGTTCCACCTTAACCACCATGGCCGGCACCGCAGTAAACTGTCAGCATGTACGCCCGCGGAGATTCGCGCCGCTCGATGCCACCAAAGCATCAGCTGCGCCGCGGCTAAAGGGTATCGTGTTCGATGTGGATGGGACCTTGTGGTAAGGCGATTTCAGCTTTCCTTTCCTTTCTCAAGATCTTGTGGAAGCTCCACTATGCTTTGCTCTTGATTATGCCATATGTAAATTTCGAGTATTGCTTTGGAGCTTAGATGCACCATTGTGGGCAATGAGGAACATAGCTCTTATCGCAAGAGCATATCATCTTAATTGGGTCACAAGCTGACATGGAGAACCAGCCTACCACAACACCATATGTTCACTGAAATGAGGTATGATTACACCGACAGATCCGCAATTTCTACACAATATGAAGAAATGCAACTATACAGTACCCATTCAACACAGGAATATCCATGAATCTAACTTTGAGCCACCTTAAGAGACGCACTCGGGATAGATAAATCAATCGACATCCTGTACCACATCCAAGGTCTTCCCACCGCAGAAGACCGCACTGCAGCCGTCGCAAAGATCCAAGCCGTTGAGCGGCGCGCCATGATGGACCAAGTACCACAACCGGGTCTAGTGGTGCTAATGGAGTATCTCCAGTCCCGGGGCTTGAGGCGGGCACTCTGCACACGGAATTTTGAGTAAGTTCTTCCCCTTCACTGACCAGTCCCAGTTCAGCAATAGAAGAACGCTAACTCATTGCCCAATGACAGGTCGCCTGTCCGGTACCTTCTTAACAATCACCTGCCAGAGCATATTTTCCTGCCTATAATTACGCGGGACACACCCAATGTGATTCCCAAGCCTGATCCAGCTGGCATCTTGCATATTGCCCAGGAATGGGGATTGACGAACCGGGCCGAGAGTTTGATTATGGTAGGACAACCTGATGGTCTTTTGGTCCTGTGTTCTGATGGAAAGCTGATTTTCTTTAGGTTGGGGATAGTATCGATGATATGACGGCTGGACATAAGGCTGGTGCGGCGACGGTGCTGCTTTTGAATGAGCGGAATGTTCACTTGCAGGAACATGCTCATACTGATATTTGTATCAGTCAATTGGATGATTTGATTGAGATCCTTGAGCAGGGGTTTGTTGGTCAGCGGTGTGATCCGGAGACTGTCTAATGATTCTCTTTGGCTTTGACAGGTATGCTTTTGCTTTCGCCGCGATTGGTATAGACGAGTGTCGCTAGGATGCTGGAACCTCCAGGACTAAGGAGAGTCATATCTAGCTTGGAAACATGCATCGTATTTCCCATTTTTGATATCAGACGATGATTTTGTAATTGTGTACACGCAGGGTTTTAAGTACAGGGGAATCATGGCATTTCGTTACATGGACCTCGTTGGTCTATTTGCCTCTGCGACCTCTACCTCCACCGCGTGATGGTGGCCCTCCACGGCCATTACCACCACGGCCACGACCTCTCGGGGGCGGGCCACGAGGGAAGGGACGTGGAAGTGGAGATAGTGTACGTTGGCGGGTGTTATTTCCAGGAAATTGTGGCCGGCCACGATTCGGCGGGGGCCTTCCGCGCGATTTATCAGGCCCAGGACCATTACGAGGCGGTGCGACAGAATTGCCAAATCGAATATGCGATCCGCGGCCTCGTCCACGTGAGACGGGCTGAGGCTTGGAGCCCTTGCGAGGCAGCATATCATCACTTGATGGGGATGAGGATCGAGCATTGATTCCTCCACGGGCTCCTCCTCGAGCCTTACGACCCTGCTTGTAGTTTATAGGTGGCTGGATCTGCTTGGGGGCTGTGTTGAGGTTGATGATATCGTCAGGGTCGATGCCCTTGAGTGTGAAGGATGAGGTGTTGTAAGGCCGGCGGAGAGATGGGCAGTCGCCAATAAGATGACTCTTGCTAATGCAATTAGCACATGAGATCGAAACCCTGACCTCTGTTGTTGTGCTTTCGCGGAGTGGGAATTTCCACCGGTCGTCGCAGTAAGACTCAGTATGATCTGTTGAGTCGCAGAAATCACAAGGAACCTCAGAAGCGGAGCTCTTCAACGGTGATGGGCACTCCTTATCGGTGTGCCCTCTTTCCCGACATCGTTCGCATCTTTGCCATGAGGGGCAGAGTGCGCTAATATGTTTATTCCATGCTTGACAGTGCGAACACTGGGGGATATGCGTTAATACTTCCTTACTTGCTGGCGCTGTTTGGTAAAAGACATACCTCTTTTGTGGGGCACACTTCAGCCTGATGGCCATATTGAAGACATTCAGTACAGCCCACCGGGAGTTGAAGATCGATCTCATTGATATCTCGATCCCAATAGATGAACTGAGCCTGGATGTCCATGTCCGCTTTGTCGAGATCCACCAGGGTAGCTGGCGGTGTGGGGTATTTCTTTGCGTAGCGTTCAAATGCCTCCTCCTTAGACTCGAAATTCCCAGGCGGCGACGGTGCACTTCCCTCCGAGATCCCATTCACATGACCATTTGTTTGGCCATTGGTCACAGCCGGCTTCTCTGGGATGTACTCATCTGCAGTATCCTCGGCTTTGTCACCAATGTTTAGCAAAATGGAATCATCGGCTTCGGAATCCAAAGACACTGCGTCAGAGTCACTTCTAGAATCCACCTCGCCTTCTTCCAATTCACTCGAACCATCCAGGTCGTCCTCAGAATCCTCGTCCCCAACCACACCGGTATCCTCTCCACTGGGCTCAGGCGAAGCCGATCCATCACGGGATTTCCAAAACGCATTCACCGCCGAGAACTGCTCTGCCTGCGGCCCTGTAGCCTGGGGCTTTGGCTGAGCCTCCCCCGATGCCTTGCGCTTCCCAAGTGTAGTTCGCACGGGTGCTTTCCTCCCCCTGATTCCAGCTAATTGCAGGCGCAGTGCTGCCCGCATGAGGATTGACGGTTGCCGGCTTCTCAGGCGAGTCCGAATTATCGGAATCGGCCCCGGAGCCCGCGCTCGACCCGGAACTGGATGTCTTGTCGGGATCGACCTCGAGTGGGTTCAAGCTGAAGGATGCGCCGCGGGGAAGATTGTCGCTCACATCGCTTGCGCGGGATCGGTTCCGTCGCTGTCTCTTCTTGGGTCGGGAGTCACTGTCGCCAGAGCCGCGGGTGGAGGAATTCTTCGATCGAGGACGCTGAATGCCGACCGATGCTGTTCGCGAATCAGCTTCATCCCCGGAGTCTGACATGATTGTTGTTGGCAATTTGAACAACTTTCGGAGAGAGGATCTTGACGCGAGGATTGCAATCAAAATTTTAGGGTCGGCGCCGCATGCCAAAACCGCAGGATTATGTGCGCTAGTGGGGCTGCCTAATTGGGGCGTTTACATCACTTGCACTGTTTACCGGAAAGGACAAGGAACATGTCAAGTTCAAATACTTGGTCTCATTATATATTACTATGGATGAAACACTGCGATGAGATAGGATGATATATTATACATTGAGGAACCTGACTGCTCTCACTGGCACCAGGTCCTCGAGAATCATGAGCATCTAGAACTTAGATATTATTATAGCAAGAGCTACTTTCAAATATGAACAAGAGCTACTTTCAAATAAACAAGAGCTACTTTCAAATATGAACAAGAGCTACTTTCAAATATGAAGAGTACCCGAATCAGACGAGCTTAAATAGTAGCCTCATTTATTGAGGCCAGGGTCCCCAATTTTATGGCATAATATCAGGTAGAAAAGAGTAGACAATATCAACCCTTGGAAAACAGTAGGTCTACCGCACATATTGCCATACCATTTCGCTATAAGCTAGAACCCATGAACGACCCCTGAAATTAAGTAGGGAGAAGACCGGTCCTCCCCAATTTGATTTATTATAGTACTCAATATTTCCAAATCTCTTAGATCGTCGATGATATACTGGCTCTATTGGTTCAGAACATAAAGCTTATAATACACTACCTAGGTCAGTATGATTTAGAAACCAGTTTCCCTCACTAAATACTATAACTTGTCACAACCCAATTATTGTGCAACGAGGTGGTTCTCCCTTCTGTTTAGACTTCTACCTGCCATCTGAAAAAGATGGTCTCCCCAATATAATCTCTAGTTGTTTCCCTCTTTTGTTCCTTTTTGTACTATTGCAGGCATTTTTAGTCAGTAATACTTTCATTGACTTCACAGATAAACTGAACAAGCTAAATTCACCAATATGGATATTTTGCCGCTTACATATGGTTGAGCACGTCTCTGCCACACAACGGAGCAATGTTCTATCCCATTAGAGTCAGGTGACGGCCCTAAGTGCACTAAGCAGAAGCACTTCTCCCTTTTTGCGGTATCTTTTCTTCTCCATAGTCCATATGATCTTGTTATGCTTCCCAACCATGTAGCTACATTTCATCCCTGGCTCTGGTTAGCATTTCGGTGCTGACAGCCTTATTTGAATTCCATATGTTCAATTTCTATTCTAAGGCCTCGACATGCGCCACAAATCCCATGTGGGCGGATATCTCCATTCCTGCAGATGATCGGGTTCCTGTTGTTTGGGGCTGGCTGAGGTTCAAGCCGAGTCCCCAGGTGGGTCTACATACGGAGTACATGGTTACTCAAACCACCATTTGCAATACACAGGTCACAATGAAGCATTTCCAACACATAATCCGCCCTGAATGTGATTTGGAAAAGTTGTTGACTCATCAAAATGGCTCGATTTCCATGCCCGCGCAGGTTTGCCTTGTTTCCATCCATCGAGGCAATATTTAGCGACAAATCACAGACCAAAATCACCCTCGGGAAAGCCGCCTTAGCGTGAGCTTGATTTTACCCGCCCTTGCTGCAGTGGCTCGGCTGCACTTTCATATTCATCCAGTGTGAGGAGACGTAAGCAAGGCAAGCCAAGCAAGCCAAGCCTGCAGCTCCTGCCATGTGTTTCAGCTCCCCACATGCAGGTCTTCACCTCTGCAAGACTAAACGACTCCTCATGACTGGTAAGTCTGTCGCGAATCATGCACTAAATTTCCTCAATATCATGGTAGCTAATTATAAGCTGTCGAAGATTGCAAGTTCAATTTCATCACATCACAAAGACAATTTGATTGGGCCCTTGCTCACGATCCAGACAGCCATGACATCCAATTCAGTACCTTTAATTGGCACTCGCCAGAAAGTACTGTGGTTCTTCTCGTAGGCTGAGTACGATTGTTTCATGTGTCCATTTACCTCCTCAAATTGAAGGGCATCGAGTCATACCAAGCGACAGCAGCCAGCTGAACAGACGAATATCGTGAGTATGCTCTTTTGTCACCGAACGAGTTCTCAGGAAAAGGGGAAATAGAAATATAAATTGAAGCGACTGCACCATGTCTGCTTGTTGTTCATCTTCATTCATTTTTTTTACTTCAACAGGTCTCACAGCTATGCTGGGCTTGAATCTATTTGTCTGGTTTTCAATTTGGGGCTTCGCCACATCTGTGGTGAGAGCCCAATCGCAATGGCACATCGACCAGGTCCCCAATCTTCTCGACCGATTTGAGCCCATTCCATCCACAGACAGCGCCACGGGAAGATCTAAGTGTTGTCCCAAGGGGACTCAATTCGATGGCCAACGGTGCGTTCCCGGGGCATACGAATGCCCCCAGGGCTTTGAATTCCAAGATCCATATTGCGTTTCGCAAACAGGTCCCTCCTGCCCTAAGGGCAGCACACTTCGAGATCAAATGTGCTTTTCCGACATCACTCCCACGTGTCCGAAAGGCTCGAGATTCGACGGCCACAACTGTGTCAAAGGCCTGCCTACCTGCCGTCGCGGTTTCCGAGTGGAAAACAAAACCTGTGTATCCGACAAGCCTGCGACTTGTCAGCCCCCTTACCGCTTCGAAAACAATAACTGCGTTACCAAATTGGGACCGATATGTGACTTCGATGACATGGAACATGAGGATGGGGAGTGTATCGGCACGAAGGGTCCTACTTGTGATCCCAGCACTTCTAAATTTGATCACAAGTGGAATCGCTGTGTCTCAATGACTCCTCCCTCCTGCCCCGAAGATAGCAAGCTTGAGAATGGCGCTTGCGTGTCCAAGACGCTTCGAAAGGGGAAATGTCACGGATTTGATCATCTCGACAAAAGCCTGGGCAAATGTGTATCCAAGTCTGCGCTTTCTTGCGGCAATGGATTTCACTTGGACCCAACGACTCATGAGTGTACTCACAAACAAACTCCAACTTGCCCCCGCAATGCAGATTTATCATTTGATGCTGCGAGAAATTCAGCTCGCTGGTGTCCGCACGAGACGATCTGGAACGGTAAAATGTGTTGGAAGTTTGCACGCGGTCACAAATGCCCTGACGGCTTCAATCTTAACGACGACAAATGCGAACAGTCGGCTTTACAAAAGCCTAAATGCCCCCTAGGAAGCGATCTTCGTGGACTCGTATGTGTTAGTCAGACACGACCCGAATGTCGCGATGGATACTCTCTTGATAAGGGTCTGTGTGTTCGAGACGGGAAACCGACCTGCTTAAAGCACTTCCATTACGATATTGTCCGCGGAGATTGCGTGTCTGACGAGGAGGTTTCTTGCCCGAAAGGCTCTGAGCTCAGAGGTCATGACTGTGTCATTCTGGATATAGATCCAGTCTGCCAATTCGGGTTCACTTTTGATGGAGAACATTGTGTCTCTGACACCATATCGCCAACCTGCGGTACCAATGAGTATCTTGAGGATGGAAATTGCGTGGTTCTGGAGCGTCCCACCTGCCCTCCTCGAACGACCTTTTCTACCGCTGGATGTGTTTCAACCGAATTTGTTCCGGAATGCAAACATGGGTCCTTCCCTGATGATCGCGGTCAATGCGTGGTTGAGAAGATCACAACGTGCCCCGACGGTACAGCCCGCAAGAAGTCAGGTTGCTTGGTCAGAGGAGTCCCTATCTGTGAGGATGGTGCTAGATACAACGACCAAATTGAACGTTGTGTCAGCAGCAAGCGTCCTCGTTGTCCTCAGGGCTACAGTCAGAAAAATGGTGGGTGTCAACTAGACTCAGAAATACAATGTGAGAAGGGTTTTACACGTGATGGCGACAATTGCTGCAAGAAGGCTCAGTGCAAACACGGTTTCTATTACGATCATAAGTTGAAGAGGTGTGTGGGAACTATAAGATGCCCACATCCAGATGACTATCCCGAAGATGGTGTATGTGTTCGTGGGCCACCCACTTGTCCAAAAGGATACGAAATTAGAAACTGGAGGTGTGTTTCGAGTCGGATTGTGTGCCAAGAAGGCACTAAATACAACGAAAAGACCCGATCTTGCGAGGCTGACATCGAAGACGTTGAATGTCCTCCCGGTACCAAATTCAAGGACGGTTGTTGTTCCGCTCCTGCACCAGGGGATTACTGTGCCAGCGCTACGTGGTGCGGCCCCAAGTCTCACCCTATTGGTATGGGTGGTAGCGTGACTTATGCGGTGTGGGAATTGAACAACACCTCCCATCACTTCCTTCCTCGGAGTGAAGAACCGCACTATCAAGAGATAGATGGGGTTGAAAGTCACGAATCTGAAGGACATTATTCCATGAAAGAAGATTCTGAGGCAGAGGAGTTTGAGGAGGTGAAAAGTGAGGAGATTGATGAAGAGGATATTGACGATGAAAATATTGATGACGAAGAAGCACAAGAAGAAGTGGCAGAGGAATGGGATGAATGGGAGGAAGATGAAGATGAAATTGACGATCCTGAGGATGAAATTGGAAATTGACATTGATAAGGTCTAGTTAGCTGTGATTATGGGAGGGTAAGTCTTGAAGGAACATGCTTTCGGTTGGGTGTTTGTACTAGTTGCTCTTGTGCTTGATTGGAAATTTACTGTGCGAATACGAAATGTTACTTGATTTGATCTTTGAGGCTGGCCTTTGCACCAGTTTGATCATCAGCGAGACAATATAGTGCTTATTCCCCCATAAAAGCGGTGGCAGCTCAAATAGGAGAGTATCTGGTGCTTTCGAGGAAATCCCTAAGCACATTGATTGCACGCTGTAGGTACCATGACTTGCACTAGGGTTGCGCCATCCATGACGTGAATGTTTTATTATCATCCGGCCACTCCGAGGTATCATGCTATTGGTAGCCTATGTGAGATCGGGGTGATCTAAGTACAATGACTCATGTAGGCAGACAAATTATCATGTCGGCCTTGAAATCGAGGCACCAGCCCGATTCAGGGTTTGCCACAAGCTTTGTGGGGTGTAGCTCCAAGGTTCGTGACTGGTTGAGCACTGCTCTGCTTCTTGCAGCTACAGATATTGGTCAACATGGTGTTATGGTATAGGGCTGATAATTGATTCCATAATTATTTGCAATCTAATACTAAGCGACATCGTATGATAGGTCAGCTGCCTTGGCTGATATCCCCGGTCGTGCACGATCAAACACTGATCGTCGCGAGTCTAAGACGCGCTTAGATGTCAATTCCTATGGAGTAGGTTTGGAAAGTAAGACAAAGAGGTCAAGCTGGTCCGTGGCGACTATGCCAATCTCCGGACTATGTATATGCCGAAGGAACTGGGAGGGAAAATCGCGGAAAACAAAACGGAATTGAAAAAGTCGTGTTATCGCAGGGGACAATGGAACTTGTTCTAGATTAATGGAAGCTTGGGAAATAGGGGCTTTATGATTTATAAATAGGAGATAGTGGCTTTGACTATTTCATTTAGCTCAACGCATTTAGTCCACATTTAGTTGAGCTGGTCCTCATTGCACGTGCCGTGTGGCCAACCCATTCCTGCTTTCCTATCGACGATTTTTTTCTTGTCTCACTCGAATCCCTGGGAAAATCAGTGAAATCCTCCCCCAGAAACCCCCACCAAAAACATTGCGGTTCCGTTGATTCGAAAAAGAGAAACTGCCCCGTGACCCCGAAAGCCGATCCGCCTTTCTCCAGTTCTGGGCCGTGTGTGCCACTTCCATCCCCACGCTCCTTTTTCTCATCAACCACGTCCTCGCCGTCACGCTGGCTTCCGATTCTTCCAAATCGTCCCTGTTGGTTCCTCGTGCCATCTCTTTTGCACCCGAGATGGACGGGCCACAGCGGTTATCTCCCAACACTCAGAAGCAGGGCCGCCGCCGGCGGTCCAGCAGTCTGATTTACCAGGAACCCGCTGAATCGAACGAGCACATAAGCGACCAGGCTGCGCTACCCAATCTCAATGCTAACTGGGTGCATGCGAAGGGTGAGTTTCCGTGGTGTCGCCTTCTCACTTCCCCCGATCCATCCGCCGATCGGGACACGGTGGACAGGTTGATAGAATCCAAATACGAACATTGGCTAACAAGATCGGTCGCGTGAATAGGTGCCTGGACCATCCACTTCGTCCTCATTGCTGCGCTCAAAGTACTCTGCGACATCATCCCCGGCGTCTCGCAAGAAACCTCATGGACCCTTACCAACATCAGCTACATGTTTGGCTCCTTCCTCATGTTCCACTGGGTGCGGGGCATCCCGTTCGAATTCAATGCCGGTGCTTACGATAA
Organism: Penicillium frequentans; assembly: GCA_028828275.1. NCBI lineage: Eukaryota > Fungi > Ascomycota > Eurotiomycetes > Eurotiales > Aspergillaceae > Penicillium > Penicillium frequentans. The sequence goes on along the minus strand of JAQIZY010000001.1, from coordinate 2,522,834 downwards.
CCTCAACATGTGGGAGCAAATTGACAACGGCGATCAGTACACGCCCACCAAGAAGTTCCTGCTCTGCGTCCCTATCTTGCTCTTTCTCGTGAGCACCCACTATACCCACTACGACCTTACCTACTTCACGATCAACTTCCTGGCCACACTAGCGGTGGTCATCCCGAAACTGCCTTTCGTACGTGTCTTCTATATCCCCGTGCTGCATCTCTTGGAAATTGCGAGGAACCACAGCTAACATTTTTTCAGTCGCATCGTTTGCGAATAGGTCTCTTCTCTGACTTAGAAGACGATTCATAGTGTATTTTTCTCTTTCTCTTTCTCTTTTCTTTGCTACATTGGCGTCCGGTCATCGAAGCTCACTCCCTGTCTTTGACACTCCGTTCCCCTACCCTGTTTTCTCTTTCCTCAAAAGAGTTTCTTGCATTGCGTTGATTCACGGAGTATGATCCGTCGTTGGCTTGTCGAAAATCTTTCTCCTTTCTTTTTTGGAAAATATGAGACGCAGCCGTGGGCCCGGCCACCCCTTTTATTTTAGTTCCAGCCTGTCCTTTGTCTAGATGCCCAGTTTTAGAGCCCTGCATATCTTATATTCTGCACAACTTTCCGTTCTTTCCTGTGAGCCTGGGACCTTCGAGGCTCGCGTAGATTTAAACCTGGAATTTAAAAATGGGGTCCTGCAGAGCTACTAGCCATGCCGTAATGCAGGTCATTTTCTTGGCTGGGTCCATGCGGGGACATTGCATCATCGCTGGGGCTTGTTTACTATTCGCCTGCTTCCCGACTAGGTGTTCAAAGACTTGAGACCCTTAATCACATGGTCGCACTTGATGATCTCTACATCATTCCTTTCCTAAGAGATTCTAACCTCCTTTCACGTAGAATGGGTTGGTTACCCCGCGTCTAAAAATTGACGTTGTGGTTGCATGAGATCGGCCCATTTAGATATGATTCCCTGGGTTTACAGAAGATAGCATCAGTCTAAGATGTTTTTTCAACTCAAGCTAATATCCCATGTCCTTCCTATCATGTAGCTGGGGGTGGGGCTGCTTCAAGGTTCATATATTATCCACAGAATCATAGGTCTTAAGACCGTGAACGATTTGACGGGAGCGTATCATGGACGAATAAATTATAGCCTTTATTACAATATTATGACTGAAGCAAGATCCGAATCTTCATATTGGCAGGATTAATTACAAGTTGTTAGCGGGACGACATGATCGAGTCTTAAAATAAGTTATTGCCTAGCTACGCTCTAGAACTCCGTTGGCTTGGAATTGCTTTGCCAATGTCCAGGTATTTTCGGTATTGATACGAGAAAAAGCAGCTTTGACCTCTAAACCTGTCTCACAAGCTCTCGCTCTCGCTTATCTCTTGAACAAACGAGACTTGGACTGGACCAAGAGTCAACAGCCGATCTAGGTTCAAGTCACGGACCACAGTTTCTTCAGATCTTGAACAGATATATTGAATTGGTTTGCTCAGACTGCTGCTTGATATCTACAATATTAACAAGATTCGTATCGTATCTCGCTCTCGATAATGGTCAATGAAGAAATGATTAGGGGATTATTGAATAAAGAAAGAAAAAGCATGTAGATTGCTCGGACAACCAATGTAATTTCAGGGCTTTCTAATCTGGTGGGAAGATGAAAGAAAGATTGATGAAAGAGAAAGGAGAGGAACTTGATAATGAAACAGTCATCTAGACCTCCCCCTGGGGAAGTCTGTTTAACTTTTTAGTCAAGATGACAGTTAGTATTGGCTGGAGAATTCCAGCAGATTTGTATCTAGCTCATATGGCATGCTGGCAAATTCTCGCTAACCTTGAAGGTGAGCAAACACCTGATCTATTCTTCTATTGAACTATTGAGGATAAGATTGAGTCAGGTGACTCGACTCTCCAGGCTTAGTCGACGCTCTTTAAGCACGTTGTTTATGTTTGGACAATGTGACTATGATTCTTGCAAATCAATCCCTAAAATGGGCAAATCCTTGAAATGATGAAAGAAGTCGAGTGGGGCATATGACATGCATTAATCACGCTAACCTTTTTCTGGGGGTATGGTTTGGGGGCGTCATCTTTAAGACGCCCGAAGTACACTATTACCTATTCAAGTAAGCTCTAGGAACTAGTTGATCTACCGCCTGCTTGATAAAGGTTGTTGAATAGTGGCGAGGTAGTAATCATCTCTCTTCTCACTCAGAAAGGCAAAAGGATGCGATCTTGAAACATCAAATCTACTATACTCGTATTAAGTCACTAATGCTGGACGCTATAAGGCCCCTATGATGGCTATGACCGACGATAAATAGCTGGACATTTCCTGTGCATTTCAATATCATCAACTCAAATCAATCCAATCTACTCAATCCACTCAATCAATCAACCGATCTCCCGATCACCCAATCCACCATCAAAATGCAGTTCATCACCGTCATCATTGCTACCCTGGCCGCCGTTGCCACTGCTACGCCCTCCCCCGATGCCTTTGAGAAGCGCACCTGTGTTGGCCGTGAGTTGAAATTTACAACTTAGACTAAAAGTATAGTTTGCTAACTGTTTAAATAGACTACAAGGTTGCTTGCCAGACCAGCGGCCCCTCTTGCTGCGATGGCTGGCAGTGTGTTGGAGCCACTGAGTGGAACGATGGTGTTTGCATTCCTAACTACTAGGGAATTTAAAGCTACATTTGTTACGATTGTCAATGTTTTAGCATAGTTCTTGAATGCAATTGGGTCAATTGAACGGGCTGGCCCTGTTCTTTGACTTTGTGAAATTTCGCTTTATGAAAGACCTACGAACAAAGAACCCGGTGCATACAAAAGTACAATGTAGACTTATAAGTTTCAAGGACGCTCAACTTTCGTTTGCAATCATCTTTCTCCACAGTTCAACGTAGCGAGATAGATTGATGATCAGCATTCAAGATTGGCGTTATCTTTCTCCACACCTGACTAAGCACTTATCGATAAGGCGCGCTCTTGACGCGAAATCCGCGACGATGACCGAATCTCTTCATCAACAGGTCATGGGTCCTCCAAGTGACATGGTTTATCGCACTCCTGCGGTACTGCCCTTTGAACTGATCCAGCATATCGGAATCTTCTTCGAAGAAAATCTCTGTCCGAGCCCTCCCACCTTACTTTGGCATGTGGCCCCACTAACAAACGTCCACAGATACTCAAGGTTTAAACCTTCTATATAGTACCCTCACCTCGGGGACCTATGCCTCTCAGAAAGCGCTTGTCCCTTTACCACAGCATATAGCGCTCGCAGTAACGTTCCTCGTTCACCCAACAACTACAACCCGCGCCAAATCTGTCGAGGCAAAAGATGCAGCCTCCGTGGCCTTGCGACTTCTTCGACTTCTCTCCACCCTTGTCAGCCCCCAGGATTGCAGACTGAATCATGCATTTACATTCGCGCACCAGACACTGCGATCGGGTCGCAGACACCATACAGATGAAGCGGACAACGATTTACACTCACCAGGGAGTAAACCGTTGAATTTAGAGATGGGCAAATCCGATTCGCTGTGGTCGCGAGCAGAAGACTTCTGGCATGCTGTGGGTTGGGCATTTAATTGCTCTGTGCTTCATCCTCAGCGCTGGGAGCGGTGGCAGATCTGGTTACAGTACATGTGCGAAATCATGGAAGATGATTGGGAACAGCGGCTGGAAACATACAGAAAGATTGAGGCTCGGAAAAAGAGGATGCGCGGAAGCTTGAGTCTGAACAAGCTGAAGAGGCCGAGAAGACAAAAGGGGAAAACACAGGAGCTCGGAAGATAGGCCAAGAGACCAAACAAGCCAAGGAACCAAAAGGCAGAAGCAAGAGGACCTGGCAGAAAGCTGCCCCCACTGAGAAAGTCGACCGGGGAGCTCGAAAGGTGGATGAGGATCTAAGCATCTTGCGAGAAAGCTTGATCTTCCAGTTTATTTCTGCCAGTAATGACAGCCGACGAAGTCGAAGGATCTTGAGAGCTATTTTCGCCGACGGGAGTACCACCTCGGTCAATGAATTTCGAGAGGTGTTCAAGAAAGAGCTCAAGCCTCAACGAGGGCCCGAAAAGGCGAAGAAAAGAGAGCGTGAGGTCAATATTGATAAGGAGCAGTATGGCGACTACCTGTCTCAAGATGAGTCAGATGATGAAGTAAATGGAGTCGTGGACCCGAAGAATCCAAACACAGGGTCTGTCCGGCGGTCGAAGCGAACGAGACGAGGAACAAGGACTGGAGCGCCCCCTGCGGAGCCTGCAGGTGTCGGCCCTTCTCTTCCTCATCACGATGCTGGACTTTCATCAATGGGCGGCATTGACTCTCTTCGATTGCGCAAACGGCTCCTCGGAATTCTTTCAGATGTCTCCTACCGCCTCCCTGGAGACTTCATTTCTGTGCTGGACCTCTATAATCTTTTCGCGGAGAATATTGCCGCCCAACCTCTGCCCATTTTCCAGGCTTTTGTTAGCCCATCTATCCTCCCCGAGTTCACAGATGCGGAGCAAACCACCCTTTGTGAGATCTTGCTGTACAGCTTGCGGGAAGCCTCTGCTCCATCATCGGACGAGACTTATCTCTACCAGTCGAAACTGGAGAAATGCTTCCTCCCTTTCGGGGCAGCTACCAATACCATTGCCAACAACGTCAAGATGTCTATCCTTCTTGAGTCGGCGATGATGCTTCTGGGAAAAAGTGACCTGTTGACCGCCACGCCGTCTTTCAAGAAAATTGTTCAATCTGGGATTGACCGTCGGAATGGTAAAGCAAGGGAAGAGCTCCGGCGCAGTCAGAATAGCAAGAAGCAGGAGCCACTCGAGTTGTCTTTGTTGCAGGAAAGTAGCGAGAGGCTTCTGTCTCTTGCTGAGCTTTTGACACCCCCCGGTCAATTTGTCAACGTGAGGGTATAGCGGCATGACATTTTACGACAGTGATGATAATGATGCATATACTAGCTTTACTCATATATTTGCAAGTACTACAAAGAACATAATTCAAGACGAAGATATGTACGGATCTAGATCCCGCCTCTCAATTGCCACTTCCATTGCATCCATTTCACGCAATAATAAAGCAACTTTGTAATACTGCTTTGCTGCTCTGAGAAGCCTTACTCCCTTCCTCTTCCTTAAACCCCATTCTCTTTATCTATAAACGAAAGTCAGGAAACACTAGGACCCAAACCGATACCCAACATAGGTGAACATAAAACAAGAGTATACATACCATCAAGCCTCTTCGCTGCATCCCTTAGCATCACATAAACCGTCCGATAAAACGGCAGCATCTCCGGATCAGGCGGCGGCCACTCCCTCGCCCGATGTAGTGCATAATCTAGCGGTGACGGAGCACCCATAATACCCTCGAGTCGAGGGTCCGCACCATGCTCTAGAAGAATTTTATAATGGGGATATTGTGCTTCAGGTCTTCCCAGTTGCAGTCGTCTTCTTTCACAGCCATGTCGAGCGAGCGACCACAACTTCGGCGTGGATCGAGCGCGTGATCAAGCTCGTTCACATCTGCGCCGGCTGCGATGGCAGCTTTCATATTTGCAAGCTTCTCCTCGATGGGCTTCCGTTGGGTAGATTCCCAGAAGAGCGGGGGCTTGCAGCGCGAGAACCAGGGTTCTTGATAGGGGCGTCTGATATGATTATGAGGGGTTATGGGTGACTTTTCAGACATTTTAGGCTGCAGGGTAGGGAATGTAGAAGTGGAAGAAGTAGTGCTTGTTACTCGGGAATTCACCCTGTTGTTCATCACGGGCCCTCATATAATCATTCAACTTCACGTGCCACTGCAAAACAAGTTAGGCATTATGATGGCTCATGCAATTCAATTAATGAGGCTCCCGAGTCCGTAATGATTGATACGTGGCAGCCCTGTTATTGACTAGCATATTCGACTCTTGGAGGAGTCTAAACGATGATTTTCAAGGAATTTTAAAGTTGCCCATAGTTATCTACAATGTAGCTAACTTTCCACCAAACACAAGAAAATGAAATAGAATAAAGCGACTTTCGGGGAATATGAGCAAAACACAATTCTCCGAATCGCCGGCGCAAATAGAACATGAAATAGGTGAAATAAAAAGAAATAAGAGGCAGGAAATACCATAGCCTGTCGGATATAGTCAACACGATCAGAAAGAAGAAATTTCGAGGAAAACAGTACAATCCAGGATAGCTTGAATGTGGCTTGAAATAAGCATATCATGGAGGCGGGCGAGGTCCAATGATCTGGCGCCTGGCACCTCCGATGCCAAGTCCCTGACCTCCACGGTTCTGGTTATCTCCACCCATGTAGCCGTACTGGTGAACATCCCAAGACTGTCCTGGGCCTGAGCCGTGTGAGGTATCGCGCGCAGCAGCCTGGGTCTGCTTCTGATTCTCTTCCCACTCGCGTTGGCGCTCACGTTCACGTTCCATTTCACGCTCCAACAAGGACTTGGAGGCCCAGCCACCGGCCCGTGTCTTTTCTTGCGAAGCCTCACGGCGACTATTCTCTGCGTCAACCTCGGCTGTTGTGTTGTAGTCTCGGGGCCGGTGCGAAGTAGGGGTAGGCGCTGCGGGTGCTGGGTTTGAGTTCAAGAAGCGGTCGGTACGGTTTTGCTTGTGATTGGCAGTGTACGCTACCGGGTCTGGAAGGGGACGGGGTGCTGGAGGCAGAGCTCTGACGGGGAGTGTGGGCGCTTGCTCTTGGGCTGGCACGGGCTGTGGAAGTGGCCGAGGAGGAGGTGGTGGAGCTTCTTCCTCGAAACCATCATCATTCTCCTCTGTTACCGGTATGTCCTGGGTATTTTGCCATTCACCGCGTAGAAGTCGCCGTTCTTGCTCCAGAGAGGAGAGACTATAGCTCGGCTTAGGAGGCACAGGCACGGGGCGTCCACTGTTACGGCTGCGAGATTGTGAATCATCTTCCTGGGTTGGTGTCTGTCGCTCGCTCGTATACTGGCGTTCACGCTCCTTAGCCAATTGCAGCTCGCGCTCAAGCTCCTTGATGCGGCGACTGTCGGCAGTTTCGTCTGTAGGTGCAGCTCCACCCGGAGAAGCACTAGCCTGGCCTGCCTGGTACTGGCTCAAAAATTGACCGTTGAGACGAGCATCGTTGGACTTTCGCCGGCGCCGGCGTTCTTCCTCGTGCTCTACCTCCAGGCGATCCTCAGCAGCTTTCTCTTCTGCAAGTCGGCGCTGTTCCTCTACCTCCCACCGGCGCTTTTCCTCGTCCCATCGCCGTTTCTCGTTTTCCATCTCGCGGCGTTCTTCCTCTCTCTGGCGAGCCGTCTCCTCATTCCATCGTCGCTCCTCTTCCGCTTTAGCGCGGGCCTCCTGCTCTTCCATCTCTCGATGGGCGCGCTCAGCTTGCTCCCTCTCGGCAATTCGTTGATCCTCCTCCTCCTTTCTGCGCTTCTCCTTTTCTGCCAGACTAGGAACAGCCGGCCCGGGGGTTGTGATTTGTCGTCGAGCACCAAATGCAATGCCTTGATTGCCCTGGCTGGCTCCACCCATGTAGCCGTATTGGTGAATATTCCATGCCGGGGAAGTCGTTGACTGGTCATTCCTCTTACTCCAAGAGCTGAAAGATCCGGGTGGTTTGGCAGGGCTCCCTGGTCGACCGGAGTTTGTGTCACTGACATTGCTCAAGGCACGGCTAGTGCGAGTATAGGATCCTGAATTCGACGAGCCCGTCGCATTAGGACTCACTATCCCCTTCTTACTTTGTGGGCCAACCGCGGACGGGAATGCGCTGGGCTTCAGGTTATTTGCCCTTCGACTAAATGCAGCCAGACACTGGAGAACCTGCGCGGGATCCTTCGCCTCGTAGAGATCAACAGTAAGAAAGACGTCGTGCGGAGGAAGGCTGAGCGGCGCGGTTTGGCAGGCACGGAGGAAATGCGAGATATTCTCCATCTGTACGAATGGCATAGACGACTGTTTATACTTGACACCGGGGGACACGGCCAAATTGGCCAGTCTAGTAGGAAGGGGTTAGTCTTAGTCCACGTTACAACCACATGCATGCGTACCTGCGCAGCTGGGTACGAGGCAAATACATAGACGAATGTGTAGGTAGGCATGAAATCGCAATTAAGACTTACTTGCATAGAGCCACACCATCCTTCAGTCCTTCGAGTAGATCAGGCGATGGGAGTTTCTCGCGCAGCACATCTTCGATCCAGTCGCGTACCTCCGCGGCTGCCTGCGGGGTATAGCGGGATAGTCGCATGTTGCGCAGGTCTTTATCCAACGAGGTGACAGACGCCATGATGAGTCTCCCGTTGTGTATTCGCAATCCGAACCGGTTAGAGTGGACGTTGTTGGTGTTGTAGTCTCACAAGAGTACGTATCCCTTTGCGGGCGTGTGCCTGATCGGCCCTAGAGTGGAGACTTGGGTACAATAGGGTGGACGCAACGAGCAAATAGAATTAGGGACCAAAAAGGAAGTAGTACCAGATGTGAAGTCCTGGCGACTCAGTATCCTCAAAAACCTCCAATGAGTGAGTTTGGGAAGAAAGGGAGTTAAGGGAAGGTGGACTGGAATGCTCGGGGCTGTGTTTATTGGGGCTAATGACGTTCTAAACGTTCTGGCTCTTTGTCCCGCAACTTTTTTCTCCACCGATCCTCCTCATCACAACGTACACAATGGTCAACAGCCTCTGGTTCAAGTGGAAAGGCCTCCGGCTACCCTGGCGGAAATCCTTCTTGGTCGGTTAGTTTCTGCGTTCCTATTCTTGGCGCTTTACCCTGTGATGCTAAAACCCGCCACCTCAAGGCCAGGATCTCGCCGGAAACACATTCTGGGAATTCAAAGATCAATTAAATGCCGGCCGATACAGACGGATCGTTAAGTTCGACCCTAAGACACACTACGGAGATGTTAAGGTTACCCGTGAGTCGATCGCATCCGGAGGGGGATCGCGCTTGTAGCCTAAAGTGGCAAGGCGCTTCGTGGAGGCAATACAAGACCAGGTTGACTGACTTGATTTGTGGTCTAGCGCAATGGCATCAATGGCTCCGATACGTCCGACCGACACCCCCGACCATCGAGGAACAGCGGCAAGACCTGATCCGCCAGGCGCAGATGAAAGAACTCGCCCGACTCGCCGACGAGCGCTGGGCCAGCAAGCCCTCCTTCCTCGATAAACCAAAGACTCAACACCAGACACCAGGGATTGGCGCGGAGCCCGCGACCACCAACGCAAACAGTGGACCGGTTCCTGTCTCTGCCGATGCACCTTCATCTTCTACACAAGCCCCACAACCCGATCCTACAAGCACGCCACCAAAGACCCGCAAGGAAGAGAACCCGTGGGCAAAGGCAGATAGACAGGCCCCTGGGGGTAATTACCAGCCTGAATCGTGGTCTCCTACTTCCAAACGGTGAAATATGCCACCAACATAAGATTTTGACCCCTGTGGTAATGGACGGGGTGCAGATCACGCAGACATCATGAACATGTCTTATCCTCATGAGTTGATCTGGGTAAACCACTATTCGGACATAAAGCAAAGGAAATCGCCCTGCGTCGGTCTACAGTTCAGCTGCAGGCAATGCGCAGCTCTTGGCCATCCATATTCAAGCAGCCGCTCATAATAACTCACGTCCTATCTGAAGGGGACCTGGGTATGGCCTTCCAAATTATATTAAAAACGCCACTCACCTCACCCTCTTCAACTACTGTACATTAGCTCTTTCATATCCAGGCTACAATCTATCTTTAATGAAGTCCATTGTGATATAAGATCTCTTGATTATTGTTTAGCATGGATATAGTTTGGTCTACATTTATACCTCGGCTTACGATTTCTGAATACACAGCTTCTGATTGGCCCAACCGGTAACAATCTATTCCATAGACTTTCGACTTCAACCTAGTATCAATTTCATCAAATCTCAGTCATAATCGTGAAAAACTCAATTCAAAATACCGACCCCTTTTTTTCCGATATTTGCGTTTTTTTCTGACTTGTTTTTGTGATTTACTCATCTTCTTAATGGGGGTCCAGCGTTTCTCGCTCTTTTTGGGGGTTTCTGTTTTTCTCCCACCCGCGTAATTCCCGCTATGCAAGCATCGTACAGCAACAATATCAAAAACATATACATAAAGGGTATCACTGAAAGCCAATGCTAAAAGGCGACCCAAAGTCCAACCGAGTTGAGAACGCCCGAGCAACATTGCAGCCTCGCATTCGGCAACAAGTAATGAAGTATGAAGCAAGTCAGTAAAGACACAGATTGAAACCAGCAAAGCATACTCAATCAGGTATTGGAATATAATGGAAGCAAATGTGATGGTGCGCCCTAAGCCTCAGAAAATGGAGCCGAAAGAAGAAAAATGCAAAGTCCAAAGGTGCAATTTAAGCAAAGTTCCGCTCCAGATTCACCTAGATGTAAACCATGTGCTCGGCGGTCCGGTCATGGAGCCTAAGGTCGCCCATTGTGGGAGGAGGTGCGGCTGGATCTTTAAAGCCTTTGGCCTCGTTGAACTTAGTGTAGTGTGCGAGGACATACTTTCGTGCACGATCACAGAATCGATCGGCCAAGAAAGCCGGAGTGCAGTAGGAGACAGACCGAGTGCAACGACCCATCATGTAGCAGATAGAGTGGGTGATCTCTTGGAGATCATTCATGGGTTGACCCGTCAAGCCCTTAGGCTTGTCGGCGCATGTGAAGATATCATCCTCCATCACGATGTAGTGTGCTGGGCGAGCAGACCCCATGATCGCAGCCTGGGCTTGGAGATAGAAATCCCACAGGGCTGGACGAGTGATTCCGCGATCAACACATGTTCCAGGGTTTGGGTTATTGTTCCTGTCGAGATCCGCGCTTGACGTAGGGAAGAAACGAACATGGTGACGCTTTCCAACAACAACATATGAAATTTTTGGTGGCTTCGCACCCCTTTCAGTGTAAATGCGCTCACATTCCTTTCGGATGTTGCTAATCTCGTCCCTGATCATGATCGCGTACTGGCCCTCGCTGACCCCGTCACGGTAGATCAGGATATTCTGGGGCAAGGACCCGTTCTCTTTCTTCCAACGCCTCAGACGGCCCTCCATCATTAGGCCAACTTGCAGAATGACCTCTTCACGCCTGCCCTGAATACGAATTTCTCCTGGCCATTGACCCATTTTGCTGTCAGTGCTGGCAACAATGGCTGATACGCTGGGGCACGATTCGGGGTCATTCGATGATGGGTGAGTGACATCGAGACCGACGACCATCGTTTTTCCTTCGCCGATAAGTACAGCATTCTTCTTCGAGTCAAGTACTTGACAGACACCGCTGAGCTTCAAGTTGACCTTCATCGCATTGTTTGCCAGGTACTGCTTGTCCCCAGAGGTGAACTTATCAATCTTGCAGACATGGGTCAAGATTCCATGAGTGCAATCGCCTCCCCACTTGAGGTGATTGAAGGCTTTCTCCTCGCCGTCGGACATGAGAACTACTAGGAATTTGACCTTGCGTTCCTTGCACTTCTGCAAAATGCCTTCGACGACGTCAAGGCAGGTAGCTGGAGTGTATGTAAACGCCTTATATGGTTGATTTGGTGGTTGCCATACAATGCCCAATTCTCGCAAAGAATTTTGCAGTTCCTTGATGGACTTTTCAGGCTCGTTGCGCTTTGCCAAGTCATCCACCATGTGCTTCGTCATCTTGGCAGCACTCATGAGGCTGATAACAGCCCAGGTCGGGTTAGGAGCAGGCGTAGTGAACTTCACGTCCCTCAAATTCCAGCTGGCAGCCCGGGGGGGTGGTTGGTTTTTGCCCGTACTTGAGAGTAGGAGGTGCAAGAACACGAGCAGGAACTGCCATCATTTGACTCCCAACTTTGACTCCGGCATCTTTGAGTTTTTTCTGCTCCTTAACTCCCAGAATCTCTAGACCGTCGTTCATGATCGAGACATAGTTGTCTGGAGGACGACGGCAGCAGAATTTGATAATTGCCTGGCGCTGAGTGGTACAGAGTTCGCCGTTGAAAGTCTGTCCCGGAAGAATCTTGCATACTTCCTGAGGAAGGTAGACAGGTCGCTCTGCGTTGCCAACATTGAGAACTGGCACCGACTCTTTGATGTCCATTTTGTAGGCTGATTAAGATGTTAGCAAATGAACCTAGATTGAGCAAAAATGATAGGAGTACTTACCTTTCCTGAAGTAGTCCTTGACAGAGATATATTTGCCGGTCTTGCCGCTCTTGTCATCATGGTCAGTCTCCCAAAATTCAACATTGGGAGGCGAGGAGCCGAGATTTTGAACACGAGGATTGAACTTGTCACCCTTCTTCCCATCCTTGGGTGACGCGAGTCCCCAGACTGATTTCTGTCGGCGCTTCTCGACACCGTTCTCATCCTTATCGGGAGGAAGGTGTGAGACCTCAACGCGCAAGCCCCGAATGTAACGATTGAACAATTGACGATCTTCTCCGTACTCTTTCATGAATCCGTGCGTCAAATCAATCATAGGCCCTGGACGGAAGAAGGTACCGTGATTCACGTTCACGTTCAAAAGCAACCTGTCAGCACCGAGTCGTACACTCGTGAAGAATCCGCGGAGAACCTCGAGGCCACCTCCCAGATAGGCAAACTGCTTCCTGCTATCAATCCAGAAGAACTTCTGGCGTCCTTTGCCCGTAATGACAACGCCTTTGTCTCCATATGGGACACGAGTCATCATGATGTTGATGGCCCGCATTGCGACAGTCTCTTGCTCCACCGGGTATACCTGCTGGGTAGATTTGAGAGAGCTCGACAAGCATTTTTGGCTGAACTGGTGCACAACACCGTCCTTTTCCTCTGCCTTGCTGATCTTGACCGTGTAAGTCTTCGGCTCTTTTTTGTTGCCATCCGGAAGATTGATCTTGATAGGAGAAAGTGATTCCAATGGACCAGAAGTAATGAGTTCCTGGGCCATATCAGAGGAGCCAAATACCGCTGTGATTCGCTCATGCTTCAAAAGCTTGTCGAAGACATCTTTCTTGAGTCGCTTTGGCGTCGGCTCAGGTGAAATTGCGACCCGGTATGTGTGGAATTCCCGTGAGGGATCCAACGACAGCTCAAAAAAATTGGCCCGCACCGTAATCAACTTCCCCAAGCTTCCATATGCCGGACGCCGGGCAGGTTTTTCAAAACCAGCGACCTTGGGGCCCTCTTTGAGACATTGGTCTTCAAACTTATGAAGTTCCTTGCTCAGTTCAGGGGGATTAGCGGTGAGAACACTATGTTGAACCCTGTTAGTAGATTGGTCGTTTTGGGAATTAGGGCTTGTTGACTTACTCTGCAGTTGCTGGTGGCGGTCCCCGATAGCCACCTCCACCACGGCTATCGCCCCGGCTTCCACCTCGGTCTCCACGGCCACGGGAGTCTCCTCGATAGCCACCACCGCCACGGCTGTCACCACGACTTCCACCTCGGTATTCGCCGCGGGAGCTGCCACGGTCTCCACGGTAAGAAGACATTGTGTCTTAATGAAAAAAAAAAAAATGAAAAGAAAAAGAGTAGCGAATGAAGGTATCGATGACAGTCGGACAAGAAGCTCTGGTCTGAACTGGGCCGAGAGCAGGGCGGGTCTGCCCAAGTGAGTAATGGCGAAGGCGAAAAGTCGCCCGGTGCACTTCCAAGGTTGGTGTCTTCGGGACCCAATGCACGAGCAAAGTAGTGGTGGGACAAGGGGAGCACAAAGAGAAAAGGACCGGTGTGGATGTATATGTTGTTTTCAGCTGGGTAGTCTATATGATTCATTAGTATCAAGTCATAAATATCTCATATCCATCAAAACATGATGTGTAAGATCAATGCATGAACATAGCACGCATGGTGACATGCAGATGCAGCAACGAACAGATCCAAATGAAGGTGGGAAGGATGCCATGGTTAAGAAGACAAAGGCAAACACAAACCAGGTTGTTTGTATGCAGAGAATGAAGGTATAAGAACGCAGACTCGATGTTATCTGGAGAGATTGTGTAGTGGATATAAGAGTAAGGGCAAATAAGTAGTAAAACATGTGTATACTTGCCTGGTTGCTCGGGACGGAATGGGTTAGGATGGGAAAATGTGAGAAGAGACAGGGGAGTGCAAGATATAGGCAGGAGCGAGAGAATTCAATAGAAAGCAGCAAAATTGAATAGGCATGATTGAAGCAGTAAAGGGACTAACTCGAAAGTGAAATGAAGGGATAGTGAAGCATACATACCTTGAAGCAAGACCAGTTGTAGAAGTATTGATTGTGTTAGGAAGTAAGAGGAAGGAAGAAGAAAAGATAATAAAAGAAGCCCTTTATATAGTAATTTTTTTTTGGAAATTTTCCAAGAAAAAACCAAGGATTCAGAAGGAGAGAGGCATACCTTGAGGATTGCTAGGCTTAGGGCTTATTGAAAAGACATAAATGACCCGATTTCAAATAATGTTAAAATGATGATATCCAAAAGTGAGAGATATTACTTCTACAAGTGAGAGATAATATATCTAAAACCAAGACACAAGGCAGAGATATTTTTATTTTAAGTAACAGCTAATCTACTTGAGAAGTGAGGAATAATTATCTGAAAAATGGTGACTTGAGATTAGACATCCATTATATGTGTCTAAGAATTAAAAATACATCTAACATTTTGGAGTATAACCCTGGACCCAAAAGAAAAACAATCAAACACCTGAACGACCATGTCAAATAGACCAAATGATATCAAATCAAAAACACCGGCTTTAACGTAGATAAAAAGACATATTAGACAGAATATATGATTATTCAGCAGAAAGCTGCTTCGAGAGCTTCGACATCACCACCGGCATTGCGGACGGCCAGAAGAGCAGCTTCACTCAATTTACGGCGCTTGTCACGAGCCTCTTGCTCCCGACGGGCCTTCGTCTTGGAGCTACCAGAGGGTGCAACGCCGCCGAGGATCCGTTGGCTGTCGTGTGCGGTAAAATTGACAAATGATACATTTGCAGATTTGGTAGCACCTCGGGGACTTGTGGTCTTGGCCGGCTTGGGGCCATTCATGCTCTGCCCTGAAAGTTTGCGGCTGTGTGTGCGGCGGTGGTTGGCCTTCTTTGGTGAAGCGCCAGCCTTGGGAGATAATGAGGGAGAACGAGAGCTGGAAACCTGAGGAGCAGTGGCAGGTGCCATGAATTTGTGAGAGTTGGAGAGCATGTCGTTGGAGAAGGAAGAGTCGCCGGGCATAAAGGACCCGTCCAGTTGGATCATCAGTCCGCCTTGCATCATATCGTTGTGTGATCCAACGCTCTGCATTGCGCGTTGGGGAATAGGGGAGGGGACCATTTTCTGGTAGGAGTTCTGCTGTTGTGCGACTCGAGTGGGCATAGGGGACCACCAGGCCTGATCGTGGGCCTGCAAATCGGGAGTGAAAGAGAGGGAGGAGGTGCCAATGTTATCGGATTGCCACGAGGAGATAGACTGAGGATCTGAGGAGTGTGAAGAGGAGAAGATGTCATCCGCTGAAGGAGGGCTGGAGTTGGTTAAGGCCGAAGAGGCTGGGTGACTCATGTATTGTTGCTGGTGTCGTGCAAGTGCACCAGTCGAAGGTGATGGCATCGAAACTGCAGGAGACCGTTGGTAGAAGTGATGTTGCATATCAGACGAGTCCCTTTGGTGAATCATGTCGGCAGAGAGGTGCTCATGCTGAATCAGAACATCCGAAGGTGGAGGAGACAAAGGAAGGCGATCATCTGAGCCGGCCAGAGTAAAGTTCTGGATCCGTTGGGCCCATGCCTCTGGGTATGCCATTCTTCCCTTGTGCATGTTGGAAGAACGCATCAAGCTGGGGGAGAAACTCTGCTTGCGCAAAAGTGCGCGACGCTCATTCGGGTCGCGATGGCGGATGGACTTGGGAGTAATGAGAGCGCTCTTGGTAACTTTGCGGCGGGGAGTTGCCGGTGGGGTAGATGGAGAAGTAGTAGAGACACCGTGGGGTTGTGTCGGGCGAGAAGAAGTTTCAAAAGTAGTCTTGAAATCAAGGTCGGAAATGGCAGACGGGTGGACAGTATCTTGAAAAGCGAACTGAGCTCCGTCGTCCTGCAGGGACCATTCTTGGCTCCAAGGTTGCGGCGATTGATGGCGTTTCAAAGTGGAGCCAGTGGGGGAGTGATCGCCACAGTCACTCGACAGCGAGTCTAGCGGGAAGAGCTGGTCAAAGTCACTTGGGAATGAATCTTTGTTGCCATCGGGACCCGAAGACTCGACATTAACAAACTGGTCGAAGATGTCATTGAACGAATGATCAAATGGCTGAGCGAACATTTTGGCGGCTTTGTTTCCGTTTGCGGCGAATAAAGTAATGCAAATCAATGAACGACCGGGGGGAACAAAGGACGTGATTGGTAACCAAGAACCGGAGGCTCGGGGGGTTACTTAGGGCTAATTGTGGGTCAAAGAGATCTTGGTGAGATCGAAATGCAAATGATGCAAAATGGGAATGCAAAAGGAACTGCGAAAAGAGAATGTTTGATAGTTTGTCAATCAAGCAAAACACTGCAGAGCATGCAAAGAAAGCAAAGCAAACAAACAGATCGAGGCGACTATTTGAATTGTCGTAGGAGATCCCAGCCTCGGGCTTTTCGCATACATTCTTCAGATCCTCCGATGGTTGAAGAATGTACTGCAAGAGATCCGGTTGGCCAATTAGTAGATCCACCCATGGCCCGAGGAATGTACCCAGAGTATCTCCAGGACCTCAAGGCCAATCGTAGAGCACCTATGGTGACTGGCTCACAGAGCCGGTCAACTTGATCCACTCCCGTCATAGAACTTGGGTCCGGATAGCCACCAGAGAGAATGTAACCCTCTCTCACTAGACCAGAAACAGCGACCACCATAAGTCAGCGTGGCGGGTGTGGGGGAAGCTCCCAAGCATGTCAAATCAACACGCTTGAATGGATATCACTATGGCTCTAGAGGGGGGATCGAGGAGCATTGGGGCATTTGGGGTGGATCGGATCATCCCAACTAAGATTCAAGGAACCAGGAGAAAGGCTTCACTCTGATTCAAGAATCACCTGCCCCGGGTCGTTCCCTTCCTGTAGTGTCTAGACAATGTATGCGTCATGACAGCCACAATCTAATCATCCATCTCCCAAACAAGGTTCATTCGGGAGACGGTAGGATCCGTGCTGGTACTCCATTTAGGCAATTCCTATACTATCATTAGCCCATACTATTCAAATCATCGCGGGGGCCAATCCAATGACGCGGATAGACTGGAATGTGGATCGGAATGCCAACGGCTGGGTGGAATGTCACGCCCCCATCAATTATGCACGGAAAATTCTGTTGGTATTCGAACATTCCAATGAGTGCCTAAGGCGTTTAGTCCGGAGAATTGTGCGGCCCCAGGCCTCGTCTGCAGGAGAACTCTTGGACCAATGAGTGTTGTTCTGGTCTCTCCAGCAGACCCTCATGTTCTATATTTATCCATTTTGACAGGGATGATAGTTGATCAACTTTAGGATCATTGTCGCATGCAGTAAGAGACGAGCTTTGGTTCTTTGTCTGAAGATAGCCCTAAGGGCATACATTGTAGCCCACGACTGTGGATCATCCATTCGGGTACTTCCAGGGGACGCCGGTCACTGCCCTTTGTTCTGTACGATGAGCCAAAGTAAGCACTATTGTCCAAATCCGGAAGGATCTTTTTTTATTGGGGCGATATTTGTCACTTGTAGCTGATCTCCTTGTACCTGAAGTTAATTAGCTATTCATAGCCCATCAACCTTAAAGGGAATACCATGACCCAATTTTGTATTTACCCAAAACGTTACTATGCAGACGACTTGATATAGAACTTGTTTGATAAGAATGATCTCGGGTCAGGAGTGGCCAGGCGATGGTCACCCAGAGAGTCGTGGCCCCCGAATATTGACTTTTTCTCCTCACTGATTTCTTTGCTTTTCTTTCCTTTCTTTCAGCCCAACAATCAGGGCAGTACAGTACATCCACCACAGTGCTGGGCAGTCTGGGACTCGGGGCTATTGTGATCCGGGCGAGGGAGGCCTTGCAGGTCGCCTTACACAAAGCTATCGGGCAGAGACTTATTAGACGCCTGAAAGGCACGTGTAATTAGTTCAGTACTGTAGATTGGCAACAGATGACCAATATATGGAGTACAGGTCACAATGTGCCTAAAGGAAAAGGGCATAAAAACCTTCCTGGTTTGGAAGCGGATACCCGGCTGACTCAGAATGACGATCATGAGAGGCGAAAGTGGAAGAAAATGAGTCTCTCGCAAGGAAATTCTGGGCTAAACCAGTTGCTTCGACCTGGATTTTAATTCATTTCTCTTTTTTGAGTCGTGAATTGACATCGGTCTTGTTTCTTTCTTAAATATTGCCCATCATTGTTTATTGTGGTCGACTTCACTTTCCCTCCGATTCCCGAAGTGACTCAACCGGATCTCCCACCCCGCGGAACGTGGGTTTCTTTCTTCCTCGGACCTTTCTTCTGTTCTTCCCCTCAACCCCCTCGTCAAGCCTGGCGACTTTCGGTGTTCGAAACCCTTCCCACCCAGCGCAAAGATTACCACAATCTTTCCTAGCATTCCTGCGCCGTTTTCATCGTGTCGCTAGGATCGCCTGAACTGCGCCCGCGCCACCTGCACAACTACTCTCACCAACCGACGTCACGACGTCACCAACTCACCCTTCCTGAACCTGCTATCTGTGGCATAGGTCACCGTCAAATCCATTTTGTCAACATCTCGTCGAATCCACGATACCTCCACCTCGCCTGATCACAGAGAAAGGGCGTTTTACAATACAAACCTTCAACTTTCAATACCACACAAACATGTACACATCTTTGATTCTTGCTGGGGTCACCCCCGTCAAGTGTCCTTAAACGATCACACGATCCACGTGTGCCTCATCATGGACTTCTCTATGTTTAGAGGCCTTCGACGCCCATCGTCTGCTATCCTGATCTACAACTGAAATCCCCAAACTTACCCAACACGAACTTGGACCCGGACACTTCCTCATTAGGATCAGTGTCAACAGGTTCGTGATACCACCAAGCAACAATATCATTGCTCCTGAGCATAGCGCGCTCCACCAGCGCCATGGAGACAGCCTCGAGCATGCCTCCCACCACCAACCACCGAGAGTCATGGGATTCTCTTTCCTCCACCTTTGCCCACCTCGAGGTTTCATTCTCGCACGACAGCTGCTACGGCTCGGATGAGGTGTCGGTCTCGTCGAAAACTACTGCCCCGCTCCAATCTAGCGCTTCTACTTTCACGGCTAAATGCGACGAACCATCTCTACATCCGTTCCTGAAATCCATCCTCAAGAACTCTACCACCAATGTACAGGATGAGGAATCCGATACCGATTCCGAGTCCGGTTATGAGTCGGATGATATTGAACTTGATGACTATGATGCTCTGTCCGAAGACGAGGACGAGGATGATGACATGTCAGACTTTTCTGTCTGGGATGATGAAACTGAGCATAACGTTCCCGAAACCCATCGAGATCACACTGATTCGTTCGATGACTCTTTCATCGGATTTGAGAGTCTCTCCGTCCGGTTCGATCCCCAGGTCCAATACATTGACACTCCCACCACCGAGCTGTCGGAGGATGAGGGATCCCATTCCGAGATGACCGTGCATGAGATGATGCTTCTTGCCCAAAAGGCGGGCTGTTCTCAGGCTTCCTTAAACCAATCCGATGCAGACGATGTCCTCTATGACGACAGTGACTGTGATCACAAGGAGTTCTTCCGTATGAAGACCACCCAGCTAGAGGACTTCACACGCGATGCAGTCGATGTGGACCAGCGTCTCTTTATCGCGTACATGCACGGAATCCATGGCATCGCCGACACGAACTACAAAACCTATCTCCGCACCCAGGCGGACAATATCAGACATGGTCAGGAGACCGAGTCCATGCATCCCGATGATCCCCCTTGCATGTACCTGGACCTGATCCTCGATCATGTTATCGGAGTCTTTCGGAACCTTCTTGCTGAAGACGAGCTCAATGGACTGATTGAACTTCGCAAAGAAGACCTGGCCATTGAGCCTGACTCGGTGGCTGCTTCATGCCCAAACCCCCACCAGGTTCTATTAGAGAAAATTGAGAAGTTCCTCCTAAACCGACTGACTAATGGTCATGTGGACGTTCTCCCCGATGAGTTAAGTTTCTTTGCTGGCGGGATTGCACATGCACTCGGCACTGAGGATTTGCCGCCATTCGTCTGAGCCTTTATCGCTGCAGACTCACCAAAACCAACCTACGACGTTACGATTATGAGAAAAATTGGGTTCTCTTGAATTCGCTTGGATATCACCAGCGAGGGGAATTTACTGGATGTTCAACAACCAGAAAAGCACACATTCGGAATTTATCAGCTCTGCGGGACTAAGTTATCACAAAGGTAGCAATGTATTCTTCCTAGCTAGCTTCTCAATCAGAAAAAAATGATTTGAAAATTCAAACTGCCATTTCCCTGCCCTGTCATTGTAGCACCATCAGCCTCGTATGCACAAAGGATGTAACACCCGAGTCTTCAGGATCCAATCCCTGTACCCGACCACATCTAGAACCATCCCCTCCACCATTCAGCCCCGCCATCCACCCCTCGGATAAGAAGGATCCCTCTCGTCTATCCTAGCCAGAAATAATGATAATGATAAAAACAAAGTAAGAAATTCTCGGCGCAGAGTCCAGCCCGTCACATTGCGCGTCACAGAATAATGTACATTATGTCCTTCCCGCTCGGCTTTCCCGTCTCGAATCCTTAGTCCCTACTCCATGCCCCACCTGTCATCCCCTGATAATGAACAGACCCGCACGTCTAGATCAATGAGAAATGAAACGAAGCGAAACGGCTCGAAAATGGGCTCAGTGCTGCAAGGTGAAATGATCTACTCATATGCCCTCTACCAGGTTAGTCCCTCCGCCCCTGACATGCGGGACGAAATGAAAACTCCCCGGGTGGAGCGTTGAATTTTCGGAGGTGGTCCGTGAAGAGAGACCCGTCAATGCCTTCTAGACGTGCAACTAGTTCGTGGAGGTGGGTTGCTACTTCTCGAGAAATTTCCTGTTCTTCCTGGGTGGAGCAGGATATTTACGGAGTAGCCGGATATTGTGACTGGGCTTTTGGCTCTTCTTTTCTCTGCATGTTCTCCCGCTTTTTGAGGCGTTCACCTGTTTAATGTGTGGATTTCGGTGGCTTCAACGTCGTGGTTATCTCCACTGTGGCTTCAGTATCTCCCGTCCGCTGTGAATAATATGAGCTGCATACTGAGCGGATCCCGGGATTTGATGGAGTGTTAATTCGCTTGGCTGTGGATTTCATTGGTTCAGTGGGGTTACGGGTTGTTGACGGATATGTTGACACAGGGCATGAGCTTGGTGGCTTGGAGCAAATAAGTCTCCATACCTGCCTAAAAGATAGGAGCTTGGAAGTAAATGGATCAACTCAGTCCCCTGAGGCAAGGAGAACCCAGCTGCAGTCGATAGTTGTATCGAAATCCCTGTATTGATCCTAGTCCATTGCTGGGTACGTATACATATACATTCCTGACATGTACGATCTAAGCACGTCATGCATTAGGCAGTCCATCGTGTGACGAATATGCATCCATGATCGACATCGCAGTGCAGTCACAGGTCACGTAGGACAATAGGACAACGGGTCAAGGGCCGTTATTCCGTGTCGATCGCAGCGGCGTTGAGAGCACAGACTGATGCCCACGGGCCTCCAGAGCCGTTGGCGGAGACTTTCTGTGCAGGTTTTGTTCTTGGCTTTCTGCTGTATCGATGCGGTGAGTAGGATCTGCTTGTTTACTTGCTGTGTTCGTAGATTGGACGTGTCGTTTATATTTATTCGCCGCGCATGAATGCCCTTGCTCACTTTTGTGATCGTGCGTGTCATAGGGGGGTGGATGTTATGCTTCTGAAACGATCAAACACGGAGTCAATTAATCTCAGGTACATGTGAAGGTTTTCCCAAATATATATTCATCTACAATATGGGCCCCTATCTATTAATATACCGTGTAGAAGCCACATGGATCAAAGCAGAACTTTAGAACCTTGGAAGAATAAACTCAAAAATGCTAAATTTTAAGGACATCCATACTCTGCATGTGGGCCCGAAGGAATGGCAAGAGTTTGACAGCGAATGGGGAATGTGGGTAACACCCACCACCGCGTGGGTTTATCTCCGGGCTTACAGTAAGGTGCTGGGTTGGTGGAAACTTCAACAGAACTAGTGTTTTTTTTTCCGTTGCATGGCGATCTCTTTCCACTCCTAGGGGGATTGGCGGGCTGCACCGACGGAGTGTTTATTTTGTAGTATGCCAGAAAGTTCTCCGAAATGAGTATACGTACACAGGGCCCTGTTCTCTCGAGTGCTCAGATTACACAGTAGGATTTGGAATAAGATTATGTGGATGTTCAGCTGGACTTGAGCTGAGCATGAGCTTTCCAAGGTTCTGTATACGTTGTACTCACAGTGTGATATAGGTATAGCATGAGCAAGGCGGCCATTAGGCGAAAGTTCATTTTTGCCTGACACCCTATAAGCATACGCTATTGATAAGACTAGGCCTGGGGTGCAGGGAAGGGGATTTGGGGTGAGCCAATGAGAGACCAGATGGATCAATAAGATATGTATGCACTGTGATGTGATCTGATATATCATCTGGGGATATGTACCACTAACGCAACTCAAGGAAATCGCGCATCAGGATCATCATCGTACTGTATATATTTCTTTTTCCAAACAAGGTCTATCTCAAGGTTCTCGTTGAAGTTCGTTTTTCAGACCTGGATATCGGAGTTCACTTTGCGCTTACTAGTCATTCGACCCCCCTTTCACCCTAAAGCGCACTATTGACTATTGTCCTAAGCTCCCCACGCCTCGAAGGTTGCGGAGACAAACGGCAGGATTATTGTTGGCAGACCCGCCAACCAGAGCGCCGATCGTGGGTCAACCCACCATGAACAAGCATGGCATGAATCAGGATCGGCCCTGATCCTCAGGGGAACTGAGTTATTGCAGAGATTGACCGCTTCTTTGTAAACATTGTCCATTGACTCCAGGAGTATCTCCGAGCATAGCTAATTATACTAAACAGAAGTGCCGAGTTGCTGTATATACTACAAACGGAGTTCAGTAACTCCGATGAGGCCACCAAACAAGCGCAGATTTGGGTTACATGATTCGATCGGAGGCGAACCAGCGAAGCCACATATCTGGGACCATCGAATCATGGGGCTAGTAATTTCCTCCCCGAATGGCACGAGCAAGACAAAAGTGGCGGTTTTTTTGTGGGCGGAGATCGTCGGTGAACTCTACCGGGTTGGAAGTCCACTTCTGTACCATGGCTATGATTTGTCACATCGGGTCAAAGCGAGAATATCCGCCTCGGAGGAAACCAAACGAGATCAGTTTCGGGTTTCGTGTACAAGGTTTCGTCTGCGGGAATGCCGTGTGTAAGATGGTCGCATTGGGGGCGAAGCACGGAGCACTGGACATGAGCTGATTCCATGGTAACGGGGAACGTGGTGAGTACCGGTATGGTATATTTCCGTGGATCCACTGCAGTACACAAAGGTGCCCCGGACTTAAAGTGCCCAGGATCTGGGCGCGGAACCACGATCGAAGACTCGGAAAAATAAGCAAAAAAATGAATATGTAAACGAAACTAAGCTAAAAAGGTGAAACTGAAATTCCAATTGTTTCGGTGGGAGCGGGAACGCAAATTCAATAGAACGACTTAAAGTGGTTAAGTGGTGAAGACTAAACAGTCCCGTGGGGCCACGATCCTATTGATTGGTAGTTGGCCCATTTCATTGGTGATTGAATGCTTTCCGTGTGGAGTCTTCTCGTGCTATGGGGCCGATCGTAAATTTACTGCTTTCCCCTACCCCTGGTTTCTTCATTGCGATAGGGCAATTGCTTCTGGGTCAGAACCATGGTTGCGTCGGGATTCAGGTACGTGTGATAAGAGGTGGCTTTTTTGGAATCACCACAAATTGTCATGAAAAAGAAGAAAATCTAAAACGAATCAAAAGCAAGTAAATCAAAAGAAAGGAGCTCGTGGGAGTGGGTTAGGCTCCCGCTGCAGGGGCTTAAAGAAAAAAGTCGGGCGTCATGGATTGACAATGGCTTATTTTGTATTCAGATCGGTGAACCCCCCCGTCTCCACTATAGAAGAAATATTACTCCTTTCCCTCCTTTCGATCTTCCTTCCACTTTGACCTTAACCTTCCACACGGTACAGCCATTCTTCTTCTATCTGGACTATATCTTCATGGGAGCTTACTGCGGGTAAGTTGATAATCTACGCATTAGCACGGGGGCCAAGTGACGTTGCCTTCATGCATGGCGGTCGTACAATTCGAGACGAAGCCAACCACATGAAATGGCCCCCGAATAATCGCACCCCCAACGTCAGCTGCAAGCTGTCAGACTGACGGCGTACAGGATGATTTAGAGATTTGATTTACAACTCAGTTTCCCCCCAGTCCGAGAGATCGAGGGTGTACCCCGGTGGACAGGGCCATCAGAAATATTCTCCAGCCGCAGCCGTGATTCCGAACATTGATATACCCCCCCTCACCTTTTCACCATGCAACACTACTCCAGATCCGACTACCTGGAAACCGGGAGCTTGACTCGCTCGCGCAGTACCAGTCTTTCTAGTGACTCGCAACACCCCCGAGTCAATCTCATGTCGCCGCCGTCCGTCCGCCCCCCGCCTGCTTTTATTTCTTTCTCCGCGGCCTCGGAGATCATCACATCCGATCAAGAATACAATACCGCCGACTTTGCAGAAGATGAAAATACGGGGGCTGCGGCCAGTGCCCTGGTCACCCCAGCAGCATTGTCTCTCTTGAACGGTTTCCTCGATAATTTATTATTTAATATTCTTGCGGCCTCGAAATCCACCCAGCTGGCTTGCATTCGACCGGTTTTGGCGGACGTTCTAAAGCCCCGCCTCGCACAAGAGGTGGTGACCACCGCAGATGAAGAGTTGGGCGAATACATGGGCGGCGAGGAAAATGAGGAATCAGAATTTCGGGGAGGTCAAGAACCCGGTGGGGACTTTGATCTCGTTCGCTCGTGGAAGCTGACCCGTCTACGATGCATGGTTTACACCAGACTCGGCGACATGGAAGAGGAGGATGAGGACGAATTCATCGCACAAGAGGGCCTCGGGGAGTCCGATGGTGCCCCCCGCCGATTCTCGAGTCATGTCGACAACATCACCCCCGCAGCGGCGATTTTCTTAACTTCCATTATTGAACACATCGGCGAGCAAGCGCTCATCATTGCGGGCGAGACCGCACGATCAAGGCTATCCACCAAGCTGAATGATACCGAAAGTCAATTCTCGGACGATATGGAGGACCACCGCAAGCGAATTGAGCAGTTGGTCGTGGAAGATCTCGACATGGAGAAGTTGGCGTTGAACGCGACACTGGGTCGCCTATGGCGTACCTGGAGAAAGCGCAGACGCAACACTACCCTTTCACGAACATTGTCTCGCGAGTCTTTCAGACGCCGCACCTTTTCACACACGTTGGCCAACAGCCGCAAGAGCAGCATTGTGACCATCGAGGAGCCGGTGACCCCCGAAGAGCCTGTCCCTGAGGATATTCCCGCGGCAATCGATCCCATTACGGTCCCTTTGCCTATGAGCGATTATGATGTCGAGGAGATCGAGGTCCCTGGGTATAACCCAGATATGGAGGTCGAAGTGGTGCAGACAATGCAGGCGGTTGTTGCTCATAAGGTGCGACCGCGCAGTTTGATGGTGGTCCCCTCGCCATCGCTGGTGGCAAGGTCGGGCAACTCTCCCCTGAGCGCATCAGCAGTTGAGAGCCCTCTACTTCGCCATGCTCGCTCTAGATCATTGCCAAACCACAAGTCCAATTCCCCTCCAGAGCGACAGGGTGACGAGGTCGAGGAGGCAGACGCAGTCTCCCCAGGTGAAGCATCACCCAAGTCTGCTAGGTCTTCTCGGTCATCTTCAAAGGAGAAGCTGGAGACCATGTACGAGGATGATGAATCGGCCGAATTCGTGGATGCGGCAGAGTCTACCACGGGCATCGCAGTCACCACCGAAAATGAGGAGTCCAGAGCAGCAGCGGAATTGTCCGACAAGGAGTGCATGTCTGTCGTACAGGAGGAGGAAGAGGAGGATGCGCCGGCAGTTGGTGTAACGATCGCATCATTGCGGTCACGTCTGCACGAGGACGAAGGGACGGAACGGTCTGACGATAACCGTATTTCGGTCTCGTCGCTGAATGGTGGAGCCCCAGAGGAGCCGGAGGTTATCGAAGGACAGGGGATGCGCGAGAAGCCCACTCTGACGTCGACAATTCAAAGACCGAAGAGAAAGCAAAGTAGGGATGTTTCTCAGTCTTATGCAAAGCCGATCATTGCAGAAACTAGTGACCCTGATCTTCCATCTACCGAATCTACGCAAGGGGTGGCGCCCGCACTGGCACTACCGGCCGACGCCACCATCGAGGCTATCAATTCTCCTAGTGATATCGATGCTACCGAGGGCGATCACAATAAATCAGACATGAAATCCGTGTCTGAAGAGGCCCCTTCGAACGAAGTGGTTGTTCCTGAGAAATCTTCTGAGAGCCCGTTGGAGCTTGCTACTATTACCGAGACATTCCATCTTCCTGGCTCTGACCCTAGTGCTGCTGAATTCGCTGTCGCTGAAGAATTTACTGGATCTGAGGCTGTTACCCCAGATCCTGCTGCATCATCGGAGATTTCTCGACCGCATTCAACTTCGGGAGATAGTGAACGTTCTTCACAATCACGCACCCGCCGCAGGCCTACCCCATTAGTGGTGACCTCTAGCAACCGTGGCTCTCCAACTCTGGAACAGCGAGCTGCTGTGCAGCGCATGTCTGGCCGTCCCACTACATCGATCTCCTCATCTGTCCTAAGCAAGCCTCGCCGCTCAGAGAGCTTTAACAGCACTCGCGAAAAGCGCCCGGTCACTGCCGGTTCCACGACCTCTCAAGTTTCAAACAAACTAAAGGGCCTTATGAACCGCCCACCAGGCGAGTCTCCGTCTCTCCGGCTTCGTAGCTCGTCTGATACGAGCCGGGCGTCTGTTAGTGGAGACTCCCTCGACAACGACACCACCGACTTGGACAAGTTGATCAACAGCGATGAGACCATTCATTTCACGTTGACTCCTAAAAGTGTGAGAGAGATGACATTCCCCGATGCGCCTCGACCAATTCCTCGCTCGGACACCACAGACACGACCGACCTTGCCGAGTTCCTGAAGAACACTGGCCCACCAGGAGCCGATCCCCGGGCTTCCGTCTCTTCCAAGGCCACTGGAGAACTGCTCATTGCTAAGGCGGGTGACTCCCCCAAGCACATTCCAATCACTTCACGCATGAGCTTGTCTCCCACGGACGCTGCTGCTCCTGTACCACCCCGCGAGACCCGTACTGCTAGCACTACTGTCAGCAAGCCACCTGCTCCCACCAGTGCCCCGAGCCCCACCATCGACTCCCCCAAGTCAGTTCGAACTCAGCCAAGCATCTCGTCCACCCGGTCAAATCCCAACCGGCCCAAGCTGCAGGCTCGCGCAGCGGAGACACGGGGATCAGAGACTTCTGATCTAATTGATTTCATCCGCCAAGGACCGCCGCAGTCTGCCCACCGCATTCCTCGTACAGTTGCGCCATTCCGAAACACAGTCGACTCGGATGATATGCAAATTAACTCCCAAAACAGCTCGCTTGCCAGCACCCGCGAAGGCTCCGGTGCTAACAAGTCCCTTACTTCGTTTGGCTCGCGCACTGGGCTGCTGGATTCATCCAACCGTCCCAGCGGTCAGGCCAAGGCGACTGCATCCACAAGCATGGCGGAGCCTGCTCAACCCGTACGCAAGCAACGACGTGTCCGGGACCCCTACGCTATTGATGACGATGACGATGACGATCTGCTTGAGGAACTGATCCAAGCCAAGCCACCTGCACGCCAGGAGGAAAGTTTGATTGACTTCCTGCGCAGCGAACCACCACCCGACTTTCAGCAAGCCCAGCCCCAACCACTGAGCATGCGGCCACCTGCAACTTCCAGCTCGAATGGATCGGGGGGTATGAAGTCTCGTCTGATGTCAGGGAATGGTCCCTCATCTAAGATGTCGATGAGCTCTATGCGCTCACTGAACAATACCCCGCAGTCCAACTATTCCTTGAAGGTCGGTATGGAGCGAAACCCTGGCATCTTGCCATCCACATCCAACCGCCAAACCGAGACCAGTGCACTAGCGGACTTCCTCCGGAATACCGGCCCGCCAGAGCCTGCTCCCCAGAGCGTCATGACCCCCAAGATTAAAGAAAGCGGTTTCTCCCGCTTCTTCACACGCCGCAAGAAGGTCGAAGCCTAATGCAGTAATCTGCCATGATCTCGACTACTTGATGTTAAGCTTTCAGCGTTTCATTGCCATGTAACGATCACATATCTCACGTCCATCATTTGTCTTATTTCCGTGTTCTTGTATTTCCCCTGCTCGTCAATTCCTTGATCACCCATTTGTTGCATCTGTTGCATAGAGCTACATCGCAGCATGTTCTGTCTTTGCTTTCTTGTTCTTCACGGCTACGGCCTGGTGGTTTTTTGTGTCCCACTATCTTTTGAATCTTTTCTTTTTCCTTCTATCCTTCTTTGGATGCCAAACTGACGATTAATATGGAGCTACTTTTCTTTCTGTCTTGTTTCGACTCGACTCGATTCGATTCCTGGGGGCTGACAATGACGTCTTTACTTTTCTTTTGTGAAACTCCGCGAGATACCATGTCTGAAGTATTTATGTCTCAATCTATAAGCCTCGACGCTTGGAACCCACTCATCTTATGATTTTGAATTTGTTCAGTCAGTATTTACTGTAAATTGTATGCCTAGATAACGCGTTGTACTTCAACATAGCCCCGTCGAGATGAGCGTTTACACAAATATAACAATAAATACAAAATACTGACAGGCGAAACATGCTCATGTTTTCATTTGATTGTTTTATCAAGAATACATTAATAGAGAACAATCTAAAGATAATTTGTACTGTTGAGCGGACTTGCCAGTATTGACGGAGGTCAGGTGCTCCGTGCTTAGGTGATCCTTCAGTCCCCTTAAGTGGCATCAACAACCGCCAGCTCCCCTGTTTACCACGCCAAAATTCCCCACCATGGGCTCCTCTCCATTCACAATGAGGTCAATTCTGGCTTTCTTCCTCCTCGTGGTTCAAATCGCCTCCGCCCTTAAATTCGATCTCCCCGCCACCTCAGGCCACGGCAAGAACGAGCGATGTATCCGCAACTTTATCGCGAAGGACCAGCTGGTCGTTGTCACTGCCATCGTGAGCGGTTCCAAGGGTGATGGCCAGCGCGTTAACATGCACGTACGTGATATACCCATCCGGGCGCAATCATGTCCCAATTCCACATTCGATGCCCTTGCGCTACGGACAACAACACCGCAGCCACGAATCCGCTTCTGTATCCGATCACCGATGCTAACACAAACTACAGATCAAGGACTCGATGGGCAATGACCACGGTCGTCCCAAGGATATTGTCGGTGAGGTGCGTCAGGCATTCACCTCGACCGCCGATACCACTTTTGATGTGTGCATGGAGAACCAGCTTGTTGGCCGCAGTAAGTCAAGCTCCCCAACACCAAAGATCCCATCTAACATAATTCATTTCAGACACTCAACAAAACCCCGTCCGCGAAATCGAGCTCGACGTCGAAATCGGTGCAGACGCCCGCGATTGGTCCAGCATCCAAGCCCAGGAGAAACTGAAGCCCATCGAGACCGACCTCCGCCGCATCGAGGAGATGGTCGCTGACATCGTCACCGAGATGGACTACCTCCGTGCCCGTGAGCAGCGTCTCCGTGATACCAACGAGAGCACCAACGAGCGTGTGAAGTGGTTTGCTTTCGGAACTATGGGTATGCTGGTTGGTCTTGGTGCTTGGCAGGTTGTTTACCTGCGCGCCTACTTCCGGTCTAAGCATCTTATCTAAGCATTTTGCGTTTCGTTTCGTTGAGTACAGTGGTTCATAAGATTCGGGGCTTTCAAGGTCTTTTTGCAGATCGAATGCGTTTGGGAATGCATGGTTGGATTTTCTTGTAAGATGAGATGAGATTGGGCAGCTGCCAGTTCTTTGGGGAGTTGTTTGAAATCTTTCTTTTGTACTCGTGTCTTATGGCATTTGTTTCAATGGTCATGAATTCGATGATATAAAATATATGTCCTGCTTTGCGGGGATTAATTCCAAGGTTTTTTGGATACGTATCCACCTGAACATAGATTTATAGGCTACTCTACGTCCACTGTACTGATTAGGCACCACGTAGCATCCACATTATCAGATAAGAGTCAATACCCGTATCTAAGGTAGCGAATCCTCAAGGTCAAAAAGGACAGAATATAAAGCATTGAGCGCTTTATCAATTCCTACTGTTAGCTGTTTGTTCAGCACAATGATGAAGATCCATGGATCTTGTAAATAGTCAACAAGTCTGTCCGCGAAAGAATTGCATTGCAATAATCTGCAACCCCATCTCTGTTGACTGGCCCGCGAACCGACCACGGCTGCATCGCGCCTTCCTACAATCCTTGGAAGTGAATCGACCTTCCATTTAATAGATTTTTGTCAATAAAAACCACCTAACACATCCGGATCAGGCAGAAGTCGTCATGCGGTGACCTTGGGCATATGACCTTGGGCATAATCACATTGTCTCGGGTTATGTAGACAGTAGCACCTTTGTTGTTGGGACTACGTGAATCTTATATTCTAGGTTTATCACCAGGCGCCTGGGTGTGTAGAAAAATTATCTACATGCAGTAGTATATATCCGCTCTGAAAGTCGATTTGGTCCGATTTAGAGTGTCCATGTAGGTAGCGTCTTCAGTGTGTCTGTCTACACTTGAAAAGGAAGTATAGAGGCGAGACGAAAAAAGGAACGTTTCCTAAGGAAGATATCGCGGATGGTTATGATCCAGTGAAACGAGCCAGCCAACATTCATCTATCTTATGATCTGGATATTATCACTCGAAAGGCAAAGACTCTTACTCTGCTGGTACATGCATGTCAAAGCTGTGTAATCACAAGCCATTCAGTGGTAGACGGACCTGCAAACAATGCAAACACCGGGTGTTGCAGGTAGCTTTTCGGCCCGGACAATGACACCAAGATGATGTCAAGCCGAGCATTGCATATCAACGCATCTTCTCCCATTCAATCCAGGTTCCAACAAACCTGAAGGGGTAAGACACAGCTCAGAATGTCAGCACCTAGACTAATTCACCGCGCCTTGCGGCCATTGCCATCATCCTACAAACCCGCAATCAACCGTTCATTCGGCACGACTGCTCTACGCTTCAATGATGCCAAACACCGCTCCCAAGCCAATGTCGAAGGCTACCGTGAAGACCAGACCAAAAAGCCTTCGAACCAATTTGTGCCAAACACTACCTCCACTATGACCAAGGACTTCCCCAATGTCGGGAGCAAGCCCCCACCGCCAGAAATGCTAAACTCCGTCAACCCGAACTTCCGTCCTAATGACCCCTACCCTGGACGGATCGAGCACTTCACCGGCGGTCGCCAGGAGAGTGGTGCGCAGAAGCCTGAGCTTGGAGTTGGCGAGATGGAGGGTATTACCTTCAAGGTTGAGCCTCTGAAGCGCACCGGAGAAGATGCTACGACCATGCGCGCTCGGTTATTATGTTCGTTCCCATCTCCCATATCAATGCACCTTGACAAAGAGCTGCAGGCATATATACCTCGAACCGTACACTGACCGCATCCAAATAGACCAAAGCCGTAAGCGTGGTATCCTCGAATCCGACCTGCTTCTTTCCACCTTCGCCGACGTCTATCTCCGGGACATGTCCGTCGAGCAGCTCCAAGAATATGACCGCTTTCTTGATGAGAACGACTGGGACATCTACTATTGGGCCACCCAGGACCCACCTGATGTTACCGGAGAAAACCCTCCTGCCGAGGACCAGCTGACGGAGACCTGGAAGGAGACTGGAGCCAAGAGTGGCGAGTGGGCGCAGACTATTGGTGCATTCAGGGCTGCGTATCGCCCTGTTCCGGAGCGGTGGAGTGAATCCGAGGTGTTGCGGTTGCTGAGACAGCATGTGAGTGACAAGAGTGCCACTGGATTCGAGTCTGCGAAGAATAGAAAGACTGGCGGTGGTGGTGGACTGGGACGTATGCCGAATGTGCAGGTTTTCAACTCCTAGGAGGGTTGCAGCTTTGTATAACTATGCCCAGGTGGATTACCGGTGGACCGGGTCGAATTGGGTGATCTACTGATAGTACTAGAAGTTGTGTATAATAGTTGCCGAAAGGCGAAAGGCAAAAGCCTTGTATAGTTAGGTGAATTGAATTGAGTTGACACGAAAATGCATAATTCATTCTCAAAGCACATCAAAATCAATCACGGTAAAGACGTCTATTGACGAGTGCCTTTCTATGGCTAGGCCTTGCTTATTGATGGTCCAAGCATGTAAGTTGACGTACAAAGATTGAGACACATGGGAGAAATAGCTAAAACCAGGCGGAAATGGTTGCTTCAATCTCAATTCCGATTTTTTGATACGGAAATAACAACATGTCTAATTTAAAAGCAATAGAATGTCTATAGAATGCATACAATGAGTATAGTTGAATACAATTGTATAGCCGATAAGATAAGCCACGTGACCTTCGCTTATTGTTAGGGCACAGCGGAACCACACAAGGCGCCAGCCAACCGGGTTAGGGCTTTGGCGGGCACGCAGCACCTCCCTCCTCTGATTTTATCTCCCCAGCGTCAACGACCTACTCCGCCCATCCTCACCCTTCATCGATTCACTCATCATGGCTGAGCAGCTGGTTCTTCGCGGCACCCTCGAGGGCCACAATGGCTGGGTTACCTCCCTTGCGACCTCCCTGGAGAAGTAGGTCTGGCCTCGTCAAATTTTCGCAATGGATCGTGTTCTGACTTCGCCCTTAGCCCCAACATGCTGCTGTCGGGCTCTCGCGACAAGACCCTGATCATCTGGAACCTCACCCGCGATGAGCAGGCTTACGGCTACCCCAAGCGCAGCCTGGAGGGTCACTCCCACATCGTCTCTGACTGTGTATGCATATCTGCCCCCTCTTCTCTCGAAACCGAATCATGGTGTGCGGATCCATTGGGAAACGACGAAATGGCAATCGGATACTGGGAAACAATTGGAATCGACTTTCGCTGACCGGTGGTCTTTTGATTTATAGGTGATCTCCTCCGACGGTGCCTACGCTCTGTCCTCCTCCTGGGACAAGTCTCTCCGTCTGTGGGAGCTGTCCACCGGTAACACCACCCGCACTTTTGTCGGCCACACCAACGACGTTCTCTCCGTCTCTTTCTCCGCCGACAACCGTCAGATCGTCTCCGGATCCCGTGACCGCTCCATCAAGCTGTGGAACACCCTCGGTGACTGCAAGTACACCATCACCGACAAGGGCCACACCGAGTGGGTTTCCTGCGTCCGCTTCAGCCCCAACCCCCAGAACCCCGTCATTGTCTCCGCTGGTTGGGACAAGCTCGTCAAGGTACGCTTCCATTCGATATTCAATCTCAGCCCACCCCCATTTCAAAGGATGTTTGCATCTTTTACGTATTTGCTACTTCAGAGCCCTTCGCGGGCCATGAGACAATTATCACCAATGCCTGATTGAAACCAACTCAACACTAAATCTTGAAGTGTTGAGTTGGTGAGGAAATTTTCTCTGATTTGAAACACTCAAACATATTGATGAATTATCGGGACGCTGACAACTCATCCACAATAGGTTTGGGAGCTCGCTTCTTGCCGCCTGCAGACCGACCACATCGGTCACACCGGTTACATCAACACCGTTACCATCTCCCCCGATGGATCCCTCTGCGCCTCCGGTGGCAAGGACGGTACCACCATGCTCTGGGACCTGAACGAGTCCAAGCACCTCTACTCTCTCCACGCCGGTGATGAGATCCATGCTCTCGTCTTCTCCCCCAACCGCTACTGGCTGTGCGCTGCCACCAGCAGCTCCATCACCATCTTCGACCTCGAGAAGAAGTCCAAGGTTGATGAGCTCAAGCCCGAGTACGTCGAGAAGGGCAAGAAGAGCCGTGACCCCGAGTGTATCTCCCTCGCCTGGTCCGCCGATGGTCAGACCCTGTTCGCCGGTTACACCGACAACAAGATCCGTGCCTGGGGTGTTATGTCGCGCGCTTAGATGAGTTGATGAGTGTGAAGGAGGAGGCCTCTTTTTGATCTATCGCCAAGGGAATCAAAAAAAAAGTTCAAAATCCAGAACAAGAAGGGCTTTGGTTTTGGGATGTATGAGCCACGAGCAATGAAGCACTTTGGGTCGGGACACGGTGTTACCCGGCCCTGAGGTTTTCTGACATGCCTAGCTTACTCGATTCGCCATTAAAATCGAATGTCTGGCTTGTGAAGGCATGTGATGTTCTAATACCACATAAGGCATCAAAACTGTTTTCCTATTTTTTCTTCACCCTTTTCCATCTCGTAGTGGGTGTGGCCAGACATATAGAGACGTAGTGCAGTAGTGCACAGTATTTCAAGACTGTAAAGAGTGTAGTAAAATAACTACCTACTTCAAGCTAGCTTAGGTGCTGCGATAAGTGTGGAGTTCAATGTGAATTCAGGCACTATCTATCTAGCAAAAGCTTATTCTATCTAAAAACTTGGAACCTTCGAAGCTACATGCTTTCCAAATGCCTTGACATTTAGTTCAACACCTAGGCAGACAGATAATCAATCCTGGTCAAGAACACTCTGCACCCACCCAGCAGCAGTCGTATCCCAAATCTCAGGGTAAACCAAATGAGCCGTGATGTTGGTTCCGCTAGCACAAACCGGGTCATTGGCATTACAGTAGTCGTGAATCACATGGCCATAATGCTCTGTCAAGTAGCGCACCTGCAATCCCGAACGAGGATATTTCTGTCTCATGGTTAGCGTGTCGTTACACTATATATATGTATGGACCAGTGAAACATACTCCAGTGACATTAAATGTCTCATAGCCCTGGTTATAAGGCTGGTACGGGGCATGGCGTGGATCTCCATATAGGACAAGGGCGGTAACTGCACAGATCATTGCTGTTAGAATCTAAATGTATTCTTGCAGTTTGGTTGAAGACCGAGAGAAATCGATGGTATCCTTACTATGTTTGCCAATGTCATAATCAATTGGAGCAGTCAGGTTACCCAGAGTTGAGTCACCGCCACCACCAGCGAGGGTATCAGCAATGACCATAGCTCCCTATTATACAGTTGAGTTAGTAGACTATCTCGTCTCAATCAATTGCATAGAGAGGGTAGCTGCATACCTGCGAGTAAGCAAGCACAACCAATTGAGAGTCAGTATGCCCACATCTCTCCACAAAACTAGTCAGCTGCTTGCGTGCAGCCTTCTTTCCAACATGGTAGCTATTTGTGGTTGTCTCGTCCGTAGCAGGGTATACAAGATTCTCATATGTAGTATCCGGGTTGTTGGCGGTGATCATTTCAGCTAACGTCTCTAGAGAGCCGGGATAGGACTCGGTAGTTCCACGGGCGATCAGGATGTGAACATTCGAGCAGGCAGTGCTGTTCACTAATTGAGTCGTTTCACGTTGGATTAACGTGGCCGCAGCAAGTTGGCTGCCAAGGAGTAAGGAAGTGGTGATTGTAGAGGGAAACATTTTGAAGAGCCTCCCAAAGGTGAATCAATTGACGAAAAAGCTACATACGTAGATTCATGGATAGGGTACACATATAAGTATGTGACTGTGCGTTAAAAAAGAAGCTTGTTTGTCTTCACCGAAGATTCCCCGAGCCGGGCTTGGATGAGAAGGGGTAACTTATGACACGCGTTCTCGGTCGTGTGCCTAATCCGTTTAAACCGACCGAATGTGGGACTTTAACGGCCGAATATACTGCATTGGGTGTGGGGATATAGACTGATAATGGGGCTGTCTATATGTAAGTAGCCTGTGGGATTTCACGACTACGAAGGAGCTATAGGAAGAGATCTTGTCACTATTAGTAGACAATATACTCAAAAGCTATGATAATTTTTGAAGTAGCATACGAAAAGCTTTCAGCTAGGCTATATCATTTAATACTGCTATTCACTGCCCAGGTGAAGATCTCTAACCGTGGGCCACTAGTCACTATAATTTATCAAAATTTTCTTCCGCTCTGTACTATCCCGGGGTCTTTTACGAAGGACTGGCGTATGGTATACTCAAAGATCGTGGAAAGGTGTGGGGGAGGCATAACACTAGAGTAGTAGGAATTTTGGGTGAATAAGAGGACACTAGCACAGCTATGGAGTCGTGAGGAGACAAATCAAAAAGAGGCCGTGATTTTAGTTTATACTGTATAACGCATTTTTTAGATTTAGGTGGATCCGGGAAGGATCCCATATCGGCATTGTAATCTGTGTGTACTGGAGTGAATTAAGGTTTCTACGATCTAGACCGAGTTTCATTACTGTCTGTCTCGGCTATCTCAACATCGATCCCAACTGAGGCGTGGTCTATTACCTTGGAACCGACCCCGGTATGGCTGGTCATAAATGCAGCAAATCGTATCGAAGTAGTGTGAAACGAAACATCAGCTCCGTTGTCGTAACCCGGATTTCCAAGCTTGGTGAACGCTTTAATAGATCGTTCTCTTAAACCCTCTTCTGCTATCCAAGTGATCGGCAGTATGCTCAAACGAGAAATCCTGTCGTCCTTTGTTTGCTAAATCCGATACATACGTTCGCCATCAATCTACAGTACGAGGCTCGAGTTGATCCCCGTGTTGTCTCTAAGCCCGTATGAATCTGAAGTAAAATTGACCTGAAACAACGAGTTTATCTTCTAAAAGTGTGACTGGAGCCATAATCTCGCCGTCAGTAAGCGTAGATAGCATCGGCATGGGGACTGGAATGTATAATATGCGGGGTATTGTTTAGCTTACCCCGCGTGAATAGATAAACATTTGAATTTGGCAAAGAGCTTTTTTTTTTATTTCGCTTAGTCTTGGCAATGAAAATTTGGCAAGAATCTGACTTTGTTCATGTTCGGAGTATGAAGGGGGGAACAATATTCCATGGCTTACTGTTACATGCGGTTAAATAGTCATTCCCCCTTGCTATCACATCATGCCGAGGTCAACCCCGCGAGCTTATCAGCAAATCTTCACCATCCATTAGGAGCTCGTCGTCATTACTGCCTAGCTGATATCCCTTGTGCTTATAATCTGTCCCTTTATCGGTGGGACATCCAACTTCGAAACGCCTGGAAACTTTCGCCCTGGTTATCTCCGGGTCATGGTCCGGTGCTCGCTACACGACTTGTGAAGGCCGCACCTTGATAAGATTAACTGCCCGAGACTAGAACTTCTAGAGAGTCCATCGATCACTTCTGATTCACCTACTCTGCTTTGC
Organism: Penicillium frequentans; assembly: GCA_028828275.1. Taxonomy (NCBI): domain Eukaryota; kingdom Fungi; phylum Ascomycota; class Eurotiomycetes; order Eurotiales; family Aspergillaceae; genus Penicillium; species Penicillium frequentans. The sequence continues at coordinate 2,485,330 of JAQIZY010000001.1, read as the reverse complement.
TCTGAGAAGTGCGATGGTCCTGACAAAGCTTGCCATCTGGCTCTGGGGTCCAGATGCCAAAGATCGAGCCTTACTCTCCAAACTCGATGTGACGCTGCTCCCTTACTTTTCACTGATATGGTTTCTGTTTGGTATTACCCGAGCCAGTTATTCATCCGCGTACATCAGTGGCATGAAAGAGGCCTTAGGCTTCGAGGGCAAACAGTACAACTACATGAACACCGCGTACCTGGTTGTTTACGCAGTTTGCCAGATACCGGGTACCAGTCTACTAACCATATTGCGACCGAAATATGTCTTCGTCACTGCCAATTTAACATGGAGTGTTCTGACCTTGATCACCTATAAGATGACGCATGCCTGGCAAGTCATCGTGCTGAATGCCATCGAGGGCGGGTTTTCCGCTATTGCATAGTACGTTTGCGTATTGATACTGCCCTTCATGGACGGATTCTGTTTTCTAACAATCTTTGCAGCGTTGGAGCACAGTTTATTCTCGGCTCATGGTACCGAAAGTCGGAGCTGGGAGTGCGGGCGGCTGTGTTTTGTGTATTCGGCCAACTAGGCACAATGTCTGGTGGCTGGATGCAGGCTGGCCTGCTTGAGACTCTGGCAGGCAAAGGTGGTCTACCAGCATGGAAATGGATCTTCATTATTGTGTCTGTCATGACAATTCCAGTTGCATTATTCGGTGAGTCTTACCCAGGATCATCAATGACAAGTGCTGACAAGTGAACAGGCTGGATCTTTATTCCAGATCTCCCTGCTCACCGTGCCGCCTGGTATCTTAGCGACGAGCAAAAGGAACATGCGGCTACTCGGCTAGGTCCTCTTCGCCAGCAGTCATGGGATACAACTGTGTTCAAACGTGTCTTACTGAGCTGGCAGTTCTATCTCCTGCCAACCCTCTTCATGTGTATGTGCATCACACCAATGCAACTGTTATACATCTAACATAAGCTTTCTAGTATACTCGCTCTGCGTACAAATGCTGCAGAACAACGTCATGGCTTACTGGATGGCGTCGAGAGGATACACCACCGTCCAACAGAACAACTACCCTACAGGTATTTACGCGACAGCCATTGTCGGAACAGTGTTTTATGCCGTCATATCCGATAAGCTCCAATCCCGCTGGGAGGTGTCCGTCGCGATCGGTATAACCTTCATCATCGGCTCAGCCATCTTAGTGTCCAGTCCGGCTACAGATGCTGGGTACTTTGTTGCCTTTTACCTACTCGGTACAACCTTCGCCCCGCAGGCTGTGTGGTATTCGTGGATGGCCGATGTGACGAGTCATGACTTCCAACTTCGCGCCATAACGACAGGGTTCATGAATTCATTCGATTTTGCCTTTGTCTCTTGGTGGCCCCTGATTTTCTACCCGGCGACAGATGCGCCTGATTTCAGAAAGGGTTATATTGCCAGTCTGGTAACAGGAACATTGACCCTGCCTTTTATCGCAATAATTGCCTATCTAGAAAAAAGGGATACAGCTCGTGGCATTATCGGCAGGGTTCATGCTGATTTCGAGGAATCCGGATCTCCGCACGAGTCGGTCGATGAGAATACGCCCATCAATGTACGACCGAAGACTAACGTATAGTCAAATTTAGATTATGTGGATTATTGTTATAGAAGGTATCATGTACTCCCAATTGAGGTCGAATGTGAACATCCAGTTTGGTCTCAACTTTCAAATTTTCCCACGAATGTGTTCATTGGAGATGGATTTTAGGGTCATAATATAAATACATGTAAAAATGCACACCGGTCACCGGTCGTGCAATTCAAGCCTTAAGATTATTTCTTGGAGAGTCTCTTCAAGGCCTCGTCTGCCATGGCGATACCCTCTTCAAACCCAAGTCCCTTCGCCAGCGACTTGGCCTCTGAGTAACGCTTCAGAGCCACATCTGGTTTCTTCTGGAGTTCTGCCAGCTCGCCCAGGTTGTAAGTCGCAGCAACACAGCTTACATCGCACTCCTCATCGCGAACAGGTGGCTGGATTAGCGCAGCCATATCAAGAGCCTTCTGAGCCCACTGCCGGGCTGCCTCAACATTCTGCTCCGCCGTGCTTGGTTTCAGTTGGCTTCGTGCGGGTTGCTGTACTTGACCAACCATGGCACTAGCGACATTGTTAAGCAGGCCGACCTGCTTGCAGGATGGCGATCCACCCTCTGCCTCGCGGATCAAACCCAAAGCGCGTAGATACAGAGGTAGAGCCAGCTCGTGCCGCTCTTTAGCACTGTAAGTAGATGCGAGCTCGCCTAGCGCCGTGGCAATCTCAGTCATATTCAACCACGACTCTTCGGCTCCTTCAGCACCACCACCAACAGGTAGACCAAGCTTCTGGCGGCGGTGCATCTCCTTCAAACACAGTTCCACAGCAGCGACCTGCGCAGCTTCGGCCTTCTTATCATCCTGAATGTGGTCACTAGCATACAGCTCACCCAGCTTCATCTGCATACCAACAACCTTCTTAAGCGCACGATCACGCTGACGCGCTTCAAACTCCTGCATCTCGCGCAACTGCTCCTCGGCATCTTGCAGCGCTTCGGTATCGATCTGCACCTTATCCGCTGCAGTCTGCGCCGATGTAGGTGTCTGGACAGCTTCGGGCTTGGCAGGGCCAACTGTAGCAGCCTCGGTGTTATGTCCCTGCTCCACCCAGTTCAATGCCTCATCCTTCGTCCGCTCCAGCACCTCAATAGCCGGCTTCACTAAACCAGCCTTCTCCAACATCATCGCCACCTGGAGCTTAATACCAAGCACCTCATCGGAGAAAGGGTGCATTCCCAGTTCCACACCAATCCGAAGCGCCTCCTTGTACCCTTGTAGTGCCTTGGGCGGGTTCAGATCGATCTCGGTGTAGTACACCGCGGTGCGGAGCGCATCGGCCACCGGCGGGGGAATTTGTGGTACTGGGGTGCGACACGAGTGACTTCCACGTAGGTGATGAAGACAAATGCTCCGATTGCGCTGACAACTCCGACGATGGCGAGTGGGAGGAGGATGGGGTTCTTGCGGAAGATTCCCTTTGACGCTTCACGGTAGTGTAGGCGCACGCGCTGGGCGAAGGTGATATGTCGTGGTCGGGGAATTTGTGAAAGAGTGAGTCGGGTGCCGCTTGTGGGCTTTAATTGGGATGTTGGTCGGGCATTGTTGGTGTATATTGTCCGTGTCAGGGACTGGCGTTGTGCTTGGACGAGTTTGGAGGTGTAGGCGCTGGTGCGCCGCGATGCTATGCGGAACATCGACAGTGTAGTTTATAGGTGATCCCCTGCGCTATCTAGATAGAAACAAGTCGTTGAATTGGACTTGTGGCTCGTGGCAAGGAATTGTGGTGTTGAAGGAATTGTAGTCCGCAGCGGAGCGAACCCGCTTGATTTTCTCTTGGCTCAAGCTTCTCTCCGCCATATGACGTCGCCTCCGCGTCTGCCTACATCTTCAACTAGGGGCAACCACTCATGCATAATATGGTACGATCTTCTTTACAATTATTCTAGGGGTTTCAAGCAAGCATGTGTGGACGTTATGCTTTGGGCGTGGTAGGTCTCCATTCGTATCAATTCCAGCCTCATGCTGACTCCACAGCGCTTGGCGTACATGCGACACCAGCTCGAGGACAGAGGAATGCCAGTAGACGAAGCGCCAGAAGATGATGAAGTCAGGGAAACCTATAACTTCGCGCCCGGAAACATTGGTGCCGTTTATCGAGCTGATGTCCCCGAAAAGGAACAACATGACGAAGCTAGCGAGGAGCAGAATGCCGATCATGAGCCAAAGGAAGATACAGGCAAAAGCCACCCGAAATATAAGCTCCAAAGCATGAAATGGGGTCTTATTCCATTCTGGACCAAGCGAAATCCCGATTATGGATCTCTCATGCGCACGATTAACTGTCGTGATGACTCGCTCATTGAAGATCGTGGCATGTGGACCACTATGAAGCGGCGCAAGAGATGTATCATCCCTTGCCAAGGATTCTATGAGTGGTTGAAGAAAGGACCAGGAGGTAAAGACAGGATTCCACACTTTGTTAAGCGTAAGGATGGGGAATTGATGTGCTTTGCGGGATTATGGGACTGTGTGTCATATGAAGGTGAGTTATACTCTTTCTTTGATTTATACAGTATATATATCTGACAACCAATAGGGTCTGACGAGAAGCTCTACACCTTCACCATCATCACAACATCATCAAATCCTTACTTGAAGTTTTTACATGATCGCATGCCTGTCATATTGGATGCTGGATCTGAAGCCATGAAGACCTGGCTTGATCCAGGTCGGAAGACTTGGTCGAAAGAGCTGCAATCACTTCTGAAGCCGTATGAGGGCGAGCTGGAGTGCTACCAGGTTCCCAAAGAGGTTGGAAAAGTAGGAAACAACTCTCCCGACTTTATCGTTCCGGTCGACAGTAAAGAAAACAAGAGCAACATTGCCAACTTCTTTGCCAATGCCCCAAAAAGGGAAGAAAAACCCCTGTCGCGTGAATCTTCTCCAAAGAAAGAACTCGAGTCGCCGAAGACTGACATCAAACCTGAGAAAGACCAAGGAAAGATACTCACAACACCGGGTATCAAGCGAGAGCACACGCCAGATTCAGGTTCCAAAGAGAACAAGAAAGCCAAGCTGCAGACACCAGTCACTCCACAGAGAATGAAGACACGAAGCGCCACCTCAAACATCTCCAACAAAAAACCAGGGGCAAAGAAATCGACTGACGGATCTCAACGAATCACGAACTTTTTCAAATAATCATAATTTAAAGGGGAATCGATAATCTTGTTGTGATACAATATTGTACAGTTTGCTTAAGGTGTTCTTATAAAGCTTATTGCTGGTCAAGCTCTTTCAACCTTTGAACCAGTTTCGCTCTGAGGAAAGGACTCAACCCAAGTCTAGAGATGAGTTAGTAACAAACCAATAGTTGATATTAGGAAGAGTGACTTACATTCCATCACGGGTCACAGTTCTGTAAGTGCCTACTATAAATTAGTTGTCATTCAATTACCCTATAGGGGAAAAGCTTACCACTAGATTGATAATTTCCATCACCCCCGACAAAGTGACCCTCAGAGTCGACTTCAAGACTTCCGAAGATGTCCTCTGGCCTATAAAGTAGTCAGCAACGATTCAGGCCATACAAAAGCCCGGGTATATGTTGTCTTACCAGGCAATCCGCCCAAAGTCAGGAGGACGTCGGCTGTCCGAGATATGAATCCAGCCACCTCGGCCAGCAGAACCAGCACCACCCTGGCCACTGGCACCGCCACTAGAGTCACCCATATCGGCGCGGCGTTTGTTCTTGCGCCGATTGTGGCCCGTGAGCACACCACCAGAGTACAGGTTTGCTCCAGCCGTGGACACCATGACCTGCGCCTGAGACTGTGCTTCTGGGTCTTCGTGTGCGTACTTAGAGAAAACCTCTTGGAGGATTTCCAAGAACTTGGGATTCTCCCGGAGCGAGTCTGTTGTTGGTGGCAGCTTTGATGTAATTCCAATCGCTAGAGCTGCGTTGGCAGGCTCAGTTGGCAAAAGGGACAGAATATGGGACCCAGATGCTCCCTCATTTGGGAATACATACTACGTCAAGTCAATATCTAAATGGATGATCAATTAGACAAATACATACAATGTGAGAGTTTCCCTCTAAAGTAGAGACACCACGGAGCTGGATCCATCTGCGGGAGCCCCAGGCCAGTCGACCAGTTGTTCTAACGGCGAACATTATCGTATAAAGCAATGGAATTAGCTGGGTTGTAGAGGAATGGATTGGATCTGACCTCATGCAGTTATCTTGCAGATCGGGGAAGGCGGTCAACAAGGCGGTAAATGGTAGCTTGCATTAGCAATGGCTTGTTATGGGGAACTTGGAACCGACAAAAGTTGCGAGGCCGAAGTTGCGCTGTTCAATTGCAGTGTCGGTGTTGATCTCAAGAGTGGGAGCTGTAGGCTATCAAACCTCCGCCTATCCATCCCGAAGCTCACCATTCTACCCACCACCGGAAACCGCTCTTGAGCGCATCAAGGATCACCGAGTTGAATTGCCCATCCCGCGCCGAAATTGCTGCTTTCACAGCATCTTTTGGACTTACTAGACTTTAGCTTTCTTTACTGTACTGAAGTAAGAGAAAGTTTGCGCCATGGCGACCCCATCAGCCAAACCTGGCGCTACGCCAACACATCTCACTTCCTCTCCGCACCCGTCCTCTGCGCCTCTCTCCCGGTCCATCGCCCATAAATCACCTTCTACAAGAACCCCGACAGCCTCAGGCCCTAGCCATACTCACCAAGTAAGCGTCTCTTCATCTCACCAGTACGCTACACCTCTCGCCGTATCAAATGCAGTCGATGACTCTGTCAATTTCACCTCTCCTTCCGCGTTACTTGCGCTTGGCGGTTACACTGGAATCAGCCCATCACCAGCAGTCCACGACGCACTTGGTGGCCACGGCTTGCATGATAATGATATCCAAAATTTAGGCATGCAAGGTCTTAAGCTTGGGGTGTGTCGTGATAATGACGAAGAGCAAAGACACCGGATTGAGGAAGTGGTGTCATGTCTCCATGCGCGCGTTGCAGGACGGGGTGTGTCTCGGGAGGGGGTTGAACGATTGAGCCGGCTGGAGGGATTTGAATCGATCTGGCAAGACAATGATATCAATATTGCTGGCAATTTTGTCGACCTGGAGATCGAGTTTCATGCTGGCCATGATGTCGTCAAGGATGTCAGCCTGCGATATGCTACGCCAGAGTTCACCGAGGGCGAGCGAAGAGAAGAAGCGACTGCTGTCTTGAAGCGTAACCTTGCGCAATCGCCCCAAGACAGCGAGACAGGGAATTGGAAGTCACTCCAGGGTTTCTATGAGAATTTGCAGTGGCTCGCAAAATTGGATAAGCTCAGTCAAGAAGTGAACTGTTTTGAGGCGCTGGAAGGTCTTGAGGAGAATCTCAAGCGCATCTGGGTGGAAGAAGGGAAGAACAGCAAGTATGGTGGAGATTACGAACATCTCTGTTCTGGGATCATCGGTCGTCCAAGCATGCACAAAGGATCCCGAATAGGGCTTGGCCTAGAGTTCTGGGTCGACCAGGCCAAGGTCTTGGATGTCAAGGCAAAAAGATCGCCTGATGCAATGGTGATTGACGGAGAGGCCATTGATCTGGAAGACCAAGAACGGATATGGACTGTCATGATTGAGTGCGAAGAGGGATACCCGTCTCTTCGCATCTCCAAAGAGTGGGTAGGGACCGAGGTCTTCACATCCGGCGATAAGTCCGAGTCTTCACCACCTGCTGAAACTGTGCGGTCCGTTGAATGGCTTGACCCTCCTCAGACTATGCGACTTTCGCATGGAAACCACCCTGATCCAATGGCTCTTGACTCCAGTATGCTGGAATCATCCCCGCCAAATCGCCGCTTCGTTGCCAAGCTAGAGCCACCCCTAGACATTCCTATCCTCGCGGCGTCCGAAATCTATCGTCATCTTGGAATGCAATTACCACATGAGTTCAAAATGTTTACATATGACTGGTTGCTGGTTTCAGACTCGACAGCAAGCGATGCGTCGCCTCAACCGAGTCGCAGAAAGCGCAGGATGTCTGTGTGTTCCATTGATTCAACTGGCGCAACTCAGGTCAAACAACATAACTACACTTTCCAGGCATTCGAGTCCGTTGCAGGCCGCAAGATTCGTGAGCTCCCATTTTCCCATCCTCGACAAATCGCCGACATCCTTCCTGTATGTGAAACCCCGCGCCTTGACCCTTTAAAAGAGAATATCACTAATGGAATATAGGTATTGCGTCAATACGCTTTGCTTGCAAGTTTGATTCGCAAAGTCTTCAAGGTCCCTGCCCAGGGTAAACTTGACAACACAGTATCTGCGAAGACACCCCCGACGAAAACGACACCAACAAAATTATCTTCTGCTCTATCTTCTGGTCCAGACTCAAGTCTCTTTAATGGTTCAGAAAACACCATTACCCTCAGCAACGATGATCCGAACGAAGAGAAGCTCAACATGCTGCTCAGTGATGGGTTCCCAACTGCTGAAAACAGCGGCATCTTCTCGTGGTCCAACGACCAGGATGACCGACTATTCATGAACGATGTCAAGGTAGACGTGACACTACGCACACAACTTGGACAGTCCCCAGCACTCATGTTGCTCATCACAAATCCCGGCAAAAATACCGGCAGCGTTGACAAATTCATGCGCGAGTCAGTACAAGTCTCACTCTGTTTCGAGGTTGGCCTTAATGGTCGCATTTCCGTGGTCGACAGCTCGGGTCTCAATGCAACCAATGGCGATGCCGGGGACACCGAGATGCAAGGGACGGATGATAAGCCAAGCCTGCAGGATATCCACAAAAAGATCGCCAGGGTCTTGGAGACCTCGCAGGACCTGGGTATCCTGGTGGAATGGGTCCTGCGGGAACGGCTCGGCAGCGGTTAAGACCGAGCGCCGGAGATTCCGGTAACCAGTGTCTAGACCCCGACGACGTTAGGTTCAATTTACCGTTGCGCTAGCCTGGCTTGAAATCTAATGACCTACCCGTATGAGTATTGCAAGAGGACAATTGCTCCCGGCCTCCGAGGGGTGCCATCCGCTCTGATGGAAATTTGCGCCAGTGATATGTCCAAGGTGGAAAGCATGGCACATGGAGGCTCAAGTGCTTATCTTCCCGGTGACACAGTTCATCATGCACTGGCGGGGCTTGTGCATGCGCCATGAGTGTCGCACAGTCCGACGGAGGACTGCCATCGACTTACCTCTCCATACACGAAGTTTTTTGTATGGATTAACCTACATTATGATACCTACTAGCTAGTCCAATCTCCATTGGCTATGTATACTGAATGCAAGTTAGTACCTGATCCAGCAAAAAAAAACTATAAGTGTTTTGATCTGAAGTGCCTCTTCAACGACTTAGAATCCTATCCTTCTTTGGATATCTCTAGACCACATTGAACAATCGTAATGGCTTCCAAGACTAGATCGCACCTTATGATAATAACAGGAAGCCCTGATCATCTTGGAAGTGGCGTTACATCATTATGTCGTCGCACGCCGATCAGAAAGACCCTTTGACAGACCCTTTGAGTTTTGCGGGGCGTACCTGTCTGCGCGGTTGCGTCGCGGATGCAGATCCAGTGACTTTCCAAGACTTACTGGGCAGCATCATCATCATCATCATCATCATCGACCATCATGAAAACTTTTGTATGAGGTATATTCTACAATTAAACCGACCCGCCAGACGCGAAAAAAAGAGAAAAGAAAAACTTAACCCCTCTTCGTACAGAGCTATCGAACTAATACCTCGTAACGGAGGTGAAACTAACTACGAGGCACTACTGTCAGCCACACGCTGAGATTACCCCACCAGTTGAGGCTTTTGTTCTAGCTCGTCGTATGACATAGTTCGTTATCAGTGGATACAGTAGCAAGCCCTCACTAACTAGTAGTTTTATTCAAATTCTAATGAGGCATTTACTGAAGGCATCGAAATACCACGTATAGTGCAGACCTCGTCGTCTTGTATTATCACGACTCATGCTTTATACAATCATTATTCCCTAATAAATCCATTTTCGTCCCTATAATTCCAAAGTTTATTCGTATGTTGGTGTTACAAGATGTATTGAAATACCTCGCTCTTGTTTTCTTTTGTCCTTCACCCCTGTACTCGGACCTTCGTTGAGAATTTACAACGCACAAAGCAGCCGAATTAATTATTATTAAAATTTCCATTTTCATTTTGTTGAGTTTAGACTGGTGATCAAGTATGGCTCAAGTCCTCCTCCGACCTCCCAAACTGGGAGATATTACGTCTTAAGTATTGGAGCGATGACTATCACTAGTCAGCAGCGTGTGTCAAGCAGCCATTGAGCCAATGAACGCACCCCGATAAGCAGTTCGGTTGTCGATCTATGATGGAACCCTTTATAATTCCTGTTCTGCAGGTGGAGATATCATTTTGGGCGCCTGCATGGATAACAAGTGCGCTGTAATTAAATATTGACACTGTAGTGTGGTTGGTTGGAATATCTTTCACGTTGCACGTAATCGCAGGGCGAAAGAGTCTCGACTCTCGGCGTTCAAGCCGGATGACTAACGCCGAGAGTGTTTCAGGGGGTTACTATTCTTATCCTGAACGCGTACAGATGTACCTGATATTCCGTATTGGAAATAGAAAACAGAGACAGAGAGGCTGTGCAGGTGCAACATGGAGACTTTGAAGTACGGAGTGACCGTGAAGCACGGCCACATATATAGCCAAGAGAAGTATTCTTAGACTTCCCAGGGCTGACCAGAAAGTCGGGGAAATAAGGGTTCTGGCACTAATCCCTTCCTGAACTTCCCGACCTTAACTCGTCGACGAAAATACGGGGGAGGGAGATCTTGTCGCCACTTTTCTTGCTGCATAAACCTATCCCAAGTAAATCCTGCGATATCAACACTCTAGTACCTTTTTCCATGATTTTTAGGTATTTTTTGCCCTTCCCCTAACCTTGCCGATCAGTAACAAGATTTCTCGCTTGATCTTCACAGTCTTTGCTAAGCACACAAATACCTAAAGCGGATATCTTTACATAAATTAGCCGAGCCTTGATAAAAAAAAAAGATAAAAAATTCAAAATTAAATAATCAAAATCATAAATATTATAAAAATTTCTTCTACGCGACGCGTGACTCAATTTGCATTGGAAAAAACCCAGAAATCACGACACCCATGGCCGGTGTCGGGGCGGTTCGAGAATCTTGGCCCTGTCTGATTGGTGAGTCGACGGTGGTTTCGAGAACGTTTTGCCACGCTCCACTTTAGCCAGGACTGTGACTTGATCGATCCCAGTCCCGGCGTGGCTGGGTTCTCCAGTTCGATGGGGTTTGCGGATCTTGTATTTTCCCAGAGTTGATACCATGTATGTACCGAAATACCGGTCAACCGGGGTGTAATTTTGCCTTTGAGGTTGGAGATAGGTATCGCTTGCCATATCCGATGATGGATCAATCTCTACGTCTAGTTGACCTAGATGGGACGGGTTAGCCGCTGCAGGTACGGCGTATCCAGGTGGGCTATTCTATAAAGAGATTGCTTATCGTGCCTAGTCTAGACACGCGGCGATACGGGCTTGATAACGAATAGCGCAATTGCGATTAGCACCAAGTGGTTAACGGAGAACGGAGAACGGAGAATGGCACACTTCGAGTCGCTATAGTTTAGCACTGAATTCGTATATGCTCACCGCAAGTAAATTTATTAGAAAAAAACAAACGGGAAAAAGCAAACTAAAACACTCGATTCGATTGTTTGCTTTTTCCGTCAATCTAGAACTGTCTGCACGGATCAATATGCACCTTAGCTATCAACCCCTAGCAGCTGATATGCACCCTATTCAGAAAGGATCAGATTATTGCTAACCATCATTAGCAACAATATATTATTCTAGCTATCTTTTGAACTTTGCGATACGCAAGGATCTCTTATTTGCCGGTCAGATGAGCGCTTGAGACGGTGATCGAGCCGGGGAAAACGCTCCCCCGGACTCTTGCCCGCTCGGGATAAAGACATCCAGACGTGGGGATGCGCGGCGCGGGAACACAGACCGCGGGGCGGACCAGATCTGGCAAACAGATGCGCATGTGCACATGGCATCTGTTCCTGTTCCCTCCAATTGATAGCGATTGATTTAAAAGGTTCCGAGTAGGCGTTCCTGTTGTTATCGGTCCAACGGGAGAGGAGGGATAGGATGCTGATTACTGGGGCTAATTACAAGGCCTGACCGCTGATTGGGCATGAATCGAGGTTATCACAAGTGTATCAAGGGACAATAAACCAAAAGAAGCAAGACGACAGGTTAACAAGGGTGGCGGTCTATGTATTGATACCAGACCATTTTTTCAGTCTATAGTGCAAGGACCAGGATAGGAAGAACCTCGGGAGAAGGGCGAAAGATTCCAAAAATGACGGGGAAATCGTCAATGTTGAAACCTAGTTTTCTCTGGATAGCCAGTCCGCGGCTTGTGGCAGATGCAATTGCGGAAGATCGTTTTCTTGTGATTCTCGTCGCCTGTAAAAATCTCGGCGACGACCGGCACCGCAGCTTGTATGATGCGACGATGATGACACAGAAGAGGGGTGGCGTTGATTTTACTCGGTAAATAGACGGCCAACTTCCCGTTTTGCGCTTGTCTCGCTTGCAATCCGAAAGTGCATATCAAAATTATCAAGCCAAAAAGCAAAGATGCTAAAAAAACAAAAGCCGGTCATGCGTGATTTTTTAGGAATTGGTTTCCCCAACGACCCCGGTTTCGGGTTAGAGAAAGGAATGTCTACAGTATGAGGCACTTTGGATCGGTAACGAAAAAGCAAATACCATACGTGGAGGACCAGGGATACGGTCCAGCCCCATACCGCTAAGCCCAGTTGGGGCTGATCCACGCCTTCCTGTAATTTATCCCGTTCTTTCCTCATTCTCTCCCCCACTTACAAAAAAAAAAGAACTCAAGGCGTGACTAAATTTAAATCTTTATCTTTCCTCCTTTCCCCCCCACCATCTACAAAACTCCCCTCTTTCCTTGGATTTTACCATCCATCAGTTTTGTGTTCTATCTCTTCTTCTATCCTTCGGGATTCCTTTTAAGAAAAACCTCAAAACCCTCTCTGCTTGCTTGCAAGCCAAAACATCTTGTTTCAATCTCACACATACCCATAATCACTCATTATGGTACGTCACTCGCAATGACTCATGCCGGAAACTTGCTAACCAACGCCAGGCTGATTCAACTGTCGTCTCCAACACGGAGAATGTGCGTTTGATTCTTGTTGCTTTGAATTTCCACAATGGCGATTAAGCCAGAGAGGAAATGTTCAATACTGACTTCCCATGGGGTGTTTAGCTCATGAAGTACATGTCTCTTGACCAGCGTGGTTCCGTCCAAGCTGAGTACATCTGGATTGATGCCAATGGCGGTACTCGTTCCAAGACCAAGGTATGCTATAATCTGTCCGTTGAGTCCTCTGTTCTTTTCGCGGGGTCGGATTGGTTGCTTTGGCATCGTTATCGCTCGATCGGTTTTTTGATAAGCCCTGTGCACGGTGTACCCGATCGCGCCGCACGCGATGCCTGCAACTATCCGCATCACGTGAAATAGAGGGGCCACCCATTCTTCCGAGCGTATCACTAATGGTGCTTCTTCCTTAGACCCTGTCCAAGGCCGTGACCAGCGTTGACGAGCTTCCCGAATGGAACTTCGACGGTTCCTCCACCGGCCAGGCCCCCGGCGGTAACTCCGACGTCTACCTGCGCCCCGTTGCCATCTTCCCCGACCCCTTCCGCCAGGGTGACAACATCCTTGTCCTCTGCGAGACCTGGGACTCTGATGGATCCCCCAACAAGTTCAACTACCGTCACGAGGCCGCCCGCCTGTTCGAGACCCACGCCAAGGAGGAGTTCTGGTTCGGTCTGGAGCAGGAGTACACTCTTCTCGGTACCGATGGCTGGCCCTACGGCTGGCCCTCCGGTGGTTTCCCCGGTGCCCAGGGTCCTTACTACTGTGGTGTCGGTACCGGCAAGGTTTACTGCCGTGACATCGTCGAGGCCCACTACCGTGCCTGCTTGTACGCCAAGATCGCCATCTCCGGTATCAACGCTGAGGTCATGCCCTCTCAGTGGGAGTACCAGGTTGGCCCCGTTCCCGGCATTGACAGTAAGATTTATCCCTCCATTTCCACATCATTGCTCTAGAGAGGCTGACCAATTTTACAGTGGGTGACCACCTCTGGATGTCCCGTTTCATCCTCCACCGTGTTGCTGAGGAGTTCGGTGTCCGCATCTCCTTCGAGCCCAAGCCCATCAAGGGTGAGTGGAACGGTGCCGGTCTGCACACCAACGTCTCTACCAACGCTACTCGTGCCGAGGGTGGTATGAAGGCCATTGAGGCCATGATGAAGAAGCTTGAGGCCCGTCACGTTGAGCACATTGCCGTCTACGGTGAGGGCAACGAGGAGCGTCTCACTGGTCGCCACGAGACCGGCAGCATTGAGAAGTTCTCATATGGTGTCGCTGACCGTGGTGGTTCCATTCGTATCCCCCGCCAGTGCGCCAAGGACGGCAAGGGTTACTTCGAGGACCGTCGCCCCGCTTCGAACGCTGATCCGTACCAGATTACCGGTATTATTGCCGAGACTCTGTGCGGTGGCCTTTAAGGATTGAAATCATTTTAGCGCTCCGATACCCTCCGGCATCACCTGGGAGTTCGGACCATGAGAGCGGCCTGACTGCATGAGGGAGCCATAGAATTCTTGACTGTGTCTTTCTTTTTTCTCAACTATTTATCTGCGTTCCTGAACCCGAACAATTCTGCTCTCGGCGCCAGAGTCCGCCTCCTGTGTTCACATACCTCCCTTGTTGCACTCGCCGAGTCTCTTGTTTTTTTTGTCTTGAAATCGCCCTTTCCTGGGTTTATGTGTGACGTACAATAGCATAGAACCATTACATGGATGGAAAATCAACCATCGTTTTGAGAATCACTCAGGCTCTTCAGATCCACTCCTATCTCTAGCATATCTATACGTAGCTCTTCGCCAGGTGTCGATCAGGCTTCCTTGCGCATGCATGATCTACGGATCGCATCTTTCGTGAAGCTCCCAGATCCACATTCTTAATTCAACGTATGTACTCATCTATTATCCGGCTAAATCCTAGCTCCGTTGATCCTGGTGGCTTGAACGACCCCACACTTGCATTATGGGGTTACGTTCCCGCCTCCGCAATCTCGTATACAAGGGTCCCAAGTCGAGCTGTGTTTCCATTTATGTTGGATATGGAAATGTCCCATCCTTGCAATCATGCATTGCCAAATTCCTCCACACGCTCACTCAAGGTCTACTGTGATTTACCGGGGCATCGATATCATATGTGTGAATTTGGCTAGATTGAGTCATGAAGCTCTTGACCATGACCAAGTATGACTCGTGGTAAGTACACACGATCCACCTTGCCCTAATTTTGGCATAGGCTTCAGGTGAAATTTTTGGACATCTATTTTGCTACTATGTTGATATTAGGGATTCTATCTTCAAGATCCTGCGTTTACTCTGACGCAGCCGAGCACGGAATACATCGTATATGATGCATTCCTGTTCATCCAACGATTCGCAATATTATTCGAGATAGAGTGCTTACTTACACCTAGACTGATAATATGCCCATCTCATATCCAATGAACAAAGGTCTCTATACAACCTCGCATTTATCTTCCACTTATGACCTAGACTGCAAGCTTTTTTGTATAGTTGCAATCCTTGCCTCTAGGATGAAATTCCAAAATTGCTCATGACTTCAAAAGCAGCCTTAGTGCACTATCTATACGGATGACTGATGAGGCGAAGAGAGTATCCAATTAAACCTATCTTGTCGAGGATATTAAGGTACTCTTTAATCACACAAGTAAAGAAAGGAGGCTCCCATGAAATATAGTCATTAGACTCGAAGCACATGTCAAATTATAGAAGAGGAGAAATAAGCAAGGAATAATGATCTACATTACTTCACCCCGAATACTGCTACACGGGTCAGGTTTACCTATCATCGGAGCCTCAGTGCGCCCTAGATCTTCGTAAAACGAAAGCCATTCTGCCAAGACAAAAAAGCAGAAATAGTTATGTGACTCACGTGCTATCCAAATTAAGTACATGCAGGGCCCAAGCCGCTCAGGTCCCATGTGTGCCATTCCCAGGGTCCTAGATAAAGTTTCTCTCGTATTCAGGCAGTCTCGTGTTTAAGCCCCAACCCAACGCCCGTATCCACCCAGATCCGAAACTGTAGCCCTAAGTCCCATGGTTATGGTCCAAACATCAACAACACTATAATGATATGTGTATAAATTGTATAAAGTCGTCGACCATATTTTTTAACAAAAACCATACATGTTTATTAACTATATGAACAATCGCAAAGGCTTTGGGCAGCGTGAAAGCGGCTCGACATGCCAAGCATATTGCCTCGTATTTGACAACACTATCCCACCGCGAAAGCTGGGCAGATATGAGCAAGCAACGATATATGAAATTTGCTAATTTGCCCAGAACTATATTTGTACCCCTCTTTCAGCATTGAACTAGCTTAGGAGGAAGCCTATATAAAGTATGACTTTGCGCAATTTCCGCATCTCCTAGATTAGATCTCTCTCCTACCAATACAAGTAGAGTGTGTACTCCACCTCAAGCGCACCAAAAACACCATGCTTCCCCTTTTCAAGGAAGCAGGTCTCATCCTGCTCTTCCTGTCATCCACGTTCGCGGACACGCCCCAAAATCAGCCTCGCCTCCGTTCAAACGGCACCCTCAGCCTTGCCCAGTCCGGTAGCACCCTCAACGCCCGTGGCGACATTGATCTGGTAGAACGCTACTACTACTATGACTGTCCAACCGGTTATGCAGAGTGCAGCACTGATACATCCAAGTGCTGCCCCACTGGCAACGGATGCTGCACTAGCGGCTACTGCGCCGATCCAGGCGACACATGCTGTACCATCGGAACGTGTCCCAGTGGCTGGAACTGCTGTGGCAACTATGGGTACTGCTCCCCCGTTGGGGGTGAGTGCTGTGAAGGGGGCTACTACTGTGATGTTGGGTACCAGTGCAAGATCTGGGATGGGGATGAAGTGTGTTGTCCTGATACTGGATGTGTAGGCTCAGATGGGACGGGCAGCCTGGGCAATACGGTTGATGTTGGATCTGGTGCTACGGAGACAGCGACTGCATTTGTGTCTGCTACTTCGTCTGCGTCGGATACTTATACTTATGAGTCCACGACGGCTGCTGGCTATACGTATACGTATGACAGCTATGAGTATGATTACTACTATACTACCTACTACTGGTGAGTGGCATTTATCTGCAGTCTGGGTGGGCAATGCTGATGGTTACTAGGTCTTACTGGTTCTATTTCTGGACTTCTTATTCGCCTTATACTGTGCAGACTGTGACCTCGACGGAGACTACTACCACGACTATCTGGTCTGTTTATGCGACTGACAGTGCTGAAGCGCATGAATCCTTCTCGTATAGCGCTAGTGTCTATTCTTATTATCCTCCTTATACTGCCACATACTTGGAGAGCTCTACCGATCCAGTTCCCATTGCAACAGGTGCTGCGGGGACTCCGACTGCGACGGCTGGGAATGGGCTTGTTATTGGTGATGGTGCAGCAAGTACAGTAACTGTTCGAGCATGGGTCCCTTGGGCATATGCTACTTTTGGGGTCCTGGTGGGAGCTTTGGCTTTTGGACTGTGAGCTACAAGGTACATAGCTGTTATGAATCGATGAGCTTATCAGTAGTAATCTAATATGAAGATATGGACTCGGACTTACTTGCCTTATCTAACTTGGTGTGTATACTTCAATGAATCAATCGAAATTCCAGAAGCCAATGGAAATCAGGTGATATCACGCCCTGTCGTTGACATGTGTCTGCAATTAAACTCTCGCACAGACCGCCCATATAGTACTTAAGCATAGATACGTCTATATCTCGGACTTCCAAATATAATTAATCATCTTCATATCACTCTTCCTCAAACGATCTACATCTTCTACAGACTTTGACGAAGAGACATAATGGGTCACCCACAACCAACCCTTTCCCCTATAAAATCACCTCTCAGCCGCAAAGCAGAAAACAAATCACCAGCATTCGATCAAATAAAAATATTCACCATACCTGATCTTCTCAAACAACCATTTCTCCATGAATTACGATCTCTCATCAACGCTAGCTATAGTGTTCATGAAGAGGGTCTCTGGAGCAAAACCGGCAACCGGCTCATAACGGATACTCAAATTGCAACTGAGGTTGGAGAAAATGGCTTCACGGGTATTGCCTGGTCTCAAAATGAGATCGTCGGTACAATTAGTGTGAGGAAGTGGGACTTTGGTAGTTCTGAGGGTGTTGTATGGAAGAAACCTGGATTCTATGCAAAATGGCGTGAAGATGATAACTCTTCGACACAGGTTGATGGTACACTGGATACGGATTCTACTGTCTGTGAGGGAGATTTTGAAGTCTTGATAGTTGCTGTGAAGCCAGGCGCGGAATATAGAAAGAGGGGAATTTCGGAGACCTTGCTACTTGCCTGTGAAGAGGAACTGAAGAATCGTGTACTTGATATCGACGGAAGTAGTCGTTCGTTGAAGATTATGCTTAGGGTGGTGAGGGAGATGAATGGTCGTTATTGGTCAAAGAAGGGGTTTCGAGTCGTTGGTGAAAGGTACTATCCACCGTTCACGTGGGATTTAGAACGGGATTTCATCCTATGGGCTATGAGAAGAGACTTGGAGATACCTCAGTCAATGAAATGAATGATTTAGATTTCTTTGATAAATAAATGCACATTATATGATCGAACATCCCAGTTCTGTTCATTTCTCTACCAACTTCATACAGTCGTGTATATGATTGATCATAGTGGCCAGGCGAAGACGCAGTCCTCGAGCCCAGTCACGATCTTCTGTGAGAAGGGGGTTTATGCACATGGGTATAAAACAAAAACAAACCAGAAAACCACCCAAATAGAAGATCTGTGATCACCATCCATACAGAAAGAAGGCCGTACTTTCAGACCCCATCTGAATAAAGCAGTATCACCAAATCATAGCGGTTCCGTGCCAGCAGAATTAGAAACACGCATCCAGAAAAGAAAAGACAGTTCGTAAAGCCATTCAGTAAAGGATCAAGTCATTAGTACTTGTTTCTCGTGCAGCAAGCTTAGCTGCTAGTGGAGATGCTGTCCTGATTATTCTCGATATGAGCACCCTTGCCATTCTCCAGTTGACCGCTTGAGGCAAAGGTCTTGCCATGCTTCTCGGAGACATGACTGGCGCGGCGAAGATGCTCTTCGGTGTCTTGATAATTGATGAGCAGCTCGCCTTTCTTGCCGTAGCGGTGGGGCTGGTTACGAGCGACAGACACGACGTTGAAGACGCTAGTAGAATTCTGGAAGATAGTGTCCATCTCCTCCAAGGATCGGTAGGCGGTCTCAGGGTAAAAGAAATAGACGACGGGGAAGATGAAAGCGTTGATGACCGCAAAGATGATGTAGGTTTGGTATCCGATGTTCTCGAAAGCGACGGGGGTAATCATGACAACCAAGAAGTTAAAGATCCTGGTCCTTTGTTAGCTCGGGTCCTTGAATCAGTGATGTATCCAAACTTACCAGTTTGCAGATGTAGAGAGGGCATTCGCAGGAGCACGGATACGCAGGGGAACAATCTCGGCTGGGTAGAGCCAGGTCATACCCAACCAACCCCAAGCGAAGAAGGTATTGAAGACAAACAAGAACACCGCAGCGGCAATACCAGGCTTAGTCTCTCCCTCAAAGCTAGTGCAAATAGCGAGGACAGCCATAGAGAGGGACATGCCAGCAGCGCCGACCAACATCAGGCTGCGACGGCCAACCTTCTCGATAATGAAAATAGGGATGAGAGACGCGAGGAAGTACTCGGTACCATTACAGGCAGCCATAATCCGTGATGTGAGACCATCCATACCAATCGAGTTCTCGTAGATAGTGGCAGCATAGTAGGTGATCAAGTTAATACCAGAAATCTGCTGGAACATCTGATTAATGTATGCGAGAACGACACGGTGCAAATGACGGTTCTCATCCATGGTGCAGAGATCCCGGAAGCTAACGGTATCGGCGTCCAGAACGGCATCTTTAATAGCCGCGAATTCGGAGTGGATGTATTCGTCGCCCTCGGGAAGATCCAAGATCGCCGATAACACTTCCATTGCCTCCTCCTCACGACCTTTCATAATCAGCCAACGGGGCGACTCCGGCAGCGGAAGCACACAGGCGAGAATGATGAGTGTGAAGAAGTTCTGGAAGGCAATTGGGAATCGCCAAGCCACTGAGCTGGGATCCAGGAAGGAGAATCCAAGGTCAATCCAGTAACTGATAGTGATTCCGCCTGCAATCAAGGAGCCTTCCAGCATAACCAGGGGGCCGCGGTGGTGGGACTTGGAACACTCAGCCTGCCAAGTAGCTAGATGTAAAGTTAGCGGTCATGCAATATGCACTGAGTATCAGTATATGGTATACTTACGGACGGTTGAAGTGTTCATGCCATTACCAATACCAGTGAGCACGCGGCCAGCAATCAGATGTGGAAGACTGTATGCACATGACTGCAGAGTTGCGCCAATCACCATGATAACTGAGCCCGTGAAGATGGTCTTGCGACGACCGAGATAGTTACCAATCCAGATACAGAAGACGGCACCGAAAAAACAACCTAAGTTGTACGAGGCAATTGTGATACCCTGTGTAGAGGAACGGCTGCTTCTCTGCACCTGGCTGAGACCCATCTCGCCCGCCTTTGTGGTGTCGACCTCAGGGAAAGTGGTGACAAATGAGTTCAAGGTCAAGAGACCTCCCATCACACCCCTGTTCCGTTAGTAAGAAAACATAATGCCTGGAAACCTGAAGTGACAAACATACTGATCATATCCAAAAAGCCTGAGAGAACCACGTTAGCCAAAGGATACAATGTCGAAGACGCACAGTATGAACATACAAGAAATCCAGACCAGCAATAATACTGATCATGATATTTAGGGATGTACCCCGGAGTCCAAAGTATCGCTTCATAATGGCAGAAGTAAGTTGAAAACCGTATACAATCTGCCAATCAAGTTTTGTATAGGGAAAATTGAGTAACAAAAACCCAACACAATGTCCAAACCTGTGGACAAAAGAATATGAGCAGAGACAATGTTAAAGAAAAAAAAGAGAAAAGTCCAAGAAAGGTCCGGGGAAGCAGCTTGAGCTTATGAACCCGCGTCAAAACGGCCATAGCGTGCACGAGACAGGGATCCACAGCGATCGGGAACTTGTATTTGATTGAAAATGACGGGAACCACGAGAGATCGGAAGCAAGGTAGCATCCACGATGGCTACATATTCGCCGGATCGGGTGAGAAGCACACTCCACTCCCCATACAGATATTGAACCGGGGAGAACCCCACTCTGAAGTGAACATCAAATCACCAGCTACACCTAGAACTTTTCATGTCTTCCACGATTCAGGTTCCACCGGGTCAGGCGGACATGATTTCGGGAACCAAAGGGCAGCGATTTCGGTAACCATCCGGTATCATTTACTTGTACGGCCCAGTCATGGTACGGCTGCTGGTTGCAGAGAATATCGAATGGATGACCAGTGGGACTACACTCATGATGTCGGTGATTTTTTCCGTGACTCGCGTGGTTCCCTTTACTTGTTAAGGAAAGTGGAACAGTCCCTCTTTTATGGGTCGCATATGGTCCCCCAGATTCCACTATTCCCCACGATAGAATACATGGGGAGGGGGAATATCAGAGAAAAGGGAAATGTGACGATGCACCTACACGAACATAAAGGGTGCTTGCATCATTTTGATTACTTTTTATCGGCTCCTCGCGTCCTTCGGGCTCCCGGAGCGCGCCAAGTACGGCGTTGAACAGGGATCAGCACGCCCGACGGGATTTCTCGACATGACCGAGTCGCCTTTGGCCTCTAATTGCCCGTGCGAGCATCCCGAAACTCTGCCGTCTCTGTATATACGGCTCAATCTCGGGCCTTTTCTCGTCTATTTGCTAATAGAAAACCACCGCACTGGGACCCACATGTGCGGAGAAGGGTCCAAAATGCAATTTTAGGCAGGACCTACCTCTCTTGGCGCGTCTATTCTGTCGGAAGGGTCTCGTCTCAATGCCTTGAACAGGGGACTCCCGCATTGAAAACCTGGAAATTGGGTTGATCGCCGTTACGGAAACAATCTAATGACGTCATCATCAGGAACGTGAGCATGGAGAATTCCAACGTGTTCTGATATCATATTTTCTGAATATGGAGTATACAATTTCATCAGAATAAAGATAGATTGTGACCTTTAACGCTAGCTGTAGTCTACTCTATGGGAGAAAGAAAAGGAAACCATTATCGTCACTTTCCCCGGGCAGGGATACCCCAGCATTCGGCCCCAGTCCTCTGGCCCAAATCTGGGGGTTCTTGGTGACTTTGGGTGGGCCACCCCAACAACACCTGACCGAAATCTATGTGGACATACAAAGATCAGAAACGATGAATCTAGTCAATGGGGTGAATAATGAGATCTGATGTAGCATTGGATCTGTCGAAATCGACACGAATTTGTTCTTCCAGAATGTCGTACCACGCCAATGGTTGCCCGATTGGGGAACCCGGTTTGGTGGAACCCGGTCAAAATGTGTCGGTGTGGTGTGATCAGAAATCCACGATAACTACAGTACTTGGGCCGCGAGATCTTTCATATGTCTATGCATGTGGCATGTAGGTTATATCCCCCTGGCGTCGAAGGAACGCCTGAACTCAACGTGGCGGGATCGTGGCACAAGGTTCGAGGGAAAGCTTAATTGGAAGTACAATTCGTTCCAGATAAGTAATTGTTAAATATGAAGGCGCTGGAATTGTTTGTCCTTACAGTGCAAACTCTTCAAGGTACGAGAACTCTATCTGGTCTAGAACTTGTAGCCTATGATTCCAGCAACTAAGTCTACCCCGCGGTATGCAAAATCAAGGCCGGATTTGGTCATCGTCGATAATCGATAATTACCGTCAAAACAGCGTATCACCATGATAACCCGTGCTACAGTATGAATTCAATACATCCTGCAAACTCTATCCTGTAGCTAGTCACGACTATCCATCGAGCATTCCCTATGTCTCCAGAAAATACCTCCCAATCCGAAACAAGGTCAAGCATCGCTCTCACGCAGGATGAGGTCATTTGGCTTGCCTAGACAAGTCATTGGTAGGACAGCCGTAAAACTCTGATATCCCGCGTGGTGATCGGCAATGCCAACAGGGATCAGCCCTGTACGCCGATAAGATGCCGGGTCGGAAACTTGAAGTTCGGCGTTTTGCTGTTCCGACTTTTGGTCTACTCCCGGGCTGGTTGTGGCTCAGAGTGGTGCCGTCATCATAGACTTCGTGGGAGCGCTCAAATGCAACCTCATCTCGAATACATGGAGTCGATCTTGTGTCTAGAGCTGTCTGAACAGAGGTGCAGTGCTGGGGAAGGGTTTCCATGTTTCGAGCTTGGTGAAGGCCAGTCAGGAAGTTTTTAAAAAAGGATTTGAAGCTTGGATTCCATCTTCAAATCTGATAAACAACACGTGCACCTACTTGGTCCGCGATTGGATAACAATAGTGTTGAATTATTCAGGTAATGATATCTGATCCAGCCATATCTCCCTCCATAGCATAACATGTTATCCGCCGCAGCCTTGAAACTCCCTTTCTTAACGATATAACGAAAACTTTGCAGATCACTTCAGTAACAATAAACGCCCAATGAGGGCGATTCTCACACAGTCAACATGAAACACAGGAAGGGAACCTTGTCAATCAGGAATGCCAAACGGTACAAAAGAATCGGGTTCTCAATCATCCCATGACACAGTCCACTGTCGTCACTCGTGAAGGTCTGAAGACAAGCAAAGAGCAAAAATAACACAGCTTAGTGTTTGGTTGAGAGGGCCAACGTGAATATTCACTTCGGGGTTCTGAATCGGTTCAAAGCGTCTCCATAATCGAAATGGTTCGCCTTGCGGCGTGTCATTGACAGATTACCACGCCTGGTCCTGTAGATCATCATCATCAGCCACTGGCACAGTGGTACCAGCGGCAGAAGCTGGTCGCGAGCCAGCAGCCGATCCCTGTCCCTCCGGGTTGTGATCATGGGCCGTCTCGTTGTAACCAGCGTCGACCGAGTCCTCAGGTTGGGGGCAACGATGGACAGTGTGGCCGACTGGTATGTATTATTAGTAAATGTTTTTGGGGCACTGGAGTATTGATCTGGTCGACTTACACTCGCCACAACGGTTGCACTGGACCTTAGACCAGTCCTTAGGCTGAGGACATTCACGGCTGGAGTGACCTACTATTTCCAGTTGTTAGCGCCGGAACAGTCATTGCCGTAAGTCATCAACGCGTTTCGACGATTTTTATTGACACATAATCGGCAAAGAGAATGATATAGAACCGACGGGGAGGGGACTTACGCTGGTCACAGTTACGGCACATGATAGTGGCCGGGTCGCGAGGCTTGTCACACTCACGAGCGATGTGATCCTCGGATCTATTTCTGTTAGCCGATGAATGACATTCACAGAAAGACATAGTACATACCCGCAGTTACGGCAAGTGCGCGGGCCCCGGTCATCACCACCCTTGGGGCAGTCCTGGGCAAAGTGACCGACTAAAAGGTCAGTATGATGTTTAAATGTTGGGCTGGAGGCAATTTGTCATACGTTCATGGCACCGGCGGCATTCAGTGTCAGGGGGGGCAACACGAGGCTCAGGGCACTCCTTAGCTTGGTGTTCATCGGAGCTGCAAGTGAGTTAGTATCTCTTATTGCGCTTTCATTTGGAAACAAATCTTACCCGCAGTTACGGCACCCATGCTTGCTGCGACGTGGCTCTGGGCAGTCACGCACACGGTGGCCGACTGCCTCGCAATTAGAGCATTTGATTTCAGTACGCTCAGCCTCAGTGCGCTCCTGCTTGCAATTCTTTGCAATGTGGCCGATTTCTATGGCTCCCTTAGCAATTGCTTAGCTCAAAAGTGGGTATGGAGAATTGCAAATACCATCACAGTTGCGGCACTTGACAACATAGCGATTGCAAGAGACTCCTGCATTTGTCAGCCGCTCAATGTTGTCCTCGGGGCTATCAGGCCATCTGTCATTGAGAATGTTTCGCGGGGAATTAGGGCCGCGGTAGAATGCCACAGTGTATTTCTTATCCAGGTTGCCTTGGAGGTCAATCAGAGTGTGCATATCTCCAACTTCCTTATCCTTTATTTGAGATCGGCTGTTAGCGGTTTCATCACCAAAGTCACTGTGAATGTAAAGGTAGTAAACTTACCACTGCAATCGTGTAGAGGGGGAAGTTATCCTCGCGCATTTTATTTTCAATTTCAACGTAGGTAGCCTCGGGAGCTGCCTTGGAATACACCTGAAGAGCCTTGAGTGACTTGTCAGCAATTGCATTTGGTATTATATTCATAAGGGACTTACCGAACGGAATGCCTCAGTATCCGTTCCCGCGGCCTTCATCATGTCCCACGCCTCCTCTGGCAATCTATCTGCCACTTTGTTCAAATCGAACTTGCGCGGCGCTGTGCAGACAAAGGCTTGGTGGCCTACAAACGGCATTAGCGCAGTCACCTACGGACCCCACGATACTTTAGCTAACCTTCAGCTCCACAGTTGCGGCAAACATCAGGAGGTCTCTCTGGGCACTCCGAAGCCGGGTGACCTTCCTTCTCGCAAAGACGGCAGGTGCCTTTAAACACTCGCGGATTGGTGCACGCGGTCTTAGAATGGCTATTGTTTGTTAGTAATGCGGCACTAAACCATTAGACAACCATTCGAAGGCAACATACCCTTCCTCGCCACAGTTGAAGCAAGCCCCGCTGAATTTTCGGGGCTGGGTGCAGTCCGCCTTGGAGTGGCTATCATAGACATGAGTTAGCGGATTATATTCAAAATCTTGTGCAGTGTAGAGATGGTCACCCTTCTTCACCACAATTGAAGCAAGCGCCGAAAGACTTTGGAGGCTCGGTGCACTCGGCCTTGGAGTGGCTATCATAATCAAGCGTGTAAGTATCGGCACAACGGCAACAATGTGGAGAGTATTACTCACCCCTCCTGTCCACAGTTGAAGCAACCGCGTGACTGTTGCGGGTATGACGAGTAGTCGGGGACCTCATTTGGACAGTTGCGGGCGAAGTGGTCTGAACCACCACAGCTTTTTGCGAGTCAGTTAGCCATCATCTCTTCCTCAAGCCCACGATAACTCACATGCGGCAAGCATTTTCATCATGACCACCGCCAAAGCCCTGATCTCCAGTCGGGCTGCTAGCATAATCATAGCCTACTGTTGACAATTAATTTCCCGCTATCAAGTACTCCATGGTAGGGCCATTTCTCGACTTACCTTCGGGCTTTCGGCCCCAGCGGGTCCCATCTTCTTTCTTGTCGGGATCCCAGAAGGCGCCCTCGGCGGCATCATGATTCCAGGTGTCAGACATCTCGAAGAAACACTGTATGGAATGCATCAGTTCGCAAAATTATTCCAGAGCCTGCCACATCAACTTTCTGTTTGTCCGTCTTCAAAAAGCAAAACAGAAAGGGAACAAGAAATTGTGTCAACGGGAAGGTAGACAAGGGGCTTAATGAGAGAAAGAGAGAAAGATGAAACTCAACACATTTGTATCAAGTTGCTTAAAGAAATATCATGGAGAAAGTGAAAGGTATTCTGGCGAAGTGCCATACAACATGATGAGGCGGAGGGAAACAAAATATCTTCATCTTGCAGGGGCTCACAAACAAGCACATGGAAAGAAAGAAGGGTTCATTCAGATAGATACGGGAAAAGCACTCACAGGATATTTGTTCACTGAGATTGAGGTGGGGAACAGCGTTGAACAGCAAAGTGACGTGGTAAAATTTGGAAGATGGGGAATAGGATCCAAGGAACGAAATGTCGTATGGATGGATCCTATCCTGGTTGCGGGGGATGCGAATTGAAAACGAGAAGGAGAAGGGAAAAGAGAGTGGGAATATGGAGAGAGAGAGAGTTGGAGAAAGAGAAAGAGAGAAGAAAAGGAAGATGGATTTCACGATGAGAGATAGTAAAAACGAGGGTTTGACAAACAAACGCATCGCGTCTATCCCAGTTGACACCCCATTTTCCAAGTGCTCTTGACGACAGCACATCTAGGCATCCGTTTTTATTGATGGCTTTGGTATAACACATCCAAATTGATTGCTGTATGAAATCACTTTAAGCATACATGGTGTAGAAGTCTTAATAAAAGGGTCATCACTATTTTCTAGCAGATGAACATCGTGCAAATTTGATAATTGCATCAAATCACCGGAAGAACCTGCCCAGCAGGCCACTAGCCAGATTGTTCACAATGCCACCTCCAAGAGCGCTGTTCGCGAAAGTCGAAGCCTGGCTGAACTTGTCACATCGAGAGAAGGCCACGGTGTTTGTAATAGTCAGAATGAGGGCAATGGCTGCGTCCGTCAAGTTAGTTCAATACATTTCTAACAACAGATCATTATATGCCAGGGTCATCTTACCAACTAGACTGAGCCAGATCACACTGACTAGTCTCACAATCGCCAAAATGGCCAAACCCACCCACAGAGCCGGTGTCACATACAAACTCAACCAGAAGAAACGTTTGTCCGTAGCTGTGATTGTGCGAACATTGGGGTCGGAGGATTCGAAGACCCAGTGCGAGTCACCGGAGGTTGTGTTTACCTCGTTCCACCACCGTAGTCCCACTAGTCGCCGCCCAGCAATGTTTTTCAGGTAGTAAAAGTCGGCCGAGAGAAGGAGGAGTGTCAGGATGAAGACGAGTACGCTGTAATCAACTAGTTAGCTCGGAGATCGCTGCTAGCTAGCGGGAATAGCTCCAGGGTTCATTAGGCACTGATGACGTACAAGTTCTCGATAAACAGAAGGCCGAAGAGGTACATCATCAGGGCACCTGCCCAGATAGTTAGTTAAGCATACTAACAGTGGTCAACAAAGTGAGTACTAACCAATGCGGATACCCAAGAAGACAAGTAGTGTGATCGGGTGGGAGCTTAGACGCCAGTTCAGCTCTCCTTGAGCTCCTTGATCCATGATGAGCGACCGAGAACCGTAGGTTCTGATGCCTCGAGAATATGGTGGTTTCACGAATCGCTGCTGTCGCAGTGGCAGTTGCAGTGCTAATGATTCGGATCCCTGATGTGTTCACAACATAACAGGCGGCAGGCGGTAGGAGATGACAGAATAACACCGCCTTCAACGCTTATTGGCCAATGTCCACACTACGAGATGCATGTATGCACGCGATGAAAGAGCGAGCACTTGTGAAGAAATAAGCGTAACGATTAAGGGATAAATCATGGTGGATCTTGCCGGTTGTTTGCCTACTTTTTGTTGTACACGACAAAGTCCATGGACTTTAGGTGGGTTACCCGGCTAGTATATTAAGACTAGGGATACTCCCATACTAATAGCTCTTTAACAACCTTGGAATGCGCCCGATATACTTTTGGTACATGAGGGTGTGCCTGAGCGTGGTGCTGGGTGCTTCGGTCTTGAAATGAAACAAAGTATGCGGCGTCGCTCAATATTCAGAGGCAGGATATCAAGATATGTGAGTATAATAAGCCTTAAAGCACTGGTAGTGAAATTTCTGACTTTCTTTCGCTTACAATACTATGTTGCGATCAAGACTGGATATCAATATTGGATAAGATACTTTGGCTTGCAATGAAAGATGTAGGCACAATGAACCTTCCTACCTTGCTGCATCTGAGAAGCCCATGCACGAGCTACATGTCATGTTATGTGGAAAAAATGGAGATCCCTTCTTCTTCTTCTTCTTCTTCTTCTTCTTCTTCTTCTCAATGCGGACCCCAAATTTAAAGATATTATTGGGATGCGTCTCGAGAACAGTAAAAGTTTTGACAAAAACAAATATCATTGAGATAGATTTGATGTAATCTGGTAAGTCAGAAAAGTCAGCGGTTGCCAATTACCTTACCAGCAATGATACATGATGCTCAAGTGTTGATCAGCCACTTTCATTCAATCCTCATACCATTATGTACACAGTATAATCAACTGAATATCCCCCGGGCCAAGTGTCTATCATGTTTTCCCTAATAATGACATGGCCGTTGCACTATACTTGTGCACATGCAACATAAAACTCTGCCTTGACTTTGGTGAGACATGGGTATATTCGCACTTGAACAACAAAACGAAGTTTGCGAGTCCTCTCTTGCTATTCAATTGCAAACATATTGCATCGTCCCGAGGTTCTCGGAGCAGGTCAGACCTGAGCAACAAGGCGCGGCACCTGCACCAGTGCAAGCCGCGCCAACTATAAGAGATGGGTTAGCATGTGCCTTAGGCATGAATATCCATGGAAAAGTACTTACGACCACTGCATCCAGCGCTAGCAAGGACAGCCATGGTAGCAGCAACGACAATACTGAGGAATTTCATTATGAAACCCAGCTTTTGGTGGAGGGAAGTGTTGACTCGAGACGTAGGATTGATTTGAGGTTATCAAAAGCCTTTCTCTTGAATGAAGTTTTCATCCCTATTTATATTTTCCTTAGGATTGTGGCCGGTTTCGGAAGCTCTAGTGAATCCTGTGAATCCTGCTAGCTATTTGGCTCAGTAACGTAGCTTTGCGGGAGCGCGGATCTCCACATGCAACCCTACTTATCGAATCAGATAAGATCGAATTTGATCTACATACTACAGTACCAGGTCAGGGACATAACCCCACTGAAAGGTGTTTTCTCTCTCTGGGGTGATTTCCGCCCTGACTTTGTGTGACTGGTCATTGAATTGGCTACTGTCGTCCTACGTCTCTAATCGGCTCGGGTCGCGCTCATACAAAGGATCGATACAACCATCTTTGAATGTTGAATCATGTTAGCTCTAGAAAGGCTCGAAATGAAAAGTCTACCAGGGTTACATCAAGCTCAGTCAATAAATAAGTTGTCATTTCACCAAAAAGCTAGGTGCAGAAATTGCATGGCAACGTCTCTTCACAGGAAACAGAGAGTGATGTCAATGAAAAATCTAGTAACTTCTTTAGAACCCATTTAGAAAACCAATCCTGCGATGCATGATAACGTCGTCTTCTCCTTCTCTTCTCATAACAGGTATGGCGATTGTCGAACCACCCTGTAGGCCACTGCTTAGACATATGTGACGGTGACACTGTCCGAGGTAGAAGAGGTAGAAGTAAGAACCTCTCCATCCTGCTCAATGTCCATAATAGTGGCACCAGATGGGCCAACAGTGCTACCGTTATCAGTCGCCTGGGCATTACTAAAAGTGACTGAGCCAAAGTCGGCGAAGGAAACAAGGGAGTCGCCGTCTTCAAAGTCCTCGACGATCCACTCAGCGTTAAGCTCACCAAGGTCGCCCTCAACGTCCCTCGAGAAGGTGTGAGACACAGTCTGACCCGTGGAGATATTCTCAATAGTTGCAGTGCCCGAAGCCTTAGAGCTCGCTTCCACGGTCACCTTGATCTCATCTCCCGCGGAGATGTCAATGTCACTGAAATCGTAGGCATAGTCGGGGTACCACTCGTACCAAGCATCGTAGCTCACCTGGCCGCCCTCAACGATGAAATCGACACCGGTCTGCAGGATCGCCTCGCTCCAAGTGTCGCCATCGATGCCAACCCAAGCAGAGGCGGCGGAGTAGGAGGAAGAGGAATCCGCGAATCCTCCGCCAAATCCTCCACCAAATCCTCCACCAGATCCTCCGCCATTACCACTAGCCGACTTGGGGGTTGGGACGGTGAACGTGCCCGTAACGGCAGTGTATCCCGACCCGATGAGAACAGCACCGGCCCAGTTGGAGCTGTACTCCTCCTCGCTGGTCTCGTTGAAGTTGATAACTTCACGAGTACCAGGCTTGTAGGGAGGATTGCTGTGGCGTTGGACCGACCGGGTCTCTGCGCGAGCAAGACGGCGAGCTTCGTTGCGTGCTTGACGTTTGGAAGTCAGAGGTGCAGCAAAAGCGGCAGTAGCAAGAAGCATACTGCTAACAGCGGCAGTGGAAAACTTCATGATGGCGATTTGAATTGGGAACTTGGGAGGAAGCTTTGGGTTGGAATTGATTGAACTTGCTTGAGTACTGATGGATTCAAACTCCAGGCCAAGAAGGCAAGCTTATATAGCCAGCTTCGGCTCTTTCGATCCGAGTACTTTGGCTCAAAATCCGAAGCATCTCATTCTCTGGCCTGTTCAACATCTTGCAATCAAGTGTCGATGCAACATCAATATCGAGATGAAACTACCATAGGCTGTCCATGATCGAAGACGCACGCTATAATGGCAAATTTGTAGGGCCGTCGGAGACCGATGTAGGCGTGAAGCTTGGTCGCGCAATACTGTGTTATGCAGGCGCCTAATGAAGAAAAAGGCTTAGCTTCCGCCAGGTGACATTTTAAGATCGCGATGTTAAAGCAACCTATCATTCAGTAACTGATAGTAACCGCTCGCTAATATGACCATTGTGGAACTGCCTGACCAGTCATAGGCCATCCTAAAACAAAACTGTCGGCTTGAAGAGTGTTCCGAGGCCGAATTCGTTAGCGAGAGACATTTCGCGGAGTGTCTCCACATCATGCTACAGTAGTCTTATCGGTGTCCACAGCGTCAAACCGGCTGAGTAGCACCTAATATAGTGATATAGGGCTTTTGTAGCTTACCATGTGAAATTATAATGTTTCTATTGTCATAGGGAAGTGCAAATTACTCTAGTGTCGTAAAAACAATATAGAGCTGGGAAGCAAACAACGAGTGTAGGGTTTATTTTGGACCTCCTTATTGGTCAATCGGGGCCCTGAATCAGCCACAAAGCCCCCTGGGCGCCCTCCGCTCTCCGGCCGGTGCTAGCGGAGTTCAATGAGACCTGCAGAAGTTCGTCAGATAAGACTCCGGATTATCCGTGAGTTGGTGCAGAACTTCCAGGCTGTTGAAGCCTTTTCCGATCGCAAGATGTGTGCGAGAATGGTTCTTGAAAAAACTGATCTATAATGAAAAAGAAACTCAACAGATGCTAATGTCAGGGTTTGTTCTTAACACACCCCAGAGGATTCGGATTTGTCACAGATACGATCTTGTAGTTAATTTGGTTGAGGATGATATTCTCACAACAATCGAGAACGCCGTTCGCTCGTGAGCCACCAAGCCTAATACCAGCTTCTGAGCTGAGATAGGCCATGTCATTATCGAGGAATTCCAGTCTCTTGTTTTTCTAGCGCTGTTGTATACTGCTCGACTGACACCCTTGGTCCCTTGAGACGGGAACATGCGACAGTACATGCGAGAATACACGCGAGGATGCGGGCGCAAACGGCGAAGGGATAGAAGGCACCTGTAAATCAGCTATTGCTAGACACAGTTTAGGGCAAATTTGGGTAGCTTCAAGAAGGTCTCCGCACCTGAAAATGCGAAATACTTAGTCTTCGGCTCGGCGTAGCTCAGTGTGGGTCCATGGCATATAGGCTATTCCGAGCGCCACCCGAGCTCTCGGCTTGCAAGGAACTTCCCGGACGCGAACCACATATATCATCGCCGCGACCTTGGTTAAAACAACAGCAGACAAACTGCAAAGGCTGTTTAAATCATGTCATCTCCCGCAATGGCTGCCCGCAATAATCTTCGCCGCTCCCTACTTTACGGTAAGAACGCCGCACAGCGCGTCTTCCCCGCATTTCAATGCCGATGCTTTACGATCACCGCAGAGCTGACCAGTGACTTGATGTACTAGTCCCGGGCTCTTCGCAGCGCTTTCTCGACAAGTCTCGCTCTTTGGCAGCAGATTGTCTCACCTATGACCTCGAGGACAGCGTCACTCCGCACATGAAAGCGGAGGCCCGCTCCCTCGTGCGGAGAGCGATCGACCAGCCCACACCGAGCAATATCCGGGAACGAGCAGTGCGAATCAACTCAGTTGACAGTGGATTAGCGCTGGGCGACTTAACAGAAGTGGTGAGTCGACTTGAAAAACATCCTTTTCAGAAACCAAAATACTAACACCACCCTAGCTGCAATCCCCGAACTTGACTACCATCGTTATCCCCAAGGTCAACTCCGCATCGGACCTCACCTTCGTCACGGACGTGATAAACCACACTCTCTCACAACAGAAGAATCATTACCCAGAGTCTCGTCCCCCAATTTCTCTTCTCGCCCTTGTCGAATCCGCTAAATCCCTCACAAACTTAAGTCAAATCTGCTCCTCCACCCCACTCCTTCAAGGTCTCATCTTCGCTGCCGAAGACTTTGCCCTAGACCTCAGTATAACGCGCACTCCCTCATTGACTGAATTCCTCTTCGCGCGCTCTGCAATCGCAACAGCCGCCCGCGCCGCAGAGCTCCCCTCGACAATCGATCTGGTTTGCACAGCCTATAAATCCGATAAGGCGGATGGCTCTCCACCCGCGACGCTGGAAGAGGAGTGCCGTGATGGAAGGCGACTTGGATTCAATGGAAAGCAGTGTATCCATCCGACGCAGGTGAAGACGGCGAATGCTATCTTTGGACCGGATGAGGAGGAGACGCGGTGGGCGGTTCGGGTTGTTATTGCGGATGAGAAGGCTGCTGCCGCGGGTCGGGGTGCTTGGACGATGGATGGCAAGATGATTGATGTGCCCGTTGCGGAGAAGGCGAAGGCTATTGTTAGGAAGGCGGCTGCTTGTGGGGTTGATGTTGAGGGATTGCGGAGAGAGTGGCAGCATCAGGAGCCTGAGTAGGAGATCTCTTGTTGGAATGAAGAATTCAAATATATATATACAAAGCTCGCTGTTGGGCAAATTCGAGCAATAACCGAGGTAATCTATGTTCTAACGCCTCCAGGGCTTTCAGTAGGATATAACAGATTACATACAGATATACTCACTGACCTGATATGAAAGCCGACATATCAGGGTATAATTATGGGGGTATTTAATGGTATACTTAGGCAGCTATGCGCGCTGCATTTCCTGTGACGGTGGGATTCTTTACTCTGTTTGCCGTCGCATTCATGATGGCGCTCAGTGAGTGAGCACTTAGTAGTCATGATTGGCTGCTCACTGACATACAGTGGTGCTTACAATGTGGGAAACTTCACATTGGGAAGTCGCGCTAATAAGATTAAGGCTTGAAATGTGGTAAGCCAAGCTAATCATGTACTTCTTTTCCTTTACATAATGGCAGACCTCGCTCGTTGAGACCAGTCCATCTAGTAAAGGCATAGATAGAGCTGAAGAGTATTTACACTTCGGGACCATGAAGAGGGCTTGCTATTTACGCTAATCATGCTATGAAAGTTGAGGGCTCGATTTTTTTCGTGGATAATGTGAAATTCGAAGCCAAGGTCATTTGAAAGTAATGGCAGGTAGACGATCAAAACAGGGTATCTCATTATTTGACCTTCTAGCTACCACTTCATAGCATTATTCATTATCACCTTCAATGCACAAACCCTCCAGTTGCTTCGCTCCATATCCACATTAAGATTTCTCTCGCATTTAGAGTCACCTAAAAAATCATAAATCCACAATCCCTGATTGATTCAATCAAAGGCTAAAAGCTCAATGATTGTCCTCGCCTCTTTCACGGGTAATAAGCAGACCGGTTTCCTATCCGCGTCATAGCCTACACAAAAGGTGGCTGGGAAGTCGGATCCAGGAGCGACGGTATGCCAAGCGGTTTGTCGTTGTTCTAAACTCTCAATTAAGACCAGAAAACATGGAAATGATCCCTTAGACGGCCCAAATAGTTCAGTTTTCAGGATCTTGAATGCCAAAGTCTTCCACTCGGCTGGACTCAATTCGACTGTGAAATGGCCATTCTCTCCTACTTGGAAAGGCGCACTTTGGTTCATAAGGCTCAAGCGTTGCGCTTCACATTTGACGGCTTCTAGTACCTTCCGATAGCATTCAGCTATAGAAAGAACCAGTGCGCCTAGTAATAACGAGTTTTGAGTGGCAGAAAGGTAGCGGCGGGGGCAATTCTGGCATTTTAAAACACCTGAAGCCAGCTCTATCGCCTCTTGAAGCACTCGAATAGTTAAAGGATATTGGACTTCTATCGCTCGAAGATTTTCTAGCGTTAGATAAAGACCTGATAGACACGCACATCGGTTGGCACAGAATATCAGATCTTGAGCTAGTACTTCTGAAGCGCTGGCTCGAATGCTAACATGGCCCGTTAGTATTAGCAAATCAAGGTCATATCATGGTGTCATCATCTTACTCCTCATGGCTTTCGCCAGTAGGTATATCAGGTGGAGTAGTAGGCTGACGATCGCCAGCAGTGATCAGCCAATTCTCCGCGTTTTGCTGTCCTTGATGGTAGAGTTCATATGAAATTTCGGACGTTGAAGAGTCCGATAAATGGCCATGCCGGGTTATAGCCGAATGTGACATTTGGGGCGTGGCTGGGGTGGTAACATCAGGGCTACTGTTCCCATATGATGGCCCCGCATTCTGCGTCTTTGGCCTTCCAGTGGGTACCCGCAGAGAATAATTACAGTGCAGCTTTGACTGCGTGCATTTTTGGCAAAATGGAAGTTCGCCGCTGCATTTCACCTTACTTCTCCCTGTCTGTTCAGTACAGGCATTCACAGCGGGTATTCAGGCACTTACTACAGCGGTCGCACGCATAACGTCTGAGCTTTGACTTATGGGCCACTCCTGGCTTGGAGCCACTAATTAGGGCCTTATCGGATAGCATTGGTTTGAATACAATCAAGGCAACAAGTCGCTATGTAGTGAGGAAAATGTGAACGGAAGACCTTTCGTGTCGAAAGCTTGGAAGTAAGTTCGCCTCCGCCGGCTCTAACCGTCGGCATCATGCGGAATATATATTTGCCGATAAACATGTTTAAATTCGTTTCAATATTCAGTATATACTTAGGCTCGACAACTAAAGCTTGTGGGGTCGCAGAATATTTTGTTGCGTCATACACGCTACTAGGTCACCGTTACGATCCCATAATCGCGCCTCGCTATAGGTCCTTCCCTCTCCCCCATTGATCGTCTTCATTTCCTTTAAATGCCATTCGTTTAAATCAACTTTATTTGAGAACAAGCGCAGGGCAATATCCAGGCTAGCACAGACCGACGCATCCTCAAGAAATAGATGACTATGGGTAAGAGGTAAAAATGCAAGCGCCTCGTCCATGTAGAAAGCAAGGGCAGCGAGCTGCTCCGATTCGGTTTCAATGTGAGATTTGCTACGCATCCATTCCGCAGATGTCTTGGACGTGAGACTCAGGTGGTCTTGAGTTGTTCTTAGATGCTTTCCAATTCCGTGGAGTGTCTGCTTCGTCACGCCTTCAGGTATTGGCTTTTGTTCAAAGAAGCGTGACATGAGACCAAAGAGGGTATCATGTCTCTGCAACATCTCCGAGGATATATCACCGGTCCGCAGTAATGCTTCACAATTCTTCTTTCTTGTAGGGCTTGATTCGATATCCGAGTATTTGGTGGCCGGGGGCGAAGAATAGGATAACATAGACTCTCGCTCTTGTACTTGGAAGTCTGCAATTATGGTAAGGCATGGCCGTTGAGTGCTATTATCGCGTTCTTGGGTGATGTCCACCTGCCGGGTTGCGAATGTCCTCGTATCTCGGATACGTCGAACCGTGCAGTGCAATTTTTGATCGGTCAATGCAGGGCCGAGGTAATTGCCCAGGACGGAGTATAGGTGATAGCCAGAGGGAACGGTTTGGTATGCTGCGTTGACTGCGATAGAAATGGTGCAGCCACCATAAGCGATATCGCGATCATTTCCCATTTTACCTGGATGGAAGGCCGAAACGAAATTGGTATCAGAGACTTTTTCGAGCGCAATTTGCTCGACAATGGTTGATGCTAACGACATTATGTTGGACAGACGATCAGAGGACTTCAGAAGCTTGTGCGAGCTAAGGAGGAGTAAATTGTAGGAGGCAAACCGTATATGTAGGATTAACGGATCGGCCAGTTCACTGTTGGCTCAGTCGACTATTCGGAATGATTTTAGCCTTTGCGCATAACCAAAGTCAACGACGCGGATTTTTTTCCGTAGCTGTACTTTGAAGAAACAACCGACCAGATAAGCATCCTATCGGATGCTTTGTCTCGGAGAGTTCTATTCCTTATGCCGGAGTCAAAGTGGGTCCCGGAGAGTTCAATCACAATACAATTCATACTAAACCAAGCTTAGAGACAACAGTAGTCAAAGAGACAAACGGTAGAAAAGAATGGAAACATGGATATTTGAAGAGGATTCTGAAACAATTTTGACATTAGATCTGGAAGCGCTACAAGAAGTCGAATTAGTGCAAACTTGATATGTCGGCGCGTTTTTACGTCTCCGCTGACTAACATGAGGCGCGACGATTGTTGGTCAAAACTCTCCGGGACTCCAATTGAATGGTTTCTATTTATCCATACCATTTGGTGCCAACATCATCTCCCAGATTGAAAAATCTGCTGAAAAGCCTGCTGGGAAAAGCTCTTGTCCTTCTATGTGCTCATCATCGTTTGCCAAGCTAGAGCTCTAGATAGTTTATGCATATATGTAGACTCTGGCTCTAAAGGCTTCCGGGAAATACCTTATTTCATACTCCCCACTCCCCGTTCTTTGTCATGGCTCCAATCTTCTGCATGAAACGTATCCACTCATTTGACTGATAGCAACTCTCGGTCGACCAATAAGCCCCCCTTCCATTGCCCCCCGAGATCGGCTTGCAATCCTTGAAGTGTACTATAAAAGCCGGGGCTTTTACTCGAGGCAGTCGCATCAGCCACCGAACTTTTTAGATCGAAACAACCTTTGGCCTTTAAACCTTTGAAACACACATTTCGTCTAATTTGAAGCTCCATGCATGCCCGAAATATCAAAAGAGATGGATGGTCATGCGGCATCTAAAATCCCGTTTTGGCGGATGGTCTATGTCCAAGGAGCCGTGACAAAACGGATCACCGATGCTTCCTACAAAGGAAACGGCACCGAAGAGGACCCTTTCATTGTTACTTGGCTTCTGGATGACCCTCGTGACCCCATGCAGTTCAAGGACACCTTTAAGTTCAGCGTCGTCTTCCTGGCTTCAATGGGAAGCCTAGCAATCGCAATGGGGTCCTCCACCTACTCCGGAGGTCTTGAAGACATTATCAGCGAGTTCCAATGCAGTCGCGAGGTTGCTATCCTGGGAATTTCACTCTTTGTGTTAGGCTTTGCTATTGGCCCCCTACTATGGGCCCCATTGAGTGAAGCGTATGGGCGTCGCAAGGTGCTCAGCTTGAGCCTGATGTCATTTACGGTTTTTACAGCTGGTTCTGCTGGGGCTCAGAATATTTGGACCTTGATCATTTTGCGTTTCTTCGCAGGTAGTCTTGGATCAGCCCCTATGGCCGTCTCTGGTGGACTGATTTCCGATACATTCTCAGCTATTGATCGAGGGCTTTACAGCAGCCTGTACGCAGCGACAGCATTCATGGGGCCGGCCCTTGGCCCTATAGTAGGTGGCTTCATTGCTGAAGCAGGAGGCTGGCGATGGTGCCAAGGCTTTCAGGCGATCTTCTGTGCTAGTCTGTGGCTACTTCAAACCTTGTTTCTGCCTGAGACGTATGGCCCAGTACTACTGCGAGAACGAGCCAAAACATTATCAAAACTGACTGGTAAGGTATATCGCACTCAACGTGACGTTGAGCAGCATGCCGTCCCGACCACCACAAAAATCAAGACTACGCTATCTCGACCTTTCATTCTTCTGTTTGGGGAACCAATTGTTTTTTTATTGAGTGTCTATATTGCTATAATATACGGAACACTGTACCTCCTCTTCGATGCATACCCGATTGTGTATCAAGAAGTGCGTGGATGGAGCCCCGGCATCGGTGGCTTAGCGTTTTTGGGAGTACTTGTAGGTATACTTGGCTCTGTCTTTTACAGTGTCTTTGTGTTCTTCAGCTATAAGAGAAAGGCATTAGAGTCATCAGGTCCACTGCCTCCAGAAGCACGTCTCCCTTCCACCTTTATTGGAAGCGTACTCCTACCAGTTGGCCTTTTCTGGTTTGCATGGACAGATTACGCTTCAATCCATTGGATGGCATCAATCGCTGCGGGTGTGCCTTTTGGTCTTGGTATGGTTACAGTGTACATGCCAGTTCTGAATTATCTGATGGATACCTATACCATCTACGCCGCCTCTGTTCTTGCCGGAAACTGCCTCCTCCGGTCCTTATTCGGGTGCATTTTCCCTCTCTTTACAACATACATGTATCGAAATCTTGGAATCCACTGGGCATCATGCATCCCGGCTTTCCTTTCACTTTTGTGCATGCCTATGCCTTTCCTCTTCTACAAGTATGGGGCGCAAATCCGAAAAGGCTCTCAGTATGCAGCGGAGGCTGAGGCATACAGGCTTAGTCTTTCGGGGCTTGGAATTGAAGAGACGAAACAGGATATTCGAGAAGAAAGAATGACCAAAATGACTTGTGAGGGTCTTACAACAGTCTTGAATGCAACAGAGTTCGAGGATCGTGCGGCTCGGGTGGAATAAAGGATCTTTTGAAGGCC
Organism: Penicillium frequentans; assembly: GCA_028828275.1. Taxonomy (NCBI): domain Eukaryota; kingdom Fungi; phylum Ascomycota; class Eurotiomycetes; order Eurotiales; family Aspergillaceae; genus Penicillium; species Penicillium frequentans. The sequence continues at coordinate 2,446,122 of JAQIZY010000001.1, read as the reverse complement.
TTGGGCCCTCCATCCTTGTGTTTTGCTTTTGAGACTATGATTCATATAGCAACCAATATATCAAAAGTTCAAACTTAGAGCCCCAAGCCAGCCTTTATAACTCAAACAAGACTGTGAATGATGCTTCGCAACAATCCCGCGCAATTAAGTAACTATACAAACATCAAAGACTTTCGAGTCCGAGCTGGTTACGGGCAAGTGTTTCCAGTGGTAGAAGGATTTCCAAATAAAATCCCCAGAAATCCGAGAGGAATATTCTAAGCGTAAGGAATACGAACAGAGACTATAACATAGTGGGTCCTGTTATTTTTGGTGGGAGACGAGGTCAAAACAAGGAAGTGATGGAGGGTAATTGACTAGCATGGTAACCTTATCCTAGGGTTTTAAATATCCCTCCGCTAGTGCTCTCCAACCTTTGGTCGAGTACGAATTTGAGCCCCGTAGCGCCAAAATATGACTGGTACGGGAGCCATAACGATACAAATAATACCCAATAGAGTACTGGCCCAGTTCACACCAAGGTCGTCAAACATGTACCTGGCGAATAGTGGAAAGGACGCCCCAAATATGCTTCTCACAGCGCCGTTTGCAGCCATTGCGCTGTTGGCTCTGTCTGGGTAACAGTCCACAATATATGCAAAAGACTGGATGAAGATGATGTACATGCCACAGCCAATCAACAACCCTGAACAAACTTCACTGGGCCACGGAATCGTGGACTTTGATGTCCATCCGTACCATAGCAGTCCAACGGGGACAAGGCAGCCTCCAAGGATCATTATTGGAAGACGAAGTTCAGGCTGGAACTTGCCATACTCAGCAACTTTGCGCTTAATATAGAGCTCGGTGTAGAGAACAACCACGCCGGTGCCAACAACTACTCCAACAAGAATGGAAAGAAAGGGTAGGCTTGAAATGCCTGTTTTCCAACCACGTACCTTACCGAATGCGATCGGGAAGGACTGGTAGAACAGAAACATGAGTCCGTAGATAAAAGCTTGGTATAGTGTAATCAGGACAAGGATCGGTTCCGTGAAGAAAAGTGCTGAGTCTCAGTCAATTTATGATATTTTCAGATGGGGAGGTAGGTATACCTACCCCATGGGCGAATTAGATAGATCCGTGCAAGATAGCGAAAGCTTGTCTCTTCAATATCCAACGCACATGCTAAGGTCTTGTTTCCAGTCTCCTCGCGAAGGCGTTGTGTTTTTTTCTGCAAAATTCTGGGTGGGTATGTTTCAGGGTATGTGAAAACAGCCAGTAATGATATCGAAAGAGTTGCAATGACACAAACCCACATAGTCCATCGCCACCCATCCAAACCTGCAACAATAAATCCCCCAATAAGAGGACCAAAAGTTGGGCCTGAGAAGACAAGGCAGATACAGCAAGCTGTTGCGACACCGCGATATACCGCATCCCAGCAGTCTGTAATGACTCCCCCGAGGACCGCGATTGGAGCAACACCAAAAAGTGCGGCCAAGAACCGGCCAAGAAAAATTACTGCAAGATTTTTTCCAAGTGCAGGCATGAGTGTGAATAGGCCAGAAACAGTGACGCCGACTATCATAGGATATTTCCGCCCGAACTTCTCGGAAACCGGACCGAAAATCAGCGGACCGAGGATATATCCCTATGTAAGTTAGTGATAAGTGCACGTAAACACCACAAATGTAACCCATTGACCGCTCTAGACATACCACTAAGTACAGAGAGGTCCCAAGAACTGTAACCTCTTCACTGACTCGAAACTCTCCAGCGACTTTTGTTTGAGCGGACCCAAAAATACTGCTTGCTATCGCAACGACTAGGTTAAACATGGCCAACATGAACGTAGCCCAGATTCGAGCAAGCAGACTCCAATTCTGAGGATGTTCCGGATCGTTTGGTCCATCGAAATCAATCAGTTCCTCGGACTTTTTTGGTTGCTCTTTGTCATACGGTCCATTTTCGACATCACTGGTCTGCGAAATTGCGAGGCCAAAGACAGAGCTGTCCACATCTCTTTTCATGATGATGAAAGCGTGTTATAATCTAATTCTATAGCAATATTAGACTAAAGGTCGTTCGTTCTTATATAGATCCCGCTAGCGTAAATCTATTGTCCTCGCGCTGAATCCCGACTTCATTTGCGCGTCGGTCACTTTCGTCGCAAAGTCTCCGAGGATCGGCCGGAGGGTTTTTCTAACCCCAAATTCCTTTAAGAAAAGGCCTAAGCCGGTCCAAAAATGATGAGACTTGAATGCCTTTTTCTTGCACACAGGGTAAAATCAAATTTTCTGGAAAATCTATGGGTTCTGGTGGAGATCCATGATGTGTAGACCACTTTTCTCTCTCATTCTAGTTTCACAACACCGACCGATCATATCCCATGAGTTCTCATTGATGGGATGTATGGCAGTGTCATACTACAAGTTGCCCCAGCTCGCAGTAAGTCTTAGTTGGTCAAATACTGAGACGAAATGCAAGAAGTATTTATACAAAACCATAGCTCTCTGTTTACTATTTGATAGATATTTTCACCTTTGGACTTAGTTTTTGAGTGGACGCATTTATATTCCATTATTTAGATAGAGCATACCTCTTGGTAAACACGAGATAAGTCAACACCGACTTGTACATATATATGCGGGATCAGACCTCGGGATCTCGCTGGTCGCCTAGGCATACTGAAAATCGTGTTTAATATCGCTTCCACATCAAGTTTTAGAGACGAGGCCAGAAAGGCTCCAGTCCAGGAGCATCTCGCTCTGCATCGAGGCTGTGCGTCTCGTTCTTCAAGCATTCTTCTCGAATGGTGTCCTCTTTTCCCTACTTTCCAACCGGCGGTGAGGGGAGGTTCAAGCTCATCTGAGTAGTTGAAATAGGTCTTCATAGTGACATATCTTGTCTCGAGATTACAAACTTGACCATATCAGAAATTATCCCTGGATAGCAGTTCAGATGGTGTCGGCATCATCAAGTTGTTTCACTAAGATTGCAGTGGGTACGATGGGGGACTGAAAAAACAATGGCGGAAACCTTTCCGCCATAGAATGACTTCAGCCTTCTCCCTAGGACAGTTGCTAGAAGACACTAAGGGCCAGAGGTCTTGCTCTGTATCTGTTGCTACTTGCCGGTTGTTGACTATCACTTGCCGCCCTATAAGATAGTGCTATGTACCCTTCACGCTGTTGCTGACAGGTCAGTGGATCTTGTCCATGTACATAATGATTTAACAGACCTGTCTAAATCTCGACATATTGGTTGGATGATAGAAACCTAGTCTTTTAATTACATAGTATCTACGAGTGGGTCCAAGGGTTTGGGAACGGGACTAGCGTCTTGGCTCCGAAAGTTTGTCTCGTATACGCTCAAATTTCCTATTAAAGTATGATCTACGACAAGGTGTTCTAATTAGCTATGTATGACCTTGGTTACGAACCCTATGCCACGTAATACGACCCAGTAGAGTAATTGATACTGCAAATCCAGTCAATGTTGCATATCCACTTCGTCGGCCCAGCTATTTTGAGAGTGCAAGTACCGAAGATTTGCCATGTTATGCTCCACACTATGTATAATGAAATCAGGGTCTTCCGAGTAAATCAAGGCAGAAATTCAAGGACAGAGCTATATAACCACTGGATGAGTAGAATTCAATCGAACTCAACCCGATCTTGGTTTCTCTTCCTAAACCCTGGATCCGCTATTACAGACGCCACATTATGGTGCTCCTTTCACCACTTTTACTATGCTCTACTTTGCTTTCGACCGCGGCCTTTGCCAGCTCAAAATGCAAGTCCACGCCCAACGACCCGACTTGGCCATCTAACGAGGAATGGAAGAGTCTAAACCAATCTGTTCGAGGTGCCTTGATCAAAACTGCCCCGGCTCCCTCATCCTGCTATGAAGGTAATCCATTCAATTCCTCCACGAATTGTTCCGATGTGATCAAATATTGGACATATGCCGCCTACCATTCAGCTTGGCCGGAAAGCGTCGACTACTCTATTTTCACAAATAACTCTTGCTTGCCCCCTGGTGCCGACGGTTACACTGAGGGCCGGGGCTGTAGCATTGGGGCTTTACCGCAATACATTGTGAATGCTACAAATGAGCAACAGATTGCTACCGCACTGCGATGGGCAACAGAGAGAAATATCAGGGTTGTTGTTAAAGGAACCGGACATGACCTAAGTGGCAGGTACTACATCCCATAATTCTATACTAGCTGTGTTTTTTTACTGATTCTGGAAACAAGATCTACTGGCGCATACTCACTTTCGATCTGGACTCACAACTTTAAGCACATCGAGCATCAGCCCAAATGGCCACTTCCCGACGGAAGTGGAACTGCCGATGTAGTGATTTGCGGGAGCGGTCACACATGGGGAACTGTTTACAACGCTGTGCATGCCATGAATAGGTCTGTTGTAGGCGGCGAAGACGCAACCGTTGGTCTTGGTGGACTTATCCAGAACGGAGGCCACGGTCTACTATCCAGTCACTATGGACTTGCATCGGACCAGGTATACCAAGTCACCGTCATCACAGCAGACGGCCGACGACTGGTGGCCAATAACAAACAAAATGCAGATATATTCTGGGCTGTTCGTGGTGCGGGTGGAGGTCAATTTGGTGTCGTCACTGAATTTATCCTGAAGACTCACCCCGTGCCCAAGAACCTGATTACTGGTGGATTTTCTTTCTATCAAGTTTCTGCATCGAAGGCCGGTAATATTTCCTGGGCAGCGCTTGCTGAAGTCGCAAGTTCGATCCCTGACATTATGGACAATGGCCTGACGGGGACCGTTATTGCTATGACCGGAAGCTCAGCGATGGCGCTGACAGGACTGAATCACACTTCACCAGGAGTCGTAGCTTCGGTCAGCTTGGTAGGATTCAATATGACGACTGAGGCGATGGATCGAACAGTTCAGAATATGACATCTCGCTTCGCAAATTGTAGCTCTGCAAATATGCTGAAAGTTGTTTATCAGTCATCTGAAGCATACAGATATTGGGCATACACTAAGCCGGACTTTCTTTCCAGTACTTCTTGTGGTTCTTCAAGCCTCATGAGCAGCCGTCTGCTAGGACGTCACGAGCTTTCAGATATTTCAATGGCAGATCTGACCACCTATCTCCAACAAGCCTCAGTGTCGCAGTCTGCTACAGGCTCCATGCTTCTCTTCGGCTTGCAGGGTGGTCCTGGGCCAGCCAGCACACCCGAGGATATGCGTGGGAGCGTTCTACCTGCATGGCGCAGTGCGTACGTACATGCAATGTCTTACGGGGCTTCGTTGAATGCAACTGCCGATCCAAGTGACGCCCTGGCATCTGGAGCTCACTGGTACGAAGCGAATCTGGAACCTGTTTGGAGAAATTGGGCACCAAGAACAGGCTCGTACATGAATGAGGGCAATGCATTCAGTAGTACGTGGAAACAAGACTTTTATGGGGAGAACTATAACCGGCTCTTGAAACTCAAAAGAGCCTACGATCCTTCTGGGAGCTTTTTCGTGTGGAGTGGTGTTGGGAGTGATATGTGGGAGTACGACCTTCACAGTGGCCTGCTTTGCCAGATAGATTGACATGTGGACTTCTATTAGATGAAGATTGTTGCTACTTGGTATAGCTTCATCACAGTTCGCTACATCATAGTTTGAATCATAGAGCTTCAATAACAATTTATCACCATAATTATCCGTGAAACACGCTAACAATACAAATATGAAATATGTAAACAACAACTTTCCGACCATTAGAGGCTTCACGGCGAGAGACTAGAAACATCTTGTAATCCCACTTCAACTCCCGAGGTCCACTCACGCTCAGCGGCAAAGAGTGACTATAACGTCAGTCCGTCTTCTTTTACAAGAGTCATTCCCCTTTACCACCAGTTCTCACAGCATATCTCGTACGATACCAAGCTAAAATAATAGGGCGCCTTTTTTGATACACGTTAAACTATACACGTTGTCGCCAAGCACCAATACAAGGGCAGACCTTACGCGAGGCCTTGACAAGCCCCGGAGCGATGCATCAGCCAATCTTGGAATTGGACCCGTATTTTTCCTGTAGCCTGCTCTACATATACTGTGGCTAATTTTAACTCGTCAGCTCACCCCTAAACAGACACAAATATGTACGAGTAAGGTGATCAAACCTTATATTTGCTCCACAGTGCCCCCCTAAAGGGTAAAAGCTTTTACGAGTACGACGACCGAATCGTACATGGGCTCCACAGTCTGTCCATAAAACAAATCTAAAAGAAAATTATCTTAACGAGATCGAATCAGGGGTGGCTCCACAGCCTTTGTTAAATTTGCACCAGTTCTTAAATTCCATAGCTTTTGGATCACTGAAAATTACAAAAGTTAGCACTCTATACGATTCTCGAAAATGATGAAACATTCGCACGACGACGAAAACCCTATGCCACCCCAATACCAGGCCCCAGTGGCAGAGTGCCAAAACCAACACCCAGTGGAACAATCCCTATATCAACCCCCAGTGGCACAGTCCCAATACCAACCCCAGATGGCACAGACTGTGCCTGGAGGTAGGCCCAGTGGTCCAGTGTAAGTAAATGACACAATGTAATCATATTTATCACTGACACGTTGTTACTAGAAATTGCTGCGACATCCTTCTTGCGTTCTTTCTTCCTCCACTTGCGGTCTTATTCAGAAGTGGTTGCGGTGCAAGTCTCTTGATCAACATCTGCCTGCTTTGCCTAGGCTGGATTCCTGGCGTGATTCATGCATAGTACGTAGACCTCCATCCTATGAACGTCACATTAATGATGGTGAACTAACTACTCTCAGTTACGTTTTACTCCGCGAGTGAAGACAGCAGCCCATATCCTACACCGAAGCCGCAACTTTCTTTGGGGAATCCTTCTGGGACTTGACATGGGATTCGACAAGCCGGGTGCATTCCTGAAGATAAGAAGCATCTATATACACTCTATTATTTGTCTTTTGTCATTAATCCAATACTTTAATGTAGAGTACAAATTCCAAAGTCACTATGCTCTAAATGGCCTAATTTAAGTCCAAAAGACCTAACATGGTTGACACGACAGCTACCATGATATAAACAGTCTTCCCCATCATTGAATGGAGCTCAGTCCTGTCCTTACCCTTCAAGACCTTCCAAGACCGAATTTGGGCTATCGGTTGAAACTTTCTCGTCTTATTGATAGTAACCATAATGATATTATTAACCAAAGGGTTAAATGATCACATTAACAAAAAATCGCATTAACAGAGAATCAAGGTTACACTAAGTAAGGAGAAGGGGACACAGAACTTCGGTGAAGCAACAGTTTGGATACACCGTCTAGTGCATGTATGCTTAAGGTTACACGGCATAATCCTGGTAGTCGGTGTGATGAATTAATTTCTAGCTGCGATCGTTGAACATCTCCTCTCCTGTAATAGGTTTGCATATTCCAAGGTTTATTGATACCTTACTTTTCAGTAATCTCCTCACCTAGTGCCGATGTCCATTGAATTGAAGTTTGATGCATAGTAAGACCAAGAAAAAATCGGTGAAGGAAAGTCAAGTCTCTTGTAACCGCATCACAGGAGAAGTTTTAACGCTTGATGCAAAGGGTATCGTGCGAAATGTTAAACTGACACGCTTTGTTTCATTGATTCGTCTCTAGATCCTCCCTTTTAAGAAGTTGAATCTTGCCCATCACAAGATTAGTCTGTCCAATCTCTTCCGCAACTGCGTCATCCTCCGCAAGACTTTTGGCAAGCGACTTGTCATAGCTTGTTGGGTCAATGCCGAGAATACCGCCAACGTAGCCGCCCCGCTCGCCAGGCACGCTGAACTCTCGGAACAGGTACCGCCATTCGTTAAGCCAGGCTTTGACAGCCTTGCCGATCTTATCTTTGCCATTTTTTGAGTGGTGACCGGTGCCAGTGATTGCGTAGACGACGCGGAGACCCTCGCGCGCATGTTTCAGAAGAATCTTTTCAAGATATTCGATTGCCTCTTCGGGGTGCAGGCCGTGTAAATCAACGTAGAGTTCCTCGGAGGTTTCGTCCAGGCCAGCCTGGGCTAGGTGTTGATTACGCGCTTCATACAGCTGGCGTGCGGCTTCTCTGTGGCAGCGACGCATAGCATCATTTTCTGCTTGGCCACGTAGAGATAGAGCTTTGGCAGCTCGTGCATCATTTCGGTTCCACGCTTGAGCGGCGCTGATTGAGTAATGTTAGTCAATTTCAGGTGCAAAGAGTTAAAGTAGAGATAGGTTTCGGAGAGCTTACCTTTGTAGAAATTTGTTCCGTACGGTCCCGTGGCGAATTGCTTCTGTACGGTACTTGATGTATTGCTGGTTTGCCCGCGAACCGGTCTCGAGCCAAGGAATATTCTGAGGCGCTTGTATAGATTGGGCTGCAGCACTGTTTTCGCGGCTCTTGATATCCTTATTGTTCTTAGAGGGTTTACCCTTGCCAGGGACAGGAGATGGAGACATGCGGACCACGTCTGCTAGTGAGGATGGGATATTCTCTTTTCCCACGTTTGCGTCACGGTTATGGCCCCGCTTGCCATGGTGCTTCTTTGCCGCGTTCTTTGCGTTGACCGCAGCAAGGGTTGGGAACGCATCTGGATCGTCTACGGACGGAGCAGTGGGGTTCAGCTCACGATTCTGGTGACGGCTGCTCGGACGGGAGTTGGGTCGTCCCAAGTGTGTCATGCTTCCATTTCTTCTTACCATACCAGGGTGAAGACCAGGAGGGAGATGCTTGCTTCCTTGCAGACCAGAAAGATGAGAAGGATATCGACCGCCATACTGATAAGCCCATTGATCCTCTGAGCCCGACGATTGCAAGGGCGGGAACGCATCGGATCCACTGTCTACCTGGAAAGGTGACCCAGCAGGCGGCGAGGTTGGCCGGCTGCTTCCTGAGACACTCAGAGAGGACACGAGTGACGAGGGGTCATGCGAAAACGGGCATCCATCACCGGCTAGGCAGTTGCCCATTACCCAGTATCTAGTATTTGATTAGCATTCAAGTCTTGGAGTGTGATTTCCGAACAGGAAGACCTACTTGCATAGATGACTCGTCAAGTCATGGCTGAAGCGGCAGTCGGCACGGAGACACTGTCCCGTAGATAGAAAGTACTTGCAAACTACGGGACTTCGCTCGACCCCAGATGGTGTGATGGGACGACTTTTCTCCATTACCATTGATTTACCGACCAACACACGGCCATCATCATGTTGCTTTGCAAATAATTCCGCGTCTGTATCTTGCGAAAGTGCCGCGATGGTCGCGCCCAGATCATAACTATTTGCTTCTAGCGCAGCTTCGATGTCGTCGTTTGACCGCTTATCGCCCAAGACAGTGCGCAGAATATCATGCGGACTCATATCCGGCACAAACTCTGCTGCAGTTGCGCTCAGCGCTCCCTGGATACTATATCCACCCGTAGAGGAGGTGACACTGTTTGCATCATCTCCCACTAGCCAGTCGACATTGCTATCGCTGCCGAAATCGCCATAGAAGTCGGATAGTTGACTTTGGTCTGAAAACTCATACGCATTTAAATTCGGGGAGTGTGGGATGGGCTGTGCTAGGGCCAGTCGTGGAGATGGTCGTGGGGAGGTAAAAGGAGACACGGTTGACGAGAGTGGAGGGCGGGCGAATGCCCCGCGTGAGCTCTGCACCCACGAGGTACTCCCGGGGCTGGTTCCAAGATTTGACGGCGACAGAGGAGTCGACGACCGCATCTGCCATGGCGCTGGTGATGATCGGCGAATTATAGTATGACGAGGAGGGGGAGGTGATGAGTCCGCGAGGGTGCGATTGCGATGCCGCCATAGAATATCCAGCACCGCATTCTCTAGCGATGATCCGGTAAGCGCAGTGTTGGCGCGCAAATAATCCTCCACTTTTTCCACTTGCTCTTCTTCATCTAGTTCTTGATCCTGGAGGATTTCTAGGCATTTCTCCAGCAAGTCCTCTGAAACCATGGTGTTCGGCTGTACTCGCAATGAAAGGGGGGTGGGAGTAAGCTCGAAGTTGGTGGGGAAGGACAATCAACGAAGGGATCAAGCCCGGGATGTCGATGTATAGAACTGGGATATAGTAGAGTTTCCGATGGGTCTTTCGTATTCAAATTAGGTATAGAATTTGTCAGAGAGGTCATTCCATTTGGAATCGGATAATGGGTGGGTGAACGACAAGGGAGGGTTGGGAACAGATAAACCGGGAAGGACAAGTGGTAAGATGTGAATTACATCGCATCGGCCCTGACGCCAATGTAGAACGAGAGAGTTTCCCGATTGTCGAGACAAAAAAAAGCAAAAGAGGGGGGAAGGGGATCAACAAGTGTAGATTTGGGGGTTTCAGCTGTCCGGACTCCACACCGACCAGGTGAACCGTGAGCCCGCACCCTAAATCGGATTTACTGCAACGGACCGTTGTGTACATCGGTTTCTTATATAGATCGTTCTATAGTTTGTTCATTTCATACATCGGACCCCCTTTAATCAAGCATACTTCCTGCGATTTAAATCTCATAACCCTTTTGACGTGTATATTGTCATCATATGTCACATCATATGGTACCTGAATGGACCATGTAGTGCCTAGCTGGCGCTGACCACCCAATAGTCAACAAGAAAACTGAACAGCAACATCCGGGCCCTAATCCGAACCATACGACTCGGTTTAATATAATTTTCACCACGGAAAACCTTGCGATTAACGATCGACGTGCACGTAGCGACGCTTATATAAACGATTGCGCTTCCCGCCTACCATTTAGCTATGTAAGCCAAACAGCCTTCAGACCCGGTTGGATCCGCCACAATGTGAGACATACTTTCCCCCGATTCCCCGACTCTGTGGCTCATGTTCGGCCCCCGATACTTTCAGGGCCTTGGAATGCCCATTTACTCCTGAATTGTACTTGTTTTCTCTTTAGATTTCATCACCAAGAACCGTCCGATCCCTTTCCCGTCTCCGCAATCGCCGATCGCTCCTAGAGCTTCCTGCCCCAGATCCGGTCTCGCCAAATCTACTCCGCCCAATCCTTTTAGCACCATGCCCGCGGACTACGAGTCCACAGCACGGGCATTGGCTGTTTCTCCATCATCAGAGCTACATTCTGCCTCCGCTAGTGATGATGAACAACCGCTCTGGAGCCGGGCGGGCAGGCGGAACTCGACGCGGCCCGAATCAGGCAACCTCCGCGACAGGTTGATGGTTAAAGGCAAGGAACTGTATCGCCAGGCAGAAGATCGATGGAAGCGTATGACATTCTGGCAAAAGGTCGGCTTCTATGTCGCGTCCTTATTAGTGGGGGCATCTGGCATCGGTTTCCTGGTCTTGACGGGCAAAGTGTTCATCTGGCTAGGCCCGGTCGCGGAAAGATGGGAGAAGTCTCCTCTCGTGGCCTTTGTGCTCTGGCTATGCGTCTTTTTCGTCTCATTCCCGCCATTATTGGGCTGGTCAACGTTCGGGACTGTGGCGGGTTTCATCTTCGGCGTGTGGAAAGGGTAAGTTGTGAAACCTGTCGCCCCAAGATGTATAGCACATGGTTATACTACAGACAATGCTAACTGAAGATGATATTAGATGGTTGATCTACGCCACGGCCACTATTCTCGGCTCTACCGCATCATTCTATGTATCCCGCACAGTACTGTCCAGATTCGTGACTCGCCTGATGGAACATGACAAGCGATTTGCGGCGCTGGCGTTAACTCTGAAATATGACGGGCTGAAATTGCTCTGTATGATTCGCTTGTGTCCCCTGCCCTACTCTATCTGCAACGGCGCCATCTCAACTTTCCCGACCGTCCAACCTTTGATGTATGGACTGGCCACAGCCATAATCTCGCCCAAACTGTTGGTCCCAGCCTTTGTTGGCAGTCGGGTCCGCCTTTTGACCGAGAAGGGCGGAGAAATGAGTGCCGGAGCCAAGGCAGTCAATATAATTAGCATTATCGCTACTATCTCCATTGGAGGTGGTACTGCGTACTATATCTACCAGAGGTTGGTTATGGCGCTTGTGCATATATCCCATCTTTGACTAATCGGTTACTTAATACATAGAACCCTAGCCCGCGCTAAAGAACTTGAAGCAAAAGAACGGGAAGATATCCGGCAATCCCTGCAAGCTGATCATGCCGCCCACCGCCCTCATGGCCGATTCGCCGATGATGATGCTGCCAATGCCGCAGCGACCGAACTCGCCCGAGACGAGGAAGAACGGATTGGTTTCAATGATTTCGACGATGATAACGTTGATCTTGATCTTGCTCTAGACGATGATAGTGGTAGCGATGGAGGCAACCGTCGCTGGAAGAAATCGAACCGGAGATCATACCACGATGAGTTTACGGACAATGATTCAGATGATTACGCTGGCGAAGGAGACGAGGCTTTCGGTCTGCATTCCCATGTTCAACGAGATACCTAGTGTATCGGTTGACTCCAAAACAACTGAATGTAAATGATGCTGTGGGTTATGATCATGATCATACCCGATCCACTCGATACCCATTCGTAGATCGTGCTATAAAGGATAAGCTATATGCACTATACCCGTTTTAGCCCTGAATATTCAGCCAAATGTAGATTAATAGAACCAACGTCCTTTAGTCCAAAGTGTAGGTGCATGTATGTGTTCCATTCCAGTAGTAGATGGGATTGAAGCCCATTACCGGAGGCGGACTGAGAAATACGCGCTGTTCCGAGGGATCAACCTCCTCGGTCGGCTTCCCTTCTTCCCTCTCGTGCCTTGTATAGAACCTTCTTACAATTAAATCCCTTTACTGGCCCGGATTTCAATCAGCCAGGTCATTCCTTTGCAGGAGATCCGGGCTTCTAAATGTATGTGTTCCTCCCGTTATTCCCGTCACACGTCCCTTGACGCCCATCCGCTTTTATCTACATGCAAAGATTTTATTGCAACGCCACTATTCGTCCAACCATAACCCATCAACTCCAGGTCTAACTGATCATTTCTCAGCTTACCTGCATGATTGAAACCCAAGTCAACATGATTGAACATGGGGGTCTTGATGTCTGAGATATTCCCCCTCGTTCCACCTGATACCCCACTATCTCTTTCATACAAGGAACCATATCAGACCGAGTCTTTTTGTAAGTCGAAAAGCCGAGATTGATTTCGATTCAATTACTCCTTCAGAACCCATAGCTGATGTCGGTGAATCAGAGCCAAGCTACAGCTACGCGTCGTTGAATATGATGACCTCTACCACAGGGCCGACAGGCCAAACCGCCTTTATCAACCAGGTTGCTATAAATGAACGTTCCACTGAACTTGAATCGAGGCAACAATTGATGTTTGAGATGGAAGGATCTGAACGGCCTAAGAAGCGGCTGCGCAGTTCTGAATATCTTGCATCCCCAAATTCACACTTCCCCGTCCCAGAGAGTCAAGGACAGCCTGTGACGTCTAAGAACAGTCAACCCCCCGATTTCAATGGCAATAAAGGCACTGGAGGCTCTATGGGATATCCATCTATCAGTGGGAGCAGTAACACACCTGCTGATACATCATCAACTCTTTCACCCTCAGTCGACCCTAGAAAATTCACTTCTCCTCTCACAACCCCGGAGCATAGCGTATTTACCCCAGCATGCGTGGCCGGGGTGAGTGTGCTGGAGAGTGGAAAGGTAGACTTAGCCAAGTGTCGGCCGCGTTCGTCAATTCCTGCTCATTTGACGCCCGAAGTCTATGGCCAGCAGTGCGTAGCATCTGCCTATGCCTGTCGTTTGGATCCATACTCCCTTCACCCAAAAGAACAAGAAGCTCTACAAGATTATCTTTGCCATATGCATGTCACTCTGTATCTCAATATTCGGAATGGTATTTTGCGGCTCTGGACCCGGAACGCCATGGTCAGTGTGACCAGAGAAGAGGCCCTGGGTGTTGCAAAAGACTACCGCTGGATGAATCTTGCTTCCTTCGCACATGACTGGCTGGTACGAAATGGTTACATCAACTTTGGCTGCGTCGAGGTCCCCATGCCTATTGTACCTCCTAGACGGGGAAGGCGGAGGGAAGGCCCAGTCATTGTGGTTGTAGGAGCCGGTGTTGGTGGGCTAGGCTGTGCACGTCAGCTGGAAGGTCTTTTTCACCATTATCGGGATGCAGAAACCGCCCCTCGTGTAATTGTTCTGGAAGGGCGTCGCAGAATCGGTGGAAGAGTCTACTCGCATCCCCTTCGCAGTATGGAGTCGAAATCGTTACCTCCGGGGCTCGTTCCAAAGGCAGAGATGGGAGCCCAGATTATTGTGGGTTTTGAAAACGGTAACCCCCTCGACCAAATCGTTCGAAGTCAATTGGCGCTGCATTACCATCTCCTGCATGACTCCTCTACTATCTACGATATCGATGGCTCGCCGGTGGGTTTCGTGCAGGATTCAATGAATGATCAGCTTCACGTCAATTTGCTAGAGCGAACTGGAAAGTATCGCCACGAGGTGCTCATTCCTACTACAGCCCAAGGTGAGGCCGACATGATCGACGCTGGTCGTGAGTCTACCAGTGATGACGGCCTTACTGTTCGAGAGTATGAAGACGCTCGTCGTGCTGGGACTACCCATCTTCTCCTTCCAACCAAGCGAACTCGACGTCACAGAGGCGCGGGGCACAGAACCGTAGAAATTGAACCAATCGACAACGTGGCAGCAGACTCTTTGGGAACAGAAGACCCCGCGGCTTCATTTTGCCTAGCTATAGGATGGAGGTTGAACGCTGGATATTCTGAGGACGATACAATTAAGCTTGACGACATTGCACGCGCGACTCCGACACAAACCCTGGGCGCCGTGATGGATGAAGGTGTCAAACAATACCAGGACATGCTTCCTATGACACCCAAAGATATGCGACTTCAGAATTGGCATATTGCCAACATGGAGTATTCCAATGCCACAAATTTCAAAAATCTCAGTCTCTCCTCGTGGGATCAAGATACGGGTAATGAATTTGAAGGAGAGCACTCTCAGGTGATAGGTGGTTATCAACAATTGCCATTCGGCCTGTACTCTTTGCCTACGAAGCTCGATGTTCGGACCAACAAGATCGTCCAGAGTATCTCCTATGACCCGACTGGCTCCGACAGCCGTAAATCGGTCATCCAATGCGAAGACGGTGAGAAGTTTGTTGCAGATCATGTTGTTTTTACGGGCTCTCTCGGTGTTCTCAAGCAGGAAACAATTCAGTTCAATCCTCCTCTCCCCGACTGGAAGTTAGGTGCTATCAAGAGATTAGGGTTCGGGCTCATGAACAAGGTGATCCTCGTATTCCCTGAACCCTTCTGGGACGAGACCCGAGATATGTTTGGTCTCCTGCGCGAGCCAACAATTTACAACAGCATGAATCCAGATGACTACGTAAAGAATCGCGGGCGATGCTACATTTTCTGGAACTGCATGCAAACCGCCGGACTGCCTGTTATCACTGGTATCATGGCTGGAGATGCTGCATATGAAACCGAGACCTCATCAGACGCCGATATCATCTCGGAAGTCGTCTCTCAGCTGCGAAATGTGTTCAAACACACCAGCATACCAGACCCAGTCGAGACCATCATTACTCGCTGGGCTTCTGACAAATTCACCCGGGGCAGCTACTCCTACGTGGCAACCGAGGCTCGTGCCGAAGACTACGATCTCATGGCACGACCCGTCGGTTCCCTCCACTTTGCTGGTGAGGCTACCTCCCGCAATCACCCAGCGACCGTCCACGGCGCATACCTCTCTGGTATCCGAGCCGCTGCGGAAGTGATCGAGTCCGTTGTGGGACCAATCGAGATCCCCACTCCTCTGGTGCCCGAAAAGCCAGTCACCAGCACTGTGCCGGCAGCCACACCCAATGGCATCCCGCACTCTGAGCCCGTCGTGGCTCAGCAACAACCTATGACTCCCTCCAATCACATGGCCGACGAAAAACTACGTCGCGAGATCTACCATGACGCCATGCGGTTGGCAATCTCCGCCAAAATCGGGGAGGCTCCCATTCCACCACCAAAAGTGGCGTTGAACCCTTTCCTCCTGTACCAGAAAGACTTCTGGTCCAAATGTCGCGACCAGTGCGAGGAGGCTCGTCGCGCCGGCTCTAGCAATCCAAATGTTAAAGCCCCGCGCGATGAGATCCGCCACGCACTGGGTCAAATGTGGCGTAATGCCCCGGTAGAGGAAAAGCAGCCCTACCTCGACCAGGTCGAGGTGAGCCGTGCCCTCAAAGAACGGGCTTGGAGTGAGTTTAAGGTTGCTGCAGAGGAGTGGGATCGGCAGTTCCTGCAGGCGAAAGCGGAGTGGTGTGTCCAGCACCCGTACGAAGGGTGGGTGACGCCGGGTTCGGCGGAGTAGGAGGGTTTGGGGTTTGTTTCTTTTTTGTCGGGCTCCTTCTCCCTCCGGATCCTTATCATCCTTATTCCTAAGGTCCTGAGGGAGAAGGGCCCATGTATTATTAGTTGCAGTTCCTGAGAAGGAACAAAAAGATATCCAAGAAGTGCTTCCTCTTTCCTCTGGTTCTGAAGTACAAGTAGATTTTATTAGAGCTTGTAGTCTACTAACGTATCTTCGCTCCCTTCCTCTTCTGGCATCTGACTTACGTTGTATCAGTCGACAGCCAGGTCGATCCTCGCTCCGATCATCTTCTGATCATCCAGTAAGCCTTCTTCTCATACTCGTATAGCGGTCTAAGTTTTACCAGAAACAGGTACTGTTCTTGGAAGAAAATTGTCTATTCTAATCTATCGGCCACCGATCACGCCAAGTAAGAGCTAAATCAACCAATATATGGATTGTATTCAGACATGCCCGCAATCAAACCAAAGCAACAGACATAAAAAAAGGAAATCCGTGAAGCGTGAGGCAAAGAAATATGCACCGGGAATTCGAGAAAAATTCAAATGACATAACAGACACAAAGAGGCTTGGTCTAGTCTAGATGTGCACACGCGGTCTAAACAATGTACTACAAAGGAGTCGGGATCAAGAGGTATTCGGGTGTAAAAAGGTCAAAGGAGGAAGTGGGGGTATTTAGATCTTCTCCTTGGGCTGGGGGACATCGCCGAGTTCGGAGAGGTACTTCTCGGTATCGAGAGCGGCAACACAGCCAGAGCCGGCACTGGTAATGGCCTGGCGGTAGCGCTTGTCCTGGACATCACCACAGGCGAAGACACCCTCCAGGCTGGTGTAGCTGGTACCGGGCTTGGTGACAATGTACTGCTCCTCGTCCAAGTCGATCTGGCCCTTAACAAGGGCGCTAGCGGGGTCGTGACCAACAGCGTAGAACAGACCGTTGGCGTCAACGATCTCCTCGGCGCCGGTGACAGTGTCCTTGACACGGAGGTGAGACATCAAACCGTTAGGCTTGGCGTCACCGATGACCTCAGTGGCAACAGTGTTGAAGCGGACGGTACACTTGGGGTGAGCGAGCAGACGCTCAGCCATGATGTTACTGGCACGGAGCTTGTCACGGCGGACAAGGACGGTAACGTGAGAGCCGTACTTGGCAAGGAACATAGCCTCCTCGGCAGCGGAGTCACCACCACCAATAACGTAGAGGGGCTTGTTGCGGAAGATAGGAACAGCACCATCGCACACAGCGCAGGCACTGATACCGTTCTGCCAGTACTTCTCCTCACCGGGCAGGTTCAGACGACGGGCGTTAGCACCGGTGGCGATGATAACGGCGTCGGCGGTACGGGCAGGGGCGTCGTTGGGGCCATCGGACCACTCGGTCCACATCTTAAAGGGCTTCTCGGAGAGATCCAGGCGAGAGATAGTCTCAGTGATGATCTCAGTACCGAAGCGCGCAGACTGAGCGCGCATCTTGTCCATCAGCTCGGCACCACCGACACCATCGGGGAAACCGGGGAAGTTCTCGACATCAGTGGTGGTGGTCAACTGGCCACCGGCGGCGGTGCCGTTGGCGAGCATACCCTCGTACAGGACGGGCTTGAGCTCAGCACGGGCGAGGTAGACGGCGGCAGTGTGTGCGCCGGGGCCGGAGCCGATGACTGAAAAGGGTCCTGGTTAGTTCACTGTCTCGCGGTAAAAGGACTATGTGGAGGGTCAATTGGGTTGGGCCACACTTACTAACGACTTTGGAGTGCACCATTCTGGCGGTAGTTGTGGAAATGACGCGCGCGGGCGTCGAGAAAGACTGTGAGAGGGCTGACGGAGGGGAGGGGACTGGTTGTGGAGCGTTGAAGCGGCGGCAGCGGTGAATCCGAATGATCGGAGAGCGGAAGGAAAACGGCGGAGAGTGGAGGAAAACAGCTTGAAGGTGTTTCTCGGGAAGAGGGAGAGATTATATTTTCGGAAGGAAAAAGGAAGTGGGCCGATGATGAGATCAGGGAGCAATTCTGTGTCTTTCCGCCGATACAAATTAATCATTTGCCCGCATCGAGGCCCCTCGCTTTCTAAGCATGCGCACGTGAGCCGGTCGAGACCTGCTTACGTAGTCATCTGGGCTGCGTAGTCCATTAAGTAATGCAGCAATGATAACTAGATCCATAAGGGCCGACATGACTAAATCCACTTGATTTGATATTATGCATATATCTCTTATGATAATGCTTCACAATCGTGGAATTATGTGGAATCTAGCTGACTACATAACTATGGCTGGGCTCTTGCGGACATTCGGCGGTGAATCTATAGATAAGCCCTCCGGCTAAAGATTGAATTTCCACACTCGATAATTGAACATTGGTGGATCATAAACGGAGCAATAACCTTTCAATGGTTCCACTTGATTTGCATGCTCTCATTACCGATGTAGACCGTGTCCAGGCGCAAGTCGACTCTCCCAGGCCTATAAGCGATATCAATCTTATCAAGCGGCGATCCAGCCCTAGACCGCCCGGAAGATGGCGTGATGATGGATCTGCCGAGCCCGAGGCCACATGTAAGCCGATGCATACTTCGAAATCATAACTTGACGTCAATTCTTGGAAAATTTGAGGGCATCTTTTAAGTAATGGGATTTTTTTTCATCCGATAGATTAGATTATCAAGAAATGGATATTGAGGTCAAAATAAAATAGGTCATCGCGAATCATTCACATCATAAGGGGGAAAGAAAAATATCCTTCAGAGAACGCTAGCATAAATCATCATAATATACATTTCAATCAAATCATTTCATCCCAAACCACTTCTTTTTCCTGCTCGGCGCAGGCTCATCGTCGTATTCCTCTTCAGGTGAGGAATCTGCGAGAGCCTCTGCCGGTAATCGCTGAGGCACTTCGCTCTCAGACTCATCGCTGCCAGGGTAGCCCTCGTAGTAATGCTGCTGCGCGGTCGCTGCATTTGCGCGAGTATTATTTATAGTATCATCATCCTCGTAGTCATCGGGATCTTCTTCGTCGTCGTCGTACTCCTCCTCTTCATCGTCATCACCGGCTGTGGCAGTGTTCTTCTTTCGACGCGGCATGTTCAACCATTTTCGCCAGCCCTTGGCAATCGGCGTGGGCAGTGGTTCGTCTCCATCACCCTCGTAGCTTAAAGCAGGCACAAGAAGTTTGTATGGCACTGTGATTCCTGCTGGATCATGCGGGCTGACCTCCATGTTCAAGGTAATTGCTAGGCCTCCCTCGAGGTCTACGAATGCGCCCATGCCATCATCGCCTTGCTTGGATTTCTTGACGGTCTTCTCGCTCAGGTTGGTTGGTCGTCTGTGGAAACGACCCGGCTGCGGCTCTTGCGTTATTCCTGGGAAGTAACTGTCCCCATTTTCTGTAGGGCGAGAGATGGCGGTGGAATCGATACTAGCTCGTCTTGCAGGCATGCCATTATCGCGGCCAAAGCTCATTGCTCTCGTGGGTGGTGGTCCACGTCCAGATAGTCGCCTAAACAGACCACCAGCTTTACTGGGACCGGCTTCAGTGGACCTGTCTCCTCGTCCCAGTGACAGGGTTCGTTGAAGTCTGTTGGGGCGAGGCTCTGGGGTGGGTGTCATGGAGCCGGAGTCGGGCGTTCCAAGAGGTGTTGAACCGGGGTGGTATTCTCTGATGGAACACCAGTTTCGTCGAGGTAGCATTCGCTTGTTGTTTCGAGACTTGCCATCGACATCTTGGGTGAAGATGGGAATGATATCTTCGTCTGTGTTTGAGTCGATATGATGCACTGTGTTGCGCCTGTTGAGCATATCTGAGATCAGCTCTGTCTCCGGGATGTCGGCGATGGCGGACGAGATAACGTTG
Organism: Penicillium frequentans; assembly: GCA_028828275.1. Classification (NCBI taxonomy): domain Eukaryota; kingdom Fungi; phylum Ascomycota; class Eurotiomycetes; order Eurotiales; family Aspergillaceae; genus Penicillium; species Penicillium frequentans. The sequence continues at coordinate 2,425,913 of JAQIZY010000001.1, read as the reverse complement.
GGCATGTATCGATAGTCCTTGTCCTTCGCAATGTTTAATTTTGGATTCGAATAGAATTGCCCAATAGCAGCCAGATGAACATCACCACTGTAACCCCGGGGTTAGTACAATGTACGCTTTTGAGTGAGACAGAAATGACTTACCTCAGAATTGTGACCCGGATAGACTTCTCGGCGGCAAAATCTTGCAGATCTTCTACCAACCATGTTCGCTCAGACTTTAGTTGCTTGCCAGCCCAGTGGTCATCAAATACCTCCACATTTGCACCTGAGCGGCTGACAAGTCCACCAAGCTTGCCGGACTTTCCTAGTGACTTCCGACTATTCATAAAGTTCTTGAGCATAGGCTAGTAATTTGTTAGTGAAAATCCAGCCATAAGGAAGAAGGGTACATACCACGCGAGGGTAGGCGACAGGTACACTGCAGAGCACAATCATATGTTTAGTCTCTCCTCGAGCTATCTCTTGGTGGCATCGGTCCCAAATTAGCTCATTAGTCTCCTCACTGAGAACCCCGGTGCTTGTTCTTTCAGTTCGGCAATCCAGACCCAAGAGAACCACATCACCACCCAAAGACATGAAAAGACTTCGACTCTTTTGCTCAATGTAAGGACCGGGGTGAGCACCAAGAATCCAACTAGGCTCATCTGCCTCGGTCTCTTCTGGAACACTGTGGTGCTGGAATAATAAGTAGTACTTATACGCAATTCTTCCCAGGCCTGAGATGACCATACTTTGCATAAACTCCTGATTATAAGAGCCGTACCCTTCAAAAATCTCATGGTCGTTCCATATATTGACCATGGGGATTTGCGAATTGGCAAGGGAGAAAAGACCCTGCGAGAACCATGAAGCATAGCGATGCAAGTAGAATTGTTCGACCTCAGCACGGAATTCTGGGGTGAAGGGCATCCCATATCTCTCGGCGGGATTCTTGATCTTGGTCCATTCTTGGAAGAAATGGGACTCTGTGGTGACACTATCATTATAGATCTGGTCACCACCACCAATCATCACATGGAATGGCTGAGTCTGGTGCTCGTTGAGAATGTCGCGCCACAAAGGATCAGGTCCACAGAAGGGGTTGGAGTCGGCAGATGGACTGAATCCATTACCACTGTGGTACATGATGTTCATGGGCTGCCCAGCGGGTGGCACCCAGAATCCTAGGGCAGGACCCTGGTTGACGCGGTAAGCAATTCGCTGTTGCGTTGTACCGAGCTCTACCTCGAGACTGAATCGCCAGAATGTGACGTCTCTTGCAGCGTCAGCGTAAAGGCGGACACCAGCGATTTCTCGGTATAAGGTAGCACTTTCACCGTCAGTGGCATGGATACGATTGGCGGGGATGGGTTGGCCAGATCCCTCGGGCTTGTAATCGACATTGCTTGGACTCATTTCGTAAAGACCATCGTCATTCTCCACCGCAGACAGGTCAACTTCTTCCTCGAGATGATCGACTGGCTTAACATAAAGCGGTCGACCATCTCGGCCGACTTTCATAAGTCCAGCAGTAGGATCAATATATTCAGGCGCGAGCTGTACACCATCCTCCCGGCTGATCTCTGCGGGCGGAGGGGGAGAAGGTTCATTGGTTGAGAGAACATGCGCACTGTAGGCGGGTTTTCATAGGAAGAACGAGAGTCTCTTGTCACAATCAGAATAGAGCCTCGCCAGATATCCTTACCAATGGTGCCCTGGGGTCCGGTAACGTTGACCTTTTTTATTCCCGTGTACCGCAACAATGGACCACATTGGAGGAACAATTTCGGTTCAAAACTCTTGTGTTGAGTAACTCCTAGTTTGGGTTAGCTAGCCTGTGTGATAATTTGAATGGGAGGTTATCTCACCTGTGAGCTTCTGGGCTGGTGTCTGGTAATTCTTGGGGAGAGCCCTGCTCTTCCTGCGATCTTTGGTACCGCCGCCTTCCCACCATGCCTTACTTCGATCCATGTCCAGGTTCTGGAAGTCAAAGTCTGTCGCTCCTAGACGTGCGATAGGTGCGTTTTTCCAGTCAAAAATGGGGGGAGGGGTCGGCGGTGGTACGTTAAATGATACTGTTTGTTTTTTGGGCTTTGGGAGCGACTGGCCACTTCCTTGGACCATTCGTACGGCCGGTGGGGTCTCCACAGTATCTTCACTCAAGACAGGAGCGATGGCGGCGGCGGCGACCGGAGCAGCGACTGGGGCAACAAAGTTTCGTTGCTTGGCAGCTCCTTGTGTAGAGACTGAGCGGGTATGCCTCATGTTCTCACCAGATGGCCCAGGCTTTGCGGCTGGGCCACTCACAGTTACCGATCTTCGAGGAACCTGACCCATTCTTGCGGTTTGTGGAATACCGACTTCTGCACGCGCATACTGGACTTCTTCGGGTCTCTGCATCCCCGAATATTGAGGATTTGTCGGAATATTTCTGTTGTGACGCACTGGAGCTCCTCTCGGCTGTCGTTGATTTGGAGGTAAGTCTCTTGCGGTTTCTTCAAGCATATCACCCTTACGCTCCCGGTCTCGATTTGCGCTAGAGGATGGCCTGTTTTCTGGATATGAGCTTTGTTTTGAGCTAGGTCTGGGAGCGGCGGCCGCAGCAGCAGCAGCAGCAGCAGCAGTCGCAGTCGCAGTCGCCAACATCTTCGATGCTGCCTCAGCTTGCTCTTTTTCCACCTTTTGACGAGCCAGACGCTCTCGAAGCCGTGCTTCCGCTTCCTGGACCCGTGCACGTTTTTCTTCTTTACTGATTCCATTCAGAGTCACCTCGAGCTTTTGGAGTGGGGAGCGATCTGGTGCCCAATCTCGGCGCTGGGAAGACGATGTAGAGCGCATGGTATTCGAGCGACTCGGAAGCGATTGCGTACTTGGACGTGTAGGGGCTTCTGGTTGTGACGATTCTTCGTTTTCTTGGAGGGTCACCTCTGCTTCCGAGGTGTTGGAAGTGGGTGGAAGACCTCGAGGCGTATTTGATTCGTCCGAAAAGCCCAGAGGTGAGTCAGGGGCCGACTTGCGTGTAGTATAGTTCATATCGGTATCAAGAGCTCTGGCCGAAAAGGATCCTCCTGGTGGGCCTTGCTTTGCTTTTGATTTGGACCTTGAGGGCTTGGATTCGCCTGGCTCCGCAACAGACTCATAATCCATATCTTTGGCGTAGTCCCCAATGTCTGAGCCACCTGCGCCGTATGTATGACTATCTGGGACATATGTTGCGCCATTGGCATTGTGTGGGTGGGAGCCACCGTTGGCCATCTTGGGCGAATTGCGCATTACCGCTGCCTCCATCTTATGGTGTTGAAAATATCTGGGTCGAACACAATTTCTGATCAACTGGTAGGAACGAAGCGGATTCCTTTGATGCACGGATAGTCCCAACTAAAATAGCTTTCGTCAACCCTGATCACACAAAGGCATTGTTCGAGACTTTGTTGGAAACGGGGTGGAAAACCAGAAAGAGCTCAACATACGTATGAATTGTTTTTATCTCAGCGAGAATGTGGTTCCAATTCAACTGTGCCCAATGTATGATAAGCTCACCGCATCCTTGCCCGAAGATAAATTCAGGTCGCGCCAGGCTGAGTTGCGCAGGTACTTGGGCGGGGAATTCGACTATGACCGATGTGTCGCACGAAACCTCCTGATCAGAAGCAATAGATAAAAAGTCGTGGAATGGGCAGAAGGTCAAAGTTTTGAGGAAGGAATGGAAGGGGAAGGGTAAAAAGGTTGAAACCGTGGCGAAGGGGAAAAATCAAGGAGTTGCGCAGCTCTATACTGCATTATCCTGGTGGCTGGCAAACCCAGCCTTCGCGCGGGGCCCAAATGCACCACTGGTCGCGATTGGCTCTCGTGGATCGCGAGAGGAATACGCGGCCCGAAATTTATTGATGATGATCAATTATTCAATTTAAATTATCTCCACCTGTTTTTGACGTGGTTTCTACAAAGCTATGGTATATTCATACTTCAAGTGCCGCATACCAGTCCTTGAGCCATGGTCAACCCATTTCCCCACAATGGGAAAGGTCGGGAACGTTGGAACAGGTAAAATTACCCAGATAACCAGACATTACTGATATCGTAGTTCAAGATTTCATATGAGTCAGATTGATATTATTTCTTTCGTACATCATGCCGCCTATCGTGTATGTACTGCAACATATTGCCCGAATCTGGATATACCTTCACACTTATGCTTTCAAGCCTTGCTGTGTTTCTCGTAAAGGAAGCTATTTATTTTGAAATCAGTACAATTTACTTAGTTCGGCTATCGGGATTGTTTTAGGATTTAAACACTTTATTAAGTGTGTCATGAAGACGCTGTTTATGCTAGGTATATATTTTTTCATACCCACCGGGCAAGAGTGTCCTGAAGAATGCTCCAGGGCTTCATTTGGTAAGATTTCCAAGCATTTTCGACATTGACACCTGTGTTTTCAATCTTCCGAGTCCATTATACTGGAACAACAAGCCCTATACACTACCATATAGATTTAAAAAAAGAAGTCCAATGACTTCGGAGATGCTCCCAGGGTCCATCCACAATGCAAAAAGTGTGGAGACAAAAAGAAACTGCTCACGTCCAGATTTGAACTGAAGACCTCGGCATTACTAGTGCCGCGCTCTACCAACTGAGCTACGCGAGCGGCTATTGATATCGTATGTCACCTGATGGATATATGATGCTAAGCGACTATCAGGTTGAATAAGGTCAATAACGAGCCGCGTATAAAAGACTCCAGGTAATATAGCTGACCTTTCCTAGATTAAGGCTGCTGCTAGGCCAGTTCAAGCAATTTCTCTCGTCGATTATGCACTTTATTAGCGGCCTGGACCTATTTATCTTCTCACACCTTTGAAGTGTTCGAATTTTTCTAGGCCTTTGTTTCGTCTCTTACATCGGGTTCCTGTGATTGAGTGAGATAACTCACAATAGGCTAGAAGTACAGGTTCCGGTCATATAGCTAAATAATCTAACCTATTTCAATAACAGCTCGCGTAGCTCAGTTGGTAGAGCGCGGCACTAGTAATGCCGAGGTCTTCAGTTCAAATCTGGACGTGAGCAGTTTCCTTTTGCTTTTTTGGTTGTTTTTAGCTGGGAGAGGGAGAGATATGATTAGATCATTTTTTTTTTAGCAGGTATAAATAAATAACCGAAAGTCTGTTCCCACCGAGGTGGGCGGAACGGAAAGAATGGAGTGGAATGAGATTTCTGAAGGCTATGTAGCTAGGTATCTGGACTTCTGCTTTGAATGCGTATCCAAGCAGAAATTCCGGTACAGAACAGTAACAAATAATTTGTTTTACGAAATTAGAAATTGATCATGGGAAATCCCAAGAGGGAGCGATGATATTGCGGGTATGGAATCGCAAGTAAGAATAAACTAGCTAAAGAGATTGTGGTCATGAACAACCATGTTAAACCCATGGCGGGCTTCATAGAAAAAATGGTAAAGAGTATACCTGTGCAAAAATTACCGTGCTCACGGAGCCGATTCGGATTCAAGTCCCAGTTCAGAATCCCCTTCCATCTCTGCAATGAAGCGTTCCCAAGTGGAGAGAACACCCTGGTAGAAGTCAATATGGGACTCTGCGAAGGCACCAAGGGAATCCCGAAATTCAACAGCCTTGATGCGCTCGAAATCTGCTACTTCGCGGACTACCTCCTCGTCAAACATCTCAGAAGTAGTCTTTGCTGATTCGACTTCCCGCGTTAGCTCGTCAATGCGAAGTTCGAGCTTGCGGACACGTTCGCGGCGAGATTGTTCGTGATCAACTCCACGCATATCCTCCATCTTGGAGCGAATAAAGGATGCAGGGGAAGAGGTGAGTGGATTGGACGCATAGTAGGCAGCTGGGTTGGCAGCTAAAGAGTCTCGCTCAGCCACCGCCTTGTTACGGTAATCAACCAAGGCCTCGAAGTCAAGCTGCTTCTGTTCACGGGTCTTCAAGAGGGACTTGACCGACAGAATGTATGCCTCCATGTCCCGCAGGGAACCCAGATAGTTCTGGTCTGTATGATCTTTCAACCCCCGTACCCCACGCGCAGTCTCCTCTACCGATGCGGCGAACACCTGTAATGGCATTTCGACTGCCGGCTCCAGAGGGACCAATTTGCGGAACTGGGTTGCAAGTTCAGTATAGTCCGTCTCGAGATCGGATTCACGCCGTGCGACCCGCGCCACGGTCTTCTCCACATGCGACAGATCCTCGTCTAGCTTATCTGCCTTCTCCTTCACCTCAATAAAACGGCGATCGGGCTTGTGGACCTTGGTGAAGGCGTTGACGAATGTATCAGTAAAGTTATCAAAAATCTTAGTCGGGGCGTTCTCTGATGAGGCAGTCGTTGACCCGCGGGTTGAATGTAATCGCATATGTGCATTCCAGTCGGCAGACTCAAGGAAAATAGCAAGCAAAGGTGCACGACGAAGTACAGGGTGCAGTGTCAGCCGCTTCAGAAACCGATGCAAGGACCATGCCCGTCGTGTTGTGAACTCCGAGCCGAACCGGTCGCCTCGCACATACTCCATCTTGTGCTTGTCCGGCAAAGGAGGCACCGCGCATGCTGGATATTCACGATAGAGGGTTTTGTACAAGAAATAGAAATCGGTAAATCGCCTCCGAACATAGAACTCGGGCTTTTGGAATGCTTTGAAGTCGGTCTACAGGCCACAGTGTTAGCGAGGGTTCCTGGGTAGTCAACCGAATGCGGAGAATGCGGAGGCTGTGCAGGCAGCAATAGAAACCGCGTTCTCTCAGATCAAAGGATCGAGCACGCACATTTGTTGTGACCAGGTACGAGATGTAAGCGTCTTTTGTGCCATCGTTCTCTTTCAAGGGCGAATCGACCCGGCACTCGAGTACACCGTCACCGATACCCGCCAAGTCGACGGCATCGGCTAGTGGGCCAGCCTGTGGTTCCTCGTGAGCTGAGCTCATTCTCCGCTTGCCATTGGCATCATGATCGTATGATTCATATCCATGCGACTCCTCCACATCTGTACCTGAAGTTGTCGGTCGGGACACATCACTGTCGGCATCGTGTTTCCAGGAAACATTATCGAAGTCGTCGTGTTGATCCATCGCGGGGGAGGGCGAGGCAATCACCCAGCGAGTAGATTTACTATGTTGACTTCAGTAGTGAAATCCGAAATGCTAGGTTCAAGACTCTGAGATATGCGAAATAGTGAAATAGTGGGGGTAGAAGCGGGAGAAGCTGAGGGAGCTGGGACTTGGATGATCGGCGATTGCCCCAAGGCGGAGAGAGAAACGGGGAACGTCGTCATGGCTTTTTTAGGAACCTTGGAATTTGGTAGGAACTGTAATAGATTATGGTTTTCTAGGCCTTCACATATTTCACTGCGTATCCATGAATTTTATTCTGTAGGCAGGGAATGCTTTTACATTCCTCATCGCAACGTAGTTAATAGATTTACACAATTCTTAGGCAGCCGATTTCCTTTAGGACGCTCAACGCTGCCTCTATAAATCCATATAGTGCAGATGTAAATTTGACAAACAAGCCCCGACCCAATGCAAAGGCAAGTGTAAAAAGGGGGATTGTAACAAGACAAAGGAGAAAACATCACAAGATATCATCTAATGCTTTTCAGTCAGAAGGTGGCTGCCTGGAGATGATTCTTCATCATCCCTTTCTGGGATGTTGGCCAGCCGATCCCGATATGGCTTTTCCTCGTCGTCCTCACTGAAGATTTCCTCATCGCTTTCTCCAGCGAAAGCATTATAGAGTTCACCGCCACGGCGCTGTGTTCGCCCACCTGGCCCAGTCATAGGGTGCATCTCATCTTCGTCTTCAATCATCTCGAATTCGTAATCATCCTGAGGGTTGGTGCGGCGGCGCTTCAGGCGCTGAAGTTGGAAGAAGACGCCCAGACCGATAAAGAATACAATGATCATGCCCAGCGATGCGTAGATCCAAACTTGAGTACGCTTTGAGGCTCCAAATGTTGGGAGGTAGGAGGAAAGGTAGTTGTCTGACACAGCAGTGCTGGTCGAAGAGGCCGCACTGCCGGCAGTGGTACCATTGTTCACTACCTCGAGCTCCTCGTCGGCAGGCTGGGTCACTGTAGGAGCCGAGGGTTGGTCTGTGGGCTTTTGGTTCACAGGCCGGTCGTGGTGCTCATCCGGATTGGTGACCGCAGGGTTGGTCTTAGATGGCGCAGGCTCCAAGGTTGTCGTAGCCACGTGAGCCTCCTCATACGGATGATCATCGTCATGCTCATCTGGCAATGGGTGGAGACCCTGCGTAGTTCCATCGACGGCTTCACCCCACAGGTTGAATCTCCAATCGATGAACTCTCCAGAGAAATCATTGACTTCGGAATCTTTAACGATCACAGTCCATTCACCAACAGCAGGTTCGCCCCTGTGATGCAATCAGTTAGCCAATCCAAAGAGAAAAAAAATCGGGATGTGAAGATACTTACCAGTGAGCAACAGACATGAAGGTCCAGTCTAGGTAACCAACGGGCTCCTTGTCACGATGGCGGGCAACGCTCAGGTAGCTAATGATTCCAGCCGGGCTACGCAGCTCCACGCTGAGATCACCACGGCGAGAGTGGTTGATATTCATGGTAACGGTGACATGCTCCAGCCGACCAAAGTTAGCGTCCTTGAGCTGGTCGGCGGTTACCGTGAACTTGCTAAGCAAGCCCTGTGATCCTTGAGGAATATTGTGGTGTACTCGCAACCATGGTGAGGTATACCAAGCTTGGGGCTTCACCAATTCCCAGGTTTGAGCCTTGTGAACCAAGGAGTATGTGTCCACTTTACCAAAGCCCCAGTCATGACTGAACTTTCGGCCAGATGGAAGAGTTTGCCAGCTCCCATCTGTCTCACTCACCGGAACTGCAGTCTCCACCATCAAGTATTGGATATCGCGCCATGTCAGCTCAGGCCGAGCACTCAGTGCGAGCGCCACGGTACCTGCGGCGAGAGGCCCAGCCGCGGAGGTACCACCGTGGTTTGAGTAGCAAGAATTGGCGCCCACATCAGTGGTATGGATCGCATCACCAGATCCACTGCTGTATGCAACCACCAGCTGGGCGGAACATGACTCGGAGTAAGACGGATGGCTTCCTTGCCGATCAATGGCTCCGACTGTTATACTGTAGATACTGTTGGTATATCCATCAAAGTTGCAGTTGTCGCCGTACTGCGCACCATTGCCGGCGGCAAACACAAAGATGGAGCCCTTTCCGTCGCGTCCTTTTTGCACACCATTGACCATAGCTCGCTTGATCAGAACACCAGGCGCATCCATTGTGGCACCATCATCGATGGGTCCCCACGAGCAAGAGTAGATATCGTTCTTCTGGAACTCGTAGTTGATAGCGGCGGCCTCATCCACGTCGTCAATCGGCGCGGACAGGATTCGAATACCCGCCACTTTGCTGTCATATGCAACACCCACACCACAATAATCGTTCTTTGCGGCACCGATTTCTCCAGAGCAACGGGTACCGTGTTTATCGTCTATAAGTAGAGGACGAGGCTCTGGACCACCTTCATTGAAATCGTAGGAACCTTCGGCGAAGTAGTTGGGCTTCAGGTCATTGCTATCGAAGTCGAGGCCGTCATCCACGATTGCTGTGACCACGCCATGGCCTGTCACACCTTCCAGCCAGATTCCGGTGACGTTGAGATCATGACCGGGTTGTAACGGGTTGAACAAATGCCACTGTTCTTTGAAAATGGGATCGCTGATCCCCAAGGTCGAAGCAATGTCGCTTTGTGCATCAATCGCACTTTTTTCGGGCACATCGTTCAGTCGACGAGCGATAGCTTCAGAGGGAGGAGGTGCGCGTTTCTGCAGTCGTTGCCTGGGCGGCGCAATCTTCTGTGACCACAAGATGGAATCCAGTGGATCTGCACTCCGAGCTACATTTTCGCCCGATCGCCGGCGAACTTTCCTCTTCGTCTTTAAATTGTCCAACAATGCAGCAAGATCTGAGCTTTGGTCGCGCGGGAAAGAGAAGGTGTGGTGATCCGTCAGTTGTCCGATTTGGCCCTCGTGTCGGGCACCTAGCATGCGGGCGACATGATCGGGTGAGGTGGCGGTGTCAAGATGGAGGGCAAAGAAGTCGCGAGAGTCCTGGGAGCGAGGGTGAATGGTAGCGGAGGCCGCGCCTGCGAGGCCGACGGCCAAGGCGATACCGCTGGCGAAACGCATGGTTGGTTGCGAATTGGGGTAGATGCTCGATCTTACGATCAAGCTGAGGTAGGATAGGAGATAGCTGCCATGAATGGGGGTTCCAGACCCTTTGGCAGCAAAAAAAGTTGAAAGGAGAAGGCTGAATGTCTCTCCCGAGTAGGTAGGGAAGAAGATGAAGGTGGCAAGTCGCGGCGTCGAATAGGAGGATCGTCAGGGTAGAACAACACGGGACCCGATTGACAGTCCCCTTTGACCTTTTGGGGGCCTTTTGAGTTGATGAGTTAGGTAATTGTGGAACCAGGGATTTTATTCTTTACTTTTTATTCTGTAATTCTTTTTCTCACTAATTTTTGGGGTGGACACTAATAACTCCGTGAAAGAAGTTACAATCAAAGACCACGGTTGCGATTTACGGAGGCTTTGACCTTAAAATTGCTTACGTAGTGACTCTTCCCCCTCGTCATGGAGATTAGGCCCCATCGATACTGCCTGGACACGTAAGTAGAGTCTATTTGACGTCTAATCGTGTCTATCACTATATTATTGGGGAATAACAAGTCTTGATGCAGATTGAGTAAATCAGAGATAGAGAAATATTTGTCCGGGACATGCAAGAATTTGCTAGATCGTATATTCCTTGCATGAAGTAAATATTCTAATAAAATAAGAATTTTCATGTCGAAAAATCTCGGTTTCATCACTCAATTGATATCAAAGCAGGGTTTGATTGTAGGAAATTTAGATAATTGTAAAATCACTTGAAATTCAACGTCTAGTGACTTGGTAGGTTGGAATGTCGATGACCCTATCAACAAATCCTCGCCTCAATGTTTTCAGGAATATAACGTCAAAGAATTTAGTTTGTTTTCAATAACAGCTCGCGTAGCTCAGTTGGTAGAGCGCGGCACTAGTAATGCCGAGGTCTTCAGTTCAAATCTGGACGTGAGCAGTTTCTTTTTGTCCTTTTTGCTGGATCCTCCTCGTTACAAGTATTTTTTGCACGTTCTTCTTAAAAGGATTTACATCACTGGAGACCGATATTAGTACCAGTTTTAGAAGACGAGTCATTAGAGAGCAAAGTTCATGATCATACGATTATTTGTCCTCAAGAACATAATCAAGTGCCAGCTCGGAACATTTGGATGCCTGTGTTTGATTAAATACACAGTAGATTATTCTTGCACAGCTGTCACCCATGCAACGACCTTGATAGTACGACATTTGACAATCTTGAAGTCAGACTGCTCAACGGGCTAAGGCTGAGGCACTGGAATTGTCGCATAGTACGCCATGGCCTTCTGGTTCAGTTCTGGGGTCATCTGTCCCCCTTCAACCAATTCGCCCAGCAACTTGAAGTAATTGATGTAGAATGCCGGTGTACAAGTGCAGACCAACACAGCCTCTTCTTCAGTCGGATTCGAGAATGTGTGAGGACTCTTTGTTGGAACAACAACATAATCCCCGACTTTGGCATCAACGTCCGGTTTCCCAGGGATGTGGAATCGAACAAGGCCCTTAGTGGTGAGGAATGTTTCGTCGTGCATTTCATGCCAATGTGGAGGTGGTCCCCTTGTATTTGGGGGAAGTGTAAGTTCCACACAGCTGAGTCGATTGTCTACTTGATGGTCAGGAGGATATGTATATCTTTTGGTATAAGAGACCGGGATCATACCTGTATTCGAACCGTCTTCCATCACACGGAGCTTCATGGATCCGATAGCGATGATGTCGCCTGCTTTGGCTGGCACGAAATTGAGCGGACGGTCCGGGACTTCCATTGCTGGTCAAGTTTTATCTGTCTCTGCAGAAAGCCTGAGCCTCGAAAGTGGTTCAAGGATGAGTAGTTGACCCACGAGGCGCCTAATGCTTTTTTATGCTCCAGCGGATAGCCAAGGTAGATGATCCTCCACATACATGTTCCAATCGGCATTTCACTTCGGCAAGTCGCCATTTTATTGCCGCACATCATGGGCCAGATTTTTCGTGATTACTGCACCAGTCGGTCGCCCGGAGTTTAGATTCCCGAAGGCCAAGCTCGTCGGTTTTTGCGGGGGTGTCAACAACCGTAGAATTGCATGGGAAGCAGTATATTCACCGGATATTTGGGAAAATGTTCAAGCTGAAATATGGCTAGGAACACACTCATTCAAAAAGCGAATAATCGCTTCGCAATCTTATCTTAAATACTCCGCGGCCCCGATTGGATCAGATCATCTTGACCGTTAAGCCGTATACAGCCAGGGTCTGCTGAGTGAGATGGGCAATCGAACTAACCTTAATTTAGAAAAGGATTGGGATGTATCCATAGAGTCCATTCTATATGAAAGCCATTCTTTGAAAATGCTGGATTCTATGGAGTGTTATGGTCGATCTGCTTCATATCTAAAAATTTTCGTGGTCTCCCAAGTATATTTACCTCAAGGACCGTAGACTGAAAATAAAGGCGCCCGAGCAGAAAGAAGATGTACTCTTAAGTGGGTGCTGTATCGATGCACCTATTTCTGACATTCAGCCACCATGAAAGCTATGCTACTTCAGGAGATGGGAGCATAAAAAAGCCACTCGGAACGCCTTTGTGCTTACTACAGATTCTGGAACATACTCCCGTACATATATCCGAACATTTGACACGCGATACGTCTTCCTAGAATTACGGCCCGAGCACTTCACGCTGCGGATCATTAGATTAAATGGTGAACCAAATTACATCAACCTCGGAAGGTAAAAGGTTAACCATCAAAACTCAACTCAATCTTGAGAGGCTTTCTTCTCAAACCTAACCAAAGCCCGCATAATCAAACATCTGTACCCCGCTAAAACCTCTCTCTCCACCCGCCCGTGATTAGAACCAAGTTTGCCATCAGGAATGATATTCCTCTCTTGGTCCATGATTTTGCACGAGCGTCCTTCAAATCCCATGATCATATCTTCTTCGATCTCGAAGCAATTTACCACGATTTTTTCCCATTCTCCCCTCAGGGCTTTTAATCCGACTATATTGGACATGGCGCGTTCGGTGGAGACTTCGATCTTCGTGTGGGGTGTGGAGAGGAAGATGGGCCAGTACTGTGTGTAACAGATTAATCTTTTGGCTTTATATAAGCTAGGTAATAACAATATGAAATAAAGTAACGAACTTTTAAGATGGTCAAGTGCACATCAAGTTTGCCTTTTCGATGTTTCCACGCCCTTTGCTTGTAGGCTGCGGGATACGTACGCGTCCTCAGATATTGATATCCGAGCGAGGCTTGCGAATATCGGCTCTGGGGAACAGATAGTCGAAAGTTATCGACGACTGCTTCAGATATTTGATTCTCTTGCTGGAATAGTTGCAGGATCAGCTCCTAGATGAGATCAGCAGGCGAGGGAGTTGTTCGCAAATCACTGTTCACTACTCGCTGCATTGGCACTGTCACCCTGTCATGCATGCGACCCCGCTCCCCCACCTACCGGGGTATGTAGCTGGAATAGATTATATAGGTTGTCAAGTGATTTAACGTACTTATTGCCCTCTTAAACATGATTGGATGGCAAACACAGCCGTTTGTTGGATAATGAACAAATAAGAAACCTAATATAGTACATTGTATGCATACAAATTTCAAAGTCAAGCCACCAAGCCACTGGCCACTGGCCCGCTTAATAGCCTTCAGCATTCTTCATCAAAAAGGACTTCACGAATGGTAACCGATCAATGACCTCTAGTCCTAGACTGCGGGCCCAGGTAATAGGGCCTTGTCCAGTGACGGAGTACATTTTGTGTAACAAATCACAGGCACCGCCAATCTTAGCATTGGGCAAATACCGCTCAGAGGAGTATCGTTCAAGCGTAAGAAGATCACCAATGTCCATGCCATGGCTCACTGCATACTCGATGGTCCGCGACAAAGCGGCAACATCTGCCAACCCAAGATTCAGGCCCTGGCCAGCAAGCGGGTGAATGACGTGAGCTGCGTCGCCGACAAGGGCGATACGGGGAGAGATGTACTGAGCCGCATGACGGAAGCGGAGTGGGAATGAAGCAACAGTTCCTTCTTGCACCCCGATAGCCTTGGGTGGGATGTGAGATGGTTGCGGGGTATGCTGGAGCCGCCAATTGAGCTCGTCTTCATGCGATGTCTGGTCAGATGATGATTGGGAGATGCCCATCATGTACGAGAGATCTGTCATAGAGAGACTGAACGCCGCGTTGACCATGGCGATGAAAGCCGGTGTGGGGAGAGATTTAAGGTATGCGGCGTGCTCAGGTCGAGTGGACCAGACAAGAGTTGCATGATTGTTAGGGAGCGGGAGCAAGGCTATAGGTCCGCCAAGTGAAGGCAAGAAGCGCTGGTAAGCTGTACGTGTGTTGCTGAGTGTGGCTGGGTCAAGGTCTGCAAGTGCGAGTGTGGCCACAATACCGTGACGGTTGTAGTCCCAGCCCTGAGTGGGGATATCGGCGAACGAGCGCACGGGACTGTTAATCCCATCTGCGCCGACGAGAAGTCGAGCAGCGATCCGTGTCGGTGCGAGCGTCTCGGCGTTAGGCCCTGTCGGTTTCACAGAAAGAATGGGCCAAGCTGACAGATCGGGCCCTTCAGCCTGAAGATCGGATCCATTCTCGATGGAAGCAACAGTGTGATTAGAAAACAATGTCAAATTTTCATCTCCTAAGGCTTCAATACGGCGTAGCAGTCCGCGCACAAGGTTGGCGTTCTCAGTCATGGAAGCAACGGTTTGTAAATCCTCAAATGCAGGTGTTTCCGAAGACCGATCAAAGGATATTCGCGACCCGGTCTCGCCATCCCACACCTGCATTTCCTGATAGTTCTGCACTCTATCGGTATCAAGGTGCTCCCAGGCACCAATCTTCTGTAAGAAATCAACGGAGGATGGTGTCAAGCTGCTGACTCGGTTGGAGAACTGGCTGGAGTCGAGGTTCCATCCACGAGCCTTGCCGAGGTCCTGGCTTTCGACGAGGGCAACCTTAAGCTTTGAGGTGATCGGTGAAGCTCCTGCAAGATATCAATAAAATATTCTTCTCCAGATCCCGCGAATTGTATTGTTATGTATGACGTACGTAGCGCAGCCAGCAACCCCAGACCGGCCGGTCCACCCCCAACGCAGACTACATCGTAGATTTCGGCGGATTGGGCGGCTTGTGTGCGCAATTGCCGTCGACCAGCGCCAATGCCATGCCGGCAGGATGGGCAAATGTACGGACGAAAGGCCGCCCGTGTGATCGAGCGCATTTTGTTTGGAGATCGACACTGACGGAGATCAAACGCTATCCAGGGCGCCGGTGGCATGATGGATGACCTATTTTCACCGCCCTGCTCGTTTATTTATAGCCTTCTGAGATGGTAAAACAATCATTACATCATAAGCGGCTCGCGTAGCTCAGTTGGTAGAGCGCGGCACTAGTAATGCCGAGGTCTTCAGTTCAAATCTGGACGTGAGCAGTTTCTTTTTGCATTTCAACTACCGTACAAATACAGTATACGTTTCACACCCACCTTAGAAGTGGTGATTGCACCCATAATACCTCTGGCTATGATGAGGTCCTATTAACCTTAAGCGATACTATTTTTTACTATGCATGAAGACCAATCATTAGATTAAGTTGGAATCGGTGTGTAAGTATACTACATATTCCACCAATTGACGTATCCGCCCAGGTACGTTTTATATTTTTTCCCATAGGAGCGAGCATCCATGGATCCATGATATCTGGGTACGGTCGCCGCTTCCAAACACCAATAATGAATTTTGTTTGAGTCAAATAAAGGTAACTACAGTAAGTAACTAACTAGTTAGGACTCGCGTGTATTAGTAAGTACAACAAACAAAAAGAAGCAAAATAGAAACTGCTCACGTCCAGATTTGAACTGAAGACCTCGGCATTACTAGTGCCGCGCTCTACCAACTGAGCTACGCGAGCCGCTTATATTGTAGGGAGTCATTGTATGATATATAGTTCAAAGACAAATGTATGCAGTAGGTCTATACAATCGTTGGGAGCCACAACCCGAGCAACGACTGGGGATAGGAGTTGTGGTCATAGCGGCCAGATCCAACAAAACACCAAAGTATTCTAGCCCATTTTACTCCTTTAGTTAGCTCCGTTGACGAACTTTTATCTGAAGCTCCCCAGGTGACAATTGCCTTTGTGCACTCAAAGTTCCCACGAAATGAACAAACGTCACGCCTCTCGAGCTGTAGCCCGGTTAGGTGCCTAAAATACCTTTCCCTCCATTTACTTTGCCAACAAAAGCTCATGAATCTTCAAGGTGCATATCAAGTTCCCTCAATTTGGAACACGACTAGACTGCGAATAAACATTCTATGGCCAGGGAGTGTACTTCGTAGAGATTTTCAGACTCAATCTAGAGCCTCCAGTCTGACGGTCTATGGAACTTATATCCGGCAGATCGCGACGTGTCAGAAAGACCATCGGCAAGTAATGCCATGACAACGCATCTTTTCGATGAGGTGCACGGAGCAGAAACCAATAATAACCGTTTGAGTCATCAGCAGACTTTGGAATATACAGGATTCCTCAAAAGCTGCGAATTGTATTCTGCGATACAGGGATTCTCGAATCGCCTTGACCAAACACACTTAAACACTCTTTTCTGGCCCCACCGCCAAGTCCTTAGCGCGGATCAATCATTTAAGATGCCCGCATTAAACTGAGGGACGCCATGATATACACCGTCTAGGTATTGTAAAATTCTAGTACATTCCGACGTTCCTTCTAAACATGCACATAATAAGTGGGTCTTAATAGGGAGGAGGATTTCAAACTCATGAAACGCTACTGTATGTAGCCCCCGGGGCCGATAAACAGCTAAATACGAGGGATCGGCCCTGACGAGGCTGACAGTTTTCACAACCCTCCTTTTCGCTGTCACCCTCCTCCATTCATGCCTGTCTTTTTCAACAAGATCTGAGAAAGAGTTATGAACTTAACCCATCATGACTTCGAGGATTCGTTTACCTTGGTTTATTCGTCTGCCCCTGGCCATCTTCGAGGCCATCTACTGTCCGTTTGCCACTGCGCACATGGCGTTTGAATATTGGAGAGAACGGCGGCCCATTCGCCCACTATCCCGCACTCGAAAGCGTGCTCTAACGCTACCTTTACCTGAAAGCTCGCGTCGCGGTCGCAAACGACAACGGACACATGACCAATCACAGTCGCTCTTTTTACATCGATTACCGTATGATATTCGAAGACAGATATACGAGTATGTATTGGCACCACCAGAAGCTCTAAATATTGTGGATACCCACTCCGGCCGCCTCGGCAGTGTCCGGTGTTTTGCCTCGTGTCCAGAGAAACACCTAAAGAGGCATGTATGCACTTTTAAGGGCCGTGACCACGATCAAGACAATTTCCGGCAACCAATCTATCTTAGCCTCTTGTACTTGTGCCGTCAAATGTCAGTGAGGGTCTACAAAAAAGAATGATGTTCATTACTGACAGTGATATATAGCTACTCAGAGTCGGTACATGTTCTCTATACAAGAAACACCCTGGCTATGGAAGACGATGTCCTTCGGAAACTTCCAAGTGCAATGTTAACTCATCGCCTGACATCCATCCGTAAAATCAGACTTGAAACTATTATAAGAAGTAAGACTGCTCATAAGTCCGATATTTCACATAGATTGTGGAAAGACTCCAATCGAACTTGGATGGACGCGTGTCAAGTTCTCCGTGAGATGGGCACCTGTGACCTTCAAAACATTGAGATCAGAATTGACTATTATCCTTGGGGGCAGGAGCGAGAAGGGGATCTGGGACCTAATGATGAATTACTTCTTGGGATGCTGAATCCTCTCCTTCATGTGAAGGTCCCAGAGTTCCGCGTCATCATTCATAACTGGCCACAGCAAAGAGAAGATGTGTTGCGCATTCTTGGGGCGGATCCTCCGTTTTCTATTGATTCGAAAGAATTTTGACCAACATTGAGGCCCCAAAGCCATTGACGCAGGAAAAATTATTGACTGTTTATTCGTCAAGGCGATTTTGAGAATGACTGTACGTGGCCTGGCCCGTCAGAGGCTCAAGTAATCGCCAGCCTGCCCATTTTGGTGCCAACTGTGAGCTGAACTATGCCCTTTGGCAAGATAAATGTCAAAACGGGCTCTGTATCGATGCTACTATATAGAGTAAGGGGCATATATAGACTAAAGTATCTTTATCAGTCCGGTGGGACTGCCACGCATTCGTGATTTGTGACCCCCGATATCTCCAATTCCACGCAGCACGT